>CM038141.1:266401574-267016480 GCA_021437245.1 Aegilops speltoides
TGGCAGCCGCGTTGGCAAGCCGTAAGGCATCTGAGCGTGGTTGTGGGGTGGACCTTGGCGCCCCCACTTGCGAGGGCCGAGGCGCTCTGAGGCGGCTCGGTTAAGCCTGGTATGTCGATGCAGACGCAGCAGCCCACCATCCTCGCTGGATGGGGGCCCACAGTGAGTGGCGGGCTGCCTCTCATGACTCTTGACTCCTGTAGCTCTGAATGGCCTTGCTGACGAACTCCCGAGGTTTGGCCCTCCTTGCCTTGCTCCTTCTTGAGGGAAACATGCTTCAAACACGCCTCCAAGTGGTGCCCAGCGCCTCCCTCGTGACCTTGGCGAGGTCGGCGGCCTCTCGGGAGAGCCCCGAGCCCCTGCTGAGGAGGCGCCGGCCTTCCCTATGCGATGGAAGGAGGTTCCCCTGGCGGCGCGGCCTGAGGGGCCTACCTCTGAGGGCAGCGAGCGATGTCTTCTTCTTCTTGGGGGCGGTCTCGGGAAGCCTCCTGCTTCCGCGATCCGGGTCTTCTAGTGATGCGGCCTGAAAGGCTCGTTCCAGGGAGCACACCGCGTCTTTCTCTTCGCAGGGTACCGTGATGACTCCACCACTTCCTGGCATCTTGAGGACGTTGTAGCCGTGGTGGGTTCTGACCACGAACAGCGTGGCGCTGGGTACCCGAGGATGGCGTTGTATGGCAGGCGAATGTGGGCGACGTCGAAGTCGATGAGTTCGGTGCGGTAGTTGTTGCGCGCCCCAAAGGTGACAGGGAGGCAGACTTCCCAATCGGGACCGTGGAGCCGTCAGTGACTCTGGAGAAAGGCTTGGTTGGCTGAAGCTGATTGTAGGGCACTTGGAGATTGTTGAATGTTTCCATGGACAGGACGTTGAGCCCTGCCCCGCCATTGATGAGGGTCCTGCTGACTAGCACGTTGCTGATGATTGGGGAACAAAGCATTGGGAGGACTCCGGCCGTGGCCGTGCACTTGAGCTGATCCGCTGAGCTGGATGTGATGGTGCACGCCGACCACCTGAGAGGGCGTGTGGCCTCGAGCTTGGGGAGGACTGCATTTACTTCGCGGGCAAACTGCTTGAAGATGCATTGAGAGGCTAGGGCTTGAGCTCCGCCCAAGATGCGCGATCGCCGCGTGGCTCCCTGGAAGCCCCAGCCCCTCGTCCCCGATGGCGGTCCTCATTTCTCCTTGGCTGCGGTGGCAGCGGAGGGAGGCCTGCGTTGCCTTGCGGGCGATCCTCGCGAGGCTGATCCCTCCACTCTCCCTCGCGAGGCGGGTCCTGCCAGTGATCCTCGCGAGGTTGGTCGCGCCACCCTTGGCGAGGGCCGCGGTCTTCCCAGCGTCCTACGTTCCTTCCTCCTCCTCGGCCGTAGCCCCGGTCGCTGCGGTCGGGACGTCGACTGATCCTTTCTTCACGCACGGCTCGGAGCTCTTGGCATTCATTGGTGTTGTGGGTGTGGGGGTCGTGGTACCGCGATACCGGCCGCCCTTGGAGGATTTGGGCGGATCTCTGCCCGCTTGGTGTCCGGTTACGCCATGAGCAAGGCAGCCCCTTGCGCTTCACATCCTTGGCCTTGGGTTTCTTCTCTTGGGTCCACGGCGGGCAGCTCGAGGAGGAGAGCGCCCTTCCTCAGCCCTGGCGCACTTGGTCGCCAAGTTGAACAGCTCCAAGGAAGTGCACAGGTCTTCATGCATTGTCAGCTCCTCCTTCATCTTGATGTCGCGCACGCCGTCGGAGAAGGCCGAGATGATGGCATCCTCGGTCACCTTGGGAATCTTGAGGCGTGCGTTGTTGAAGCACTAGATGTACTTCTGTAGGGTTTCCCCTGGTTGCTGCTTGATACGGCGCATGTCGCTCACGGCGGGTGGCGGTCGCGAGTACCACAGAAGTTGGCGATGAAGCGGTGCGCATCTCGTCGAGGAGGAGATCGTGCACAGGCTAGGTTCGAGAGCAGTGCGGGCCCGTCCTGGCGCCATGGGAAACCAGTTCGCCATGACCTTCTCGTCTCCGTTGGCAGCTTCGATGCCCAACTCGTAGAGCTGGAGGAACTCTACGGGGTCAGCCGTACCGTCGTAGCGAGGAGGCAGGTCTGGCTTGAACTTGCCGGGCCACGCGACGCTGCGCAGCTCGGTGGTGAAGGCGCGGCGACTCTTTGTGGCCGTGGGAGGCCTTGGGTGACGAAAGAGCTTGGTCTGCGGGTCCCCATGCACTGCAGCTGGGAGGAGCGCGGGTCTTGGCGTCTTTGGAAGCAGGGGCGTGGTCGCGGCGAGCCAGAGCGAGGCGCTCGGGCAGCTTCCGCAGGCGAGGACTTCTTGGCAACTCTGCTCTTGCAGCGTTGGCGCTGAGCGGGCGGGTTCCGCCCGAGGCCACGCGCGCCTTGGGGCGGCGGCTTCTTTAGGGGTGGAGGCTGGCGCCTCGGAGCCGTCGCCCCAGGTGAGGTGCGATGCAGCCAGGACGGGACGGCGCAGAGAGCCCCTGCAGCACGGACGAGCTTCGGCGTCGGTCGAGCCATTCTTTGTAGACGTTGTCGGCAGGATAGTAGCGCAGAGCTTCGTTTGCGCGATGGCGCAGCTCGAGCCTCCATGGGCGCACGGAATGCGCGAGACGAAGAACCAGTAGGGGTGGCGAGGGTAGCGGTCGC
The DNA here is from genome assembly GCA_021437245.1 of Aegilops speltoides. NCBI lineage: Eukaryota > Viridiplantae > Streptophyta > Magnoliopsida > Poales > Poaceae > Aegilops > Aegilops speltoides. Next base: position 266,404,211 of record CM038141.1, read on the forward strand.
GGCCGTCTCGCCTCACGGAGGATCTTTGGGGCGATGCTTGCTGCTCGTTCCCGCCGGGCCGGTGGCGGCGTTGACGGCAGTGTGACGGGAAAGACGAGGCGCCCGCCGACGGAGCCGCTCGGCGACGCAGGAAGCAAGGACGGCTCGGCGCTTCGGTGAGGTTCGACGGGCGTCGAACATGGATCGACAGTCGGAGAAGAACGAGCGACGGAAGACGAATTCCGACGCACTCTACAGCACGCCAAATGTCGGATTTCGGTTCCGCGGACCCTTGAGGTTCGAACACCGGAGTGCGCGAGATTTCGCCCTCTACCTACTGCTCCTCGCCGCCTCGCTAGGATCTAAACTACGAAGGAACAACACACGAGACACGAGTTTATCTTGGTTCGAGCCACCATTGCGGTGTAATACCCTACTCCAGTGTGCGGTGTGGTGGATTGCCTCTTGGGCTGATGATGAACAATACAAGGAAGAACAGCCTCGTGAGGGTCTGTTCTTGGCTGGTGCGATGAACTACTAGGGGGAGTTCAGTCGCTCTCTCTACTGGTTTCTTGGCGAGGATCTTCTCTCTTCTCTACCTTGTGGTGGCTAGTCCTATTTATAGGCAAAGGCCCTGGGCCTCTTCCCAAATATTGGCGGAAGGGCACCAACAATTAGCCATTTGAAGGGGAACATCGGGTACACTTATCCCCGACTAAAGTTGGTCCTCGCTTTGTCAAAGGCTCGTGGTGGCCTTTGCTTGGGCTCCACAATGACTTCCTTCCTGCCGTTGGGCTGGTCTTGGTCTTGTTGCACCGAAATGGATGCCTTTGCTTGATGCTCTCGCCTGCGCTTGCTCCCTTTGCACCAAAGAGGAAAGAAGGACACTGCGCGGGCTGGCGCCCGACTAGCGCCCTTGGTCGTCATGGCTTACATCATGGGCACCTCGCGAGGTACCCCGCCTTGAACTCTCCACCTCCTCGTGAGCCAGCCTGATGAGGCCGTGCCTGAGGAAGCTCCTTGTCGTCCTCCCCGCGAGGCTTGGCCCCTCTTGAGGGTCTTGAGTTTGTGTTGATGAAGATGGGCCGTGCTGGGCCCCCCTTTGAGCCACGCCGCAGGTCGCAGGCAGGCAAGTCTGGGGACCCTCGTTCCCAGAATGCCGACAGTCCCACAAAACATGGTGCTAACTTTCCCTTAACTCCAAAGCGCTTAACTCCTCGAAGTGGGGACACACGAAGATAAACTCGGTCTCTGACTTCGTAAACTGTCTCCTTGCGTTTAGAATCTGCATAGCTCTTCTGCCTGGACTAGGCTACGTTGTGCCTATCGCGAATCAACTTCACCTTATGTTCAGACTCCTTAATCAAATCTGGTCCAAACAACTGGCGATCTCCAACTTCATCCCGCAACAACGGGGTTTTGCACATCCTTCCGTACAAGGCTTCGAAAGGGGCCATCTTCAAACTGGATTGATAACTGTTGTTGTAAGAGAACTTTATATGGCAAATTGTCATCCCAACTAGATCCATAATCTAGCGCACAAGCTCTTAGCATATCCTCCAAAATCTGATTGACTCTCTCGGTCTGTCCATCTGTCTATGGATGAAAGGCTGTACTGAACTCTAGCCTGGTACCCAAAGTTTCGTGCAACTGATTCCAGAACTTTGAGGTAAACTGGGTTCCTCTATCTGATACAATGCTCCTCAGAACTCCATGCAGACATACGATCCTGGTCATGTATATCTTTGCCAACTTAGCACTGGTGTAAGTGGTCTTCACTGGGATGAAATGAGCTACCTTCGTCAAACGATCGACTACAACCCAAATCGAGTCATAGCTGTCGGATTTCGGGTTCCGGCAGACCCTCAAGGTTCGAACTCTGGGGTGCACGCGGAGATCACACCTGCCGCCTACCCGTGTCTCATCGCCTCGCAAGGATCTAAAGCTACACGAAGAACAACACAAGGGACATGAGATTTATACTGGTTCAGGCCACCATGGTGGTGTAATACCCTACTCCAGTTTGTGGTGTGTGGATTGCCTCGGTGGCTGATGATGATGAGCAGTACAAGGAAGAACAGCCTCGCGAGGGTCTGTTCTTGGCTGGAGCGATGAGCTGCTAGGGGAGTTCAATCGCCTCTCTCTCTCTCTCTCTATCTCCAGATGCAGATGCTCAAAATCTCTCTCTCTACCTGTGGGTGGCTAGTCCTATTTATAGGCGGAGGCCCTGGGCCTCTTCCCAAATATTGAGCGGGAAGGGCGCCAACAATTGGCCATTTTGAAGGGGAACATCTAGTACACTTATCCTGACTAAAGTTGGTCCTCGCCTACCAAAGACCACAGCGATGGCGCCGGCTTGGGCTCCACGATGACCTCGTTCGCCGTCCTGCTGGTCTTGGTCTTGTTACAACGAAATGGTTGCCTTTGCTTGATACTCTTGCTGCGCTTGCCCCCTTTGCACCAAAGAGGAAACAAGGACTCTGCGCAGGCCAGCGCCCGCCTGGCGCCCACCTGGCCTCAGTCGTCATGGCTTGCGTCACGGGCACCTCGTGAGGTACCCCGCCTTGATCTCTCCGCCTCCTCGCGAGCCAGCCTGACGAGGCTGTGCCTGAGGAAGCCTCCAGTCGTCCGCCCCGCGAGGGTCTTGAGCATATGTTGATGAAGATGAGTCGTACTGGGGCACTCCTTGAGCCACGCCGCAGGCCGCAGGCAGGAAAGTCTGGGTACCCCCATTCCCAGAACGGGGACAGTAGCCCCCGGGCCCAAGGCGCGCTCGGACTTGGCTTAGCAGAGAAGCGAAGGGGCAAGTGCGAAGCGCCATGGGCCCCAATAGCCTGCGGCCTTGGGCACCGCGTGGCGGTTGATTGGACGTGGGCGCCTTGGCTCCCCACGACACCTCGGCAACTGCATGAATTGATAAGGGAGCGGTACCCGTCTAGGCTTACCTTCTTTGCCTTCTCCTTCACTGCCCAGATCCCCTTTCTCGCTCCTATCCTTCTTGCTTCCGAAATCCCCAGATCTACTCCAACCTTGCATCCTAGAAAGGCATGGCGCTGATACGTCTCCGTCGTATCAATAATTTTTGATTGTTCCATGGCAATATTATTCACTTTCATATACTTTTTGGCAACTTTTTATACTATTTTTGGGACTAACATATTGATCCGATTGCCAGTGCGGTTCTGTGCATTGCATGTTTTTGTTTTGCAGAAACCCAATATCAAATGGATTCCAAACGGGATAAAAATAGACGGAGATTTTTTTTTTTGGAATATTTATGATTTTCTGGAAGAAAAATCAACGTGAAACGGTATCCAAGATGGGCACGAGGTAGGGGGGCGCGCCCTACCCCCTAGGCGCCCCCCTGACCCTCGTGGTCCACCCGTAAGGCGGTTGATGCTCTCCTTCTGGTGCAAGAAAGCTAATTTTACAAGGAAGATCTGAGCGAAAGATTCACCCCAATCGGAGTTACAGATCTCCGGATATAAAAGAAACGGTGAAGGGGTAGAATCTGCCAACGCAGAGAACGCAGAAACAGAGAGATAGATCCAATCTCGGAGGGGCTCTCGCCCCTCCCAAGCCATGGGAGCCAAGGACCAGAGTGGAAACCCTTCTCCCATCTAGGGAGAAGGCCAAGGAAGGAGAAGAAGAAGGGGGCTCTCTCCCCCTTGCTTCCGGTGGCGCCGGAACGCCGCCGGGGGCCATCATCATCACTGCGATCTTCACCAACACCGCCGTCATCTTCACCAACATCTCCATCACCTTCCCCCATCTCTATGCAGCGGTGTAACCTCTCTCTTACCCGCTGTAATCTCTACTTAGACAAGGTGCTCAATGCTATATATTATTTCCCAATGATGTATGGCTATTCTATGATGTTTGAGTAGATATGTTTTGTCCTAATGGTTATCTGATGATCGTGATTGGTTTGAGTTGTATGTTTTATTATTGGTGCTGTGCTATGGTGCCCTCCGTGTCGCGCAAGCGTGAGGGATTCCCGCTGTAGGGTGTTGCAATACGTTCATGATTCGCTTATAGTGGGTTGGTGAGTGACTGAAACACAAACCCAAGTAAGAGGGATTGTTGCGTATGGGATAAACGGGACTTGATGCTTTAATGCTATGGTTGGGTTTTACCTTAATGAATCTTTAGTAGTTGCAGATGCTTGCTAGAGTTCCAATCATAAGTGCATATGATCCAAGTAGAGAAAGTATGTTAGCTTATGCCTCTCCCTCAAATAAAATTGCAATAATGATTACCGGTCTAGTTATCGATTGCCTAGGGACAAATAACTTTCTCGTGACAACAAGCTCTTTACTTTTACTAATTTAGTTGTGACTTTATCTAAACAGCCCCTAGTTTATATTTACGTGTTCTTTACTTTCTTGCAAGCTTACCCGAAAACACCTACAAAGTACTTCTAGTTTCATAGTTGTTCTAGGTAAAGTAAACATTAAGCGTGCGTAGAGTTGTATCGGTGGTCGATAGAACTTTAGGGAATATTTGTTCTACCTTTAGCTCCTCGTTGGGTTCGACACTCTTACTTATTGAAAACTGTTGCGATCCCCTATACTTGTGGGTTATCAAGACCTTTTTCTGGCGCCGTTGCCGGGGAGTCATAGCGTGGGGCGAATATTCTCGTGTGTGCTTGTTTGCTTTGTCACTAAGTAATTTTTATTTGCTGTTCTTAGTTGTTCTTTATCTTTAGTTATGGATATGGAACACGAAATACCAAAAAAATTAGGTGTACTTGCTACTCATGGAGATGGGGAACCTCCTAAAACCCTCGATGCTGGTTATGTGAAAGACATTATGTACTACTTTAATAATCCTGAGAAAACCCCATTCAATTATGTAATGGGAGTAATGTTGGATCAACGTGAATACTTTAGGGATTATCGCTTGACACAAAAAGGGAAACTATTATGGGATCAAATTCATATATTGAAGTGGTATGCTTGGAAACTATGCGTGGAATATGATTATACTTGTTGCTCTAGGATGAATGCTCCACACCTTCCCTTTTCATGCAAATTTAATGCTAATAAAACCTTAGCTTCTTATGCTAATGGTATATATGATTACTATGATGTGGAACAAATAGAAGAATTTGTTGCTTTTATGGGTGCTTATGAAATTGAAGCTATGTGTAAAGAGTTTGAGGATTATGATGATGTTGTTGATAGATCTGAAAATTTAGCTATCCTCAAATATTGCTATGAGAATTATAAATACAATTATGAAATTAATGCACTTATTAAGAAAGTCTCCGTTGTCCAAGAAGAGACTAATATTTTGTAGGAATCTATGGAAGAAGAAATTGATGAAATTGTGAGCTCATTGGATGAAAAAGATGATGAGGAGAGTGAAGAACAAAAGGAAGAGGAGCGGATTAGCTACCCGTGCCCACCTTCTAATGAGAGTAACCCTCCAACTCATACATTATTTAATTCCCCTTCGTGCTTACCGAAGGATGGTTGCTATGATGATTGCCATGATGATTGCTATGATGATTGTTATGATCCCGTTGATTCTCTTGAAATATCCCTTTTTGATGATGCTTGCTATGCTTGTGGCCAAGATGCCAATATGAATTATGCTTATGGAGATGAACTTGCTATAGTTCCTTATGTTAAACATTAAATTTTTGCTATTGCACCCACGCATGATAGTCCTATTATCTTTTTGAATTCTCCCGACTACACTATATCGGAGAAGTTTGTGCTTATTAAGGATTATATTGATGGGTTGACTTTTACCGTTACACATGATGATTTTGATGAATATAATATGCATGTGCTTGATGCTCCTACTTGCAATTATTATGAGAGAGGAACTACATCTCCGCCTCTTTATGTTTCCAACACGATAGAATTGCAAGAAACTGCTTATACTATGCATTGGCCTTTACTATGTGTGCATGAATTGTTCTTTTATGACATGCCGATGCATAGGAAGAGAGTTAGACTTCATCATTACATGATTTATGTTACTTTGTGCTCATTACTAAATTACAAATCATTGTTAATTAAAATTGGCTTTGATTTACCTTGGGATCTGGGTGGATTCATTACTTGAGCACTAAATGCCTAGCTTAATGGCTTTAAAGAAAGCGCTACCAGGGAGACAACCCGGAAGTTTTAGAGAGTCATTTATTTCTGTTGAGTGCTTTCATATAGTTTAAAAACAACAAAAATAAAGAGGGGAACCCAAAACTTTTCAAAAAGAGAAGTGAAAGTGAGAGAGACGAGCATTGTGAAAGTGGGGGACGTCCTTGAACTTTGTTCATGCCCATGGGAACTTTGTGAATCTTAATTACAGAAACTTTTCAATAAAAATAATTATCCCCTTGTACAATTCCATTGTATTATAGAAGTAATGTGCCAAGGTTTGCCTTTAGGATGTTTACAATGCTTGTTGGTTTGAACGGTGCAGGACAGAAACTTTGGCTGTAGTGCGCGATTTTAAATTTTTAACTGGGACATCAATTGGTTCTGATTCCTTTTGCAATGTCTTTCTATACAACTTGTTTATTTTTCCTAATTTTGGTAGAATTTTTGGGGTATCAGAAGTATGGTGGATGTTCAGATTGCTACAGACTGTTCTGTTTTTGACAGATTCTGTTTTTGATGCATAGTTTGCTTGTTTTGATTGATCTATCAATTTATATCAGTGGATTAAGCCATGAAAAAGTTATATTACAGTAGACACAATTCAAAAATAAAATATGAATTGGTTTGCAACAGTACTTAGAATGGTGATTTGCTTTATTATACTAACGGATCTTACCGAGTTTTCTGTTGAAGTTTTGTGTGGATGTAGTGTCTAATCGAGGATGTTTCGATGTGAGAAGAAGGAAGACAGGCAAGAGCTCAAGCTTGGGGATGCCCGAGGCACCCCAAGTAAATATTCAAGGAGACTCAAGCATCTAAGCTTGGGGATGCTGGGGAGGCATCCCCTCTTTCTTCAACAAGTATCGGTATGTTTTCGAATTCGTTTCGTTCATGCATTATGTGCAAGTCTTGGAGCGTCTTTTGCAATTAGGTTTTTCTTTTTCTTTTATGCACCATGCTGGTATGAGATAATCCTTGGTTGATTTATAGAATGCTCATTGCACTTCACTTTAAACTTTTGAGTGTGGCTTTATAGAATGCTTCATGTGCTTCACTTATATCATTTGAAGTTGGATTGCCTGTTTCTCTTTACATAGAAAACCGCCATTTGTAGAATGCTCTTTTGCTTCACTTATATTTGTTAGAGCGTGGGCATATATTTTGTAGAAAGAATTAAACTCTCTTGCTTCACTTATATCTATTTAGAGAGATGACAGGAATTGGTCATTCACATGGTTAGTCATAAAATCCTACATAAACTTGTAGATCGCTGAATATGATATGTTTGATTCCTTGAAATAGTTTTGCGATATAAAGATGATGATCTTAGAGTTATGCTAGTGGGTGGTTGTGTATTGTAGAGACACTTGTGTTGAGGTTTGCAAGTCCCGTAGCATGCACGTATGGTAACCGTTGTGTGACAAATTTGAAGCATGGGGTGTTTCTTTGATTGTCTTCCTTATGAGTGACAATCGGGGATTAGTAGAAATACTTGTGTTGAGGTTTGTGATTCTCGTAGCATGCACGTATGGTGAACCACTTTGTGATGAAGTTGGAGCACAATTTTATTTATTGATTGTCTTCCTTATGAGTGGTGGTCGGGGACGAGCGATGGTCTTTTCCTACCAATCTACCCCCCTAGGGGCATGCATAGTAGTACTTTGCTTCAAGGGTGAGGGAGTCCTGGACTAGGGGGTGTCCGGACAGCCGGACTATCATTATCCGTCGGACTCCAAGACTACGAAGATACAAGATTGAAGACTCCGTCCCGTGTCCGGATGGGACTTTCCTTGGCGTGAAAGGCAAGCTTGGCAATACGGATATGTAGATCTCCTACCATTGTAACCGACTCTGTGTAACCCTAGCCTCCTCCGGTGTCTATATAAACCGGAGGGCTTTAGTCCGTAGGACAACATACATTACAACAATCATACCATAGGCTAGCTTCTAGGGTTTAGCCTCCTCGATCTCGTGGTAGATCCACTCTTGTACTACCCATATCATCAATATTAATCAAGCAGGACGTAGGGTTTTACCTCCATCGAGAGGGCCCAACACAGGTAAAAACATCGTGTCCCTCGTCTCCTGTTACCATCCGCCTAGACGCACAGCCGGGACCCCCTACCCGAGATCCGCCGTTTTGACACCGACATTGGTGCTTTCATTGGGAGTTCCTCCGTGTCGCCACCGATAGGCTTGATGGCATCTTCAACCAACAACGCTGTCCAGGTGAGACTTTTCTCCCGGACAGATCTTCAGATTCGGCGGCTTTCACACGGCGGGCCAATTCACTTGGCCATCCGAGCGATCGAAGCTACGCCTGGCCGTCAGTCGATTCGAAGTCTGAACTTCACGGCCGATGTCCGCGGAGACTTGATCTTCGACGGACTCGAGCCACTGCCAAGCGCTGCTGCACTGTGGCGATGGGCATGATCTAGCTCGCCACGAGCAAAGCCTTGGTGGCGCGACACGGATCCGCTTCGGCCATTAGCCCGGAGCCGATCGCCCAGATCGAGGGCCGGTGGATAGACGCCGCCCTGGGGGCTTCAACATCCACGGCGATGGAGCCGAACACTGATCTTGTCCCCTGCGAAACTCGTGATTCTGAGGCGCCGGACTCCTCGCCGGACTCCGAACCTCCCGCGCCCCTACCAATCGATCCGGATTGGGCGCCGGTTATGGAATTCACCACCGCGGACATCTTTCAACACTCGCCTTTTGGCGATATCCTAAATTCGCTAAAACATCTCTCGTTATCAGGAGAGTCCTGGCCGGACTATGGCCAGGATGGTTGGGGTACGGACGACGGAGAAATTCAAAGCCCACCCACCACCCACTTTGTAGCCACTGTTGATGATCTAACCGACATGCTAGAATACGACTCCGACGACATCGACGCTATGGACGACGATGCCGGAGACGAACAGGAACCAGCGCCTACAGAGCACTGGAAAACCACCTCGTCATACGACATATATATGGTGGACACCCCAAAGGAGAGCGATAACGAGAACCAACGGGCCGCGGCAGAAGATGACCCCGCCGATAAACGACCAAAACGGCGACGCAGACGTCGCCCTAAGTCCCGCCTCGACGACAACAACGCTCCCAAGGAGCCCGCAATACGGCAGGGCTCACAAGTGGACGCGAACATGCAAATAAACAACCGTCCAACATGTTGAGTCGATAATCAGTCCAGTTCGGTGAAAACAACAGTCCAGACGACCTCATGCGGACACGCCGGATAGCAAGAACCTTCGGAAAAAGACTCACAAGATCTTGCAAGAAGCCTCAAGAAGGAAAAACGGAGGCTCAAAACAGCGAAGACACACTCGTAATGAGGTGGAGCAAAGTGCTCAAAACCGCAGATAAGCACGGCAATGGCCACCAATCAAAGAGCTACCCGCGCAAGCTGCTACCGGAATTCGGCGAGGAGGCCATAGAGCCTCCACCGTCCAAAAATAAAGGGGCTGCCTGGTTGGATAGACGGCCGGATAACAGACCAAATTCTGATAGCGGCGCCACACATAAACCAACCAACGAACTTGGAAGGATAGATGGCCCAGCCAGGTCCATCTACGGGCCAAAGGAGAAGGCCCCAAGAAGCAAGGCAACACGCCAAGTGTCCGATGATAGCGGCACACACAAATCTGGGCGCCAGACACCCACTATGTTTCACTGATGAGGTGCTTTGGACCATGAATTCTCAGCAGGATTTAAACCCATAAACATAGAGGCCTCACGATGGAATAATGACCACGGAGTCGGGGATAGAAGACTATATACTACATATACACATGGCGGAGGAGACGATCTCCACGCCATAAAATACCTACCCTCAAGCTCAAAGGGCCAGCCCTTCATTGGCTTAAAAGCCTCCCGTAAAACATCTTGTTGGAAGTTGGGAAGAGCTCGAGGACGCGTTTAGAGCAAATTTTCAAGGGACTTATGTCCGTCCTCCGGATGCGTATGATCGAAGTCATATAACTCAACAGCCCGGAGAGTCAGCGAAATTTCGAACAGGTTTCTTACCAAAAAGAACCAAATAGTCGACTGTCCGGACGCCGAAGCCTTAGCAGCTTTCAAGCACAATGTCCGAGACGAATGGCTCGCCAGGCATCTCGGTCAAGAGAAACCGAGGACAATGTCCGCACTGACAAGCCTCATGACCCGCTTCTGTGCGGGAGAGGATAGCTGGCTAGCAAGATGCAGCACCAGCGACCCAAGTACATCCGAGATAAGAGATGGAAACGGAAAATCACGGCACAGAAAATAGCAGCGCCGGAATAAAGAGAAAAGCCCAAAGAGCACGGCAGTCAACGCCGGATTCAAAAGCTCACGGCACAACAACAAAACACAGCCTCTAAAGGATGACAGCGACGAATTGTCCAACTTAAACAAGATTTTGGGTTGGATATGTCAAATTCACAGTACCCCCGGAAGACCTGCAAATCACACCCACCGGGATTGTTGGGTTTTTAAACAGTCCGGCCGACTAAACGCCGAACACAAGGGGCTCGACACGTCAAGCGAAGACGATAAACCCCACCAGCAGAGCACCGGAAAACAAAAGACTTTCCCACAAGGGGTCAAAGCAGTAAACTCACTTCATGTGATAATACGGAAAAATAGTGCGGCACTTTCTAAAAAGAGCTTCGCGCGGTCCAACCTAGCAGACCGTAGAGATTGGATATCAAAACCAATCACTTTCACCACCGACTATTCCGAAGCGTCAAACGCTGGACGGACTTCGATATTGAATCCCATAATAGACGGATTACAATTTACTAACGCCCTAATGGACGAGGCAGCGACTTAAACCTGCAGTATTCAAAAACAATTAGTAGGATGGGGATAAACCTGCCAAAATCCGACACAGCCGCACTTCCTTCAAAGGAGTGACGCCAGGCCCTTTCGCCAAGTGCACAGCTCCATATTACTAGAAGTCGTGTTCGGATCGCCGAACAATTCTCGACGAGAAAAATTAATTTTTCACATCGTCCCATTTGAAAGTGAATATCAAGCACTCTTGGGACGAAAGGCTTTTGTCCGCTTCAACGCTATACCGCATTACGCGTCTCTTACACTCAAGATGCCCGGTCCGCGTGGCGTCATTTCAGTGCGAGGGTCACTTAAAGACCCCGGACTCGGATAGACGAATCCGGCCTCAGCAGGCTAGGGGCTCCCTAGCCGCATACCCCATCACAGGGGGCTGCGCGCACAAAACAACCGCGGGTTCATACAAACCCCGCTTTAATTATTTATATTTCTTGTTTTACACATATTTTTCGCACGATTTGTTTTCGAACTAAACGTTCCTCTCTTTCTACAGATGAACAAAGTGCACACCCGTCCAGGATAAACGGCGCAACGGAGACACAGGCGCAGACGCAAGAGGGACCCGTTGTGGATTCTTTTGATTAAGACCTGCGTAAACCTTTTTTACTTGTCTCTTGTTGTTATTCTCCTTGGTTTCTTCCTATAGCCAAAGCAGAGCTCGACGCTTTGGCATCGGCCGTCGAAGACCATGCCCGCATTCGGACACTAGGGGCTTAGGGAATTGTTCGCCCATTATTATAAAGACCGAACACCTTAGGGAGTGTTCGGCGTCTCGAGAGTTAGGCATTATATGCATCAGCTCCGAATCATGTCTTTGGTCAAATGTTGGGTTTGCCCGCTCCTGTGTTTTGCTGCCTTACGCTCAGTATCATCGGCTAACGCTGCACCGGAGAACTATCTGCGATTGTGCCCCAGCTTAATTTGCGAGCACCTCAATAGAGAAAGCCGAAAACTGACTGTCATGATACAGTGAGAGACTGGTCAACCACTCGATCGACTATCGGAATGTTTAGAATTCCTCGCTTTAACGAAGGACCGTTTCCCGGTCAGGCACATACGCGCTCCGACTTCGAAGAAATGCGATGCCACCAGGGGCTATATCGTAGCCCCACCCTCGAGCTCCACTGGCTAAGTGAAATTGATAAAGCATTATAGTCCGGATTGCCTCGTTCGCTACGCTACCACCTCCTTAAAACAGGACCGAGAGTCGGATTAAGTGTGAAAACACACTATTTTTGCGAACACCCCCGCACTTTGTGCGTGGGGGCCGAAGCCGAAGACTGCCATCTTTTAAGTTATACAAAAGTATACATAAACGGCCGCACAAGGAAGTTTTACTACTTGGACGCACAAGTATAAAAAGCAGTTATAACATAATCATCGATTTACAAGCTAATACGTTCATTTGAACGTGACATTTTTCGAGCACTGCGACTCTATTACACGAGCGCCACGCATAACTTCCCCGAAATAGTGCTCGGCAGGGAGCCGGCTTTCATTCGAACCCTGGGCGGCAACAGCGGTGGCGTCCATCTCTGGACAATGCGCCTTCACACGGGCAAGAGCCATCCGCGCGCCCTCGATGCAGGCCGACCGCTTCATCTCCTTTATATGCGGCACCGCCCAAGGAATTGCTGCGATGAAGTCAAGTAGCTCGTCGCCTTGGACCTCTCGGCGGACATGGGCCACGATGTCGATCATGGCAAGTCCGGACAATCTATTTAGCTCGCCCATTCGCCAACCGGTCTATCAACGGAAGTGAGCGATCCAGATCGTGGAATTGAGACCAATATAGCTCTTCCGTCTTGTGATCCTCCCGCTCGAAATGCTTAACGGCATCAGCCGCACTTGCAGCTAAGTCCATATACGGATCCTCCGGACTCCATAGCCGCTCAAATTGAGCATACTTTCCATCCATAAACCGGGCGGCGCAGCGAAAAGGCTTGCCACCACGATATCTCCAACTGGCGCGCAGCTCCTCCTTCATAGCCCGCATTGCGGGCGGGCATCCTGCCTTCGGGCGTGGCCTTCTTCAGGTCTTCTCGCCCGATAAGCGCTCCTTTTCAAGAGCCTCATTGCGGTCGGCAAGATCCTTTACTTTCATGGCCAATTCGCCACCTTCGCCTCGCTTAGGCGGTCGCGCGCAGCCTTTTCGACTTTCAACTCCTCGGCGCCCTCGAGGCAGCCGCGTCACTCCTTCGGGCTTGCTCCTTAGCTAGAGCAAGTTCGCTCAAGGTTTCCACAAAGCAGCCTTTGCTGTACAAACGACATATAATTTATCGAGGAGGGCTTCACCCCTTCATAAAGCGATCATGGAGAACTCATTTACCTTGCGACTCGTCAAGTCGCCGGTTGACAAGTGCGATGTCCGCATCTGCCAAGTCAAGTTGCCGATTTAACTCGGCAAACCCACTAGTCCGGCTAGCCCTCGGACTATCCGCCACCTACATAGGAACAGCGGCATTCATTATCGACGATGTTGATCCTCGGCACGCTGTCGCTTCCGACAACCTACCGAGTCCTGTGGGCTACTATCTATATAGGGCGATTTTATGTGCAAAAGCTGTTAAAAGACAAAGGGTGCGCTATTCTCAGATACGCCAAATCCGCCAAAGAAACTCATGGCGGCATTACGCAATCCGATCCCGCGGACGAAATCCTTCCAATCACCATACGCATCAACGCACGGTGATCTTCTCAAATGGACGCCTCACAAGCAGATTCTTCGCCTCTCGCCGGATACTAGTGGGTGCCGAGCTCTCGCCCCTCCGACTCGGGGATACCTCCGTGACGATACTTGAGCTCGCTGCCTTATCTGATGGCGCCGCAGACGGAGGCGTTATTCTCCATCATCTCCTAAGAAGGTCCCTCAAGATGAACTCATCGAGAAGGTTGCGATCCGAACTGCAATACAAATATTTCAGTTACCCACAGAAGCACAAATGAAGGTATTTCCTTACTAATTAACTCCCTCTTTTATACTCACGGCTCGCTGGAGGGCTGATCCTTTGGCGATGATGGTGCGTCCGGATTCTCTCCGGACGCCGGACCCCCCGGTGAAGATCTCTTCCCACGCTTAGGGGCTTTGGCCTCCGGATCTTCGGAGGCGGTCCTCTTCTCCCCCTGAAGGGAGGGGTTCTTGGTTCCCCCCTCTTCAGCGAAATATTAGCTCCTCTATTTTCCCCGTCGCCCCCTTCTATGGGTGCGACCTCCAACATTCTGACCAGCACGGGCTCTAGTGCGGTCTCTGGGAGGGGGGCCGAACACCTCATCAGCCTTGATCGCGCCACCCATTCCTGTAAAGAACAAGGGGTCAGGAGGCGAACTCTAGAAAGGCATATAAACAGAATGTCCGGACTCTGAGCTATTTACTTGAGTATCCGGGCGATCGCGCTTAGGCCTGCGCCCTCGGCTAAATCCGACACGCCACCGCGTCCAAGAACAACTTGTACATCTCCACGGGTGTCGCACCCATAAAGTGTTGGAGAATCCGAGGCCCCTCCGGGTTGAACTCCCATAGACGGAGAGGACGGCATTTGCAGGGCGGAAGATGCCTGATTAGCATAACCTGCATCATCGCAATCAGGTTGATCTCCTCGCTTGGAGGTCTCGAATCCAGCCTGCGGGAGGGCACGCCCTCGGGCGACCCCGCTTGAGCCCTTGATCGACCCACAACATCGGTTGGCGTGGAGGTCCCGCAGAATAAAGGCGGCGGCTTTTGCTCGCGACCTTGAGCGGTGATATAGAACCACTCCTGCTGCCACCCGAGTTCCTCTTGAAGGAACCCTCGGGCCACGGGCATCGGCCTTTTGCTTATGGCCGCCCGCCAGACTCGCTGACGCCCCGATCATCTTCGGCTCCACCTTGAAGGTCTTCAGCCATAGGCCGAAGTGGGGAGTGACGCGGAGGAAGGCTTCGCAGACGATAATGAATGCAGAGATGTGGAGGATGGACTCCGGGGTCAAGTCGTGAAAATCCAGCCCATAGTAGAACATGAGCCCTCTCACGAAGGGGTCCATCAGGAAGCCTAAACCCCGACGGAGGTGGAATACAAAGACAACGAACTCACCGGGCTCGGGGGTGGCACGGCCTGCCCTTGGGCGGAAACTCTTGAAACCACGAGGCTGTGCTTGGCCTCACGCACTTCATTATGTCCTCCTCCGTGACGGAGGAGGGCATCCACCGCCCCGGAGGTCGGAGCCGACATGGTTGAGGATCCAAGCGCCGAACTGGGGCTCTGGGTGTTGGAACCGGGAGCGAGGAAGAGATTCGATCACGAGATTGAAGAACAAGGACAAGCCTTGGTCCTCTTATAAAGAGGAAAAATACCAAGAGCCGTCTCCGTGACCGTTTGGGATTCACCTTCGATAGAGGAGGCGTGGCGACGGGAACGGTTGGGTTACCCATGCATGTATTGATGAGAATCCCGGGATAAGGGGAACACGATCTCTGCTTCGACAAGACGTGCCAAGGAAACCGCTTCGCTAATTGGTATAGTAAAAAAACGATTCAAACAAAGGCTTGGTGGCGGTGTGATGTCACGCTGCATAATACGTCAGCAGATTAAGCTAAGTGTACATTTTATTCTCTCTACGGTGGAATGTGGAAATTATTTTTGCAGAGCCGGACACTATCCTGGTGTTCATGATCTTCTCTGGATTATTCAAGGGAGGAACCCGCCTTGCAATGCCGAACATTATGCGTGCCGGACTTATCATCATTGAAGCCTGGTTCAGGGGCTACTGAGGGAGTCCTGGACTAGGGGGTGTCCGGACAGTCGGACTGTCATTATCCGCCGGACTCCAAGACTACGAAGATACAAGATTGAAGACTCCGTCCCGTGTCCGGATGGGACTTTCCTTGGCGTGGAAGGCAAGCTTGGCAATACGGATATGTAGATCTCCTACCATTGTAACCGACTGTAATTCCTAGCCTCCTCCGGTGTCTATATAAACCGGAGGGCTTTAGTCCGTAGGACAACAAACATTACAACAATCATACCATAGGCTAGCTTCTAGGGTTTAGACTCCTCGATCTCGTGGTAGATCCACTCTTGTACTACCCATATCATCAATATTAATCAAGCAGGACGTAAGGTTTTACCTCCATAGAGAGGGCCCGAACCTGGGTAAAAACATCGTGTCCCTCGTCTCCTGTTACCATCCGCCTAGACGCACAGTTCGGGACCCCCTACCCGAGATCCGCCGGTTTTGACACCGACAGAGGGCTAATAAACTTTTGCAATAAGTATATGAGTTCTTTATGACTAATGTGAGTCCATGGATTATACGCACTCTCACCCTTCCATCATTGCTAGCCTCTTCGGTACCGTGCATTGCCCTTTCTCACCTCGAGAGTTGGTGCAAACTTCGCCGGTGCATCCAAACCCCGTGATACGATACGCTCTATCACACATAAGCTCATTATATCTTCCTCAAAACAGCCACCATACCTACCTATCATGGCATTTCCATAGCCATTCCGAGATATATTGCCATGCAACTTCCATCATCATCATATACATGACTTGAGCATTCATTGTCATATTGCTTTGCATGATCGTAAGATAGCTAGCATGATGTTTTCTTGGCTTGTCCGTTTTTTGATGTCATTGCTACGCTAGATCATTGCACATACCGGTACACCACCGGAAGCATTCATATAGAGTCATACCTTTGTTTCAGTATTGAGTTGTAAGTAAATAAAAGTGTGATGATCATCATTATAGAACATTGCCCCCCGAAAAAAGGGAAGGCCAAAGAAGCCTAAATAAAAAAGGGGGCCAAAGAAGCCCACCAAAAAAAGGGGGCAATGTAACTATCTCTTTTTCCACACTTGTGCTTCAAAGTAGCACCATGTTCTTCATGTAGTGAGTCTCATATCTATTAATGGGCATCTCCATAGCCCGTTGATACGCCTAGTTGATGTGAGACTTTCTCCTTTTTTGTCTTCTCCACATAACCTCCATCATTATATTCTATTCCACCTATAGTGCTATATCCCTGGCTTGCGCTCATGTATTGCGTGAGGGTTGAAAAGCTGAGGCGCGTTAAAAAGTATGAACCAATTGCTCGGCTCGTCATCGGGTTGTGTATGATGGGAGCATTTTGTGTGACGAAAATGAAGCATGGCCAAACTGTATGATTTTGTAGGATAAGCTTGCTTTTGCCTTGTTGTTTTGAAAAGACATGATTGCTTTATTGGTACGCTCAAAGTATTATTGTTTTTATGTCAAATGCTAGAATATTGCTTTGAATCACTCGTGTCTTAATATTCATGCCATGATTAGACATATGGTCAAGATTATGCTAGGTAGCATTCCACATCAAAATTATTCTTTTTATCATTTACCTACTCGAGGACGAGCAGGAATTAAGCTTAGATGCTGATACGCTCCGTCAGATCTATAATTTTTGATTGTTCCATGCCAATATTATTCACTTTCATATACTTTTTGGCAACTTTTTATACTATTTTTGGGACTAACATATTGATCCAAAGGCTCAAAGCCGCCTCGTCATTGCATGTTTTTGTTTCGCAGAAACCCAATATCAAACGGAGTCCAAACGGGATAAAAACGGACGGAGATTTTTTTGGAATATTTATGATTTTCTGGAAGAAAAATCAACGTGAAACGGTATCCGAGGTGGGCACGAGGTAGGGGGCACGCCCTACCCCCCCAAGCGCGCCCCTGACCCTCGTGGTCCACCCGTAAAGCGGTTGATGCTCTCTTTCTGGCACAAGAAAGCTAATTTTACAAGGAAGATCTGAGCGAAAGATTCATCCCAATCGGAGTTACAGATCTCCGGATATAAAAGAAACGGTGAAGGGGTAGAATCTGCCAACGCAGAGAACGCAGAAACAGAGAGATAGATCCAATTTCGGAGGGGCTCTCGCCCCTCCCAAGCCATGGGAGCCAAGGACCAGAGGGGAAACCCTTGACCCATATAGGGAGAAGGCCAAGGAAGAAGAAGAAGAAGGGGGCTCTCTCCCCCTTGCTTCCGGTGGCGCCGGAACACCGCCGGGGGCCATCATCATCACCGCGATCTTCACCAACACCGCCGTCATCTTCACCAACATCTCCATCACCTTCCCCATCTCTATGCAGCGGTGTAACCTCTCTCTTACCCGCTGTAATATCTACTTAAACAAGGTGCTCAACGCTATATATTAATTCCCAATGATGTATGGCTATCCTATGATGTTTGAGTAGATTTGTTTTGTCCTAATGGCTATTTGATGATCGTGATTGGTTTGAGTTGTATGTTTTATTATTGGTGCTGTCCTATGGTGCCCTCCGTGTCGCGCAAGCGTGAGGGATTCCCGCTGTAGGGTGTTGCAATACGTTCATGATTCGCTTATAGTGGGTTGGTGAGTGACTGAAACACAAACCCGAGTAAGAGGGATTGTTGCGTATGGGATAAAGGGGACTTGATGCTTTAATGCTATGGGTGGGTTTTACCTTAATGAATCTTTAGTAGTTGCGGATGCTTGCTAGAGTTACAATCATAAGTGCATATGATCCAAGTAGAGAAAGTATGTTAGCTTATGCCTCTCCCTCAAATAAAATTGCAATAATGATTACCGGTCTAGTTATCGATTGCCTAGGGACAAATAACTTTCTTGTGACAACAAGCTCTTTACTTTTACTAATTTAGTTGTGTCTTTATCTAAACAGACCCTAGTTTATATTTACGTGTTCTTTACTTTCTTGCAAGCTTACCCGAAAACACCTACAAAGTACTTCTAGTTTCATACTTGTTCTAGGTAAAGTAAACATTAAGCGTGCGTAGAGTTGTATCGGTGGTCGATAGAACTTTAGGGAATATTTGTTCTACCTTTAGCTCCTCGTTGGGTTCGACACTGTTACTTATCGAAAACTGTTGCGATCCCCTATACTTGTGGGTTATCAGGCTCCTCGCCAGATCCCAGCCGGAGCATGGTACTCGCCCGCTCCGGATCGTCCGAATGTGTCGCAGAAGAACCTTGCTCGGACGCGCCAGATGATGGCGGCGCAAGGCAACGATGGGGGGCCGCGCTCAAGGTTGGCTCCGCCCTTCCTGAGGGTAGGGGAAGCACCTTCTACCCGCTCTTCGTGAGCACCATCGCCGCCGGTCTGGTGCCCCCTTTTCCGAGTTCTTCCTTTCTGTTCTCCACCATTACAACCTGCAAGCTCTGCACCTCCATCCCAACTCTGTTCTTCTCCTGGCGATTTTCTCCTACTACTGCGAGGCTCATGTAGGGGTGAGGCCTTCGGTGGCCTTGCTACGCCATTACTTCTACCTCCAGGTCTCTCGCGGCCCCATCACCGCGTGCGTGAGCTTTGTCGCGTATGGCAGCTCCAATGCCATCTCAAAGCCCGGGAAGAGGATTGAGGGCTTTAGGAGCAAGTGGGTCATGGTGGATGCTGGGCGCATCCACTCCCGGCTAATTCTGCCCACGGGGCAGCCCAAGTCTGTTGACGCTATCCCGTCTTGAGCTCGTTGATCCTCGCCAAGCCGCTGCTAGAGATGATGGACGCGGACCTATGGCCGGACAACATGGCGACGACGAAACTGACCAGGGCGTTGCTCCTGAGGGAGTTCCTGGAGCACCGGGTGGCTCCGCTCTGGGAACACTCGCTTCCGCTATGGAGGCTCGGGGGGGCCGATGCCGCCCTTCGCTCGAACCCCGACGTCCTGGCCGACGAAGATCTGGTCGTGGTCCTCCAATCCTTGGTTGGGGGAGACGTGGCGAGGTTGGAGGATGCTCCCATGCCCCTGTTCATTCGGGATGATTGGGAGCAGGTGGTGAACTCCATGTCCGCTTTAAACGGGGACGGGCCTGTGCCTGCGGAGGTTCCTGAGGACCCGACGGCCCTGGCGACGGTGAACGTGTCCTCTGGCGACTCCAGTGGAGAGGAGGAAGAAGAGGAGCAGGAAGAGGAGCCCGATTCCGAGGCAACCGACGGGGAGTCAAGGGCGCCCTTCCCTCGGCGCAGGTCCCGCGCTCTTCGCCTCATGCCGGATGACGACGAGGATGGCGACGAGCGAGGTGGTGAGAGCTCGCCCCTGATCCCGAAGAAGGACAGGACGGGGCTGGTTCCATGCGGGTCTGCTCCGGCTCCGAGGCTATCTACAGACGCGCCTCCTGCTCCCGAGCCTCTTGAGGTTGATCCCAGCAGCCGGCTCTCGGGCTTCAAGTTCGGCCAGAGATTGATTGAGCCCGCGAGCGATGATGAGTAAGTGCTCGATTCTTGTTTTGCTTCTTGCTTCGTTGTTGAGGCTTGACGTCCATATTCCTTGGCTAGGCCGGTGCCTGCGGCGAAGAAGCTGAAGGGGGCTCCTGAAGCTTCGTCCGGGGTAGCACCTCCACCCGCGGGAGAAGGGGGCGGCAAGACACGGGCCTCTCCTGCCCGGTCATCCTCGCGAGGCCTGGCGGGGCTAGCTGGGGCGAGCTCAGCCCCCATGGCCCAAGCAACTCCCGAGGTGTCCTTGCCTAATGCCACTACTGCAGTCGTCGGGACGCAGAAGGTCCCGACTCATGGTGCTGTGATTACGCTGCCGTCTTCTCCTCCTACTCCGCCAACTGCTATCTCTCCGACTCCTTCTTCTGTCATGGATCGTGCTGGTACTGAGCTGGACCGGCTGTGGAAAGATCTTCTGGGCGCCGACCCTCGCCAGGCCGGGCGCTGAGCTGGCCTCCGCTGGGTTCGCCTGATGCTTGACCCGAAGCGGCGCTGCTCGTGCCGTGATGGCTTGCGATGAGGAGAAGCAGGCCATCCTTGAGGCGAAGGCCGCTCGCGACGCCGCCTTGGGTGAGGTTGCGGATGTCCAGGGTTGTTGTGAGGTGCTGGAGAACGAGCTGCAAGGCCTGCACGACCAGCTTGCCAAGGAGGCCCGTGTCCGCCAGGAGAAGGAGGAAGACATGAAGGCTCGTGAGGCTGCCGCCAAGGATCGGGATGCCGAACTTGATGAACGCCATGGCCGCTTGGTTGCGCTGGAGCAGGCGTTGGAGGCAAAGAGGATTGAGCTGGACAGCAAGGCGCGGGTCCTAGCCGAGGACTGCGTGGCCTTTGCGAAGCTGGAGGTGAAGGCTCGCACCTTACTGAAGTCGCTCTATGACAACAGCCTGGAAAGCCTGCTGGCCGGCGCCGAGGACGGCCCCGCCAAGCTGCTTCCCTTCCTGGTCTACGCCCTTGAAGATGTCGCCCTTGGCCTTGGACCCACGGCTGAGGCTAAGGCGCGTGTCCTTTCTTCTGCAGCGCTGACGCGTGTCTTCACCCATGTCTACGTCCGTGACCCCAGCATTGACCTTGACAGCCTGCTGGAGCCTGTGGAGCGGCGAGCTTGCCACCGTCACTGCTGAGGCCGTGAAGGGTCGAGCGGAGGCTCTGTTGGCGAAGTTCCGGGCCTTCAGCACCAAGCCAAAGCGAGGCGCTGCCGATCCTGAGGCCCCACGAGGCGAAGCCGCCCAGCCCAGCTCCGTCACCAGCGATGGCACCGCCAGAAAGTGACCCCTTCGCGGCTCCCGTCCTGCTTTTAGCTGCTGCAACATGCATCATGCCTCGTGGAGGCGTTTAAACTTGTGTTTGGCGTTGTTAAAGTACTCCATGGACTGTAATATTTGCTTTTGAATTCCTTGAGATTTGCACTTTTCCTTCCTACTTGCTTGTGTTCTACGTCGGTAGAGCCCGCCCTCACAGATACCTTAGTCATTGCTAGCCCCGACCGGAAACCAGGACGGGGCCAAGGAGTGAGGGGCTACGTGACAAGTTAAGCTCCTGAGTCGCGATGCTCAGGAGTCCCCCTTGACGCACGAACGACAAGTAGGGAGGCGAGATGTATGGGTAAATTTACCGTTCTACGTCGGCAGAGCCCGGCCCCGCGCATACCTCAACCACCGTTAGCCTTTCGGAACTAAGGGGTGAGGGGCTACGTGACCAGTTAGGCTCCTGAGTCGCGATGCTCAGGAGTCCCCCTTGACGTTCAAACGGCCTTCATACCTTGGCTTCGCTCAGGGAGAGGCGTGCGGCGAACTAGGCCCGAGGGGCCTGGCAGGGTGGCGTGCGCCTGGGCGTGACCCAGGCGTAGCCCCCGTGCCCAGTCCCCTCGCGCGGCACTCCAGAGGGGAGGCGTTACGATGGGGCCGGACATTGAGCTCTGGGCTCCTTGAGGTTGATGCGGCCGGGGG
This sequence comes from Aegilops speltoides, assembly GCA_021437245.1. Classification (NCBI taxonomy): domain Eukaryota; kingdom Viridiplantae; phylum Streptophyta; class Magnoliopsida; order Poales; family Poaceae; genus Aegilops; species Aegilops speltoides. Next base: position 266,426,314 of record CM038141.1, read on the forward strand.
CCACGCTCCGTTGTTTATCACCAGCGGAGCATAGCGCTCAGATGTGTACGGGCATAGCCGCTCCTCGGCAGTGTCGCCACCAAGACGGAGCATGGTGCTTCCATCAGGCGTGGGATGGGGCTCCCCCGAGGAGCCCCGGGCATGTACAGCCCGCCTAACACGTGGCTGGCACGGTAGGGCTGCACGAGGTGTATCTGGGCACCCGTGAGCCAGCCGCAGGACTCACGGGCCCTACCTCAAGGCGGGTTGCGCCTTGCTCGGCCTTACTTGTAATGTGTTCTGCAAATTTGGTTAGATGCCGGGCGCCCACGCCCGGGTCCCGCCCTCAAGCTGGCTCACTGTCACCGGTATGCTGTGTCATGTGTCGTGGACAAGACTAGAGGGTGAGGGCTGGGGAGCCATTAATAGCCCATGAGTCACGATGCTCAGGTACCCCCCCTTTAACGTGCAAGCGGCCGGCATTAAGGAAGAAGGGTGCCATGGACAGGCATCAAATAACGATCATGACGGGTCAAACGACGACTTGAGTAAACGCAAGAGGAATACATGCCACCAGGTCTGGCCCGGGTGGCTTGGGGATAATGCATCCTAAGGGGCGCCCCCAATAAAGTAAACTAAAAACATGAACTAAAGGGATACATGCCGCAGGGATGGACCCACGCGGCCTGGGAATGATGCAGCCCTGGGGGGCGCTCCCATCTGGAAATGAAACTCGAAGGATGTCACCTAAGATGCTGGGGATGAAAGGATGCTGAAGTAGCGGATGACGTGCACTGCGGAAGCCGATCTTCACGAGCCCCCAGGCCCAGGAGCCTCGTGAGGCTCCAGGGGCGCTGGCGGCTCCTCGCGGGCCATCTCCATCTCCACCAGGACTGCGGAATGCCTGACCGCTTGAGCCTCCAAGACGATCCTCATGAGGCGCTAATGCACGGCAGCCGCGTTCGGCAGGCCGTAAGGCATGCGAACATAGCTGTGGGGTGGACCTTCGCAGCATCCCACGCGTGAGGGCCAGAGGCACTCCTGAGAGGGGCTCGGTTGAGTCCTGGTATGTCGATGCAGACGCGCAGCGCACCATCCTCGCCCGGATGGGGAGCTACTGCGGGTAAGCGGCGGCTACCACTCATGACTCTTGACTCCTGCAACTCTTGAATGATCTCGCTGACGAACTCTTGAGGGTTTGGCCCTCCTTGCCTCGCCCCTTCCTGCGGGAAACGTGTTTTGAAACACGCCTCCAAGTGGTGCCCGAGCGCCTCCCTCATGATCTTAGCAAAGTCGATGGCCCTCCAGGAGAGAGCCCCCGAGCCTTGATCGAAGAGGGCATCGGGCGCGCCTTCCTATGCGACAGAAGGAGGCGCCCCCGGAATAGGCGCGGACCCTGAGGGGATTGCCTCCCGAGGGGTCGGACCAGGTGATGTCTTCTTTTTCTTAGGGGCAGCCTCGGAAAACCTCCCGCTCCTGTGATCTGGGTCTTCAATTGATGCGGCTTGGAAAGCACGCTCCAGAGAACACACAACGTCTCTCTCTTCACAAGGCACCGTGATGACTCCACCGCTTCCTGGCATCTTGAGGACATTGTAGCCGTGATGAGTCACAGCCATGAACTTGGCCAAGGCTGGGTACCCGAGGATGGCATTGTACAGCGGGCGAATGTGAGCGACGTCGAAGTCGATGAGCTCGGTGCGGTAGTTGTCACGCTTCCCGAAGGTGACAGGAAGGCGGACCTGCCCTATCGGAACCGTGGAACCATCGGTGACTCCTGAGAAAGGCTTGGTTGGCTGCAGCTGATTGTAGGGCACTTGGAGATTGTTGAACTTCTTGGCAGATAGGACATTGAGCCCTGCCCCGCCGTCGATGAGGGTCCTGGTGACTTGCGCATTGCTGATGATTGGGGAACAAAGCATCGGGAGGACTCCGGCTGTGGCCGCGCACTTGAGCTGATCCGCTGAACTGAACGTGATGGCGCACGCTCACCACCTGAGAGGGCGTGTGGCCTCAAGCTTGGGGAGGACTGCATTCACTTCGCGTGCAAACTGCTTGAAGATGCGCTGAGAGGCCGGAGCTTGAGCACCGCCCAAGATGCAAGCGATCGCGCGCGGCTCCGGGAAGCCTCCAGCCCCCTCGTCCTGATGATGGTCTTCATTCCTCCTCGGATGTGGTGGCAGAGGAGGGAGGCCCGCGTCGCCTTGTGGGCGATCCTCACGAGGCTGATCCCTCCAACCCCCCTCGCGAGGTGGGTCCCGCAACCTCCCTCACGAGGCTGGTCCTACCAGCGGTCCTCGCGAGGTCGGTGACGCTACCCTTGGCGGGGGCCACGATCTTCCCATCGTCCTCCACCTCTTCCTCCTCCTCGGCCATAGCCTCGGTCGCTGCGCTTGGGGCGTCGGCCGGCACGCACGTCCCGCACGGCCCTGAGCTCTTGGCATTCGTTGGTGTTGTGGGTGTGGAGGTCGTGGTACACGCAGTACCGGTTGCCCTTGGATGACTCAGGCTGATCCCTGCCTTGCTTGGTGTCCGGTTCTGCCGCAAGCACGACATCCCCCTTGCGCTTCACGTCCTTGACCTTGGGCTTCTTCTCTTTTGGGTCTACAGTTGGGATCTCGAGGAGCGAAAGGCGCCCTTCCTCAGCTCTAGCGCACTTGGTCGCCAAATTGAATAGCTCCAGGGAGGTGCACAGGTCCTCATGGATCGCAAGCTCCTCCTTCATCTTGATGTCACGTACGCCATCGGAGAAGGCTGAGATGATGGCCTCCTCAAACACCTTGGGGATCTTAAGGCGAGCGCTATTGAAGCGCTGGATGAACTTCTACAGGGTCTCTCCCGGCTGCTGCTTGATGCGGCGCAAGTCGCCATGGTCGGGGCCGGTCGCGGTGCCTTGAAGTTGGCGATGAATCGGGTGCGATCTCGCCCCGTGAGTATATCGTGCAGAGCCGTGTTCTAGAGCCAGGTGCGGGCGCCGTCCTTGAGCGCCATGGGGAACCAGTTTGCCATGACCTTCTCGTCCCCGTTGGCGGCTTTGATGCCCAGCTCATAGGGCTGGAGGAACTCCGCAGGATCAGCCGTGCCATCGTAGTGCGGGGGCAGGTCTGGCTTGAACTTGCGTGGCCAGGCCACGCTGCGCAGCTCGGCGGAGAAGGCACGGCAGCCTGCAGTGTCCACGGGAGCCCTTTGGTGACGGAGAGCTTGATCTTTCGGGTCTCTATGTGCTGCCGCCATGTGCAGCGCGGGGTCTTGACACGCTAGAGCGGGAGCGCGCTCATGCCGGGCCGGTGCGGGGAGCACACGGGCAACTTCTTGGGGACGAGGGATCTCTTGGCAGCTCTTCTCTTGCTATGCTGGCGCCAGACAGAGTGGGTTCCGCCCAGGGGCCACACGCCTTGGGGCCAAGGCGCCTTCTTGAGGGGAGGCGGCTGAGGCGCCTCGAGCTTCGCCGCCTGCCAGTGGGCGGGCGCGCGTGAGAGAGGATGGTGCGGGGAGCCCCAGCGGCCGACGAGCTCGGTGATGCGGGCGAGCCACTCGTCGAGAGGTCGCCAACGGACGGTAGTGCAGAGCTCCCACGCCAGAGTAGCAGCGGCGCGGCGCGCCCTCAGAGCGCCGACGGACGTGGGTCGAGGAGCCGGCCGGAGTCAGCGACGGGGTGGCAGTGCGGCCTTCTCGCTGCACCGAGGGATGCAGGGACGACGCTGCTGCTCGTTTCGCCGGGCCGGTGGCGGTGTTGACGGCAGCGACGGGAACGGGGGGCGCCACCGACGGGGGCCGTCTGGGCGACGCGAGTGGCAAGAGCGGCTGGCGCGGCGCGGCGCGACGAAGCGTCGACATGGATGCGACGGGCGGTGAAACACGAGGCGACGGAAGGCAGATTCCGGCGCACCCCTACCGGGCGCGCTAAATGTCGGATTTCGGTTCAGCAGACCTCAAGGTTCAACTCGGGTGCACGCGGAGATCACACCTCTTGCCTACCCGTGTCTCATCGCCTCGCAAGGATCTAAAGCTACACGAAGAACAACACAAGGGACACGAGATTTATACTGGTTTAGGCCACCATGGTGGTGTAATACCCTACTCCAGTTTGTGGTGTGTGGATTGCCTCAGGGGCTAATGATGATGAGCAGTACAAGGAAGAACAGCCTCGCGAGGGTCTATTCTTGGTTGGAGCATTGAACTGCTAGGGGAGTTCAATCGCCTCTCTCTCTCTCTCTCTATCTCCAGATGTAGATGCCCAAAATCTCTCTCTCTACCTCTGGGTGGCTAGTCCTATTTATAGGCGGAGGCCCTGGGCCTCTTCCCAAATATTGAACGGGAAGGGCGCCAACAATTGGCCATTTAGAAGGGGAACATCTAGTACACTTATCCTGACTAAAGTTGGTCCTCGCCTGCCAAAGACCCTGACGATGACGCCGGCTTGGGCTCCACGATGACCTCCGTTCTGCCGTCCTGCTGGTCTTGGTCTTGTTGCACCAAAATGGTTGCCTTTGCTTGATACTCTTGCCTGCGCTTGCCCCCTTTGCACCAAAGAGGAAGCAAGGACTCTGCGCAGGCCGGCGCCTGCCTGGCCTCGGTCGTCATGGCTTGCGTCACGGGCACCTCGTGAGGTACCCCGCCTTGATCTCTCCGCCTCCTCGTGCCAGCCTGACGAGGCTATGCCTGAGGAATCCTCCAGTCGTCCGCCCCGTGAGGCTTAGCCCCTCGTGAGTGTCTTGAGCATATGTTGATGAAGATGGGCCGTACTGGGCCACTCCTTGAGCCACGCCGCAGGGTGCAGGCAGGGAAGTCTGGGTACCCCCATTCCCAGAGCACCGACAATAGCCTGAACGAGTCCTGGGTAATCCAGTGATCAAATCCATGCCTAGTTTATCCCACTTCCATTCGGGTATCGGCAATGGCTGTAACAATCCTGCTGGCTTCTGATGCTCTGCCTTCACTCTTTGACATACATCACAAACTGCTACATATTCCGCAATATCCTTATTCATTCCGGTCCACCAGAAAGTGTCCTTCAAATCCAAATACATCTTGGTATTTCCTGGGTGAATCGAGTACGGCGAATCATGGGCCTCTTGCAGAATCAACTTCCTGATCTCTGGATCATTGGGCACATAAACGCGGTCCTCAAACCATAAGGTATCATGCTCATCCTCACGAAATCCTTTAGCTTTTCCTTTGCTCATCTTCTCCTTTATAGAGGAAATCTCCTTGTCAGTCTTCTGGGCTTCTTTGATCTTATCCATCAAGGTAGACTGAATCTCCAATGCTACTACATAGCCTCTCGGAACTATCTCCAAACATAGCTCGCGAAGGTCCTCGACTAACTCCTTCGGTAACTCTCCGGTCAAGAGTGTGTTGACATGGCTCTTACGGCTCAACGCATCGGCTACTACGTTAGCCTTTCCGGGGTGATAATTCAATCTCATATCATAATCTTTGATGAGCTCCAACCATCTCCTTTGCCTGAGACTCATCTCCTTCTATGTGAAGATGTACTTCAAACTCTTGTGATCCGTGTACACCTCACAATGATATTCGATGAGAAAATGTCTCCAAGTCTTCAATGCGTGCACTACGGCTGCTAACTCCAAATCATGTGTAGCATAATTCAACTCATGAGGTTTAAGCTGTCGTGAGGCATACGTAACAACTCTTCCCTCCTACATAAGCACTGCTCCAAGTCCTCGACGTGAAGCGTCGCAATACACCTCATAATCCTTGCGCTGATCTGGCAGAATTAACACTGGCGATGTGACCAAACGTTTCTTCAACTCCTAGAAACTGGCCTCACATTCCTCAGTCCATTTGAACTTGGTATCCTTCTTCAACAACTCCGTCATGGGCTTCGCAACCTTTGAGAAATTCTCAATGAACCTCCGGTAGTATCCTACGAGTCCAAGAAAACTCTGGATCTCTCCAACTGTCGTTGGTGCTACCCAATTTGTCACAGTGACAACTTTGGTGGGATCTACTGCTATTCCTTCTCCGGATATAACATGTCCGAGGAATCCAACTTCCTTCAACCAAAACTCACATTTGCTGGACTTGGCATATAACTGATGTTCTATGAGCTTCCCAAGTACCAAACGCAAATGCTCCTTATGCTCTTCTTCATTCTTTGAATAGACCAAAATATCATCAATGAACACCACGATGAACTTATCCAGAAACTCCATAAACACCTTGTTCATCATGTTCATGAAATATGCAGGTGCGTTAGTCAGACCAAATGACATAACGAAATACTCATACAACCCCTACTTGGTAGTAAAAGCCGTCTTAGGTATATCCTGCTCTCTAATCTTCAACTGGTGGTATCCCGATCGCAGATTGATCTTGGAAAATACCTTAGCTCCTTGCAATTGGTCAAACAAATCATTGGTCATCGACAACGGGTACTTGTTCTTGATTGTTACTTCATTCAATCCTCGGTAATCAACAACCATCCTCAATGATCCATCCTTCTTCTCCACTAGAAGCACTGGCGATCCCCAAGGTGAAGAACTTGGGCGAATATAGCCTTTATCCAGTAACTCCTTAATCTATTTCTTAATTTCCTCCAAATCTTGTGCGGGCATCCTGTACGGTCTCTTAGATATCGGCCCTGTGCCTGGCAAAAGCTCAATGTCTCTATCCGGTGGCATGCCCGGCAACTCCTCTGGAAATACATCAGGGAAATCCTTCACCACTGGTACTTCCTCCTGCACAACTCCTGATAAGGAATTTACTTGTGTCCTCTTCGGCTCATGTCGTGATACATACTTGATCCTTCTCCCTTCCGGGGTGGTAAGCAAAATCGACTTACTAGCACAATCGATGTTTCCTCCATACATCGATAGCCAATCCATACCCAGAATCACATCCAAACCTTGCGATTCCACAATGATTAAATCTGAGGGGAAAATATGCCTACCTATACTCAATGGCACTTGAAAACATCCTCGACTGGCCATATACTCCGCTCCTGGTGAGCTTACTAACATAGGTGTTCTAAGAACCTTGGTGGGCAGTTTATACTTATCCACAAATCCCCTTGATATGTATGAATGCGATGCACCACTATCAAAAAGAACGATTGCAGTAAATGACTTAAACCAAAAACTTACCTATTACTGCATCTGGCTGGGCTTCAACCTCCTCCACGTTAACGTGGTTCACCTGTCCCCTGTTGAAAGGGTTCGGCTTCTTCCCAGAGCTTCCATTGCCATTTCCATTCTGGGTTTCAGGATATTCATTGGCATAATGTCCAGTCTTCTGACACTTATAGCAAGTGACTTGGCTCAGGTCTCTCTTGGCTGCGGTTGATGGGTTGGTACGGTTCTGGCCGTTGCTTCCTCCATTCCCGTTACCATTCTTGGGGCCACTATGATTATGCGAGCTACCTCCTCCATGGGTATGCTGAAAATGTCCTCCCAATTTCGGGGTAAAACGTGGCTTCTGCTGCGCTCCAAATTGTACTTCCCTTGTCCATACTTCCTCTTGCGGTTATCAATCTGCTGTTGCTTCCCTTCAATCATGAGAGCTCTATCTACCAACTCCTGGTAGTTGTTGAAAGTTGCTACCATCAACTGCATGCTCAGCTCATCATTCCGTCCTTCAAGAAACTTCTCCTGCTTAGCTGCATCTGTAGCAACGTCATCTGGGGCATAACGTGCTAACTTACTAAAGTCATCCACATACTGGCCAACTGTCTGTCCTCCTTGGCGCAAGTTGCGAAACTCACACTTCTTCATGGCCATAGCTCCTGCTGAAACATGGGCGGTACAGAAAGCCTGCTCTTTGAAACTGATCCCATGTGACAGTGTTGATAGGATAAGTGGCTGTGAAATTCTCCCACCATGATGCTGCGGGGCCATCAAGCTGATGTGCGGCAAAACGCACCTTTTCTGCATCTGTGCATCCTGTAGTGGTCAACTCCCTTCCTGTCTTGCGGAGCCAATCATCTGCAACTATCGGCTCGGTGCTACTGGAGAACACCGGCGGATTCAGTCTAAGGAAAAGGGTTAAGTGATCAACATGTGGTGGAGGTGGTGGGTTGTTGTTGTTGTTGTTGTTGTTGTTGTTGTTCCCCTGATTCTGATTCTGAACTAGTAACTGCATCAACGCATTCTGCTGCTGGATCAACTGAGTGAGCTCCGGTGGGAAAGCAAATCCATTGTCACGCCTCGGAGGCATCTGAGGGTTTAGAAAAGATGAGAATACAGAAGAGAATGAGGTTTAGAGAGAAAACACTACCCATATGCACATGAGACAAATGCAAACAATATCACTTCATTCAATCAAACAAGGGCATACAATGGTCTAACTACCGTTACAAAAGTGCTCAGACTATACTAGATTCATGGGGGAATACTACTACTGTTATGACGGTCGACTAGAAAAACTGCTCCACTGAAGACTCCATGATATCTGCTCCAGCTTCATCAACATAGTCATCATCGCTATCGTCTGGGTCCGAGTCGGTGTCGTTGATGATGATGTAGTTCTCTGGACAAGTGCAATCATCGTCTTCTCCTCCAGTCGCGGGGAATCCCATGAATACCTTCAGCTTCTTCTTCAGATCATCGTTCTTCTCCATGAGTGTTGCTATTTCCTCCTCATATCCATCTCATGTAGACTTGAGTTCTTCTTCCAGTTCGATGATCTTGGTCATAGCCTTCTTCAGATCTATCATGCCTGCGCACATCTGGTTCTCCTGGCGTAGAATGTGCTGGTTTAACTCTTGAATGAAAGCTGCAATTGATCTATCCTTCCTGGTGTTGATCATCTCCCATTGCTCATCTCGGCGCCCACAAATCTGGTAAATAGTATCCTTGAGATCCTTGTGGTAAACTTCTCCAATGCGTCCCATTGTGGTGTGGGCTGCCATGCTCTTTCCTAGACTCTAGGTTGGTGCATCAAAGGAAAATTCTATGGGCTCAGTGATGGGCATGAACGTCCTTCCTGGAACTTGAACTTGAATCATCCAACACTCCTCTTCTTGTAAAGTGGCGATGTAGGTCCCGGTGAAGCTTGGTACTCCGATGTTCAGGTACTTGGTGACCTCCTTCAAGTGGCGTCCAAAGGGTGTATCTTCATCCGGTTGCGTGAACTTGGTACTTGCATCCGACATCCTAAAAGAGAAGAAAAGATAAGGAGTCAGAAATGAGAAGAGTGAGTAGTGATCTAGGGCTTTTAGCTTAGTGGTCGTGTCCTATAGTCAGCGTGTGCTCTGATACCATCTTGTAGCGACCAGACCTCAAACAGTCTGATATCTGTGCTTTAGTGTCATCCCTGGATCAGTAATGCTGACACGCACAATACTTGAAGGATTTATAATAGAGTAACAATCACACACTTATTACATCAAACGTCTCAAAAGAGAACTTATTACAATAAATATGGCTTAAGACCATCTATCAAAGGATAACAGCGGAAGGCTTGGAAGATAAATGAGTCCATGAACTCCAACGGCATCACTGAGTATAAGACCACGACCTAAGGCACCTTACTCGTCGTCTGAAAAGTCTGCAACATGAATGTTGCAGCCCGAAAACGGGTCAGAACATGGAATATGCTGGCAATGTAACACATAGAGAGTAGTGAACGAAAATATGCTATACTACATGCATATATGGCTGGTGGAAAGCTCTATGGTTACAGTTTTGCGTAAAGCCAATTTTTCCCTACTGCAAAGGAATAAATTTTATTTAACTATCATGGTGGTTATTAAACATTGAGAAGGTAGACACCCTCTCAATCCCAATTAAGCATCATCATTAAACCCAACAAATTAAATTAAAGTAACATGATGAGATTCACATGATAATCCAAGGACTAGATACTCAAAACGTCCATAACCGGGGACACGGCTAACCACAATTAGTTTATACACTTTGCAGAGGTTTGCACACTTTTCCCCACAAGACCCAATCTCCTCCGTTAGATTTCTCGCACTACATGGTGTTTGAGAAACGGATGACCGAGACATAGTTTTTCAGAAGCGCTAGCACCTTACGATTGGGTAGACAGTTACACCTACTTTCCCCTACATCTGCTAGTCTACCACTGTAAGAGTTCGCATGACTTAATCAACTATGCTAGAGCCCATAGTAACTTGTGGTTGCACACGGAAGTTTCTAGCATGAATAATCCCATGATCCCATTGAGCCTGGGTGGCGGGCCATAAAAAAAAGGCAATCGCTAGATTACCAAGGTGCCTCAATCCACCCAGATGTGTGTTAAAGTTGCCACCTTAAATAAACCATTAAATAACAATCTCACATCTGTCATGGATACACTCACTCAAGCCTCGTCTACTAGCATAGCATGGCAATATCAGCAAACGTAGAAGTAACTCCCAAGGGTTTGATAGTAAAACAGGTAATAGGTACTACCTCATCTACTTCCCAAAACCCACATATTAATCAGATCCTAACCATGCAATTGTTTGAGGATTGATCTAATGCAATAAAACTAGGTAGTAAAGAGGTATGATCAAAGTGTTACTTGCCTTGCTGATGATCCGTGAAACCTAGAGATTCGAAGTAGCAGGCGGCGCACTCCGGGTACTCTATCGCAAACAAACAAGCATACAATAAGTACTCATCTAATGCATAGGTAAAACTCAAATAAAAGATCTAACCAGAAAGTTCAACTTAAGAACTCCATTTTGCAAAAAGAATCAAATCAAACGAAGCAACGAAAGTCAAACGGCGAAAAATACAAGCTTTGTTTAATAATCTGGACCTAAGTCAAATTTTACAGTAGCAAAAACTTGTTTGAGTTGGTTAAACGGAAAGAGGGTTTCGAGACGAAACTCTAGGCGCTTGAATTGCCTGATTCCGATAAAGGAGCGAAAAGTTATACTAGAACGAAAATCGGATCAGAAATCACGATCAGCAATAATCACGGAAAATCCAAGAAAAAGAAAGACTGATGAATAGGCTAACGAACAAACGTTCGTTGTCTGCGACTAAATGGTGAAAACCGTTCGTTAAAACAAACGTACGGACGAATGTCCGTTAATTAGAAAAACCGAGAAAACTGGTGAACCGATCTAAAAAAAGAAACTATGGTTTCTAAAAAACCAAATCGGTTTTCTAAAAAACCCGGCAATGGCGAACGGTGGCTACCTCGCGGAACCGGTGGCCTGGCTCGGGCTCGGCGGGGGTGTGGCTGCGGCGGCTGCGGCGGCTTGGCGGGCGGCGGCGGCTTCAAGGCCAGGCGGGCGACGGGTGTGGCGGCGGGTTGGGGGTATTTAAGGAGGGGGGAGGGGTGGCTTGGAGGAGGGGGCAAGGCGGCGGGGCGGAGGAGTCCGGCTCGGACTCCTATCCGGGTCAGCGGCGGCGGCACGCGGTCTCCAGGAGGGAGACGGCGGCGCGGGGTGTGGGCCGGCTCGGCTGGGCCTCGGCCCAGTCGGGCGGTGGAAGATTTTAAAAGAAAAAACAATTCCGCCGAAACTAAGAAAAATTCTAGAAAAAAAATAAAATTCTAAAAATGCCAAAATAAATTTTCACCGTCTAAATAAAATATTTAGAACGAGATGAACATTTTCTTGGCCCTAAAATGCAATTTTGAAAAACGTGCAATTTTCCTAAATTCAAATAAAATAGCCAAAAACTCCAAAATAATATCTTATTTGATTTTTTTATTAAATCCTCAATATTTCTTTATTTTGGGAAAGTCATTTTATTCCCTCTCTCAGATTTTTATAATAGAAATAATTGAAGAGAAAATAAATAAAATCAAATGATCCTATTTTCAAATTTTGAGATAACTCGAATATGAAAATAACGAAATCCCCAACGCTCTCCGTGGGTCCTTGAGTTGTGTAGAATTTCTGGATTAGGCCAAAAGCAATAAAATATGATATGCAATGATGATCTAATGTGTAACATTCCAAATTGAAAATTTGGGATGTTACATGGAGCCATCTGAGCAGCACGGGCGGCAACCGCGGCCTGACGCTCACCGTGAGCCCGACGTGCGAAGTGACGGTGTAGCGGTGGAGCGATCGACGGAAGAGAGGATCCTACGCACCCCTACCTGGCACGCCAAGTGTTAGATTTTAGGTTCCGCAAACCCTTGATAGGTTCGAACTCTGGGGTGCGTGCAGAGATCTCAACCTACCCAACCTGCCTACTCACGATCTTCTAGGCCTAGTGCATCGAGCTCAAAGGGACAGAGAGACACAACTGTTTATCCTAGTTTGGGCCACCTTGCAGTGTAATACCCTACTCCAGCGTTTTGGTGGATTGCCTCGAAGGGCTGAGGATGAACTAATAAAGTGGATGAACTAGCCTCAGGAGGGGAGGTGTTCTTCAGGTCGAGAGAGCTGGTGAGGTGATCGGGTGAGAATGGATCTGATCTGTTCGTTCCCCTCTGTGGTGGTGGCTAAGAGCATAATTGGTTTGCTACCAACATTTGGCATTGCCAATATTTGGCAAGCCAACATTTGGCAAAGTTAAAAGTTTCCAACATTTGGCAACTTTTTGTGAGATTGGCAACGAGAATTGGCAAGCAACCAATCTTTAGCCAATATTTGGCAGTTGCCAAAATTTGGCATGCCAACTTTTGGCATCGAACCAATTATGCTCTAAGTCCTATTTATAGTGGCCTTGGTCCTCTTCCCAAATGTTGGCGGGAAGGGATCCCACAACGGCCAAATTTAAAGGGGGACAAGTAGTACATCCTATCCTCACTAAAGTGGTCTTCGCCTGTGAAAAGCCTCTGGTCATGACACTACGATGGGCTCAGTGATGACCTCTGTCCTGCCGTCCTGGCGGTCTTGGTCTTGTTGCACCAGAACAGAAACCGTTGGATGATTCCTCAGGACTCCGCACCTGTTGCTTGCCTCCCTTGCACCAAAGAGGAAACTGGTGCTCTGCGCCCGCTGGGGCCCGCCTGGCCTTGGTCGTCATGGCTCACATCAGCTGAGCCTCGTGAGGTGCACCTTGCATAGAACTCTCTGCCCCTCGGGAGCCAGCCTGAGGAGGCCGATCCCGTGGAGGTCTTGGCATCGTCCACCTCGCGAGGCTTGGCCCCTCGCGAGGGTCTTGAGTTGTCGATGTTGAAGTTGTGATGTGCCAGGCCGTTGATGGAGCCACGCAGTGGGCCGCAGGCAGGCAAGTCTGGGTACCCCCGTATCCAGAATGTCGACAGTGAGTATATGCATCACACTCTTGTGCATGAGGATCTCTTGCTAAAGTATATATTGTTTGCAAGAAAGACTCATGAACATGAAGGTATATTTCCAGTGTCTACACCATTTGATCTGATGCATATAGCCAAGATACATGTAACTCATTGCTTGCTCTGTCATGCTTATGCATTCTCATACTCTTATGATCTATCTTCACATGATTACATACATGTAGGGTTAGCTATTGCATGTTGCATGTCCTTCCAAAGCTTTACTTGCTATTTCCTTATATCCTTATCTAAAGCTTTGATGTATGTTGTCATCAATTACCAAAAAGGGGGAGATTGAAAGCACAAGTGCTCCCTGGGTGATTTTGGTAATTAATGTGAACATATATCTTGTTGGACTAATATTTTTATCTAGTATATTTCAGATAAGTTCAACATTGGAGTGGCAGGACAAGAGGATGTGGAACCCCTTCAAGATCCTAAGGACAAACATTGGCAAAAGCTCAAGACTCTACATTTTCATTTTACTAGTCCAAGATCACATTGACTCCATAGGAAATCCAATACTATTAAAAGGGGATGAGGTGTTGCTTAATGGCTTGCTTGCTCAAAGTGCTTAGTGATATGCTCCAAAGCCCTCAACCACTTTCTCATTTCCACATATGTCCTAAACCTAAAAGTCAAACTCGGCCCCACCAATTTGATCTATCCGGCGCCACAGAGTTCATTTGACATAGCCACTGCCAGAAACCATAATTAGTTCTGTCTCACCGATGGGATCTCGGTCTCACCGAGATGGGCTTGCAAACTCTCTATTGCATATTGCAATAATTTTGGTCTCACCGAGATATGCAATTGGTCCCACCAAGTTTTCTTGACCAACTCTCTATTTGCTTATTACCAAAATAGGTCTCACCGAGTTTGCGTAATCGGTCAAACCGAGTTGAGGTTTTACCCTAAACCTAGCACATCGGTCCCACCGAGTTGACCTTGTCGGTCCCACCGAAAACTCTAACGTTCACATTTTGAACCAGATCGGTCTGACCGAGTTTCACTATTCGGTCTCACCGAGTTTGGGAATCTGTGTGTAACGGCTAGATTTTGTGTGGAGGCTATATATACCCCTCCAACCATTCTTCATTCATGGAGAGAGCCATCAGAACATGCCTGCACTTCCAGCATTCAGTTTCTGAGAGAGAACCACCTACTCATGTATTGAGACCAAGACATTCCAATCCAACCACAAGAATCTTGATCTCTAGCCTTCCCCAAGTTGCTTTCCACTAAAATCATCTTTCCACCATAGCCAAATCTATGAGAGTGAGTTGAGTGTTGGGGAGACTATCATTTGAAGCACAAGTGCAAGGAGTTCATCATCAACACACCATCTATTACCTTTTGGAGAGTGGTGTCTCCTAGGTTCGTTAGGTGTCACTTGGGATCCTCCGTCAAGATTGTGGAGCTGAACCAAGGAGTTTCTAAGGGCAAGGAGATCGCCTACTTCGTGAAGATCTACCCAAGTGAGGCAAGTCCTTTGTGGGTGATGGCCATGGTGGGATAGACAAGGTTGCTTCTTCGTGGACACTTTGTGGGTGGAGCCCTCCATGGATTCGCGCAACTGTTACCCTTTGTGGGTTGAAGTCTCCACCAACGTGGATGTACGATAGCACCAACTATCGGAACCATGCCAAAAATCTCCGTGTCTCCAATTGCGTTTGCACACTCCAATCCCATCCCTTTATTTTCTTGCAAGTTGCATGCTTTACTTTCCGCTGCTCATATACTCTTGCCATGCTTGCTTGAATTGTATTGTGAATGTTTGAACTTGTGCTAAAACTCCACCTTAACTTGAAAAACTTAAAAACTGCTACAGTTACTTGTTGAGGGTCTAATCACCCCCCTCTAGACACCTCTTCTCGATCCTTTCAGGAAACGACACGTATGTATCGTTGCTACTAAGGATAACAAGATGTGGTCTATTTCTACATAAATAGATCTTGTCTACATCATGTGATCGTTCTTATTGCATTACTCCGTTTTTTCATGAACTTAATACACTAGATGCATGTTGGATATCGGTCGATGTGTGGAGTAATAGTAATAGATCCAGGCAGGAGTCGGTCTACTAATCTTGGATGTGATGCCTATATAATGATCATTGACTGGATATCGTCAAGATTATTTGATGTTCTATCAATTGCCCAACAGTAATTGTTTTCCCATAGTTTGCTATTTTTCTCGAGAGAAGCCACTAGTGAAACCTACGCCCCCCGGGTCTCTTTTCATCACATTTGCCTTTGTGATCTATTTTCCTTTGCTTTTATTTTTAGATCTATTAAACCAAAAATACAAAAATACCTTGCTGCAATTTATTTTATCCGCGATCTATTTATCTTATCTACCACAAATATCTCATATTATCTTGCCTACTTGAGGCGCCGTACCCAAAAGGGATTGACAACCCCTTTAACACGTCGGGTTGCGAGTATTTGTTATTTGTGTGCAGGTGCTGTTTACGATCATTTTATATCATTTTTTGGTACTAACCTATTGACATAGTGCCCAGTGCCAGTTGCTTTTTTCTGCTTGTTTTTTACATTGCAGAAAATCAATACCTAATGGAGTCCAAACACAGTGAAACTTTTTGTGGATTTTTCTGGACCAGAAGACATCCAGTGGGCCAAGAAAGCACCTGAGGGGAGCTCCGAGTGGAGAACAACCCACCAAGGCGCGTCTGGGGGCCCAGGCGCGCCCCGGTGGGTTGTGCCCACCTCGGTGGCCTCCCACACCGCCTCTTTGCTCGATGAATACCCCAATATTCCAGAAACCCTAGGGGAGTCGACGAATATCAATTCCAGCCGCCGCAAGTTCCAGAAACACCAGATCCAATCTAGACACCATCTCAGAGGGGTTCATCATGTCCATTGGCGCCTCTCCGATGATGCGTGAGTAGTTCTTTGTAGACCTATGGGTCCGTAGTTAGTAGCTAGATGGCTTCCTCTCTCTCTCTCTTGATTATCAATCAAATGGTCTCTTGGAGATCCATATGATGTAAGTCTGTTTGCGGTGTGTTTGTTGGGATTCGATGAACTTTGAATTTATGATCAGATCTATGTTTTTATCCATGAAATTTATTTGAGTCTTTTTTGATCTCTTATATGCATGATTTATTATAGCCTCGTATTTCTTCTCCGATATTTGGGTTTTGTTTGGCCAACTTGATCTATTTATCTTGCAATGGGAAGAGGTGCTTTGTGATGGGTTCGATCTTACGGTGCTTGAACCCAGTGACAGAAGTGGAAACGACACGTATGTATCGTTGCTATTAAGGATAACAAGATGGGGTCTATTTCTACATAAATAGATCTGGTCTATGTCATGTCATCGTTCTTATTGCATTACTCCGTTTTTCCATGAACTTAATACACTAGATGCATGCTAGATAGCGGTCAATGTGTGGAGTAATAATAGTAGATGCAGGCAGCAGTCGGTCTACTAATCTTGGACATGATGGCTATATAATGATCATTGCTTGGATATCGTCATGTTTATTTGAAGCTCTATCAATTGCCCAACAGTAATTGTTTTCCCATCGTTTGCTATTTTTCTCGAGAGAAGCCACTAGTGAAACCTACGGCCCCCGGGTCTCTTTTCATCATATTTGCCTTTGCGATCTATTTTCCTTCTCTTTTATTTTCAGATATATTAAACCAAAAATACAAAAATACATTGCTGCAATTTATTTTATCTGTGATCTATTTATCCTATCTACCACAACTATCTTACGTTATCTTGCCTACTTGAGGCACCATACCCGAAAGGGATTGACAACCCCTTTAACACGTCGGGTTGCGAGTATTTGTTATTTGTGTGCAGGTGCTGTTTACGTGGTGTTAGGAGGTTCTCCTACTGGTTCGATAACCTTGGGCTCATCACTGAGGGAAATACCTACCGTCGCTATACAACATCATCCCTTCCTCTTTGGGGAAATACCGACGTAGTTCTAGCAGACATCAAAAGGAATTTCTGGCACCGTTGCCGGGGAGGATCTTCAACATCAACCAGGTTCCTAATCACAAATCTCATCTCCTTGCAATTTACATTATTTTCCATTTGCCGCTCATATTCCTCTCCCCCACTTTACAAAAAATTGTCGTTTTATTCACCCTCTTTTTCATTCGCCGTTTTCTTGTCAGATCTGTTTTGTTTTGAGTGCAATCTTGCCGTGAAGTCATCATGACTCAAGAGAACACCATGTTGTGTGATTTCTCAAATACAAACAACAATGATTTTATTAGGACTCCGATTGCTCCTCCCGCCACTAGTGTGGAGTCTTGTGATATTAATACTACTTTGCTGAATCTTGTTATGAAAGATCAATTTGCCAGTACTCCTAATGAGGACATCACGTCCCATATTAACACATTCATGGAATTATGCGATATGCAAAAGAAAAAAGATGCGGACAATGATGTTGTGAAGTTGAAATTATTTCCGTTTTCTTTGCGAGATTGCGCAAAAATTTGGTTTTCTTCTTTGCCTCACAATAGTATCGATTCTTGGAACAAATGCAAGGATGCTTTTATTACTTAATATTTCCCGCCCGCATAAAATATTTCCCTTAGAACCCAGATCATGAATTTCAAGCAACTTGAACATGAGCATGTTGCACAATCTTGGGAAGGGATGAAATTGATGCTAAGGAATTGCCCAACTCATGGGTTAAATCTTTGGATGATCATAGAAAAAATTTATGCGGGATTGAATTTTGTTTCTCGTAATCTTTTGGATTCCGCTGCGGGGGTTAGTTTTATGAAAATTACTTTGGGTGAAGCTACTAAATTGCTAGACAACATTATGGCCAATTACTCACAATGGCATACCGAAAGAGCTCCTACTAGTAAAAAGGTCAATTCGGTAGAAGAAATAAATTCTTTGAGTGAAAAAGTTGATGCTCTTATGGAGTTGGTTGCTAAGAGAAGTGCTCCTATTGATTTTAATGATGTGCCTTTGTCTAATTTGATTGAGCAAAATAGTGTTGCCATAGATAAGAATTTTATCTCACGAAACAATTTCAATAACAATGCTTATAGAGGTAATTTTAATCCTAGGCCTTTTCCTAGTAATTCCTCTAATAATTATGGTAATTCCTATGGTTATCCCTCTTATAATAATAATAGAAACACCTCTGACCTTGATAATAATATTAAAGAATTTATCAATACTCAAAAAGTTTTCAATGCTTCGATAGAAGAAAAATTGAATAAGGTTGATGATATGTCTAGAAGTAGTGATAGAATTTGTCATGATGTAGAAACTCTCAAGATGAAAATTTTTGTGCCTAAAGTTGAAGAATCAATTAAAGCTCTTTATGTTTCTATGGGTGAAAGTCAGAAAAGAACCGCTATGCTTAGAGCTAAAAGAGAATTCTTAGAAAGAGCGTTTTCTAGTGATTACTTTCATAAAAGTGATGAAGATCTTAAAATGATTGGTGTTTCTTCTATTGATTCTTTTTTTAGTAAAATTAAGATTGATGAAAAAGGGGCTGGAGAAGAGTCAATTTTAGTTAGAAGGCGTCCCCATGATTCGGAGGGTGAAAATCTTGTTGAGAAAATTGATAAAAGTGGGTTTGAATAAGTCAAGACTTTAACTAGTGATGTGCCCACTATTTTGGATTACAAAGACTTTAATTATGATAGTTGCTCTTTGGTTGATTGTATTTCTTTGTTACAATCCATGATAAATTCACCGCATGCTTATGAACAAAATAAAGCTTTTACTAAACATATTGTCGATGCTATGATGAAAGCTTTTGAAGAAAAGTTGGAATTATAAGTTTCAATTCCTAGAACATTACATGATGAATGGGAACCTACCATTAAAGTCAAGATTAAAAATTATGAGTGTTTTGCTTTCTGTGACTTGGGTGCTAGTGTTTCTACAATTCCGAAGTCTTTATGTGATGTGCTCGGTCTTACCGATATTGAAGAATGCTCTTTAAATCTGCACTTGCCGGATTCTACTATTAAAAATCCTATGGGAAGAATTAATGATGTTCTTATTCTTGCAAATAGGAATTATGTGCCCATAGATTTTATTGTTCTTGATATTGATTGCAATCCGTCTTGTCCAATTATACTTGGTAGATCGTTTTTATGTACTATTGGTGCCGTGATTGATATGAAAGAAGGCAATGTTAAATTTCAATTTCCACTAAGGAAGGGAATGGAACACTTCCCTAGAACAAGAATTAGGCCACCATATGAATCAATCATGAGGGCATCATTTGGATCTAGAACTAATGATGACAACACTTAGATCCTACGCGTTGTGCCTAGATAGGGACGTAAAACGATAGCGCTCGTTGGGAGGCAACCCAACTTGTATCTTTTTTCCTTTTGGTTTCTTGTTGTTTTCAATAAAATACACAATTATGCCTCTGGTTATATGTGTTTTTGTGGTTTAAATTAGTGTTTGTGCCAAGCAAGGCCTTTGGGATGATTTGGGTGAGAGTTGATTTGATCTTGCTGAAAATCAGAAACTTTTGCGCTCACGAAATTATTTTTAGTTTTTATCAGAAGAGAGATTTTGAGTTGATTCTTCTTGCAGAAGATTAATAAAAAAATTATTCATGTTGTCCTAATTTTTCAGATTTTTTTGAGTTACAGAAGTATTCGAAGTAGTCAGATTGCTACAGACCATTCTGTTTTTGACACATTCTGTTTTCTTTGCTTTGTGTGCTTGTTTTTTTACTGGAAACTGTGAGGCAAGAGCCCACAGTACTTTATTAAAACTCAACCAACAAAATACAAAAGGTTCCGGTAAGTAAATCTAGAAGTACTACTTACCTATGCGCCTATGTACATATATACATGCAAATTACATATTTACAGGAATAAACAAAGCCAACTAGGGCAAGGAATTAATCCAATGTAACAACAATGGCTTCAGGCTAGTCTTGAATCCATGGGACAACAGGGTAATATCATGGATAAAGCTCCTCTTCCATGCTGCAAAGGTGTGCCTCTCATTTCCATTGTGTGCTTGTTTTGATGATTCTATGGTTTTCTTTGAAGAGATTTTTCCATATAAAAGTTGGAACACAGTAGATATAATGCAAAAATAAAATATGAATGGGTTTGCAACATTACTTATTGTAGTGGTTTGCTTTCTTATACTAACGAATCTCACGAAGGTTTTGTTGAGTTTTGTGTGGTTGAAGTTTTCAAGTTTTGGGTGATCTTACGATGGATGATGGAATAAGGATTAGCAAAAGGATAAGCTTGGGGATGCCCGAGGCACCCCAAGATAACATTCAAGACGTAGCAAGCAACTAATCTTGGGGATGCCCCTGAGTGGCATCCCCTCTTTCTTCTAACAACCATCGGTATTTTACTTGAAGCTATATTTTTGTTCGTCACATATTATGAATTTTGCTTGGAGCGTCTTGTATGATATGAGTCTTTGCTTGTTTTTCTTTGTGTTTTAAGTCTTGAATCCTTGCTGGACACACCTTTTTAAGAGAGCCAAAAATTATGCTATGCTTGCTCCTATGCTTCACTTCAATTTTTAGAGCCATGGAATTGCTCTAGTGCTTCACTTATATCTTTTTGAGCATGGTGTGCTTTGTTATTTTTTTTGAAGAAATGCTCTCATGCTTCACTTAGATTTTTTGAGAGTTAGTAAATTTTTTAAGAAATTCTCTCTTGCTTCACTTAGATTATTTTGAGAGAAAGAAAAATTATGCTCATGTTCTTCACTTAAATTTGTTTGAGCTTATCAAAAGCAACATATGAAAATAGTCCCAAAGTGATAGATATCCAAGGAGGATATAATAAAAACTTTCATGGAGATCATTGGAAAAAATAAACTTGGTTCTTAGTAATGGTTTTGAGATATGACGATATGATATGTGAGTCATGTTGATGAGTAATTGTGCTTTAGTAACAATATTGATGTTAAAGTTCGTGATTCCCTATGCAAGAACGGAAGTCAATAGTTATGCAATGAAATTTATATCCTACTTATGGTGCATTATTCTGTGTTACTTGTGCTTAATGCTTGGGTACAAGATTTTTTTGTTTCTTGGTTGGTCGCTTCTCAATATTTTGCTAGCCTTCATTTTGCACTAAGTATGATCTCTACTTGTGCATCCAAAACCCTTCAAACCAGTTTTGCCATATGAGTCCACTATATCTACCTATATGCGGTATTTCCGTGCCGTTCTAAGAAAATGTGCATGTGCCATCTCTAATTTTCAAAATAAATTTCTCTTTTGTGTGCTCTTACCGCTCGCGAGGCGGTAAGGGGTGGCCAATATTTTCCATCCTAGATGTGTTATTCTCACGATGAGTGTTTATTCACTTGTCATTGCACGAGAGTACGTCAAAGGTATTAGGGATGCCCAATCCCGAAATGAAAAAATGAATTTACTTTATGTTGTCAAACAATAAATTCCTTGAAAAGTGTTGGTATGGAGGGCACCCATGGATACGGTTAGCCATGGAAACTGAAAGCAATGGTGGCAAAAGGAATAAACTTTATTTTCTATTTGGGAACCGCCTATGATGTATCTAGCATGGAAAGTATTGAAAGCTCTAAGTCATTTTCGTTGGTGGGAAACGTATGCCTCCCAAAATGTTTTTATGTCTCAATTTTCGCTTTGAGCTCTGGCACCCCTACAAATCCCTACTTCCCTCTACGAAGGGCCTTTCTTTTAATTTATGTAATTTTTATTTTGAATTTGAGTCTCCATCTTCTCTTATAAAGCACCAACTAAGGGGCACTATGATCTTATTTGAGCATTGGGTGTAGCTAATATTCGAGTGTGTTTCATGAATGGATCAATTATTGACCATAATGGGCTAGGGATAACTTGCTTCAGTGTTGATATTTTGAAAGACATGGTTCCTTGTTGTTATGCTTGAGTATTAAAGTCTTCATGTCAAAACTAGACTATTGCTTTGAACCATATAAAAGTCCAAATGTCCATGCTATAGAGAAAAGATTATGTGATGAACATGTTAGGCAGCATTAGACATCAAAATTTTTGTTTTTATCATTTACCTACTCGAGGACGAGCAGGAATTAAGCTTGGGGATGCTGATATGTCTCTAATGTATCTACAATTATTGATTATTCCATACTGTTATATTATCATTCTTGGATGTTTTACAATCATTTTATATCATTTTTTGGTACTAACCTATTGACACAGTGCCCAGTGCCAGTTGTTGTTTTCTGCTTGTTTTTTACATCGCAGGAAATCAATACCTAACGGAGTCCAAACACAGCTAAACTTTTTGTAGATTTTTTAGGACCAGAAGACATCCAATGGGCCAAGAAAGCACCCGAGGGGAGCTCCGAGTGGAGAACAACCCACGAAGGCGTGTCTGGGGGCCCAGGCGCGCCCCGGTGGGTTGTGCCCACCTCTGTGGCCTACCGCACCCCCCTCTTTGCTCTATAAATACCCCAATATTCCATAAACCCTAGGGGAGTCGACGAATATCAATTCCAGCCGCCGCAAGTTCCAGAAACACCAGATCCAATCTAGACACCATCTCATAGGGGTTCATCATGTCCATTGGCGCCTCTCCGATGATGCGTGAGTAGTTCTTTGTAGACCTACGGGTCCATATTTAGTAGCTAGATGGCTTCCTCTCTCTCTCTCCCTCTCTCTTAGTTATCAATACAATGGTCTCTTGGAGATCCATATGATGTAAGTCTGTTTGCGGTGTGTTTGTTGGGATTCGATGAACTTTGAATTTATGATCAGATCTATGTTTTTATCCATGAAATTTATTTGAGTCTTTTTTATCTCTTATATGCATGATTTATTATAGCCTCGTATTTCTTCTCTGATATTTGGGTTTTGTTTGGCCAACTTGATCTATTTATCTTGCAATGGGAAGAGGTGCTTTGTGATGGGTTTGATCTTACGGTGCTTGATCCCAGTGACAGAAGTGGAAACGACACGTATGTATCGTTGCTATTAAGGATAACAAGATGGGGTCTATTTCTACATAAATAGATCTTTTCTACATCATGTCATCGTTCTTATTGCATTACTCCGTTTTTCCATGAACTTAATACACTAGATGCATGCTAGATAGCGGTCAATGTGTGGAGTAATAATAGTAGATGCAGGCAGCAGTCGGTCTACTAATCTTGGACATGATGGCTATATAATGATCATTGCCTGGATATCGTCATGTTTATTTGAAGCTCTATCAATTGCCCAACAGTAATTGTTTTCCCACCGTTTGCTATTTTTCTCGAGAGAAGCCACTAGTGAAACCTACGCCCCCCGGGTCTCTTTTCATCATATTTGCCTTTGCATTTTCCTTTGCTTTTATTTTCAGATCTATTAAACCAAAAATACAAAAATACCTTGCTGCAATTTATTTTATCTGTGATCTATTTATCCTATCTACCACAACTATCTTACGTCATCTTGCCTACTTGAGGCGCCGTACCCGAAAGGGATTGACAACCCCTTTAACACGTCGAGTTGCGAGTATTTGTTATTTGTGTGTAGGTGCTATTTACGTGGTGTTAGGAGGTTCTCCTACTGGTTCGATAACCTTGGTCTCATCTTTGAGGGAAACACCTACCATCGCTATTCTACATCATCCCTTCCTCTTTGAGGAAATACCGACTTAGTTCTAGCAGACATCACTAATCAGTGCTTGAACTTCAGATGTGCTCTACGATACGTCCAACATATCTACTTTTCCTAACGCTTTTCCTCTTGTTTTGGACTCTAATTTGCATGATTTGAATGAAACTAACCCTGGACTGACGCTGTTTTCAGCAGAACTACCATGGTGTTGTTTTTGTGAAGAAATAAAAGTTCTCGGAATGGAATGAAACTTTGCGAGGATTTTTATATCAATAAAGAGACTTTCTGGAGCCAAGAGCCACCCGAGGGGGGCACCTAGGTGGGCATAACGCCAGGGCACGCCCCCCTAGGCATGCCCCGGTGGTGCTCCCAACCTCGTGGCCCCGCTGAACCTGAAATCGATGCTATAAAACGACATTATTCTTGAAAAAATCAAGGAGAAAGAACTATCGCGTTTCACGAGACGGAGCCGCCGGCGTCTCCTGTTCTTCATCGGGAGGCCAGATCTGGAGTCTGTTTGGGGCTCCAAAGAGGGGGATCTTCGATATTCGTCATCACCAACACATCTCCATCGCCAATTCCATGATGCTCCCCACCGGGAGTGAGTAATTCCTTCGTTGGCTCGCTGGTCGGTGAGGAGTTGGATGAGATTCATCATGTAATAGAGTTAGTTTTGTTAGGGCCTGATCCCTAGTATCCACTATGTTCTGAGATTGATGTTGGTATGACTTTGCCATGCTTAATGCTTGTCACTTTGGGCCCGGGTGCCATGATTTCAGATCTGAACTGTTTATGTTATCACTATTATATCCATGTTCTAGATCCGATCTTGCAAGTTATAGTCACCTACTACGTGTTATGATCCGGCAACCCCGGAGTGACAACAGTCGGGACCGCTCCCGGTGATGACCGTAGTTTGAGGAGTTCATGTATTCACCTTGTGTTAATGCTTTGTTCTAGTTCTCTATTAAAAGGAGGCCTCAACATCCCTTAGTTTCCAATAGGATCCTGCTTCCATGAGAGGGTAAGACAAAAGATGTCACGCAAGTTCTTTCCATAAGCACGTATGACTATTTACGGAATACATGCCTAGATTATATTTATGAACTAGAGCTAGTGTCGTATTGCCCTAGGTTATAACTGTCGCATGATGAATATCATCCAATGAGTCACCGATCCAATGCCTACAAATTTATCTTATATTGCTCTTGCTAAGTTACTACTATTGCCACTGCTATCGTTACTACTACAATATCACTGCTATGACTGTTACTGTTACTATTGCTACTGCTACTATCATCAAAACTATCATATTAATGTGCTACTAATCACTTTGCCGCAGATAATTAATCTCTAGGTGTGGTTGAATTGACAACTCAACTGCTAATACCTTCAAATATTCTTTGGCTCCCCTTGTGTCGAATCTATAAATTTGGGTTGAATACTCTACCCTCGAAAACTGTTCCGATCCCGTATACTTGTGGGTTATCAAGACCTTTTTCTGCCACCTTTGCCGGGAAGCATACCTATATTTGTTGAGTCACTTGGGGTTATTATCATATTATCATTATGAAGAATCTTAAGGATGCTAAGACTAAGATTTTTCCCTCAAAGACGAGGGGAGGTAAGGAACTGCCATCCAGCTCTGCATTAGATTCACCTTCTGTTATAAGTAAATTTGCAACACCACAACATGCTATTAATTCTGATATGTCGCAAGTTATTGATGATGCTACTTCTGCTATGAATGCTACTCATGATGATGTTAGTACCTTGCTTGATGATGATATGCCACTTGGTGAATTTCTTGATGAACAAATTGCTAGAGTAAGACAACATGATATTGTTGAATCCGATGATAACTCTTGAAACTGAAAATCTTGAAACACCTACTAGAACCAGTCCTCCTAGATATGAATTGCCAAAGGTACCGGAAGGTTATACTATGAGTGAGGAGGCGACAAGAGATATTCTTGCTTGTAAGGATAGAGATGATCTAGAGAAATCATTATGTAAGTATAAAGAAAGATCTCTGAATGCTAAAATGAAATGTGATCCTGCGTTTTCTACTTCACCTATTTTTATTGATGATAAGGATTATGAATTCTCTGTCAACCCAAAGTTAATAACTTTGGTTGAATCTGATCCTTTCCATGGTTATGAAACTGAAACTGTTGTGGCACATCTTACTAAGTTGAATGACATAGCCACCCTTTTTGCTCATGATGAGAAGATTTGCTATCACTATATTCTCAAGTTATTTTTGTTCACATTAAAGGGTGATGCTAAAGTTTGGTACAATACTCTTGCTCCTGGTTGTGTGCATAGTCCCCAGGATATGATTTATTACTTCTCTGAAAAATATTTCCTTGCTCATAAGAAACAAGCTGCCTTGCAGGAAATATTTAACTTTGTGCAAATTGAAGAAGAGAGTCTCCCACAAGCTTTGGGGAGGCTTCTCCAATTGCTTAATGCTTTTCCTGATCATCCTCTTAAGAAAAATGAAATACTTGCTTCTAGGGATTTCCTAGATAGTTGTGCTGGTTGTGTTTTCAGGGAACGAACTATTGGGCAAGCTGAGGAATTATTGAATAACATATTGAAAAATTATGATAATTGGACTCCTCCTGAAACACCTATTAAACCCACTCCGAAGAAGAGGTGTATCTTATATCTCATTCCTGAAGATTTGCAAGAGGCAAAGAAATCTATGAAGGAAAAAGGTATTAAGGCCGAGGATGTTAAAAAATTTCCACCTATCGAAGAAATACATGGGCTTGAAGCACCACCACCACCTAAGGTGGTAGAGGTAAAATCTTTAATGAAATTCAATGATAGTGATGATCCCCATAATAAACATTCTAGCCAATGCCTTTATGAGTTTGATAATTACATTAGAAAGCAAGATCACTTCAATGCAAATGTTATGAAACAATTGATATACAACTCTGATATGATTGCTTGCTTAAGTGACTTGTTATTTAGAATCTCAAATGATGTTAGAGGTGTAGGAAAGCATGCCTCTATGGTTCAAACTCAATTAGAACAAGTTGCTAAATCTCAAGGAGAGTTGCTTGTTGAATTGAACAATAATGTAAGTGACTTTGTTGTTAGTGTAGCAACTAGAGGAGGTAAAATGACTTAGGAACCACTTTATCCCGAGGGACATCCTAAGAGAATAGAACAAGACTCTCAAAGAATTAACACTTATGCACCTAGTCCTTCTAAAAATAAAAAGAAGAAGAAAAATAATAGGACTTTGCCTGCCTCTAGTGAACCTGAAATAGAAAAACCTCCTGATAATGATAATGAAGTCTCTATCTCTGATGCTGAAACTCAATCTAGTAATGAACACTCACCTTCTGATAATGAAAAAGATAATGATGAGGTTCATGAAAACACCCAAACAAATGATAAAGAACCAGATAATGATGTTGAGATGGAACTAGCTGTTGTTCTTGATAACCCACAACCTAAGAATAAAAGATATGAAGAGACTTTGTTGCTAGAAAGCATGGAAAGAAAAGAGAACCATGGGTTCAAAAGCCTATGCCCTTTCCACCTAAGTCAACTAAAAAGAAAGATGATGAAGAATTTGAACGCTTTGCTGAAATGTTGAGGCCAGTTTTTCTGCGAACTCGCTTAACTGATATCTTGAAAATGCCTCCATATGCAAAGTATATGAAAGACATCATCACCAATAAGAGAAAAATACCGGAAGCTGAAATCTCCAAGATGCTTGCTAATTATACTTTTAAAGATGGAGTACCTATAAAACTTGGAGATCCGGGAATACCAACTATACCTTGCTCCATCAAAAGAAATTATGTGAAAACTGCTTTATGTGATTTAGGAGCCGGTGTTAGTGTTGTGCCTTTCTCTTTATATAAAAGACATGATTTGAATAAACTCACACCTACGGAAATATCTTTGCAAATTGCTGATAAATGAACTGCCATACCTATCGGTATTTGTGAGGATGTGCTCGTTGTTGTTGCTCATGTTACTATTTTGACTGACTTTGTTATACTTGAGATGCCCGAGGATGACAACATGTCGATTATTTTGGTAGACCCTTCTTGAATACTGCAGGGGTTGTTATTGATTGCAATAAAAGCAAGGGCACCTTTCATATCAATGGTAATGAGCATACGGTGCACTTTCCGAAGAAACAATTCCAAGTGAATGACATTAATGTTATTGGAAAATCTCCGACAATCACTATTAGATGTTTTCAAGTACCTCTACCTACTATCAGAAAGAAATATAAAATGCTTATTGTTGGGGATATTCATATCCCCATTGAGGTAACTTAGTGATTTACGGAAGTTCTTCGGCTTCACATTAATTGAAAGTGGTTGTTAATAAGACTTGATCAACCTTATTAATGGATCATTTTTGAGAGGTATGAAGTTGATGAATTTAGTGAGCACTACCTTATGTCCCTATCTTTCGTTTTCTGTTTTTCTTAGTTAAATAAAATAAAATGCCATGCTTTTTTTGGTTTCTGAGTTTTCCGTGCAATAAAAAAATGACCCAAAAATAAAAGTTCTCGGAATGCTCTGAAAATTTAATACAATTTTCTTCTTCTGAATATTTCTAAATTTCTGGTGCAGATAATATCAAAGGGAGGTGCACCAGGTGGGC
This sequence comes from Aegilops speltoides, assembly GCA_021437245.1. Taxonomy (NCBI): domain Eukaryota; kingdom Viridiplantae; phylum Streptophyta; class Magnoliopsida; order Poales; family Poaceae; genus Aegilops; species Aegilops speltoides. The sequence continues at coordinate 266,454,695 of CM038141.1, forward strand.
ACAACCCACCTGGGCGTGCCAGGACCCCCAGGCGCGCCCTAGTGGGTTGTGGTCCCCACGTGGGCCCCCTCACTTACTTCTTCTTCCCACATCACTCCATTCACCCAGGAAAAAAACACTACCACTCTCTCTCTCTCTCGTGTTCTTGCTCCCGAAACCGCGGATTTCGATCTCTTTGCTCGAAGCTCCGATTCCGAAACTGTTTTGGGGAATTGTTGCTTGGTATGTGACTCCTCCATATGTCCACTTAGTTTTTGTTTTAGTGGTTTACATTTAGAATAATTAGCTACTCTTGGTGCTGCTGTAGATGAGCTTGCATGTTGAATTCTTGGAGTTCTAAGTAGTTTGAATGCTTGATATGGCCTCTATACATCCCTATGAGTAGTTGCTTTCAATTTTGTGAAGTTTTGTTAATAAATTTTTGTGACCAAAAATTTCTAGAAGTTGTACGCGAACATGATGAACCTTTTTGGAAGGAGTTCTTCGAGGAGGAGGTCCTCGGAGGCATCATCTAGAAGCAGCCCCGTTCGTCGGTCTTATGTTGAACCAGGTGAAAGTTCCATTTGTAGTGCCACCACCAAAACATGTTTATGGCCATGCAACGATTATATGGTGAGTGTGGGTATTAAGGAGGAATTTGAGCAATATGTTCACAATGCCGACCTCGGTCCATACATTTCAGATAAGTGTGACCAACACCTCATCCTCTTCGGATCATTTGTCAAAGAATTTAAATTCTTTCCCCGTGAGTCTAGGGTGGCATTTAAACTGTATGAAAATCCATTTACCATTTCTCTAGAAAGGTTTGCTCACCGCTGCAAAATCCCATTCTGGGGTTTGCTCGATGAGCCACCTAGGTCTGAATTTGAATTACTTTTGACTAGTCTTTGCTTTGGTAAAACTAGGGGAGTGGCGCAAGGTAGAATAAAGAGCATACATTTTCCTGCAATTCAGTACTTCACATTATTTAATGGAAAATGTATTATTGGCAAACAAGATTGTAGTATATACTTTATGCTCCCGATCTGAGTCTCATTCACACCGCTCTCTATGGTGATAAAAGTTATAGTCTTGGAACAATTGTTGCACGCAGGTTACAACACAATGCTGGTAGTGGATATTTTTATGGTGGAATTTATGCCACACGCTTATTCGGAGGGCTGGGTGTTTCACCTTTGCCCTATGATCCTATTTTACCCACACAGTACCTAGACTTTGATGCTATGAAACGTCATAAGATTCTTAGGGGCGATCCTCATAATTTCACTTATAATTTGATGTTTAACAAGGACTCCGTGGCAGACACATATTTGCCTGCACCTGCTCTCTTTGATGTCCATAACAGGGGAAGATATTATGTTCTTGAGAGCGAGGTCCGAGCTCATAACGCAGCAGTTGTGGCTGCACGGCAGGCTGAGGCATCCGTACTGAGAGCCTCCATGAGCTTCCACTCCGACCATTACATAGGCCACTGACTGATTACCAAGTTAGGCCAAAAGCCTAAGCTTGGGGGAGTACGTATTCACACTGACATTACATTCATGATCACACATTTCATTCCAGTTGTCGGTGTCCACACTTTTCATTGTATCATCCATGTTTAATTTATTTTCTCGCTTTCCTCTTGTGTGTTTGAAAAACTTTGAGAAAATCCAAAAATATGTTTCTTGCTTCTTTTTGATTTTTCTTCCTAGTTCAAATTGTCGCAACACTAAAAAGAAAACCCAAAAAGATTTTCTTGTTCTTCTCTTGCTTGTTGGGAGCTTTCCCGTGTAAATAGTTTTTCTCGTTTTTGCTTTTCCCTTTTCATTTGCTTGTTTACAAAAAACCAAAAAATCCAAAAATATTTCAGTGTGTTTCTCTGAATTTCTTTTCTTTTTATTGAGTCATACCAAGGAGAAGACCACGATGAAAATGTTGAGTGGCTCTCATTTGCATTATTGTTGATATGATAAAGAGTCCATATTACCTTGTCTTCTCCTCTTGAATAAAATGTTTGTAGATTCCAGCTTAGTCCACGACACTCTTGCACTATTATTATTTTCAAATTGTTCGGTCATGCAAGTGAAAGGCAATAATGACGATATTAGATGAACTGGTCCTGGCAGAGAGAAACAGGTATGAACTCGACTTGTTCTGGTTTTTTAAATATGTTTAACCTAGTATCCATGATTCAGCCTATTATGATCAAACATGTTTGCAATGACAATTAGAGATTATAGTTCCTCGTGTCATGCATAAGTAGCTAGGAGTGAATAATGACTTATCTTGGATATCAACAGTGCGTTAAAATGATTGTGATGAAGTACGATGATATGGTATCCTCCTCTGAATGTTCGAGTGGCTTGACTTGGCACATGTTCATGCATGTAGTTGAATCAAAACCAACATAGCCTCTATGATATTTATGTTCATGGTGTTCATATCCTACTCATGCTAGTATCCAATGTTACTTATGCATAATGCATGTTCATGAACGTTGTTGCTCTCTAGCTGGCCGCTTCTCAACCTATTTGCTAGCCTTCGCCTGTACTAAGTGGAAACTCTACTTGTACCCAAAAAACTAAAACCCAAGTTATTCCAGATGAGTCCACCATACCTACCTATATGCGGTATTACCCTGCCATCCTAAGTACATTTGCATGTGCCAACTCTAAAAACTTCAAATAAATATCCTTTTTGTGTGTCTAGCTCGTTCATGGAACGACAGGAGGTAGTCGGTATCTTCCATGCTAAGCGGGTTATTCTCAAGACGAGTGTTTATTCACTCACCATCGCACAAGAAAAGGGCGGTAATAGGGATGCACTACAGGAATCAGGAACTTTGCCGTCCGCCACGGCTGACGGCAAAGGCACACATGTCGGGTGGCAAAGACCTTTGTCGTCAGCCAGCAGACAGCAAAACGCCCGGCTGAACATGCTACGTCAAAGGCCTCTTTGCCATCTGCTGGCGGACGGCAAAGATGAAAAGGGCTTTGGATTCCACTGACAGACGGCAAAGAGCTTGGACGGCACACATGGCGGTTCAGGTCCGTTAAGTGGTTAACAACGTGCTTTGCCGTCAGCCAGCGGACGACAAAGATGCAAAGGCCTTTGCCGTCTGCTGGGTGACGGCAAATCTGCCAAATAAGTCAGCCCCTAATTCCCAGGTTGCACAGGTAGCTACCACGTGGCAGCTTTGTTGTCTGCTGGCGGACGACAAAGCTCTTTGCCGTCTGCCAGCAAACGACAATGTGTCTATATAGCCCCTGTTTTTTCTTCAGTTTTTTCTTAAATTCATTCAATTTTGACAGAATTTCACATATATATACACATTTCAAAATAGTTTCAACAATCATACCAACAATAAGTTTCCAACAACATATACACGTTTCCAACAACAAGAACACATACAAGTTTCCAACAACATTTCCATATATACAAGTTTGCAACAAGATATCCAACAAGTTTCCAACAACATATCCAACAAGTTTGCAACAAGTTTCCATAAATAAAAAGGAAGCACAAGCACAAGTAAAAGTTTGCAACAAGTTTCCATCAATGCTAGCTTCCTCATATTGAGCTATTCTAGGTTGTGATGCCATTTTGTACCTAAGTGAGCTAATTATGTCATAAATAAAGTAGCTAAGCTAATTGTAGATCATTATTGAGCTATCCTAGGTTGTTATGCCATTTTGTACCTAAGTGAGCTAATTATGTCATAAATGAAGTTGCTAAGCTAATTATAGATCATTATTGAGCTATCCTAGGTTGTTATGCCATTTTGTACCTAAGTGAGCTAATTATGTCATAAATGAACTAGCTAAGCTAAATATAGACCATTATTGAGCTATCCTAGGTTGTTATGCCATTTTCTAGCTAACAAAGCATTTGTTAAGCAAAACACTTGGGAAAACTTACCATAATCCGGGAGGTGAAGGGCCAGTCGAGGTTGCGCCACCGTGGGGCGGAGAAGGATTGGTGTATCCTTTGTGGGTGGCGTGCTGCACGAAAGATCATTTTCAATGCTTAGTTAGCATGATGCAACTGAAATGTGAATACTAGTAACTAACGACCATTCAAATGAAACTCACTGTGTCTGCTATAGTAATCTGGGGCATCGGCGGAGGGGTCTAGCCGGTTTTCTCGCACACGGACTACACATTTTGTTTTCACGAGTCAATCATATTAGTTAGTAATGAAACGAACATTGCATTCATGATTTTGCTAGTATGCGGGAGAAACTTACCACAAGGATCTCGTATAGGGCCCAGTGACTCGCGTCGTTCTGGTTCCTCTCCGCCTCCAACAGATTAGCCTTCCTCTCCTCCATGTCCCTCACCTTCTCCTCCGCTTGCCTGGTTGCCTCCGCCACAAGCTCCTGGGCCCTAGCCTCGATAGCAAGATCCACTGGCCGTGGTTGAGGCCTCATCTCGGGAAGAGACTTTGTCTTCCACTTCTTGATCTCCGAGAGACTTCTAGGACAATGTATGAGCCCATCCCCAATGGCTATGTGGCCATGTTTCCTCCCATCACCAGATAGCATCACGAGCTCAGGATCAGAAGGACTCTGGCTCGGCTTGAAGTCCTCGCCTTTCATCTCCTTTCCTCTGTCTCTATACCTCACAAGCTTGTTGTGAGAGGAGATGTTGGTGAAGCTATCTGGATGATTGAGGCCATCCTCCAAGAATGCCTTGGCCTTCTTGTATGGGGCACTATGGGCCATGGCATATAGGTCGTGCAGCGACGACACCTCCTTCTTATTGTTTCGTGCCTGAAAGAGAGGAACAGGGTAAATTAGTAATAAAAGCTAGCATGAAGAATGAAATTGCATGAATCGAACCACATACCCAGTGATCCCCGTACTCAAACAGGTTGGAGCTCCCTAGATGGTGCGGCACACCTTGCATCTAGGCATGCTTGTCCCTGGCCTTGTTGTGGACGTCTAGCCATTGGGGAGAGCACCACTCATCCACCAACCTCTCCCAACAGTCCATCTTATCCGCACACCATCTCGGGGGCACCTAAGTTAGACAAAGAGAAATTTCAGCGCTATGCCGACGAATCAAAAGAAACTGGTTCAAGGCCTTAAGAATAGGTAATTATCTTCATGTACTTGTCCTTACTCAGATACTTGAGGTGGCACTTCTTCTTATGTGTCCTGATGTTAGTCGAGGCATAGTAGTCTCGGACAGCCTGGACCCGAGCCTCGTGCCGTGTGTTCTGAAGTAGGCACTTGCACTCGGCTTCGAGAACCATAGCCGCGTCCACCTCGTGTTCCTCAAGACACCTGTAGAAGGTCTGCAATCAAACAAGACAACACTGATCATTAGTACAATCACTAGGTACTATTGATTTTTAATTTTGTAAAGGAGAAATTACCCAAAACCGCCGTCTCACAATGTCAGCCACTGTCTCGCACACGACACCATCGACCATCTCCCCCGGCGGGGCCGGGGCAGCCTCGTACAACTCACAGGTCAGTGCTAGCTGTGGAATCTCACCCTCACCGTGCAACGTGAGTACGTGACCCACCCTGGGAAGTGGTGCCGGACTAGAGTACCAAGGACCTGGTTGGGCCCGCGGACACGATCTACGTGTATCCAACCCCTGCCGTATGACAAGGCCAACACATTAGATATTAATTTGAACAAACATGAAGGAAAAAGGTTAAAAAAGATTAAATTAATGCACTTACTTCTCCCTGTTAGGGTGAATCAACCACCTCTAGTCACGGGTCGTCGGCACGGACGGTAGCTTAGTACCACCATGCTGGTAAACCTTCTTACCCTCCTCAACCCGCTTGCTCTTGCTGAAGCTATCCTCGGATAAGGTCTCCTCGACATCATCATCATGGTCGCTAGTCCCTGGAGTCACGTGTGACGAAGACTCTGGGACCCTAATCTCCTGGGAGGAAGACTGTGGGACCCGAGTCTCCTGGGAGGAAGACACTGGGACCCGAGGCTCGGCGACTAGTGGCTCGTCGACCCATGGCTCGGCGACCAGAGGCTCATCCTCTCAAGGCTCGTGGACTAGAGTCTGACATGGGTCTAGGCCAGACGGGTCCACCTGAGACGGAGCACTCCAGTGGTCCGGAGACTCAGCGGGGGGTGGCGGCAAGGAATGCGGAATAACCTTGCTACCTCTCCCAGCGCCCTGTCCACCTCTACCTGCACCACTCTTCTTCCCTCGACCTCCTCTCCCGGCTGAAGAAGAAGCGCCCACCGAAGGTGCTAGGGGTGTGTGCATGCTGTCTACCAGCACCCTCCGAAGGTTCTAGGGTGCAATAACAACTCCCCTCCCACGCGCCGAGGTAGGAAGCTCGGAGCGCTCTCGACCCAAGCCCACCATCTGTCAACACCTGCAATGACAAAGTGTAAACAAAATTAGTACAACATAAACATAATAAAAAAATAGTGTGTATCATCATCATGAACATAATAAAAAAATGAATACCTAATAACATAAACTCATTAATATCAGGGTGTCGGTGTCGGGGGTGCCGTGTCGGGATCTCGGGGTGTCGTGTCGGGGGTCGGGGTGTCCGGGGTGTCATGTCGGGGTGCTGTGTCTGGGTCGGCGTGCCCCTCGGCAACCCTCGACCATTAGCAACCCGCAGGGGTCGGGGTGTCGTGTCGGGGGTCGGGGTGTCGGGGGTGTTGTGTCGAGGGTCGAGGGGTCGGGGTGTCAGGCTGTCGTGTCGAGGGTTGAGGGGTCGGGGTGTCAGGGTGTCGTGTTGAGGGTCGAGGGTTCAGGGTGTCGGGGTGTCGTGGTCGGGGTGTCAAATCCTCGACCCCTCGGCCCCTTGACCCTCGACACGACACCCCGACCCCACAACCCTTGACACAATACCCCGACACCCCGACCCCTCGACCCTCGACACGACACCCCGACCCCTCAACCCTCGACATGACACCCCCGACACCCCGACCCCTCGACCCTCGACACGACACGCCGACCACTCGACCCTCGACACTAAACTAAAAAACCTAATGTCGGGTGGTAGGTGCGACATATGCCAACGGATGGCTTATCATTGTGGGAGCCAGTAAGACATTGCCAGTGCCTGGAAACGGGATAAGGTGAAGACATGCACGCCGGCGAATCTTACCCAGCTTCGGGCTCATGGAGATAACACCCCATCGCTGCTCAAGGGTCTCCGCATGATCACTAGATCAACAAGTAGCTACAAGATGCTCCTTGAGCTGTTCGGTGGGAGGAGGAAGAAGGGCAAGGCTAGCTCTCTTCTCTCCCTATGGCAGTGTCTAGAACTCTATGAGATCAACCCTTTGCATGGGTGCCCCGGGAGGTTTATATAGGCCTACCCCCCGGGGTTACAATGGTAATACGGCCTGGGCGCGGGCCCAAGCCATCAGTGTCTGTGATCGCCGCCTTCTCCGCCGGCTTCTGGGGCCCGCCGACTGGTAGGTCCCGCCGGCTGTCGGCTCGCTGGTCGATAGGCCGGCCCCACCGTCAGGGGGTCTTGTCGGGGGCTGGTTACTGTTGCCTCGCCTCTGATGACGAGGGCTCCGCCGTGGTAAGCATGGCTACAGTGCCGCCGCCTTGCGGGCTCCCACTGTAGCCTTACCGTGTATTATCCGCTTAATGATGCGCACGCCCTGAGGGTGGGAGCAAGCCGGCTACTGGAAGCCGGACGGCCTTGGGCCGGCTGTGGGAGGCCGGGCCGCCTTCGGATGTCTCTCTATCCGAAGGGGCCCGCCGCCTGCGGGCCGTATTGGCGTCCCGTCTTGGATGGCGTCATGACTCTCATGGCAACAACGCTACGCCGGACGGGGGATGGCTGCCCCGTATGGCATACTGTAGCCATGCATTCTCCGGGATTTGGGGGTGGTAGGGTTTGCTGTATCCATGCCCTGTCCCGTCACCATTACGGGTGATGGTCTTTGGAGGCGACGTTCGGCCGCTAGCTTCTGGGAGTCGGCCCTTCATGGGCCGCCTTCGGGAAGTCGGTCCTTCATGGCCCGGCTTCTTGGAGTCGGCCCGATCATGGCGTCCTCCAAGGGTTGTTTCTTGGACGGGCCGCCTTCTACCAGCCGGCCTAGGTGACAGTCAGCCGGAGGAAGGTGGCCCGTGTCTTAGGTGCTTCAAGGTCCGATCGGCCCGTTGTTTTTTCTGAGAGCCAAAGGGAGCCGTCTAGGCTTCCGTGGTCATTTACTCCGACAGTAGTCCTCGAAGCTGGTTGGGCTTCACGGCTGAAGAGGGAATCGTGAAGCTCGGCCAGCTTCCTATCCCGAGGTTCCGGCTGCTAGGAGCCGGCCTTCCTTGCGTGCCTTCTCGGCGAAGCCTTCTCAAATTTGAAGGCGGGAACCAGCGGGCGCACCAACCGAGCGGCGGGCTGACCACCCACTTTCTGCGCGCAACTTGGCACCCTTCGGCTGGCAGGGCCTGCCAGCCCACACGCGTGACGGGACGCCATCGCAGGCCGGGCCCCGCCACTCCCGCGCCTCGGCCCGTGCGCGGATCTTTTGTGACCCGAACCGACCGTACGTCTTGCGGCGGCGGTTCCCACTCGCCATCAAGGCGCGACAATCACCGGGCGTGGGGGAGTGGGCGCAGTTAATCCCACGCCCCCCACGCCTCGCCTCCTCGGCTACGCCACGCGAGGCTATAAGTAGGGGCGGGGAGGGGGAGCAGCAGTAGTTCGCACGCTCGCCCTCGCCCCGCCCCCTTCTTCCGCTTTGCCGCGGCTGCTCCTCGTCGTGCCTCTGCTTCGCCATCCATCCTTCCTACCAGCGCGCCGCAGGCTTGCTGCCTCCGCGCCGGGCGCTTCTCGCCGTCGTGCTTGCCGCCATGGCCCCGACGTCAAGCTCTTGGGATGGCTCCACCATCCGCGACGACCATATCGAGTTTCTCCGCAAGACGAGGCGGCTGCCGAGCGAGGATCTTGTTGACGCTCGAAAATGGCATGATCGCAAAGAGTGACTTGAGTCTATAATGGAATGAGGTTAAAATTATGAGTTTATGTCACCATTTGATGGCCCTCATCAAGATGATCGAAATAAATATGAAGATCGACCAAAAAGGAGCTCAAGTGCAAAAGATATGACAATTTCGGAGATACCCGTGTTGACACCTGACTAAAGAATGGCATGAAACATAACTAAGACAACCTCGGATGGAAAAAGTTACAACAGCATTCTTCGCTTCGTCGAAACGGACGATTTTGATATAAAGATCGTCCCCATCCGAGGTCGTATGCAAAAGTTATAGCCAAAACCGTGCGCTGCGGCAATGTTTGGCCGGATCATCCGGGCCGGGGTCCGGATCATCCGGGTAATTGAAGCACCAAGACTACAGAAGGTTGGCGATGAAGCCGGATGATCTGGGTCCAGTCCCGGATGATCCGGATGGAGGCCGGATAGTCCAGGTAGAGGTCCGGACGTCCGGACAAGTTTTTCTACTGCAGACTTTAGAAAATGGCCCGGAACACCGTCAAGATGGCCTCAAATTGAAAAGTGTTCAACATGAAAGTTGTGCGTCTCGTCGAGGTGATTGATTGTGCTATAAAAAACGTCAAAATCCAAGTTCATATGAAAAAGTTACAACCCAATTAGTGGACTGCTGTCGAAATCTGGGCTTGGCCGGATCATCCGGGCCTAGAGCCGGATATCTGGGCCGTAGGTCATGAGAAGTCCGAATTTGGTTAGATTTTGATGATTTGGACGACAAGGCAAGTCCGTTTCTTGTACGGGAAGTCCGTCCGCCTCTTATATAGACAAGAGGTGACGGCCGATTGAAAAACAACACACAATCGATCAATCAATCTACCACTTTTTATCTTTTATCTTTTCTCCTCAACCCTAGTTCTTATTCTTCCTCGTTCTTCGTTCGTTCTTCTTCATTCCAGGGCGGCGAACCTCGAGGCCCTAGGGGCGATCAGGTCGACCTAGGGCAGCCCATAGCCGCCAAGACCAGACGGGTCCCTCCCGGCGTGTGGGGTTTCGGTTCAAAAGCACCCACCGGATTGCTCGCGCATCGCTGCGCTCCGGACGGGTCTCCTTCGACGTGAGCTGCGTGCATCACCCTCGGCGTTGAGGTACACGGTGACGGTTCATGTGCGAACACACTTTTGGTGACTCACTGGGACGAAGCTTTGAACGATCTCCGGCCCGTTCTTGCTACGAAGAGATCGTCATCTAGGGTTTGCAGTCTACAAAGGTAATATGAATACCCAATCCCTTTATCTAGATGCAAATAATCCATATGTTGTTGCTGGATCACCTATTGAGCATAATGTATCGGCTAGCCCTAGTTTTATCAATCATGCATCTAATTATGTGCAAGGACCGATGCAAAACAATCTTCATGTTTCAAATTCTTATAAATTTAGCAACATGCAACATATGTATCCCAACTCCCATGCATCGGCAACCCCACAAATTCATATGCCGATGAGCAACATGATGAGTTCGATTAATCAATTTGAAACACCCCAAGTTAGAATTTCCAATGCCATACAAGAAAGTGTTTCACCCTTTTATTCATCGGCAGCTAATGCGCAATATAGTAATCCAACCATGCCGATGAATGAGAGAATTGGCCATGCTACTAATGGCTATTTGGCCAGTTACTCTCAACCGTCATATGCTACACTTCATGTTAGTAATTCTTCGGCACCATACACAACTGTAGATGCTCATAATTCGGCTTCACACCTTCCTGGTTATAGCCGAATGAATGTAAATTTTACAGAGCGGTTGTGCCCAACATTGTAGAAGATGAGGTAGTGGTGGCTGCATTGAAGAGTTTAGCCCAAAATAAGAGAATTAGTGCTCTTTGCCTTGAACAACATGAAAAGGGGCTATTTCTGATTATGCCACAATAAAAGCTAGAGTTTTGCAAGAAGATGAATCTTTGCCAATTGATAAAATTGGCGAGCAAAAGTATGGTCTTACAACACCGCATATGCCTTCACCTAGTACTACATCATATTATACACCCCTACACAATTGTAAAATTTCGCAACACCCGTGTGTCATTGCCGAAAGAATCTAAAAGCATTGGGGCAATCATATCCGGAGGGGCTGAAATTGAGAAAAGCTTAAAGCTAATTTCGCCGCCGTCGTAAACAAATAGAAAAGAATTGGCTCAAAAGAAGCATTGCCAATTGGGACTATCAATGAAAAGAAGGATGATTCGGAACATGAAAGTGCTTCGGTTGAAAAAGCCGAATCAAGTAGTATATATTCTGAATCCATCAAATCCAACGAGGCAAGCATTATTGAGAAAGGGCATGGCAAGCATAGGAAAACAACGGTGCTTGATTTTTCTGAAGTTAATGGAACCTACTTCCTGCCCTATGAGTTCCGTGCCATAGAAATTGACAAGCTTCAAGGACAAGAACAAGTAGCCGAACAAAGTTCGGCCGACAAAAATCTTCAAAGCAATGCTGCACGGATTCAAGAAAAAGATGATGACAAGGTGTTGGGGAGCCATCCAAAGACGGAGCAAGATGTTCTTCAAATGTCACCACTATCATGCTCTCCCAACATATTTGAAGAGGTATGCATAGCGAGTAATTTACCTATTTTCAGATTTGGTCGCAACTTCATTATTGATGCATCTATAAGAAATATTCTCATAAGTAATTTTGAAAGACCAATGAGGAAGGGTAATTTACTTGTTAGCAGTAAAATTGTTATGGAACATATCGGTCAACCCATTGCACCATTTATAAAGACCGATAATGACTTATTGTTACATCCAAAGCTTTTCCCGTTGCTTTCTCTAAAGTTCATATCTAGTTGGGTAGCTTTGCTTATTTCTTACTTGGCTTACACTTGGTCTCAACTGAGACATGTATGTTCTAAATATCTTCATTTCAGAAATTTAAAGCCAAGGTTAAATTCTATTGAGAAAACCGATGCTAATATAATATCATATCCAAAGACATCGGAGATAGAGTGGAAAACACAATGCATAGCCGAATGGGGAGATTCCAAATCTGAACCATTCGTTTTCTTATCTCCAAAGCCGTTCAAACAGCAAGATCGGCTAGGAAACAAGAAGTATACTTTCAATTCAAGCATGTGTGATAAAATATTTGATTTATTGCTGAAAAATAATTACATTACAATTCTTGATCACCATGTTAAGCCATCAATCCAAGGACGAATGTATTGTAAGTTGCATGATTCGTCCAAGCATAATTTTGAGGATTGCAACATGTTTCGTCAAATAGTTAAATCAGCCTTTGAAAAAGGACGATTGAAGTTTGTTGAAATACCAAGAGATGACCAGTCTATTCTGATTGGTCCCGATGGCAAAAAGTTTTTACATCGGCTGCTTCAAGCCGATCCATTTAAAAAGAATGTAAAAGCTGCAGGTGATGGGATCAAGCTTTCAAGTAAAGAAGTTGTTGAAGAGCATAACGAGCATAATCTTGAGGGCGGGAGTTCCATCGAAGCTACAATGGAGACGCCAAGGATTGGGGGGCAGCAAGCAAATCTAATGATCGATGAAAGCAAACCAAAAGAAAACAAAGGCCGGAATAAGCGCAAGTGTAAGAGATCAAAAATCACCTTTGCTGAACTATTGGATAAATATCAAAAGAAGAGTGAAGAGAAGAATGCTTATCGCCAAATCATGCAAAGAAACCAAGATCACCCCAAAGGCGCAAATATGAGGATCGGTATTGGCAAAGTGATAATTTTAATGCAACATATTCATATCCTTATTTTGGGCCGATGCTAATGCCGTGGATACCTCCCTATGCTCATATAGATACATATTCATCATGGGACAGGTATGATACAAGGGTACATTCTCCATTTTATTCTAGACCATCTCACCAATACTATGCAGCTCCAAGGAGATCAACATTTGAACAATCACGCATCAAAGACCGTTTCAATCATAAGGAATCGGTCCAGAGCTCAAGAAAGAAGAAAGAGGTGGTAAAGCAAGTTTACCGCGTGAAAAGAGATGGTCGTAAGTGTGCTGCTTCAGATTTGATCTCAAATAACAAAGAGCCAATTAAAGTGTTGACATTGGCTACAAAAGGCAAAGAAGTGAAGCAATCAACTGATAAAAATCAGAGTGCCAAATGTGAAGAAAAGAAGTTGAGGGTGCACAAGGCCCGAAAAGAGTTGCCATTGGTTGAAACAAAATCACAGCCGAGATGCCCACTCGGTTTATCATATTGGCAAAAGAAGAAATTACAAAATCTTAGTGCACAAGAACTAAAAAAGAAGAACATGGCATGGGTTCCCAAGAAGATCAATCAAGACAAAAATGATGTGCATGCTTCTGTTGCAACAAGTACAATAAAAGTGAAGAAGGAAAATAATGAAAGCAACAAACAATTAAGCCGAAGGTGCGCATCACAACATCAAAATCTTCGGTTAGCCCATCATTCATTCTCTTCAACCATGCCGTTGATGCCTTTGCCATGGAATTCATCTCTAGGTATGATCAATTACCCTCCATGGATTTATTTTGATCCATGGATGCAACATAATTGTCTATATCATGAGAGGGTATTACCAAATTTCCATACATTTGGTTAGTTACATTGTTGCTAATACAAAGGGGCCGAAATATTTTATTCCTATTTTATTTGTTTATTTCGGCTATACATACTTTGATGGGTGAATTCTACATGGACCTCATGTTAATGGGCGATATTTACCTATCATCCTAAGAGTATGTCAATGCATGGCTGGTGTAATATTCTTACATCGTCCTTAGTTCGAATGGAGTGCGAGACAAGTACTATGGAGATTATGTTTTGATAGTTGAATCCATAACAATGGCCATGGTGTTGGTGTTGTTTATATATCTCCATATGGTGCTGTTATGTGCAGCCTCATGCCTCTTAAAATATTTATTGCACAATAATTAAAGCCGAATATGCAATGTTATTCGGTTTGGAACTTTTGCCATATGTGCTAAACATATCGAGGCTTTTGGTGATTCGTTATGAGTAGTGCAACAAATATCCAAGGGTTATGACTGTTTCGACGAATCACTTGTAGTTTATCTTGAGGTATGCCTAGATGCAAAATTTACCTTGGTTGCTTTAAAATTGTTCATATTTCTAGACATGACAATTCAAGAGAGTCGGCACAGCAAGCATCTGGCTACTATGTTAATCATGGTGTATTGCATTTATGTTAATAGTCGATGCTTCGTCTCGTCAACAGAGGTAAGGCCGAACCGAAGTCCACCGCTTCGGCCACTAATGAATTTTTTTTATGCAGGCGAAAGTAAGGATTGGAGAAAGTTTATTGTTGATTATCTGCAAAATCCTAGCAAAAGGGTGAACAATATGATTCAGAGGATGGCCTTGAAATACATATCTATGGAGCTTTATCATCGGATTGTTAAGGAAGTTGAGAAGGTTTCACCCAATTTTGCATCAAGGATTCGAAGAAATAATGGCCGATATATATTTATCGCCCAAGCACATGCAAAGTGGCCGATGGAGTGTTGACATCGTCCTTAGAACCAACATGATACAAGTTATTTTTCGGCATACTACCTTTGCCGAAAAATAGGGGGGCATGTGTTGACGCTCGAAAATGGCATGATCGCAAAGAGTGACTTGAGTCTATAATGGAATGAGGTTAAAATTATGAGTTTATGTCACCATTTGATGGCCAGATTTTGGCACAGTCAAGAACTTATTTAAAATGGCCTCAAATAAAGAAGTGTTCTACATGAAAAAGTTTCATATTGTCGATACGAACATCTTTGAAGTTTGGGCCATCACCATCTGATCTCATCTCGAAGGCCGAAGTTGTGTTCGAAATACTGAGATTTTGTATTCAGAACACTATTCGGCACATTACGCCCCCAAAACTGCCTCGTATGGAAAAATGATCTACATGGATTGTCTTCGCCTCGTCGAAACGATCGATTTTGATATAAGAATCGTTCCAATCCGAGTTCGTATGCAAAAGTTAGAGCCATTCGAATACAGCACTATCACGAGCCAAAGTGGCGCGCCCCACCAGACACCCTGTCTGATGGGTAGCGCGAATAACAGCCTGTGTTGCACGAGTGATTTGACCCACAAGATGAACTCTAATCAAAAAACGTTCAACATAAAAGTTGTTCGCCTCGTCGAAACGGTCAAGATTGCTTTTGGGCTCGTTTCCATCGGAGGTCGTTTACCACCTCAAAAGTTACCCGCAAGGTGCAGGCAGTTTAAACCGAACAATTTTGGAAAGTTCGGACAAAACCAATCCGAATTTGACTATGGTTTTGGACGTGAATCCAAGCCTTTTCCTTGCACGGGAAGTCCAGCCGCCTCTTATATACCTGAGGGGTGATGGCCGATTGAACAACACACAATCGATCAATCAATCTACTACTTTTCCATGTTCATCTACTTTTATCTCTCCCCTTGTATCTTTCTTCTCGTTCTTCGTCGTTCTTCAAGATTGGAGGCTGCGAATCCACGAGGCTCTAGGGCCGGTAAGACCGACCTCGAGCAGCCAATCATCGCCGTGAGCCCTGACGGGGTCCCTCCCGGGCGAGCGGGGCGTCTGGTCCCAAAAGCGCCGGCTTGCTCTCTTGCGTATCGCGCTGGAAGTCGCCTCCCGCGGTGTGAGTTGCGGAGCATCTCCCTCGGCGCCATGGGTACACATCGACGTGTTCGTGTGACGTGTTCCAGCGTCAACAGATCTCGTGCAAGTCCGCCTCGCGCTAGCAAGGGAGATTTCGCCGGCGCCGGAGGAAGGCGAGCTAGTGATCTTCTACTCGCACTGCATGCACGGCGTCGGCCTCCCCGCCAGTGGCTTCTTCCGCGCCTTTCTGGACTTCTACCAACTCCAGCCGCACCACCTCACCCCAAAATGGTGCTGCTGCTGTCGGCCTTCATTTCTTTATGCGAAGGCTTTCTCGGCGTCCTCCCCACCATCGAGCTTTGGAGGGAGTTCTTTCAATCCAAGCTCGGCACGGTCACGGCCGGCATGTCGGCTCCGTGCCGCGCCTTCATCGTCATGAGGAGGTCCACCGCCGACAACCCCTTCCCTTTAATCGCGTTGATCCAGTCGGTGAAGCTCTGGCAATGGTCTTATTTTTTAAGAACGTTGCCCCAAACGGCGACTACGTCAACTTGCCGGCTTATGTAGCCGGCCCGCCGGCTGGGAGGCCGGCTTCGTGGTCCTAGCGGGCCAGATCGCTGACGCCGGCTGGAGCCGGAGCCGTCGCCCGACTTCGTGTGCTCATCAAGTCAGACCGCCTGAGCGGCCCCGACTTGATCGCGGCCTTCGTCGAGCGCCGGGTCCTTCCGCTCCAAGGCCGGCCTCATCTGATCTGTCAGATGAGCAGCCGCTTCGACCCAAGCCGGCTCAGCACCAGGGAGATGCCTCACGACGAGGTGTCCTATATGGTGAACTACATCGCCGACTGCAAGCTCAAGACGGATTGGCAGTATGGCATGGCGCCGTTCTCTCGCGCCAATCCACCATCAATGGTAAGTTTTCTTTCTTTATTTGTCGTTGAATCTTTTTCCGGGCCGACTCTTGACTAGTCGGTCTGTTCTTAATCAGAACCCCCTTCTTCACCCTCCGGCTGGGACCACGGGGCCGGAGTGCGAGTTCGCCCCCGACCGCGCGGCGGACGATCCTGATGATGCCGACTTGGGGGCGGCTACCCTGGACGAGGATGCCACGGGGGGCGGCGGCAAGGCAGGCGGCTCCGGCTTCACCGCCGGCTTCGAAGACTGGCCCGACGATGACGAAGCCGACCCTGCCCCACGCTGCCAGCCGGCGTTCGACTCCCAAGGCGCCGGCCCTTCGGTGGCCGACCGAAGAGGCCTAACGTGCCCGCGGCGGCAACCAAGCGGGACGAGACGGCCGCGAAGGCGGCCCGCTTCCGCAAAGTGGTGAAGCAGCCGCAGGCGGTCTCGGCGTAAGTTCCGGTTTTTACGCAATCTTTCTTTCTTCTCTTCGTTTGAAGTTCTTCTAAGTTTTGTCTCCCGTTTTGTCAATCAGGGCCGCGCTCACCCTCGAGCGAACTACCGCCGCCTCCATAGTCGGCGGAGCGGGAGGGTCTGCGGGCTCCCGCCGTGTGGATCCCCGCGCCGAGCTTCAGGCGGCGACGGAGCGGAATGCGCGGGAGGCGTGGGAGGAGCGGGAGGCGGAGGAGAGAAGGGCCGCTGCCGCCAAGCCGGCCCTGGAGACAACGGCGGAGTCGGTCGAGGCGCAGGCCGACGCGGCGGCCAGGGCCCGGGCGGAGGTTGAGACCGCGGAGAAGACGGCAGAGGCTTTGTGAGGTCAGCCCCCGCAGCTCGTCATCCCCCTCCGTTCCGCGCCCCCAGACGTGCCGCAGCCCCCGCCGGAGGAGATCAGCCGCGACCCGCCGGTGACGGAGAGGGAGGAAGGCGACGTGATCGTCTTGGAGGGAGAAGTGGTGCCGCCTCCGTCGGCCAGGACCGGCCAAGGCGGCCAGCCCGAGGTGCCACCTGAGCAGCCGACTGTGCAGGCAGATCTTGTGGTCTTGTCGCCGGCTCGCCGGCGTGCGGTGAGGGCGGCCTCAGAGCCGGATCAGCAAAGGGCGGCCGCCTCCAGCTTGTTGTCGCATGAGCTGGAATCGGCCACCGCTAGCACGCCGGGGTGGACGCAAGGCGGTGGGACAGCTGCGCTGAACTTGGCAGCGCAGGACGTCCGCAGCCGGCTTCAGGCCCAAGCCACCGCGTTGCAGCAATGTACCCGAGAGTTTCTCGTGACGCGGGCGGTCGTTCGGGTGAGTTCTTCTGTTCTTGATTTCTATCCGTGGGGGCGCGTCAGCGCACCGACTGGGTGTAGTCCCCGAGTTCCGAGCCGGCTGCTAAGCAGACGGCTTGGAACTTCTTCGAAGACTCGTTTTGCTAACTTGCTTGCTTCTTCGTCCTGTCTGTAGGATTACCACAACCTCCACGCCGCTACCTTCAACTCCCTAGTCCGAGAGGAAGACAAGAGGGCCGCCGATCTGATGGAGAGCCGGTGTGAGTGTCTCTGTCTTTTCATCTCATGTGGGGGCGCGTCAGCGCACCCACTGGGTGTAGTCCCCGAGATTCGGGCCGACTGCCGAGCAGTCGGGTCGGATCTTTCTTGCCGACTTCTTTTTTAATTTCTTCTTGTTTCCATGCTGGCAGGAGCCAACGCCAACTTGAGGCAGCAGCTGGGTATCACCCAGACCGCCCTTCGCACCAAGGAGGGCGAGCTCAATGCCTTGACCCAGGAGTGTGACCGCCTGGCCAAGAGGCTGGCCGACCAGGAGGAAAGCCACCAGGCGGCCCTGAAGGCGGCCCAGGACAGCGAGGCCACCCTCATAGCCGAATACGAGACCGAGGCGGCGCGCTGGGCCGAGGCAAGGCAAGCTCTGAGCAAAGGCTACGGTCGTGTCGAGTACCTGATTGATGGTAGGCCTTCTTCTTCTTCACTCTTTGCTTGTCTTTGCAAGTCATCTTATCACCTGACTTGCTCTTTTTCCTTCTTCTTTGTGCAGAGTACTTCCCTGGTCACTCTGTTGCTGCTAACCAAGCCATCAAAGCCCACCGTGAAGCCCGCCAGCAGGCTAGAGTTGAGATCGCGCCGGATGCCAACCAGACGCTTGTGGAGCAGCTTCTGGCGATCGAGGCCCGCCTCCAACCGGCCTACCGCATGCTCCATCGGCTTCAGCGTGCCGGGGCACAGGTGCTGGCTGCCCTCTGGCCCGGCGAGGTAATCCCTCGCACCCCCAGCCGTACTGCTGACTGGCTGGAGGTAGCCATTGGCCGCCTTGAGGCCTGGAAGGCTTCAGCAGCTCGATCCGGTGCTCGGCGGGTGCTAGAGTTCGTCCGGGCTTGGTACCCTGGGCTGAACTTGGATCACCTGCGCACCTGGAGGCAGGAGGCCGACGAGGAGCTAGAGGCGGTGCGGCCGGCTATCATCCGGCGTGCTTCGACAATCACCGACTTCACCGACACCAGCGCCTTTGCTCCTAAGGTGAACGAGGACGGCGTCGTGCAGCCGGATGACTGGTTCGGGCTGAACCTGGCCGACGGTGAGGACTCGGCGGAGGAGATTGACTCCAGCGACGAGGACGAGGAGGAGGAGGAGGAAGACGACAAAGATGTCGAGCCAGATGTCGGAGCAGCCGGCCAGCCTCAGCCTGACCGTGCCTCCAGCAACGAGGCACGCGCGAACGCTCCGCCTGCCGCCGGTGATGACCAGGCCGAGACTCGCCAGCCGACCACTCCTCCAGCTGATACCGCCGTCTCCATCGTTCTTCCTAAAGCTCCAAGCGCTCCCTTGGCTTGATTTATCTTTTACTTCCCTGCTAGTTACTCTTTGAACGAAACTTGTTATTTTGCGCAATTCCACCCACTGGGGGTGTTTTCAAACTTCGTTGAATGCCGGCCTTTCGAAGGCTTTTGATGTAAATATTATTATGCATGTGTTTGGCTTCCATTCCGACTTGCTTTTTATCTTTCAGCTTTCTTCCTTTGCCGCCTTCCCCTTGGTTGCTGCCTTCCCAGCCGGAGAGCTGCTCTGCAGTCTGTGGCCGGGTAAGGGATTCGGCCGTCTGGGAGGGAAAAGGCTCGAGATTTCTTAGATTTGGGCAGAGTAGGAAAGGAAGCCGGCCAGCCGACTGCTTCGACAGTCGGTTGGCGAGAGGGAAGCCGGCTTGTGTTATGTAAGTTTGTTAGTCCTTAGCCATTTTTTCATCTGGGCATCCTTTTCGCCTTTAGCTCTTGCTAGTCGGGCAGCTGATTCTTCGAGTTGTGACTCTCGCAAGAGAGGGCTTGGGTGCCGGCAGATTACTTGTCTGACTGCAGGTAGAACTTGGACATAACTCAAGGCGGCAAGTCCCCGGGCCGAATTAGTCAAACCCGGTGCCGGACGGAGAAAGTAGATGCAGTAGGGTAATCATGGGAGTGATACCCGGCATACATAGATAAAATAGGGCAGTCCCTGAGAACTCCTCGGGGGCCCGTTGTCTCATACTTAATACAAAAAGTAGCGTGATACATACTGCATTTCAACTATAAAATCTTCGAAGAAGATTGGCGTTCCACGGGCGCTCCGACTCCTTACCGGAATTGTCTCTCTTGCGTGCCTTCGGCTTCTGTGCGTCGATTAGGTAATAGGAGTCGTTTCCCAGAGCCTGGCTGATGACGAAGGGAATTCCCAAGGGGCCGAGAGCTTGTGCTGGCTGGCTGTTCGCTGGATTAGCCAGAGCACAAGGTCTCCCTCTTGGAAGGTTCTTGGCTTCACTCTCCGACTGTGGTACCGGCGTAGCCCTTGCTGGTAGACGGCGGACCGACTGAGCTGCTAACAGCCGGCTTTCTTCCAGCAAGTCAACACCGTCTTCTCTTGCTTCCTTGGCCTCCGCTTCCGTGTACATGGTGATGCGAGGTGAATCGAACTCGATGTCAGTTGGGATGACAGCCTCAGTGCCATATACAAGGAAGAAGGGGGTGAAGCCGGTCAACTTGTTTGGAGTAGTGCGCAGACTCCAGAGGACGGCTGGCAGCTCGTCGATCCAGCAGCCGACCGAACGCTCCGGTGGCGTGACCAGTCGGGGCTTGAGGCCGGAGAGGATTAGGCCGTTTGCTCGCTCGACTTGGCCTTTTGACTGCGGGTGGGTAACGGACGCTAAGTCCAGTGGGATGCCCTGTGTCGCGCAGAAACGTGCCAATGCTCCCTTGGCGAAATTTGTGTCATTGTCAGTGATGATACTATGTGGTACGCTGTACCGGGTTGTAATCTCGGCAATGAATGTCATGGCAGTCGGCCCATTCAGTTTCTTGATCGGCTTGGCTTCGATCCATGTCAGGGGTTGGGTGCGACATATGCCAAAGGATGGCTTATCATGGTGGGGGCGAGTAGAACGTCGCCGGTGCCTGGAAACGGGATGAGGCAAAGACATACACGCCGGCGGATCTTACCCAGCTTCAGGGCTCTCCGAGGAGATAACACCCCAACTGCTACTCTGCGGGTCTCCGCATGGTCACTAAGGCAAAGTGAGTACAAGGTTGCTCCTTGAGCTGTTTTCTGGAGGTAGGAGAGGGCAAGGCTAGCT
Organism: Aegilops speltoides; assembly: GCA_021437245.1. NCBI lineage: Eukaryota > Viridiplantae > Streptophyta > Magnoliopsida > Poales > Poaceae > Aegilops > Aegilops speltoides. The sequence goes on from CM038141.1 coordinate 266,475,692, forward strand.
CTCTCCTCCCTATATGATCTGGTCTAGTGCTAAAGGATTCGAACCCTTTGCATGGGTGCCCTGGGGGTTTATATAGGCCTACCCCCAGGGGTACAATGGTAAAACCGGCTGGGTGTGGGTCCCAGCCGTCTGTCTCTCACGCCGCCGTCTTCTCCGCCGACTACTGGGCCTGCCGACTTGTGGGCCCCGCCGACTTGCCTGGTATGGGGCCGACAGCCCTTGTCCGCCGCGGGCGGGTCTTGCCGGCTGCAGATTACTGTAGCCGTGCTTCTAATGACGCTGGCTTGGTCATGGGGTCGTGGCAACAGTGCCGCCGCCTAATGGGCGATCACTGTCGCCATTCCCCTGTCGTGTCTGGTTAATGGTGTGTGGGGCCCGTGGGAGGGGCCGGCCGACTCCCGGGGGCCGACTCCCAACGGGTCCGTCTCGTGGCGCTCTTGCCGTCTTCAATACTCCCGTTGACTGGTGGGACCCGCCGTCTCTGGGTCATACAGACTGGCCGTCGTGGGCACAGGGCTCCGCCCCCAAGGGCTGATGTCAGGGCCGGCATGGCAACAGTGCCGCGCAGGACGAAGATCTCCATCGGTACGACGCACTGTGGCCATGCCTGCCCTTAATTAACAGGGTGGTTGGAGTGGCAGGTCGACTCCCCGTAGTCGGCCTCTCCGGAAGTTTCCGGCCAGGGGTCGGCTCATCTTGGAGTCGCCTCTGGAACTCGGCTTATCTTGGAGTCGCCTCTAGGACTCGGCTCGTCTTGGAGTCGCCTCTGGGACTCGGCCTGTCTTGGAGTCGCCTCTGGGACTTGGCTTTTCTTGGAGTCGCCTGACTCGGCCTGCCTTGAGTCGCTTTGGGACTCGGCTCGCCTTGAGTCGCCTGACTCGAGGCGCGCTGCCTGCCCCGATGTCTTGAAAGGTTCTCGATTCGGTTAGCCTACCCATGGCCCATTACTCCGACAAGAGTCCCCGGCTGGTGAGGCCCGAGGGTGATATGTCGTGGGGCCTCAACAGCCATTCTTTGGTGGTGGAATTTGGGCCTTGCTTGCCGTCTTCCTTCAAGCCGACTATCTGGAGTTTGAAAGTCGCGGCGAGAACCAGCGGCGTGTTCGACACGCTTCCTCGCAGCCGCCTGCTGGGGACCCATCGCGGCGCCACGCTGGCGCAGATACCTGCCCGCCCACGCTGCGGACGGACAGGCCGTCAGCGGGCTCACCACCACCGCGCGCCGCACGCGAACGGATCCATTGCGGCCGAGCGGACGGTTGGGGTTCCCACGTCGTTACTGCACGCAGTAACTTCGTGGGGTAAATCGTGGGGGGCGTGGGGTCCCGTGCACAGTTAGTCCCACGCCCGCCCCATCGGCTTCTCAGCCCACGAGGCTATAAGTAGGCGGGGGCACAGGAGCGGCGAGGCACGCGCGCCCCTCTTCCCTGCTCCCCCACCTACCCTTTCTCCTTCTTCCTCTTGCCGTCGCCGCACCAAACCACGCCGTGCTCGTAACGATGAGCTCTTCCTCCACCGCCGCGGTTCCTGCCGTGCGTTCCGGCGTGTGGGACAGCTCCGAGGTGGACGACGACCTCATCGAGCTCCTTCGCAAGACGCGTCGACTCCCTTGCGCGAACTTGGTGCGAGCCCGTGCCGCGCCGGCGAGGGAAATAAGGCCGGCGCCGGAGGAAGGCGAGTGGGTCATATTCCGCTTGCACCTCATGCGCGGTCTGGGGCTGCCGGCGAGCAGTTTCTTCCACTCCTTCTTGGAGTTCAACGGGCTCCAGCCGCACCACCTGACCCCGAACACGGTGGTGCTGCTGGCCGCCACCTGCGGCGAGGGTTTTAGTGTTCTCCCCACCATCGAGCTGTGGGGAGAGTTCTTCCAATCCAAGCTCGGCACGCACTTCGCCGGCGTGCCGGCCTAGTGCGGCGCCTTCATCGCGATGTGAAGGTCGACCGCTGACAATCCATTTCCCTCCATACCACTGATCAAGTCAGTGAAGATGTGGCAGCGTTCTTACTTCTACGTGAAGAACGTCACCCCAGAAGGCGACTGGGTCAATCTGCCGCCTTACGAAGCCGGCGCGCCGGCTGTGAGGCTTCCTAGCTAGTCCCACCGGGTCAAGACACTGACTCCCGCAGGTGCCGCCACCGTCGCTGACGACCGAAAGTGCCGACGCGGTTGAGGGCTTGGTCGGGCCGACTTGCCGGGTCAGCCTTCGGCGCCGCCGAGTCCTCCCTCTCCAAGGCCGACCTCATCTGATCAGTTAGATGAGCGACCACCAGGACCCGAGTCGGATGTGCACCAGGGACATGCCCCACGCGGAGGTGGTGAACATGGTGAACCACATTGCGAACTGCAAGCTCGCGGCGGACTGGCAGTTCGGCAAAGAGCCGTACTCGCGTGCCAACCCCCCGCCAGTGCTAAGTCATATTTTTGTTCTTCTGTTTTTCTTCTGCAACCGAGTCCGACTTCTGATCCTCTCGGTTTCTTCGAGTTCGTCCCCGATCGAGCGGAGAGCAATGTTGATGACCTCGACTTAGGGGCGGCGGCGATGGAGGCCGATGCCGAAGACGGAGGAGGAGGAGGAGCAGGAGACGGCCTCAGGCCCTCGGCCACCTTCGCCGACTGGCCCGAGGACGACGCCGAAGGGGAAGTCGCCCCGCGCCACCAATCGAAGCCGCCATCCAGCGCGAAGTTCTCCGCCGGCTTGGCGGGTCAAGTCGGCGCTGGCAAGAAGCGCTGGCCGGGCCGAGTTCACTCCGCGGCTGGCCGAAGAAGTTCAAGGGGCCGGCCGTCGCGACCAAGCGGGAGGAGGCGGTTGCGAAGGCCAACCGCTTCTGCAAGGAAGTGAAGAAGCCGCCACTAGTCTCTGTGTAAGTGTTCTCTGCCTTCGTCTTGTTTTCTTTTGATTAATCTTTTCCGAGTCTTTTATATTCCTTCTTTGCTTTAGGGCCCCCCTTTCCCTTGAGAGGGTCACCGTCCCCTCCATCATGGGGTCGGCCGAGACGTCCGCCAATACTCGGCGGATTGACCCGACCGCCGACCTCTGGGAGGCGACGGAGCGAAACGTGCGAGAGAAGCGCGACAAGGATGAGGCCAACCGTCTGGAGAAGGCGGAGGCCGAGAAGACGGTGGCCTCCGCCCAGAAGAAGCTGGAAGAGGCCAAAGCCGCCGTCGCAGCAAGACAGCGGGCTGAGGAGACCACGCACCGCCAATCGGCGTTGCTTGTCCTCCCGCTGAACTCCGCACCACCGCCCCCGGAGTTCACGGGGCAGACTAGAGAAGCCGGCGGGGAGAACCCCATCGTGGAGAAGGACGGTGGCGAGGCCTCCGCGTCGGGCACGGACACGCCACCACCGCCGCCTCCGCCACCATCAAGGAGCGCACATGGTAAGTAGCCGGCAGGCCCGTCAGTGCCGCTGATTGAAGACGAGGCCGTGGCGAAGCGGCTCCTTCAAGTCGCCTCACCAGCGCGCCGCCGCCTTGAGAAGGCGATTTCGGCGCCACGCCCCTTGGAGGCCGGCACCGCCAGCTCGGCCATCCAAGATGCCGAGGCGACAAGCGCCGCGCCTGGTGGGTTGGTGCGAGGAGGCGGCGACGGTCCGCTGAACCAGGCGCCCCTGGATATCCAGGAGAAGCTGCGAGCTGAGGGCGAGGCCATCCAGGGCTGCACCAAGGCACATCTGGCGTCGCAAGCAGCTATTCGGGTATGCTTTCTTTTTTGAGTTTGTTTGTTCTCGTTCATCTCTATGGGGGCGCGCCAGCGCAGCCACTAGGTGTAGTCCCCGAGTTTCGGACCGGCTGCTGAGCAGGCGGCCCAGAACTCCATCTGGCGAGTTCCGAATATTCACCTTTGTCTGATTGTTTATCACAGGAGTATCACAACCTCCGCGTCACTGCCTTCGAACGCAATGTTGAGCAGCTGGGGAAGCAGACTGCCGACTTGTCGGAGAGCCGGAGTGAGTCCTTTCTTTTTTCACGGGCGCGGCGACTCAGGGGCTGTAGTCCCCGAGATTCGGGCCGACTGCTTAGCAGTCGGGCCGGATCTTCCCGGCGACCTTCTTTGTTGACGACTTAACGTCCTTTCCCTTTTGTTCTTTAGAGGCCAATGCCACTCTTCAGAACGGTTACGGTTAAGCACCGCCTCTACGCGCCAGGAGGAGGAGGAGGTAGCAAGCTCGCCCGTAGCGCGACTCCATCGCCGTGGTAGTCCGGGAGCGTAGAAGCTGCTTAAGGCGGCACAGACGAGGCGAGAAGAGAGATCGCTCTCCGCTGAGTTCGAAGCAGCGCCTCCCCGGATCGACAAGGAGGCGGCGCCGACCTCGCTTCCATGAGATCAAGACATCGCCGACGGTGAGTTTTTGCTTTCTTTGAGCCATCGATCGTAAGTCAGCCGACTCGACTCTTTATCTTGCTTCCTTTTTTGTTTTGGCGCATTTCTTCCCGCCACTCGCAGCGGTCACCGAGCCATCGAGGCTGATCGCGAGGCGCCGAAGGGCAATGGCGCGAGATCGCCACTAACGCCGACCATCGACGAGCAGCTCCCGAGCATCGAGACTGTCTCGCGGTCAGCCCATCGCTTCTCGCGCCACTTCAACGTCTTTGGGCTCAGCGACACACCTGCAGGCTGACATGCCGGCTCACAGCACTCCCGGTCGGATCGCCGACCGGCCGAGGTCACAACTGGCCATCTTGAGGCTTGAAGGTTCTCGCCCGGCCGGAGCACGCCGGGCCTTGGAATTCGCCAAGGATTGATATCCGGGCTGACTGGACCGCTGGCCGCCTTCCACCGAGGCTCAAGCAGAGCCGGTGGTCGTGGAAGGCGCCTCGCCGAAGCGGGGCGGCGATTGCCGATTACATTAGACATTCAGCGTCTTTCGTCCTCGAAAGGGCCGCAAACGGCGAGGAGGTGCCACCGGAGTGGTTTGGGATGAACCCGGACTACAACAAGGACTCAGTGGAGGTGATCGGCTCCAGCGCCGAGGAGGAATACGAGGCGGAGGACGGAGGCGAGACGGAGGCGCCAGAAGACGGAGCGGGCGACCAGCCTCAGCTCGACCGCGCCTCCAGCAACGAGCCGCGTCCGACCGGGCCGGCTGCCGCCGGAGACGATCAAGCCGAGACTACCCAGCCGGCCGCTCCGGCGCCTGACACCGCCATCTCCTCTGACCCACCGAACCCGTCTGCCGCTTCTTAGGCTGCCGTCTTGCCTTTATTTTATCTGCTTTAGTAGTCTTTGAAAAAACTTGTTAATTTGCACAATTCCACCCCGGGGTGTATTTTGAACCTCGCCAGGGGCCTATGTTATGTAAATGTCTATCCGAATTCTATCTTTCCTTGCTCATCGCTCTTTTGGCTTTTCCTTTGCCGCCTTCCCATAGTCGCCGCGTTGCTAGACGGACAACCGCTCTGCGAACTGCCGCTGGGTCAAATGCTTGGCTACCTTAGGGAAGGCAAGTACTTAGCCTTTTTTAGAGTCTTCTAACAAGTTGGATAGAAGGCGGCAAGCCGACTATTCAAGAGTCGGCTCTGCAAAGAGAGGCTGGAAGCCGGCTTGGGCTATGCTTATGCTTTGAGTCCTTAGCCATTTTTTCGTGTGGGCGCTCATTCTTCCTTACTCTCTGCCCACCAACAGTCGCTCTGCGAGCTGCGGCTTCTGACAGGAGACGGCTTAAGCGCCGACACGGTACTTGTCCGACTACAGGAAGCATTTCATAGCGCGAAGATTTGCACGCCCCGGCCGACTAGTCGAACCCGTGCCAAGCGGCATAACAAAGAGTAGCATACTCGAAGGCATAATTCTTATCATACAGATAACAAAAAGGGCAGTCCCCGAGCTCGTCTCGGGGGCCCAAAGTCTCGGTACTTTAATACAAAGGATAGCGTGGTACATACTGCATCAACTCTAAAATATTCAGAGAAGATTTGCGTTCCATGGCCGTTCCAACTCTTTGCCGGAGTCGTCCCTCTTGCGTGCTCGGGCTTCGGGCGCGATTAGGTAGTAGGAGTCGCCGCTCAAAGACTTTGTCGATGATGAAGGGGCCTTCCCAAGGCGCCGACAAATTGTGCTGGCCGGCTGTTCGCTGGATCAGTCGGAGCACAAGGTCGCCCTCTTGGAAGGATCTCGGCCTGACCTTCCTGTTGTAGTATCGGCGCAGGCTCTGCTGGTAGATGCTAGACCGGCTGAGTGCCAACAGCCGGCCCTCTTCCAGCAGATCGACGCCGTCTTGGCGTGCTTCTTCTGCTTCCTCCTCGGTGGAGATGGTGACTCACGGAGAGTCGAACTCTATGTACGTCGGGATGATGGCTTCGGCACCGTAGACGAGGAAGAAAGGCGTGAAGTCGGTTGACTTGTTTGGAGTCGTGCGCAGACTCCAGAGGACGGCTGGTAGCTCCTCAAGCCAACAGCCAGCCAAACACTCAAGTGGTTCGACCAGTCGAGGCTTGATGCCGGACAAGATGAGGCCATTTGCTCGCTCTACCTGGCCATTTGACTACGGATGGGCAATGGACGCTAAGTCCAGTCGGATGCCTTGCGTCGCACAGAAACGGGCCAAGGCGCCTTTGGCGAAATTTGTGCCATTGTCGGTGATGATGCTGTGCGGTATGCCGTACCGAACTGTGATGTCGGCGATGAAAGTCACTGCAGTCAGACCATTTAACTTCTTGATGGGCTTTACTTGTATCCACTTGGTGAACTTGTCCACCGCGACAAGTAAGTGAGTTAGGCCGCCTCGTGCCGTCTTGAATGGTCCGACCATATCCAGGCCCCAAACCGCAAAGGGCCAGGCGTTGGGGATGGTCTTGAGTGCAGAAGCTGGCTGAAGCGGCTTGGAGCGGGTCTTCTGGCACCCCTTGCATTTTTGGACTAATTCCTTGGCCTCTTCTAAGGCAGTTGGCCAGAAGAAACCGTGCCGAAAGGCTTTGGCAACGAGTGCTCTTGAAGCCGCGTGGTGGCCGCACTCGCCTTGATGGATGTCTCTAAGAATTGCTTGGCCTTGCTCTGGCTCAACGCAGCGCTGGTAGACACCAGTGACGCTGCGCCTGACCAGCTCTCTGTTGATTATGGTGTAGGCTGCCGCTCGGCGTTGCACTTGCCGAGCCAAGATTTCATCGGTTGGCAACTCTTTGCTCACTAGAAACTTGAGGATGTGCTGTGCCCATGAGGGTGCTGCTACTTCCTCGATTGCCACCAGTGCGACTTGGGCGAGGGCGGCTGGGCTGGGAGGCAGCGGGCTGGAGTCCACGACCGCTTGTTGGATCGCTGAAGTCCCCGGGCCGACTGGCGTAGTCCCTGGGCCGACTGGCGCAGTCCCCGGGCCGAGCTCTGGAGTCTTCTGACTGGTTGCCGCAGTCCCCTGGCCGGGTTCCGAAGTCCCCGGGCCGGCTTCGACTGTGATTTTCTTGGAGCCGTCTGTAAGAATTATCGTGCCGTCTGCTGGAGCTCTTGAGTCGGATCCGACTTCTTCAGGGGGATTCGGCAGAAAGATGGAGTCTGATTCTGGTGAAGGCTTGATAGAAGGCTTGAGGAGGCGCTGAAGAGCGACGCCGGATGGTATCGCTTGGCGGGTGGAGCCGACCCGTGCCAAGGCGTCTGCTTGGTCGTTGTCATTTCTTGGCACGTGAAGGAACTCACACCCCTCGAAATATCCGCTGAGTTGCTGCACCAGGAAGTGGTAGCTCGCCATGTTTGCATCTTTGGCGTCCCAGTCGCTAGACGACTACTGGACCACCAAATCGAGGAGTCGCCATAGCACAGGATCCGGCAAATGCCAAGTTCTTTGGCAAGCAAGAGCCCGTGAATGAGCGCCTCGTATTCGGCAACGTTGTTGGAGGCGGCGAAATGGATCTGCAGCGCATACTTGAGCTTGTCGCCTTTAGGGAAGGTGAGGACGACGCCGGCTCCCAAGCCGGTGCGCATCTTGGAGCCGTCGAAATGCATCCGCCAATGGGTGGAGTCGGGCGCTGGCGGCAGATACTGGGTCTCGGCCTAGTCGACGAGGAAGTCGGCCAGTGGTTGCGATTTGATAGCGGTGCGGGGCTGGTAGTAGATGGCGTAGGGAGCCAACTCTATGACCCATTTGGCCACTCGGCTAGAAGCATTTCGACTCCCAATGATCTCGGCCAGCGGGGCTGTGCAAACAACAGTGAATGGATGCTCTTGAAAGTAAGGCTTCAACTTCTTGGCGGCAAAGTGCACGCCGTAGCACATCTTCTAGTAGTGGGGGTAGTTCTTCTTGGAGGTCGACAATACCTCGCTCAGGTAATATACCGGTCTCTGGATAGGGAGCGCCTTGCCTTCCTCCTTGCGCTCGACTACAATGACTGTGCTGACTACCCGACTGGTGGTGGCAATGTACAGGAGCATGGGCTCTTTAGGAGTCGGAGCCGCCAGCACAGGGGGAGTAGTCAACATCTTCTTCACCGGAGAAATGCTTCATCCGCCTTTGTGGTTCCACTCAAAAGGTGGTCTTCTTCATCACCGGTACAAAGGGAGAACCTTCTCGCCACCGATCGATGAATCGGCCGATGGACGCCAAACAGCCGTGAACTTCGCACATCTAGTAGTCGGCTGGGTACCTCCATCCTCTCGATGGCCTTGATCCTCACAAGGTTGCACTTATGCCGCTGCTCAGAGACCAGAAGCCAAGGAGTTGGTCGGCTGGTAATTCAAGACGCTTCTTCGTGGTTGAGCTTGATCCGAATCGGCGCAGTTCTCGGGTTTCTTTGAGGTCTTCCATCGTCCCACGCTCGCCTTCACCACTACATCATCTACCTAGACGTATGCTTCGCCGAGTTGCTTGAGGAGGCACTTCGCATGCAATGCTGAAAGGTGGCGCCGCATTCCTTGCCGAACGCCATGGTCGTAGCGTGTTCCGAACGGCATGATGAAGGCGGTCTCATCTGTCTCGCCGGGCTCGCTTTGATCTGGTGATACCCCGAGTATGCATCTAAGAAGCTCAACAGCTCGTGATCCGATCGTGGAGTCTATCACCTGATCAATTCTCGGCAGAGCAAATGGGTCCTTGGGGCAAGCTTTGTTGAGGCTTGTGTAGTCAATACACATCCGCCACTGCTTGTTCTTCTTCAGCACCAAGACCGGGTTTGCCAACCACTCTGGAAAAAACACCTTCATAATGAAGCCGGCCGCTAGGAGCCGGGCTATCTCTTCTCCAACGAATCTTCTCTTCTCTTCTGAAAGGCGGCGCAAGGGCTGCCTGACGGGCTTCACATCAGGTCGGACATGTAACTTGTGCTCGGCGAATTCCGTCGGTACACCTGGCATGTCTTTAGGGGACCATGCAAAGATGTCTCGATTCTCACGGAGGAAATCAACGAGCTCGCCTTCCTATTTGCTGTAAAGGTTTGCACCTATGATAGCGTACCTCTCTGGGTGCTCTGGGTCCAAGGGTATCTTCTTGGTCTCTTTGGCCGGCTTGAACAAGTCCTCAGCTTCCGACTCCTTGGGGTCGGGCGACATCTCCGGCTGCTTGCCGGCCATCGCCACAACCCGAATAAGAAGTCGCTTCTCAGCTGCGATCACCAGAGACTCGGCCAACGACTACTCACACAGCATAAGCGACGACTTCTCAGAGTCGCCGGCTATGGTTAGAATCCCCTTGGAACTCGGCATCTTCATCTTAAGGTAGGCGTATTGGTGGACCGCCATGAACTTGGCCAAAGCAGGTCGGCCAAGTAACGCATGGTATGGGCTTTCGAGGTCCACCACTTCAAACCAAACTGGCTCTCGGCGGAAATGATCTTTGTCTCCAAAGAGGACGTCTATCAGGATCTTGCCGATTGGTGAGCAGGAAAGGCTAGGTACAATGCCGTGGAACACTGTCCGGCTGCTCTGAAGCTGTCTTTGCTTGATTCCTAACTTCTCCATGGTATCCTTGTACAGGATGTTGATGCTACTGCCTCCGTCTTTCAGCACTCGCGAGAAGCGAGCGGCCCACCTATCTGTGGCTAAGGTGGCACTCAAAACTAGGGCGTAGGAGCCTGGATTCGGTATCACCTCTGGGTGATCAGCTCTGCTCCAGCTGATAGGCTTCTTGGACCAATGCATAAACTCTGGGGTATCTAATGATAATGCATTTACTTCTTGCTGTTGCAGCCGCCTGCTGCGTCGATCACCAGCCACATTGGTGAACACCACATAGGCTCCGTGCTCTTTTGGATACTCATCTCGTACTACACCGACTGGCCTGGCAGCCGGCTGCTAGGGCGGCGGTGGAGGCGGTGGCCCAGCAGGCGGGGGAGGAAGGAGGCCGTCTCCCTTGGAAATTCTGGTGAGCCAGTGGCACTTTCGGGTGGTATGATTTGACGGCTTCGCGCCGCTGTGGAACTTGCAGGGACCATCTAGAGTCTTCTCACAAGAAAAGGCCGGCAACCAGTTGGACTTGCCGCCTTTCTGTCGCTTGGTCGGAGGCTGCCCCTCCGGCTGTTGGTCTTCGACTGTCGCAACCTGCCGACTGCTGGAAGTCGGCTGTGAGGCCTTGGACTTGTTATCGTTCTGTTGTTTTCGCCAACTGGCGTCTCCAGCCGGAGCTCTAGGAGCCTGAGGGGCTATTTTGCCAGTCGCACTAACTTGGATCTCCATCTTCATGGAGGAGTCGGCCGTGGCGTACTTGTCTGCTATGATCAGCAGCTCATCGAGGGTCTCCGGCTCGTCGCAGAGGAGCTTGTGCTTGAGGCGGGTGCCTTCTCTGCACCCGGCGGTGAAGTAGTCGATAGCCTGCACCTCATGCATGCCCTCGCAGGAGTTCCGAAGCTCGGCCCAGCGCGTGAGGTAGTCGCGTGTTGACTCGTCGGGGCCTTGCACGCATAGGGAGAGTTGGCGAGGCTTGGGAGGTCGCTTGTACGTGCTTGTGAAGTTGCGGACGAAGGCTTTGGTGAAGTCGACCCAGCTGTTGATGCTGCGGGGCTTCAGGCTGTTCAACCATGTCCGGGTCGTGCCCTGGAGCATGAGTGGAACATACTTCACGGCAACTCGCTTGTTGCCGTTTGCTATGCTGACGGCTGTGGAGTAGTCAACAAGCCAGTCTTCCGGCTTCACGGAGCCGGTATACTTGGGCGTACTTCAGGGGAGCGTGGACCCTTTGGGGAAGGGCTCGTCTCGGATGCGAGGTCCAAAGCAGGGCAGACCCAACTCGTCTTCTTATTCCAGCGCCAAGGACTGGTGGAGTCGGTCGATCCGGTGGCGGGCGTCATTCTCTCCGACTCCCTCTCGGCGGCCAAGGCGACCACCGAGAGTCAGATGCTCAATGGGTGGCGGGGAGACTCGCCTTTATCTTCGTGGTGGAGGAGGCAGATAGTCGCCCTGCCGTTCCACTGCTCTCGGGCGGCCGTCTTGGTTGCGCTCAATGTTGATGCGAGTCCGACTGTGGCTGAATGCCGGCTCTTTGTCTTTCCTTTCGCGGACTCCGCCAGTTGGCATCCGAGACGTCGCGCCTTGATCTCGGCGGGGAGGCAGGTTGTCGTTTGGTTGCCGCGCCGCGGCGCCGCCGTCAAGATTCTGCACGACACCGCTGCCGAGGAGCTGCTGACTCGCTTCATCATCGTGGCGCCGCCGGAGTTTTTCAGCTCGTCGACCACTTTACGGGCGGCGGATGTTCTCCATAAAGGCAGTATATACGGGCGATTGGCCCCGAATAGTTTGGCGATGGCTGCGCCGTGCTGCCGGATCGCGCCTAGGCGGCTAGGCCCAGTCGGAGCCGGCGAGCCGCCCACAGCGCGATCCATCTCGCGCTGGTAGGCTTCTAACAAGCACCTCATGCTTGCCAGCTTCTTCGCACCATTGATGATCTGAAGGCGGCGTGCCTCCAGCGTCTCGGCGTTAGCGTCCTCCGGAATAGGCACGGTCAGGTCTTGCAGAGCTGCGTGGAGTGGGTCATGGGCTCCCTCACCGGAACGCTCGCCGTGACTAGTGACGAGCACCTCCATGATGGCGCTTCCGCCGCTCGACTCATGAGGGAGTGACTCGTCGTAGACCACCACATTGGTGGGGAATGCGTCGAGCGACGCGGCGTCGTAGTCGACCTGCATCGGGTCGGTGGAGCCTATAGACTCCAAGTCCACGGCAGGCTCGCCGGTGACGTGGAGTTAGTCGAGGAGGCCCGGGAGGAGGTTCTCTGGGCCGCCCGTGCCTGCGTCGGATGCAGGCTCATCGGAGAGGCGAACCTCGCCGACAAGTTTGGCGAGGCAGCTAGCTGCACAGTCAGCCTCAGCCTTGCCAGCAGCAAATGCGTCGATGCAAACTCGTCAGCAAGCTCGCTGGCTGCGCCGCCAGGAGGAAAGGGTTCCCGTCCAGAACAGATCTCTGGACGACGGTGCACCTCGCCCCACGGTGGGGGCCAAATGTCGCGGGTTGGGTGCGACATATGCCAAAGGATGGCTTATCATGGTGGGGGCGAGTAGAACGTCGCCGGTGCCTGGAAACGGGATGAGGCGAAGACATGCACGCCGGCGATCTTACCCAGCTTCGTGGCTCTCCGAGGAGATAACACCCCATCGCTGCTCGAGGGGTCTCCGCATGGTCACTAAGGCAAAGTGAGTACAAGGTTGCTCCTTGAGCTGTTTTCTGGAGGTAGGAGAGGGCAAGGCTAGCTCTCTCCTCCCTATATGATCTGGTCTAGTGCTAAAGGATTCGAACCCTTTGCATGGGTGCCCTGGGGGGTTTATATAGGCCTACCCCCTAGGGGTACAATGGTAAAACTGGCTAGGTGCGGGTCCCAGCCGTCTGTCTCTCAGGCCGCCGTCTTCTCCGCTGACTACTGGGGCCCGCCGACTGGTGGGCCCCACCGAATTTCCTGGTACGGGGCCGACAGCCCTTGTCCACCGCGGGCGGGTCTTGCTGGCTGCAGATTACTGTAGCCGTGCTTCTAATGACGCTAGCTTGGTCATGGGGTCGTGGCAACAGTGCTGCCGCCTGATGGGCGATCACTGTCGCCATTCCCCTGTCGTGTCTGGTTAATGGTGTGTGGGGCCCGTGGGAGGGGCCGGCCGACTCCCGGGGGCCGACTCCCAATGGGTCCTTCTCGTGGTGCTCTTGCCATCTTCAGTACTCCCATTAACTGGTGGGACCCGCCGCTCGGTCGCATAAACAGCCGTCAGGCATGTGGCTCCACCCCAAGGGCCGATGTCGTGGGCCGCTATGGCAACAAGAGCAGCGTGGGGCGGAGATCTCCATCGATGCGGCGACTGTGGCCATGCCTGCCCTTAATTAACAGGGTGGTTGGAGTGGCAGGCCGACACCCCGTAGTTGGCCTTCTCCTAAGTCCCGCCAGAGTCGGCTCATCTTGGAGTCGCCTCGACTCGGCTTATCTTGGAGTCACCTCTGACTCGGCTTATCTTGAGTCGCCTCGACTCGGCTCGCCTTGAGTCGCCTGACTCGGCTTTTCTTGAGTCGCCTGACTCGGGCTTGTCTTGAGTCGCTTTGGGACTCGGCTGCCTTGTAGTCGCCTCTGGGACTCGAGGGGCGCGGCCTGCCCCGATGTCTTGAAAGGTCCTGGGACTCGGGTTAGCCTACCCGTGGCCCATTACTCCGACAATCCACTTGGTAAATTTGTCTATGGCGACAAGCAGATGTGTCATGCCGCCACGCGCTGTCTTGAATGGTCCAACCATGTCCAGTCCCCAGACGGCAAAGGGCCAAGTGATGGGGATGGTCTTGAGTGCAGAAGCCGGCAGGTGTTGCTTGGAGCCGAAGACTTGGCACCCTTTGTAGTGTTTGACTAGTTCCTTGGCATCCTCCAATGCAGTCGGCTAGAAGAATCCGTGGTGGAAGGCCTTGGCGACGAGCGCCCTAGAGGCGGCATGGTGGCTGCATTCGCCTTGGTGGATGTCCTTGATGATTGCTAGGCCCTTCTCTTGCTCAACGCAGCGCTGGAAGACTCCGGTAGCACTGCGCCTAACTAGCTCTTGATTCATTACTGTGTAGGCTCCGGCTCGGCGTTGGACTTGTCTGGCCGAGATTTCGTCAGTCGGTAGTTCTCCATTCACCAGAAACCGGAGGATGGGCTGAGCTCATGATGGAGCCGTGATTTCTTTGACAGCCAAGACGGCTACTGCAACCAGGGTGGGCGGGCTGGGTTGTGAGGAGTTGGAATCGGCCTCCGCCTGTTGTGCCACTGCAGTCCCCGGGTCGGGTTCGGCTACGGCAATCCCTGGGCCAGGTTCGACTCTGGAAGTCCCCGGGTCGGGTTCGGCTACGGCAGTCCCCGGGCCGGGTTCGACTATGGAAATCCCCGAGTCGGCTGCCGAGTCCTCGGGGCCGCCGCTCGATCCCGAAGTCGGATTCGATCGCTGCCGGGCCGCAACACGAAGATGGAACTGGACTCCGGAGACGGCTTGATAGATGGCTTGAGGAGGCGTTGGAGGGCGACGCCGCTGGTCTAGCTTTGTCGGTGGAGCCTGCTCGCGCTGTGGCATCTGCTGTTAGTTGTCGCCCGCGGCACGTGAAGGAACTCGCACTTCAAATATCTCGGCCGAGCTGCCGGACAAGGAAACGGTAGCTCGCCATGTTTATGCCTCTGGCATCCTGTCGCCGGATGATTGTCGAACCACTAGGTCCGAAGTCGCCATAACACAGATCCGCGGATGCCGAGTTCCTTGGCTAGCCGGAGCCCGTGTATGAGCGCCTCGTACTCGGCCACATTGTTAGAGGCGGCAAAGTGGATTTGCAATGTGTATCTGAGTTTGTCGCCTTTTGGAGAGGTGAGGACGATGCCAGTTCCCAAGCCGGTGCGCATCTTGGACCCGTCAAAATGCATCCGCCAATGAGTGGAGTCCGGAGCCGGCGGCAGGTACTTGGTCTCGGACCAGTCGATGAGGAAGTCGGCCAATGTTTGGGACTTGATGGCGATGCGGGGCTGGTAGTAAATGGTGTACGGAGCCAACGCAATGGCCCATTTCGCCACTCGGCCGGATGCATCCCGGCTGCCTATGATCTCGGCAAGCGGGGCAGTGCATACGACCGTGATGGGATGCTCTTGAAAGTAGGGCTTGAGTTTCTTGGAGGCGAAGTACACACCATAGCACATTTTCTGATAGTGCGGGTAGTTCTGCTTGGAGGTGGACAATACTCCGCTCAAATAATATACCCGCCTCTGGACTAGCTGAGCTCGGCCTTCTTCGGGCGCCTGAACCACGATGATCGTGGCCGACCACCCGGGCCGGTGGTGGTGATGTAGAGGAGCATGGGCTCTTTCTCAGTTGGGGCCTCCAAGACAGGCGGCGTGGACAACATCTTCTTCAACTCATGGAAAGCTTGATCCGCCTGGTCATTCCATTCAAAGTGAGCCGACTTCTTCATAAGTCGGTAGAGGGGGAGAGCCTTCTCTCCGAGCCGGCTCATGAAACGGTTCAAAGATGCCAAGCATCCAGTGAACTTTTGGACGTCTTGCATCTTGGTAGGGACCTTCATTCTCTCTATGGCCTTGATCTTCACTGGGTTGCACTCGATGCCGCGTTCGGAGACCAGAAAGCCCAAAAGTTGGCCCGCTGGTACTCCGAACACACATTTCTCCGGGTTGAGATGGATCTGAAACCGGCGCAAGTTCTCGAAGGTCTCCTTGAGGTCTTCCAGCAGGGTGTCGCGTTTCTCCGTCTTCACCACAACGTCATCTACGTAGACGTGGGCATTTCTGCCGAGTTGCTTGAGGAGGCATTTCTGCATGCAACGCTGAAAAGTGGCACCGGCATTTCTCAGGCTGAATGTCATAGTCGTAGCAGAAAGCTCCGAATGGGGTGATGAAGGCGGTCTTCAAGCGATCAACCGGGTTCAACTTTATCTGGTGGTAGCCGGAGTAGGCGTCCAAGAAACTCAACAACTCGCATCCGGCTATGGAGTCTATCACTTGGTCAATTCTTGGCAGGGCGAATGGATCTTTAAGGCAGGCTTTGTTGAGGCTGGTGTAGTCTACGCACATGTGCCACTGCTTGTTCTTCTTCAGCACGAGTACCGGGTTGGCGAGCCATTCTGGAAAGAATACTTCCATAATGAAGCCGGCTGCCAGAAGCCGGGCTATCTCTTCTTCGACTACTCTTCTCTTCTCTTCTGACAGGCGGCGCAAGGGCTGCCTGACCGACTTTGCGTCAGATCGGACGTGTAGCTTGTGCTCGGCGAAATCCGTCGGGACACTCGACATGTCTCTGGGAGACCATGCAAAGATGTCCCGATTCTCATGGAGGAAATCGACGAGCTCGCCTTCCTATTTGCTGTCAAGGCATGTGCCTATGATAGCGTGCCTCTCCGGGTGCTCCGGGTCCAGGGGTATCTTCTTTGTCTCCGTGGCCGGCTGGAAAGAACCTTGAGCTTCACATTCCTTGGGGTCAGGAGACAAAGCCGGCTGCTTGCCAGCCAAGGCCACAACTCGGTCCAGCATCTTCTTTTCTTCGGCAATTACGAGGACTCGCCACGACCATCGGCTGCTGCACACTCAGAAGACTTCTTGTAGTCTCCGGCTATGGTGATAATGCCCTTGGAACTCAGCATCTTCATCTTGAGGTAGGCATAGTGGGGCACAACCATGAACTTATCCAACGCTGGTCGGCCAAGCAGTGCGTGGTAAGGGCTCTCTAAATCCACCGCCTCGAACCATATTGCCTCTCAGCGAAAATGATCCTTTTCTCCAAAGAGAACTTCCATCTTGATCTTGCCGATTGGTGAGCAGGACAGGCTGGGTACGATACCATGGAACTCAATCCGGCTAGGCATGAGTTGCTTTGGCTTCATGTTGAGCTTCTCCATTGTATCTCGGTACAGTATGTTGATACTGGTCCCGCCATCTATCAGCACGTGGGAGAAACGAGCGGCGCGCCTCTCTGTCGCCAGGGTAGCATCCAGAACAAGGGCATAGGAGCCTGGAGACGGCATCACATCTGGGTGGTCGTCCCGGCTCCAGCTGATGGGCTTCTCCGACCAGTGCATGAACTCCGGGTTACTGGAGGCGACCGCGTTGACTTCTTGGTGTTGTCGGCGCCGGCTTCGCTGATCATCCGGTTGGCTTGTGAAGACGACGTAGGCGGCATGCTCGTCAAGGAACTCGTCGTGGACGGCTCCGACTGCTGGCCGAGCGGCCGGCTGCTGGGGGGCAGGAGGCAGCTGGCCCGCAGGCGGAGGCGGCAACAACCCTTCGCCCTTGGAGATTCGGGTGAGCCAATGGCACTTCCGGGTTGTATGGTTGGACGGCTTCGCACCGGTGTGGAACTTGCAGGGGGCATCAAGGGTCTGCTCGTAGGAGAATGCTGGCTGCCAAGCCGGCCTACCGCCCTTCTGCTTCTTGGGAGCCGCCGTCCCTCAGTCTGCTCTTCTTCAACCGTTGCCACCTGCCGACTAGTGGACGGCGGCATCGGAGCGTTGCGCTTGTTGTCGTTCTGGTACGGGCGCTGGGTGGACTCTCCAGCCTGCGTCTTGGGAGCCGGCGCAAGCACTTTCCCAGAGGCATCGACTCGGAGCTCGGTCTTCATGGAGGAGTCGGCCGTGGCGTATTTGTCCCCGATGATCAACAGCTCGTCGAGGGTAGTTGGCTCGTCGCAGAGGAGGCGGTGCTTGAGGAGGGTGCCCTCTCGGCACCCGGCCATGAAGTACTCGATTGCCTGGACCTCGTGCACCCCTTCGCAGGAGTTTCGGAGCTCGGCCCAGCGTGTGAGGTAATCGCGAGTTGACTCGTTGGGTCCTTGTACGCACAAGGAGAGCTGTCGGGGCTTGGGAGCCCGCTTGTAAGTGCTAGTGAAGTTGCGGATGAAGGCTTCCGTGAAGTCGAGCCAGCTGTTGACACTGTAAGGCTTCAGGCTGTTGAGCCAGGTACGTGTCGTGCCTTGGAGCATCAGGGGTACATATTTCACGGCAATGCGCCGGTTGCCGTTTGCTATGCGAACCGCAGTGGAGTAGTCGATAAACCAGTCCTCCAGCTTCACGGAGCCATTATACTTGGGCGTGTCTCTAGGGAGCGAGAACCCTTTGGGAAAGGGCTCGTCACGGATGCGGGGGCCGAAACAAGGCGGGCTGACATCGTCTTCTTCTTCCAGGGCCAGGGATCGAGCAAGGCGGTCGATCTGATGGCGGGCATCATTCTCGCCGACTCCTTCGCGGCGACCAAGTCGTCCGCTGAGAGTTGGATGCTCGACAGGCGGCGGGGTGGGATATCTTTCTCCGCGAGGAGGAGGAGGAGGCAGGTCGCCTCGTCTCTCCATGCCTCGGGACGGCCCTCCGCGTCGCGCTCGATGGTGATTCGTGTCCGGTTGCGGCTAGCAGCCGACTCCTTCTCTTGTCCCGCACGGGCGCCTCCCGCAGTCGGTGTACGCGACGTCGCGCCGTGTTCTCGGCGAGGGGGGCTTCTAGCTCGGACGTCGGCTTCATGCCGTGCTGCGGCCGCGCCGATCTGCTGCTGGATGCGTCTGGTCAAGTAGGGGAGCTCGTCGGCCCCCAGTCCGTTGAGCTCGTCAACGATCGACTGGGCGGCATGTAGATTCTCGAGGGGCGTGGCATAGATCGGGCGGTCCGCACCCAACATGCTGGCAATGGCCGCGCCGTGTTGCTTGACGGCGCCGACTCGGCTTGGCCCTTCTGGAGGCGGTGTGTCGAAGGCGGCTCGATCGACCTCGAGCTGGTGGGCTTCCGTGAGGCGTCGCATGGTGTTTATCTTCTGGCCCTCCATGACGAGGGCAAGGCGGCGAGCCTTCAGCGCCTCGGCGTTGGCGTCGGCCGGGATGAGAACGGACAAGTCCTGCAGCACCGCTTGCAGGGCGTCGTGGGTGTTCTCGCCGGAGGCGACTCCGTGGCTAATGACCAGCACCTCGGTGACAATGCTGCCGCCACTGTCAGCTTGCGGTAGAGGGTTGTCGAAGACGATCACGTCGGTGGGGAAGGCGTCGAGCGATTCCGTGTCGGAGTCGACAAGCATCGGGTCGGTGGAGCCGACCGACTCCAAGTCCGCGATAGGCTCGCCGGAGACGTGGAGTTGGTCGAGGAGGCTGACGAGGCGGTTCTCGAGGCTACCGGTGCCCGCGAGGCAAGGCAGCTCACCAAGGAGATCGGCGAGGCAGCTCGCCGCGCAGGCATCGTTGACGCCTTGCAGCGCGTCGGGGCAAGCGCCATTGGGCGTGCCGGGCTGGCTACGCTCGTTGGGGAGGAAAAGGGCTCCGGACGACAGTGTACCTGGCCCCATGGTGGGCGCCAAATGTCGGGTGGTAGGTGCGACATATGCCAACGGATGGCTTATCATTGTGGGAGCCAATAAGACATCGCCGGTGCCTGGAAACGGGATAAGGTGAAGAGATGCACGCCGGAAAATCTTACCCAGATTCGGGGCCCTCCGTGGAGATAACACCCCTACTGCTGCTCTGCGGGGTCTCTGCATGATCACTAGATCAACAAGTAGGTACAAGATGCTCCTTGAGCTGTTTGGTGGGAGGAGGAAGAAGGGCAAGGCTAGCTCTCTTCTCTCCCTATGGCAGTGTCTAGAACTCTATGAGATCAACCCTTTGCATGGGTGCCCCGGGAGGTTTATATAGGCCTACCCCCCCGGGGGTACAATGGCCGTCAGTGTCTGTGACCGCCGCCTTCTCTGCCGGCTTCTAGGGCCCGCCGACTGGTAGGTCCTGCCGGCTGTCGGCTCGCTGGTCGACAGGCCGGTCCCATCGCCAGGGGGTCTTGTCGGGGGCTGGTTACTGTTGCCTCGCCTCTGATGACGAGGGCTCCGCTGTGGCAAGCATGGCTACAGTGCCGCCTTGCGGGCTCCCACTGTAGCCTTACCGCGTCTTATCCGCTTAATGATGCGCGCGCCCCGAGGGGGGAGCAAGCCGGCTACTGGAAGCCGGCCCGGCCTTGGGCCGGCTGTGGGAGGCCGGGCCGCCTTCGGATGTCTCTCTATCCGAAGGGGCCCGCCGCATGCTGGCCGTACTGGCGTCCCGTCATGGATGGCGTCATGACTCTAATGGCAACAGCGCTATGCCGGACGGGGGATGGCTGCCCCGTATGGCATACTATAGCCATGCATTCTCTAGGATTCGGGGGTGGCAGGGTTTGCTGTAGCCACGCCCTGTCCCGTCACCGTTATGGGTGATGGTCTTTGGAGGCGACGTTCGACCGCTAGCTTCTGGGAGTCGGCCCTTCATGGGCCGCCTTCGGGAAGTCGGTCCTTCATGGGCCGGCTTCTTGGAGTCGGCCCGATCGTGGCGTCCTCCAAGGGTTGTTTCTTGGCCGGGCCGCCTTCTGCCACCCGGCCTAGGTGACAGCCGGCCGGAGGAAGGCGGCCCCGTGTCTTAGGTGCTTCAAGGTCCGATCGGCCCGTTGTTATCTCTGAGGGCCAAAGGGAGCTGGGTAGGCTACCCGTGGTCGTTTACTCCGACACCTAAACTAATTAAACTAAATAACCTAGACCAATTAAACCTAAACTAACTAAACTAGAAAACCAAAACCAATTAAACCTAAACTAAACAACCTAAACTAATTAAACCTAAACTAATTAAACTAATTAACCTAAACAAATTAAACCTAAACTAAATAACCTAAACTAATTAAACTAAATAACCTAAACAAATTAAACCTAAACTAAATAGCCTAAACAAATTAAACCTGAACCTTAACTAAAAAACCTTAATTAATTGAACCTAAAAACTAACTAAACTAAAAACCGTAAAAAGAACCTGTAAAAAACAAAGGTGGCGGGGGCTCACCATGGGGCGCGCGACAGTGTCGGGAGGGGTGGCAACGGGGCGCGGTGGCGACGGAGCGGGGAGGGGATGGTGATGCGCAGCGGTCCTCGGGGGCGGTCCACCGGCGGCTGCGATGGGGAGGCTCGGGAGGGGGTGGGGAGGCAGGGAGGGGGCGGCGACCGAGCGCTAGGGGGGCGACGGAGAGGTGGTGGGCCAATGGGGGCGGCGTGGGGCGAGAGGGCAGCGATGGTGCTCGTCGGGCGAAGAGGAAAGGAGAGGAGAGAGAGAGAGCAACGGCAGGGGCGCGGGCCGTTATCTTATTTTGAACCGTTGTCATCCGTGTCGTCTTTGCTGTCCGCAAGCTAATGGCAACGAACTCTTTACCGTCTATTAGTGAATGACAAAGAGGGGCCCGTTAGGGCTTAACAGCTAGTGGGCCAAACACCCTCTTTGCCGTCAGCTAGCGGACGACAAAGAAGCTTTGTCATCCGCTAGCGGACGGCAAAATAATGGCTGATGGCAAGGCATTACTTTGCCGTCTGCTGCCACTTTGTCATCTGCTTTCTCATGGCTGATGGTAAAGACATTCTTTGTCGCCCACTAGTAGCCGGCAAAGAGGTGGCAGACGGCAAATCTTCTGATTCCAGTAGTGTCCCAAACTACAAAAAGAAAAGAGCTTACAAATAATCAAATAAAAACTCCCAATGGAGTCCTAACCTTTGCATTTCCGCTTGGGAACCGCCACTAGCGTGTTTAGCATGGAAGATATTGATAACTGATGGTCGTGAAGTAAATGAGAAGGGTACATGTCTCAAAATATTATTTACCTCTGTTTTAAAAACTTGAGCTCTGGCACCTCTGCAAATCACTGCTTCCCTCTGCGAAGGGACTATCTATTTACTTTTATGTTGTGTCATCACCTTCTAAAATAAGCGCCAGAACTTGAGAGCACTGCTGTCATGTTGATGCATTGTGTATAGCTAATGTTGGGTGCATCATGACTGGATCTTTTCTACCATGAATTACAATATTTAGTCATTGCTTGAACTTCGGGGGTGCTCTACATTTATGTTTTGCGGTCTCAGAAAGGGCTAGCGAGATACCACTATTGTCATATTGTATCATGGTTGTTTTGACGTGTTGCTGTTTGAGATATCTTATTATTGCTCTCTAGTTGATTATGTCATTGATATGAGTTAATATAATTTTTAAGAGTTATTGTCGACATGGATAGTTATAATCTTTGCTGAAAACCTGGGTGTTGTTTAAGCTTATTTATGAAACAAGAGCAATAGAGTTCGTAAAAGTTATTCTTTTTCATTCAGTTTATCAACTGACTTGCTTGAGGACAGGCAAAGGTTTAAGCTTGGGGGAGTTGATACGTCTCCAACGTATCTACTTTTCCTAATGCTTTTCCTCTAGTTTCGGACTCTAATTTGCATGATTTGAATGAAACTAACCCCGGAATGACGCTGTTTTCAGCAGAATTACCATGGTGTTGTTTTTGTGCAGAAATAAAAGTTCTCGAAATGGAACGAAACTTTGCGAGGATTTTTGTGTCAATAAAGAGAATTTCTGGAGCCAAGAGCCACCCGAGGGGGGCACCTAGATGGGCACAACCCACCAGGGAGCGCCTGCCTCCCCCCCAGGCACGCCCCGATGGGTGCTCCCCACCTAGTGGCCCCGCTGACCCTGAAACCGACAATATAAAATCACATTATTCAAGAAAAAAATCAGGGAGAAAGAATTATCGTGTTTCATGAGACGGAGCCGCCGCCGTCCCCTGTTCTTCATCGGGAGGCCAGATCTAGAGTCCGTTTGGGGCTCCGGAGAGGGGGATCTTCGATCTTCGTCATCACCAACACGTCTCCATCGTCAATTCCATGATGCTCTCCACCAGGAGTGAGTAATTCCTTTGTAGGCTCGCTGGCCGGTGAGGAGTTGGATGAGATTCATCATGTAATCAAGTTAGTTTTGTTAGGGCCTGATCCCTAGTATCCACTATGTTCTAAGATTGATGTTGCTATGACTTTGTCATGCTTAATGCTTGTCACTTTGGGCTTGGGTACCATGATTTCAGATCTAAACCTTTTATGTTATCACCATTATATCCATGTTCTAGATCCGATCTTGGAATTTATAGTCACCTACTATGTGTTATGATCTGGCAACCCCGGAGTGACAACAGTCCGGACCATTCCCGGTGAGGACCGTAGTTTGAGGATTTCATGTATTCACCATGTGTTAATGCTTTGTTCTGGTTCTCTATTAAAAGGAGGCCTTAATATCCCTTAGTTTCGAATAGGACCCCGCTGCCACAGGAGGGTAGGACAAAAGATGTCATGCAACACTACAAAAAAAAAGACACATCCGTGACATTTTGGGCCGAACGAAATTTTTTCTGTCATACTTATGACACTTCTATGATGATAATTGTGACAAAACCCGGTATCATCATAGATGTGGTGCGCTCCTACTTCTATGACAAAAAATCATGACAGAAAATGGGCTTTTCGTCCTGGGCGGGCCGGAGACGCAGCTGCATGACAGTCTTTGGGCCGTGCATGACGGAAAAACCATGGTAGAAGTGAGGGCGAAGAAAATATCGGGGAGTTCCAGGTTACGGTGGGTGATCGGGGGCCGAGCGATGCACGTTTCTCTCGTACACGTACGCGCGTGGGTGTCAGGCATTGGGCTCTAACTGAACCCGAGCGAAGCTACGCCTAACTGAACCCGAGCGATTGGGCTGCAGGCTACGCGTTACTAAACCTGAGCGATCGAACGATTCCTTCACTGCTGTTGCTAACTGAAGCCGATCGATGCTTCCTCTGGATGAACAGTGAGCATGCTGGGGGGGGGGTTGGATGAATAGTTCCCGGTGGGGCTTGGATGAACAAGACCCCATGGTGTTGCCGCTGGATGAACAGGACCCCGATCGATCGAGCCGGTTGGGCATGGATGAATAGGACCCCGTGGAGGGCTGGATGAACATGACCCCGTGGAGGGAAGGTTGAATAGTAGCCGGTGGAGGGCCGGTTGAACAGTAGCTGGTGGAGGGCTGGATGATTAGTAGCCCGTGGAGGGGTGGTTGAATAGGACCTCGTGGAGAGGGCTGGTTGAACAGTAGGCGGTGGAGGAGCGCGCGGTGGAGGCTGCATGAACAGGAGCCCGTGGATGAATAGTCGCCCGTGGAGGAGGTCGACGGTGGATGAACAATAGCCCGTGGAGGCTGGAGGAGGTCGACGGTGGAGATGAACAGTATCCCGTGGAGTCCGTTATGCGAGACGCCACACCCTCCCGGCTTAACAGACCCCGTTTTGACCGTAGCGCTCCAACACAAGTCTGTTTCCTCTGTTTTGCGGTACCCCACACCCCTCCCGATCAACAGGACCCTGTTTCCACTGTAGGAGGTACAATAGAAGTCCGTTTCCTCTGTTTTGCGGTACGTCAGACCCCTCCCGATGAACAGGATCCCGTTTCGACCGTGGCCGGTCGAACACAAGGCCGCTCTCTCCGTTCTACGGTATGCCAGGCCTCGTTTCCATCGGCTGTTCCGTCCAAGCCGGTTGGCTCCCGATGAACAGCACGCGTTTTGTTGCCTCCTGATGAACACGATGCGTTCCGTTGCCTCCCCATGAACACGACGACGACGCAATTTCTCCATTCCGAGCCAGCCATGTACACGAGCCCTGGCCATATGCGCGAGTAGATGTTCGAGACCCCGCCCATATGTACATATGTGGTCATATTTTCTTTCTTGCACCCTGGCCGTTGTACGTACGTGTACATGCTACGGGGGCGCCTCTACTACGACACGTGCGTGCCTCTACATCGACCAGTTCGTACGTACATATTCATGACCAGAATGACAACGCTATGTATGCTTCGACTAGGTGGGTCTCGACTGTCAGGCACTTCCTTGTGTGTGAAGATGTAACTGGTGGGTCCCAGCATTCAGGGGCAAATCATTTTTTTTGCCCGTAATATGGACGCACGTCCTTCCGTGTGAAGATGTAGCTGGTGGGTCCCAACAGTCAGGGAGGGAAAGTTTTTTTTGCGAGATACAGTGGCCCATCCAGTGGGTCCCCGCTATCAGGTGGAGGAATCAATATTTTCCACGTAATAAGGAGGCACTTCCTTGCTGCGGCCGTGGACCCAACTGTCAACCTCTCCATGTACAGTACTCATTCGATGGAAGTCGTTCCTTGAACACATTGACCACGACGCGCCAAGAGCACCAGGGCGGTGGACAACGGCGAGGCCTCGGAAGGGGACTGATACGTCTCCAACGTATCTATAATTTTTGATTGTTCCATGCTATTATATTACCCGTTTTGGATGTTTATGGGCTTTATTATACACTTTTATATTATTTTTGGGACTAACCTATTAACCGGTGGCCCAGCCCAAATTGTTGTTTTCTTGCCTATTTCAATGTTTCGAAGAAAAGGAATATCAAATGGAGTCCAAATGGAATGAAACCTTCGGGAGAGTTATTTTTGGAACGGAAGCAATCCACGAGACTTGGAGTAAACGTCAGGGAAGCTTCAAGGTGGCCACGAGGGTCCAGGGCGCGCCCTACCCCCCTGGGCGTGCCCCCACCCTCGTGGGCCCCTCGTGGCTCCCCTGGCTGACTTCTTTTACCTATATATGTCCATATACCCTAAAACATCGAGGACCACAATAGATCAGGAGTTCCGCCGCCGCAAGCCTCTGTAGCCACCAAAAACCAATCGGGGCCCTGTTCCGGCACCCTGCCGGTGGGGGGATCCCTCACCGGTCGCCATCTTCATCATCCCGGTGCTCTCCATGATGAGGAGGGAGTAGTTCACCCTCGAGGCTGAGGGTATGTTAGCTATGTGTTTGATCTCTCACACTCATGTTATTGATATGGCACGATCTTGATGTATCGCGAGCTTTGCTACTATACTTGCATCTTATGATGTTTCTCCCCCTCTACTCTCTTGAAATGAATTGAGTTTTCCCCTTGAAGTTGTCTTGTCGGATTGAGTCTTTAGGGATTTGAGAACACTTGATGTATGTCTTGTCGTGCTTATCTGTGGTGACAATGGGATATTCATGTGATCTACGAGATGTATGTTTTGGTGATCAACTTAAGGTTCAATGAACTTATGCATAGGGGTTGGCACACGTTTTCATATTGACGCTCCGGTAGAAACTTTGGAGCACTCTTTGAAGTACTTTGTGTTGGTTGAATAGATGAATCTGAGATTGTGTGATGCATATCGTATAATCATGCCCACGGATACTTGAGGTGACATTGGAGTATCTAGGTGACATTAGGGTTTTGGTTGATTTCTGTCTTAAGGTGTTATTCTAGTACGAACTCTATGATAGATCAAACGGAAAGAATAGCTTCATGTTATTTTACTACGGACTCTTGAATAAATCGATCAGAAATTATAACTTTGAGGTGGTTTCGTACCCTACAATAATCTCTTCGTTTGTTCTCCGCTATTAGTGACTTAGGAGTGAATCTTTGTTGCATGTTGAGGGATAGTTATATGATCAAGTTATGTTATTAGTGTTGAGAGAACTTGCACTAGTGAAAGTATGAACCTTAGGCCTTGTTTCCTAGCATTGCAATACCGTTTGTGCTCACTTTTATCATTTGTTACCTTGCTGTTTTTATATTTTCAGATTACAAAAACCTATATCTACCATCCATATTGCACTTGTATCACCATCTCTTCACCGAACTAAGGATGGCAATGGGTAGGGTATGGGTAGGGTAGAGCAATACCATACCCATACCCATATAGTAAGTGGGTATAAAATTCTACCCATACCCGTACCCACGGGTCTAAAACTTTACCCATACCCATACCCGACGGTTACCCATACCCATTGGGTACCCAACGGGTAGAACAAATAGTACACAAGTTGTTCATAATTTTACACTCATTCATAACACATTTGAAAAAAAATCAAATATCTTAGCTGAATAACAAGTAGACGGGCGCAAGACTACTATCAAAATTTAGAACAACATACACATAAGTCAATAGGAGTAGACGAGTCACATGTCAAATTAATGATTAATTGACAACAACTTAACATTATTGTTACAAGCGGGCAGGGTATGGGTATACCATGGTACAAGGCTATACCCGCATCCCTACCCATGACTTAACGGGTAGGGTATGGGTACTGCCCATGGGTATAAAAATGTGCCCATACCCTACCCATGCGGGTACGGTACCCGCGGGTACCCGTACCCATGGGTAAAATTGCCATCCTTACACCGAACTAGTGCACCTATACAATTTACCATTGTATTGGTGTGTTGGGGACACAAGAGACTCTTTGTTATTTGGTTGCAGGGTTGTTTGAGAGAGACCATCTTCATCCTACGCCTCCCATGGATTGATAAACCCTAGGTCATCCACTTGAGGGAAATTTGCTACTGTCCTACAAACCTCTGCACTTGGAGGCCCAACAACGTCTACAAGAAGAAGGTTGCGTAGTAGACATCAAGCTCTTTTCTGGCGCCATTGCCGGGGAGGTGAGTGCTTGAAGGTATATCTTTAGATCTTGCAATTGAATCTTTTAGTTTCTTGTTTTATCACTAGTTTAGTTTATAAAATAAAACTACAAAAAAATGGAATTGAGTTTGCCTCATACGCTTCATCTTTTTAATATCTTTCGTGAGAATGATGGAAAGGAAAATTGTGCTCAAGTGCTAGAAGAAGAAGTTTATAAGATGTTTGGCACTAAATCTTTGAATGAGCATGATTGGAATGTTGTTAGAATGAAATCTTTAAATATCCATGGTACTAATGATGATTGCGCTAGTCATGATGAAAATGTTTCTTATAAGCATGTCAATTTTTGTGGAGTGCATAGAGTTTACAAGTACACACCAAATAGGGAAGATAGATTTTGCAAGAGGCATAAGTATTTAGAAACTAAATGGTTGCAAGAAAGGCTAGATGTGAGTGCTGAAAATTTAAAATTTCTTTACCATACTTGTGAAGTTTGCAATGAACATGGTCATTTAAATCTCCAATGCAAATTGTTTAGTGATCGAATCGTGTCCAAAAATTGTGATGACTTGATTTCCCTTGCACATAATAATGAACTTAGTTTGCTTTTGGGTTATGAAGAAATGAAACGTGTAACTACGCATATTCCAGAATATAACCTTGAGAAATTCCTTGATATTGATCTAGAGGAAATTTATATGTATTGTGTGGTGAATTGCATTGAAAATCCTTATATTGCAAATTACATAAAGAAAAGAAAGCAAATAGAAGATGAAGAGAATACTAATGAAAGGGAAGAGACTTCCCAATATCCTCCTATTATTTCTTATGATGAATCAGGTAACAAGGAGGAACTTTCTATTCAACCAATCTCATTAATAAGGAGCTCAAAAAAGAGGGTTAAACCCACACATGATGTGAAGAAAGAAAAGACGGAAAAGCAAAGGTAGAAATGTATTCCTCCCAATTGATGTTTCTCCAATTACTCATTGTGATGATGATAATTGCTATACTATTGGTGCTATCCATACTATTAATGATGAGAGTGATTATGCTTATGATATGAAAAGGCCCAAGATTGGGGATGCTATGTTTGATGAGAATGACATGTTTGAAAATATATTTGCTGCAATTAATGTTTGTCCCAAGCTTGGGGATGCTTCGTTTAATGAAGATGATATTTTTAGCCTCCCAAGTTTTGATGAGCAAACTTATTATGATGATAGCATGCCTCCTATTTATGATGGCTATATTGATGAAAGTGGGTTTGGAAGAGTGTCAACTTTAGGAAGTAATGAGCCCACTATTTTGGAGGATGTTGAAGTGATGAATCCACTATTTTGGAATAGGTTTCAATTGATTATGATGAGAACAAAGTTGCTACTTATGATGATTAATGTGATGATACTTATGCTATAAAAAGTAGTGATGATTATATTTATAAAACTTGACATGATTATGATTACCCTTTTTCTGAACATTACTCTTTTAATATGGAAACAATTTATAGTATTCGAGTCTCTTATGATACTCCCACTATTCTGAATGAGAAGAATTTTGCTTATGTGTAGAGTAATAAAAATTCTATGCTTGTGGATCATGAAAAGAATGCTTTATGTGATGGTTATATTGTTGAATTCATTCATGATGCTATTGAAAATTATTATGACAGAGGAACATATGCATTTACATACTGCAATAATATCAAGTTTCCTCTCTATGTGTTGAAAGTTTCGAAGTTGCACTTGTTTTGCCTTCCTATGCTAGTTGATTATTGCTCCCATAAGTTGTTTGCTCACAAAATACCTATGAATAGGAAGTGGGTTAGACTTAAATGTGCTAGTCATATGCTTCATGATGCTCCCATTATGTTTCAATTCTTATCTTTTATCTGAGCATCATTGTCATCATCATGCCTAGCTAGAAAGGCATTAAAGAAAATTGCTTGTTGGGAGACAACCCAATATTTACCCTTACTTTTTTTGTGTGTCCACATGATTATGCTACTGTAGTAATCATGTTTTATAGCTTTTGTTTCAATAAATTGCCAAATAAGACCATTAGGATAGCTTACGGTGATAGTTGTGTTGATCCTGCTGAAAATCAGAAACTTTTGCACCCAGTAAATTAGTTTTGATAATTCACAGAAACGTGATTTTGATATGATTCTTTTTGCTACGGATTGATACACACAAATTTATTAGGACTTGCTAATTTGGTAGAAGTTTTGGAGTTCTAGAAGTATACGTTTGATACAGATTACTACAGACTATTCTGTTTTTGACAGATTCTGTTTTCCATGTGTTGTTTGCTTATTTTGATGAATCTATGAGTAGTATCGGAGGGTATGAACCATAGAGAAGTGGGAATACAGTAGATATTACATCAATATAAAGTTAGAATGAGCTCACAACAGTACCTAAGTGGTGGTTTATTTTCTTATACTAACGGGGCTTACGAGTTTTCTGTTGAGTTTTGTGTTGTGAAGTTTTCAAGTTTTGGGTAAGATTCGATGGACTATGGAATAAGGAGTGGCAAGAGCCTAAGCTTGGGGATGCCCAAGGCACCTCAAGGTAATATTAAAGGACAACCAAGAGCCTAAGATTGGGGATGCCCCGGATGGCATCCCCTCTTTCGTCTTCGTTCATCGGTAACTTTACTTGGAGCTATATTTTTATTCGCCACATGATATGTGTTTTGTTTGGAGCGTCTTGTATGGTATGAGTATTTGCTTTTTAGTTTACCACAATCATCCTTTCTGTACACACCTTTTGGGAGAGACATGCATGAATCGGAATTTATTAGAATACTCTATGTGCTTCAGTTATATATTTTGGAGTAGTTTGTCATTTGCTCTAGTGCTTCACTTATATCCTTTTAGAGCACGGTGGTGGCTTTATTTTGTAGAAATTATTGATCTCTCATGCTTCACTTATATTATTTTGAGAGTTTTTTAGAACAGCATGGTATTTTCTATGGTTATAAAATTGTTCCTAGAATGATGGGCATCCAAGTTCGGTATAATAAAAACTATCATAGAAAGTGCATTAAACACTATGATCAATTTGATGCTTGATAATTGTTTTGAGATATAAAGGTGGTAATGTTAGAGTCATGCTAGTTGGGTAATTATGAAATCGAGAAATACTAGTGTTAAGGTTGGCAAGTCCCGTAGCATGCACGTATGGTAAAAGTTGTGTGACAAATTTGTTGCATGGGGTGCTCTTTTAATTGTCTTCCTTATGTGTGGAGGTCGGGATCACGCGATGGTTAACTCCTACCAACCCTTCCCCTAGGAGCATGCGTAGTAGTACTTTGCTTCAAGGCCAAGTAAAATTTTGCAATAAGTATATGAGTTCTTTATGACTAATGTGAGTCCATGGATTATACGCACTCTCACCCTTCCACCATTGCTAGCCTCTATTATGCCGCGCAACTTTCGCCGGTATCATGCACCCACCATTATCTTCCTCAAAACGGCCACCATACCTACCTATTATGGCACTTGCATAGCCATTCTGAGATATATTTCCATGCAACTTTGCACCATTCCATTTTGTCGGATTTCGGGTTCCGGCAGACCCTTGAGGTTCAAACACTAGGGTGCGTGCGGAGGTTTCGCCCTCTACCTACCTGCGCCCTGCCGACTCGCTAGGATCTAAACTACGGAAGGAACAACACAAGAGACACAGAGTTTATACTGGTACAGGCCACCATTGCGGTGTAATACCCTACTCCAGTGTGTGGTGTGTTGGATTGCCTCTTGGGCTGATGATGAACAATACAAGGAAGAACAGCCTCGTGAGGGTCTGTTCTTGGCTGGCGCGATGAACTACTAGGGGGAGTTCAGTCGCTCTCTCTACTGGTTTCTTGGCCAGGATCCTATCTCTTCTCTACCTTGTGGTGGCTAGTCCTATTTATAGGCAAAGGCCCTGGGCCTCTTCCCAAATATTGAGCGGGAAGGGCGCCAATAGTTGGCCATTTTGAAAGGGAACATCGGGTACACTTATCCTGACTAAAGTTGGTCCTCGCTTGTCAAAGGCTCTGGTGGTGACGCCTGCTTGGGCTCCACAATGACTTCCTTCCTGCCGTTGGGCTGGTCTTGGTCTTGTTGTACCAAAATGGATGCCTTTGCTTGATGCTCTCGCCTACGCTTGCTCCCTTTGCACCAAAGAGGAAAGGAGGACACTGCATGGGCTGGCGCCCGACTGGCGCCCTTGGTCGTCATGGCTTGCGTCATGGGCACCTCGTGAGGTACCCCGCCTTGAACTCTCCGCCTCCTCGTGAGCAAGCCTGATGAGGTAGTGCCTGAGGAAGCTCCTTGTCATCCGCCCCGCGAGGCTTGGCCCCTCGCGAGGGTATTGTTGATGAAGATGGGCCATGCTGGGCCCCCCTTTGAGCCATGCCGCAGGTCGCATGCAGGCAAGTCTGGGGACCCCCGTTCCCAGAACGCCGACAGTAGCCCCCGGGCCCAAGGCGCGCCCGGACTTGGCCGAGCAGAGGCGAAGGGCAAGTCTGGCGCCGAGTTCTAACAGCTCAAGGCCTTGGGCGCCGCGTGGCGGTTGATTGGACGTGGGCGTCTCCACTTCCCCATGACGCCTCGGCAACTGCATGAATTGACAAGTCCCTGCATGCAAACGGGTCATGATTACCTGCGATCGTGGAGGTCGGCGGTTGGCCTCCTCTGGCTTTAAGTACGGCGCGGCGCGTGCCCTTCCAGTCTATACCTTCTTGCTTCTCCTTCTTCCCGGTCCTTGCCTCGTCTTGCTGCGATGGCTCCAATCCGCCGGTTCTCTACGGCAGAGAAAGGAAAGGCTCCCCGAGAGGGTCCTGACCCGCTTCCGCCGAAGAAACGGCTAGCCCTCTGCCATCGGGGTGAGGTCACCCATCAGGAAGTGTTGAGGCCCTGGTGCGAGCGGCCACCACCAGGGTTCCCGCTTCCCTTGTACGCCCGCATCAAGGGTTCTAAAGGAGTCGATGCCGAACGCCACGGGCGGCGGCGCCGTCGGCGCCGGCGGGTCACAAAGGTGTGCGTCTTTCCCCCTGGAGTCCACGCCGAGGGCTCCTTCCGAGAGTTCATGCTTCACGCCACCATGCCTCCTCAGTCTTGGATTCGCCTTCCTCCTTTCTTCGCCTCCGTCATCCCGCAGGGGAACCCCTGGGGCTCTGGCTACAGCAGGCCGGCTACAGCACCCTCGCGACCGGGGCAGAGGTCGCGGTCGTTGCCCCGGGCGAGGTCTTCATGACTCGAGGCTGGGGCGAGATCGCCCGGGTCTGCAGGACAAGGGGCGCCCTCCTGATCCACCTCGAGTACGACGGTGCTTCGGTGATGTTCTTCAAGGTCTTCGATGCGGAGCGTCGCCTGCTGGAGTGCTGCCCCAGGAGAGGTGGTCGGGACCCCGCTACGGTGAGGCCGAGGCCAGCTAACCGCTCCCTTGGCAGCTCCTCAGGCGGTGGAGGCGCCGGAGGATCCAGTGACTCCGCCGAGCTCTTTGCGACTCCGGAGATGAGCGACGACAGCTACGAGCCCCCGAGCCTGTGCCGCTCCCGGAGCAGGGCGGGTTCGTCAGGCCGGCACCGCCTTCGATCTGGATGGGGTTGGCGCTGGTGCCGGACGGCCCACTGTTGATGATGGTGTCTTTTGCAAGGGCGCGTGTAGTTAGCGTTCTTTAGGATCTGTTCCCTGCGAGGAATCAAAAACGCGCCCCGTAGGGGCTTGTAAGGCGCCTGCGGGCCTATATGTTAATATAATCCTTGCCATGGAGTAGCGCGAGTTGCTCATTCTGTCTTAGCTCAGTTCTTCCTTTCAAACCTCGCGAGGGCTTGATGCTCGGCGCCGACAGGTCCCAATCCCAAGGCAGCCTCATCCGTCGCTGGTATGCCAGGTCGCGATGCCGTGGTCAAGGCCAGGAGGTGAGCGGCCCGAGGTCCGGTAAGAGCCCTTGAGTCGCGATGCTCAGGAGGTCCCCCTTAGCGCTCAAGCAGCCATCATTCGGTGAGAAAGGAGAGCGACGTTGCTAACACGGGGTTGCATTAGGTGCGGGGACGGTGCCACGATAGCTGGGGCTTCCGGGTGGTGACTTATCTCAAGAATCGGGGACCGCTCCCTGTTGTGTCGCCGGGTCCATGCATCGGCAGGCGAGGGGTTGCCTGGCAAGGTCCTCGCGTGCCTCTCCCCTGTCGCCTTCGCCCCCCTTTCTGCTCTACGTCCTCGGGTCCCAGCCCTCGAGTGAGTCTCAGCCATCGCTGGTATGCCAGGTCCCGATGTCGTGGTCAAGGCTAGAGGGTGAGGGTTGGAGAGCCAGTAGGAGCCCTGAGTCGCGATGCTCAGGTACCCCCCTTTATCGTGCAAGCGGTTTGTGCGGATGAGAGCGAAGAAGACACGAGGGCCTCGCCTGACGCCGCTCCTTGAAGAAATCCTGCAGGCTCATCACAAAAAGAACGAGAGTTCGCCATGACAATCGACAATCAGCCGTTGGTTGCTCTGGAGAGGTGGTGAGGCCCTGAAGGCTCGATGAGGTGGCGCTATGCGGGGCTGCCGCGGCCAGAGCTCAACCATTCAGGTTTGTCGGCGTTGCAGGGACGGACCCATGTGCAAGCGTCGTGCCGTTTGGGAGCAGCTCCATCAGTTGGTGTCAGTTGAGCGGGCAACTAGGTCAAGCATGTTAATTGCGGAGGAGTGAATTCATTCGAATAGATGCTGGGAAGGCGGACATCGCTGGGTCTGGCCTGAGCGACTTGGGGATGATGCGGCCCGTGGGGCTCCCCCAATGAAGTAGGCAAAGAACATGAAATAAAAGGGATACACGCAACAGGGACGGACCCACGCGGCCTGGGAATAATGCAGCCCTGGGGGGCGCTCCCAGCTGGAAATGAAACTTGAAAGATGTCACCTGATGATGATGAAGGCGAAGGGGTGTTGGTGTAGCAGACTCTGTGGGCTGCGGGAGCCGATCCTCACAAGCCCCAGGCCCAGGGGCCTCGGGAGGCTCCGGAGGCGCGGCCCAACAACCTCTACAAGAAGAAGGTTGCATAGTAGACATCAGGGATGACGCGGAGCCGGGGAAGACGCGGCAGTAGATGCCCACGCGGAGAGGAGTATGAGGGTTCACTAGTTCGGTTGTGGTGTGAGGCTGACATCGCTACAGGGCCTGGCTAGCAGTGGGAGTAGTAGGAGGCGGTGAGGCCTCGATGGCAGCACAGCCGGCCACTAGTCGCAGGAGCAGGCGGTCTCGCCGGTGCTGGTTTGGGCGGCTGGTGCAAGAAGAGCAGGGATTGAAGAAGCAGCAGGACCGTTCGATTCAAATCCAACGGTAACTAATGCTAGAATCGTTTGTTGACTAAGTTGACAAGCCCTGCGTACGCGTCAACTTAGTAGGCCCACAGGTCAGCCTCCCAACCGGTGCGCCCCAGATGTCAGTGGGAGGAATCATTTTTTCACGTAATAAGGAGGCAGTTGATTGCGTGCGGTCAGGCCAGCGGAGGGAGTAGGGTGGGCCGGTGAAGCCTGCGCGGCATCACAGCGGGCCACAAGAGGAGGGAGCAGGCAGTCCCGCCGGCACTAGTTTAGGCGGCTGGAGCAGGAAGATCAGAGATTGAAGAAGCACGTCGGCCGTTGGATGGACTTCCAACAGTCACTGCTGCTAGAATCATGTGTTGACTGACAAAGCCTTGCGTAAACAAGTCAGCCTCGAAATTTGTTGCATGTACAGCCCATTAGCTATTATTTTTATAAGTTTTACTCATTTTCTAATTCATATGGAATTTATTACAGCCCATTTTCCATTTTTAGAATTGCTGCCCATTTTCTGGTCAGTACCAGGGTTAAAAAATTGAACTAAATATGTGCGAAATTTTGACAATTCGCAAATTTTTGCTGGGGAACAAAATATTCTTAATCCAAAAATTAGTAGCCATCCTAAAACAAATTTAAAAACAAATTATTACTATGTCATGTTAAATCCAAAGAAATACTCCCTCCGTCCCAAAATTCTTGTCTTAGATTTGTCTAAATACGGATGTATCAAGTCATGTTTTGGTATTTGATACATCCGTATCTAGACTAATCTAAGACAAGAATTTTGGGACGGAGGGAGTATAAAATATCAAAGAAGAATAAAAAAAAGAAACTATCATCCCATTTGCTATATTTTTTTTTGGAATTTGATATTACTTTTAACAGACACCGACCATACTCTTTGGCCAGGCTGGAATGCATCCCTCCTCATCTTGAAAGATTTGCAGCCCAGTAAGTCGGAGAAAACAAATAGGCCTAGCTTGGGTATTCTTCAAAAAGAAATATTGGGCTACCTATTTTCCCAAAGAAAAAACTGTTGGGCTGGTCATATTGTTTAGACGGGCCACAAAGACCGCACAACCCAGTTTATAGCCTGCTCCCCGGAATTACTACTCAAAAAAAAAGTTGTGCAATTCTATCGTTCATTGACTATACTTTGAAAATGATGTGGGTCCTAGATATCAGTAGGCTGGATTAGAGTAAAAAAACGAGGGGTGCATCTGAGTAGTAAAAGGGGCGCTTGCTTGTGTTTAGGAGTGGACCTGGTGGGTCCGTACTGTCATACTCACAACTACAGTCCTCTCCCAATTCACTATGTTGACAGGGCCGGACGGCGGTGCCGCGGCGAGCGCACCAAGGCGGACGATAAAGTGTTGTCGCCAATGTGCTAGGCTGGTTTGGACATTCTTATAGAAAAATAAAAATGGACCGGAACTATTTACGACATTGACTATGATTTGCATGGGTCCGCTGGTTGTAGAAAGAAAATGTTGGGAGTAAGAAGCCTGGTCGCTATCTTTGCCTAAGAATAATATCGACTGAATGTAACGACACTATCATAGGAAATAATATCCTCCTGTTAAATCATGAATTTAAAGAACTGGTGCATGAGCATTTAGCTTTATTTATTTATTTACTTATTTATGCTTAGGGGACCATGCGCATGTACCTGAGTCGGATTCATGTGAGAGCCTCCCTTCCAGTTAATTATGGGCTCCTCTATTGGGCCTTCATCGGTGGGCTGCATGTTATCAACAAGTGGAAAATGTGTTCCGTACCAAAAATAATATGCACTACGTACGGTATGGGGCACTAAATTATCAGACCGTGAAAAGTCTTCCAAAACATTATGTTTGTCGTTCTAAAAACACATTTATTCAACCAACAGACGAAATATACTACTGATTGCACATTGAAAATAGCAGCAGCATCAGCAACCAGGGCTGGGGGTGCAACAGAAGCAGTAAGCAGGCCCGAAGAGTAAAGACGCAGCTCTCTCTTCCAAACCAAACATCAGCCATCATTACAAAAGGGCTACCGAAAAAGAACAAGTGTATGCATCAAACTAAATAAAGATCCAACTACACCAAGTGTACGCATCTAACTACCTGGCTTAGTTAGATGTTACTATTTATTAAGCTGTGGAGATTGGCTGACGGCTTGAACAAGATGGGTGCCTGATGGGGGAAACTCCAGCCAGCAGGTCGAAGTCTGATACTTGCGACCCTCTCTCCTACTTTGTGATGCAGAGCGTGGCAGCACATATCAGGGTATGGTGCATGCAGAGACACATGGTACGCTGTGTACACACAGTTTTGCCTGATGAACGAAACCGCACTGCCATCATGATCCTTGCCATCGATTATCTCCTGGTTAATTGGATAATTCAGTCCGAGAAATAGAGAGCGTGTACCAAGGCTACTTACCAGCCTCCAGTCAAAAATTCCTGAAGGCCCAGAGAAGCTGGGATCCTACTCAAAGACCTTGCAGTGACTGTGATTGTATTCCGTGAAACAACACGTCCGGTACGTGCGAACGATCATCAATCGTTTGCCGTCGTCTGATCAAGCCAGGAACCACCTGTAACTGCCATGCCGCTTTTCTTTGAAAGGTTCTTGGATTAGGAAGGGTAGGGACACCAGGCGGCCTACAACATCATATCAAGTTGGAGTCAAATAAAAAAGGGCTCTTAATGTAGTCAATCTTAAGAACAACATGTTATGAGCATGAATATTTTTTTAGTAAATGTTGACAGTAATATAAGCAAGCCATCATGATATCATAGGAAAGTAACATACTGCTATAACAGCCATTTGTAGCGATGACTGGAGTAGGCCAGCAATACGTCCAGCCATAGAAGGAGTCGACAGCGTAAATGAAGCCCTTGTGTTCAATGGCATCAGAGAACCATGGAGGATGTATGATCATGCGATGTACATGCAGATTTGTCCACTTACCGCAGTGACCTGTCAGATTGGCGAGACTGCGGTTGAAGAATGCAATTAGCCTGAAGTCTTTATAATTCGCAGATCTTGTGGGCACTTGGCAGATTACAACCTTGAGCAAATCAAACTTGGTATCATATTGCCTACTGTAAGATTCTGAGTATTCTGGGACGCGGTGCCAAAGCAGTGCAGTGTTAATCGAAGGAAGGGGGATCAATCGCCGGGTGTGGACCTCCACAAGCATCTAGCTACCGCGACTGTCGACGAGCACCATCCAAGACGTGTTCATGCCGACCCAATACATATTGTTAATGCACTTGAGGGTGATGGGGATCGGATCGCAATCAAGGGGGTTGATGCTCGCCACCCTACGATCGTTATGCTGCGTGACATGCCGTTTCTGAAGATCAGGCGGCATCAGCCAGCAAGGAGCTGGCTTAAAAAGCTCCGACCTGAGGGCTTTGAGTAAATGGTACAGCCCTGACGAGCACGCGGCGAGTGGCATGGTACTGAGATTGTCCACACGCAAAACAATGAGCTTGATTACCTCTGTGGGGAGCGAATTCCAGCCACTCTTTCGGTGGACGTTGCTCGGTTCTGCCACTGTTAGTGCTTGGGTTTCGAACATGAGGGGAGGCGCGTTAGCAGGGATGGAAGATTGGACGAGATTATGTGCGGACAAAGATGGAGAAGCGAATATGTGCTATGGGAAGTGGACAGGTGATGATGACTACAGCACGCCGCTTGACTTACGAGACACATACCCGCAGCATAGGGTCATATCGATGCCAGACAACTTTCTTGAGTGATCACAGTACTGGTACTCCCTACAGTACCTACTACTATGCCCTAACTTGCTTGAGTAGAGTAGTAGTGGAGTAGGACTCTGCTCTACTACTAGCACCGGAGGAGTAGTATATTCTAATCTAAAATAGTTACAAACTTCAATGCCCAAGCGTGGAACGACTATGAACCGCCATCGGTGCTAACTCCAATCCCCAACAAACATTTGTTGGGAGACATGGAAGTTGCAAATGCTCGCGACGCAGTTACAGTACGTGTGCAAGGGTGGCGGTTTTGTCAAATATTATGGCTTAAAAACAGGCCACCGTCGGATGGAAATTTGACAGTTACGTGGGATTTGCCAGGATTGAGATCGTGGCGAACAATCGCCAGATATCATTACTAAAAAAAGGTTAAAATACTCGGGGCTATAACTTGCACCGGCTGACCACTAACAATGATACTAATATAGTTATAAAATGGTCAAAGACCGTGTCTACGTGGTGTTTGGAATTATATGCAAAAAATAGCAAGATGCCCGTGCATTGCACAGAACATCAAGATGCATTTTTTTACAAAACACCTGTTGTGATTGACCCATGTAGGAGTAATCCCATTTGTAAAAACTAATGATAGCTCAAGAATTTTTTTGAAAAAAGGTATCTCGACCATTTCATCGAAAAAAATGATATCTCAAGAAAGATGATAGATAAGGTGAGGAGGAGTGGGGCGTGGTGGTGACTGGTGGTCGGATTGGGCAGAGGCATGGAGATGGACGGCGCCGCCAGCGGCCACCATGCCAGATTCCGGAGACTTCCTTTTTTAATTGCTCAGGAATGACGTTGTGGGAGATAAGGATGAATGAGGCAAGGCCTTATCTGTAAATATGGAGAGAGGTGCGGGTATCATTTGTAAATTGTCATAGTTTGCTTTCTATCCGTCAGATATAGATCGGACAATCTATATTATAAGATGGCAGGCACACCATCATCACCAACTCAGTATTTTCTCTACTCCTACTCCTATAAAAGACTCAGTTGGTGATGATGGAGGCGAGGAGGCATGTTCAGCCGGGCGTGCAGCGGACGGCGTAGTACTATTTGATTTTTTATAAAAAACAAAGAAGATTAGTAGAGATAGAGATAAGAGTAGAGACATAGACTTAGGGAGGAGCACCATCTACTACTTTGTGTGCTACTCCTACGCTCCATTTGGCGGCCACAATGTCCCCTATAGCCACTCCCTCCTCCGCTCCATTCGGCGGGCGCTATTGAAATTTGGGGAGCGCACTCTCGCGACTGCTGCCAGCAACGACTTCACCGACGACGACTTCTTCCCCGACCTCGGCAAGCTCTTCCTCAACGACATGGGCGACAACCTCAACGCCAACGGTGCTGCTCCCGTTGCACCGTATGTGTTTCTGTCCTTCCTGTTTGAAATCATGGTAGAATTCATGTTTCTACTTTGTATCCTAGATTCTATCTGTTCATCTACTATGCTAGTCCACATGATTAGTTTAATCTCTGTTATAGCTGTCATGATTTATTTTGTGCTTATTCAGATTAAATCTCGTAGTAACTTGCTCATATATTCAACTGGCGCAACGTCCCCTACAGCCACTCCAGTTTCATGGACGGCCTGGTTGATGCCTCCAAGGAGCCCTTCATCTACTGCTATGAGTGCCCGATGCCGTTTTGGGGCTCGCTGGCGGACATTGTGCATCACCTCACGGATGCGTGCGGCGGTCACTACTGGCCTTTGGCAAAGAACATCAAGTACGAGACGTGCTACCCGTTCACTGTGCCGGAATCGCTGGAGGATCACCGCCGCCTGCTCGCCTTGGAGGAGGACGGTAGCGTCTTCCTCTTGATCCTGGGCACCGGTGATGCCCGTGCAGGCCGCCGCCATGTCTCTGTATGGTGCATCAGGGGCGACGCCGCTAATGCTTACGCTGACACTGACAGGAGGCCGATGTATGGGTGCGTGCTCACTGTTACTACCACTCAGAGGTACATGGGAGGTGACACCGGCTCCACCATGCTGACTAGGATGGTGCAGAGCTGGGACCTTCCTGCCAATGTGGACATGGAAGACGCATGTGTCGGCGTTCTGGGAACGGGGGTCCCCAGACTTGCCTGCCTGCGGCGTGGCTCAAGTGGTGGCCCAGTACGGCCCATCTTCACCAACACGAACTCAAGACCCTCGCGAGGGGCCAAGCCTCGTGGGGCGGACGACGCCAGGCTTCCTCAGGAGCGGCCTCGCCAGGCAGGCTCGCGAGGAGGCGAAGAGATCAAGGCAAGGGTACCTCGCGAGGTGCTCGTGACATAAGCCATGACGATCGAGACCAGGCGGCGCCAGGCGGGCGCCGCCTGCGCAGTGTCCTTGTTTCCTCTTTGGTGCAACGGGGGCAATCCCAGGCGTGGAGTACCGAGGCATCAGGCAAAGGTTTCCATATCATTGCAACGTGAAAGTGCGTTATATTGACTAGAGGGGGGGTGAATAGGAGATTTTTATGAATTCTTCACTGAGGAATTTGCCGGTGAGGAAATTCCTTACTGAAGAACTACTAGCAGCGGAATAAGTACTCAGAAGTAAGCGTAACAGAATACAAGCATGGTCATCATGATGAAATGAAGACAAGCACAGAGTACAGAAAGCGTAATCACAGGATAACACAAGACGAAGACAAACAGACTGAAGAAATCGAACTGAGGAAATTGAGAAAGTCTTCAGTCAAAGTCTTCAAGCACAGATATGAACAAACAATCAACACAGTAATGAGGAAATGAAAGGGTTGAGGAAATGGAACCAGTTAGTTGGTGAAGACAATGATTTGGTAGACCAGTTCCAACTGCTGTCTTAGTTGTACGTCTGGTTGGAGTGGCTGAGTATTTAAACTCGAGGACACGCAGTCCCGGACACCCAGTCACTGAGCCGCAACTCAGGACATCCAGTACTCACCGTATTCTCCTTGAACTAAGGCCACACAGGCCTCGTCCAATCACTCGTGGTAAGTCTTCAGGCGACTTCCAAACCTTCACAGACTTGGTCACTCGGCGATCCACAATTCCTCTTGGATGCTCTAGACCTTGACGCCTAACCGTTTGGAAGAAGCACAGTCTTCAAAGGTAACAAGCGTCGGATCCATGCAAGATCAATTTCTTCAGTGATGCTCAATCACTTTGGGTTTGTAGGGGTTTGGTTTGGGTTTTCCTCACTTGATGATTTTCGCTCAAAGTCCTCGGAGGATGGGTTGCTCTCAAATAACAAGTGTCAAGTTCTCTCGGAGCAGCCAACCAACTAGTGGTTGTAGGGGGCGGCTATTTAAAGCCTAGGGAGCAGCCTGACATGATAAGACATAAATGACCTTCAATGATATGACCGTTAGGTGGATAAGATATTTTGGGTCAGCCGGCCAAGAAGACAAAGAACGGTCGGAAATTTGGCTCTCAAATTCCTCGTATATCATGTTCCTCATTTGTAGGCAATTCAGACCGGCGAATTCCTAACTCCTCGGCGAGAAGAAAGTCCTCAAAGACTGTGAGAATCAGATCTCATCACATCAAGAAATTGACTAAACTATATGAGATTTCCAATGGCTTCACTCGAAGGGATTGGTAGGTGTAGGATTTTGAGTTGAGCATCACATGGAAATTTTTCCTTAGTATTTCCTCGACCCCCTTTAACAGTACGGTGTTTCCTATGACTCAAGAAAGAGAAAATGAAACTACGAAAACAAAAGTCTTCAGGCTTCATGTTCCACAAATGAATACCAAGTCTTCAAGGTCACACCAATTTCTTCACTTTCAAAGTCTTCAGAAAGTCTTCAGAATATCAGTCTTTAGTCGAAGAACTTCATTTTTAGGGGTCGACTTTCTCTGTAAATATCAAACTCCTCATAGACTTATAGACCTGTGTACACTCACAAACGCATCAGTCCCTTAACCTATAAGTCTTCAATACACCAAAATCACTAAGGGGCACTAGATGCACTTACAATCTCCCCCTTTTTGGTGATTGATGACAACATAGGTTAAGTTTTCAACGGGGATAAACATATGAAGTGTAAATACTGAGTTTGAGGAATTTGATTGCAAGATATAGAAGAACTCCCCCTGAAGATGTGCATAGTGAGGAATTTGCTTTTGAGGCAATGCACATTTGAAGAGTTGAATCATGGAGATCTCCCCCTATATCTTGTAATTCATACACGCATTTAATATGTAATATGAAGAATTTGAAATGCATGATGAAATATGGTGCCTGATGAAATTCAGCATGTGTGCAATAATATTAACGAGGAATAAGCATGCAGAATAGCATCAATCAGAGCATAGTGCATCAAAAGTCAGAGCACCATCCAAAAGTATCAGAGCACCATCGGGTTTAAGATTACAACTCGATCCAATAAAAGTTTCGGAAGAACGAGAGTTGTAACTTAGAAAAAAAACGCCCTTAATATAGACCCGCTTGAAGACTAACTCAGATTTCTCCCCCTTTGTCATCAAATGACCAAAAGGATTGAAAGTGAGGACTAACGCCCCTGAAGAATTTCAAGTTGATGAAGGAGCGCCAGCGTTGTCGGGGTTGTTTGTTGTAGTAGGGCCTGCCGCAGTGTCGTCCAAATCTTCATACTCATCAGTAGCACGGGATGAAGAATAAGAGCTGGCCACCAGTGGAGGAACTTTGACCCTCTTGAATTTCTTCAGAGGAGGTGCATACCAGTCAAATTCTTCCTTGAGACCCATGGTCTTCAATTCTTCAGCGCTATAAACATGAGTGAGGACAGCCCAGGTGCGGTTGAGGGTTTCATGAAGGTAGTAATGGTTCTTCTTCACTGCATTGTGTGTTGAGGTCATGTTGTGAAGAATTGCACCAAACTGACGCTTTACCCATTTGTGATTGCTATCAACCTTCCGATGAAGACCGAGGAGTAACTCACGGTCACCATCACCACGGTGCTTTGGGCTTGAGGATTTTGCTTAGCTGAGGTATTTCTTGGCGGTGTCATGTGTGGCGAGTCATCATTGGTAGAGTAGGATGTAGCGCATTTAAATTGACCATCCAATGGACGAGTGCCTTCATCGATCACAAAGCAGCTGCCTTGCCTTTATCATCGATGATGAAACCGGTCGCTTGAGGACTTCAATGGGAGGCAAGTAGCTACCGTGGTTCGTGAGTGTCGACTTTGTAATTCAAAGAAGATCTTGCCCTTATGAATCTCATAATCCAAGGCGCATAGGGCTTCAGCTCGAATGGTGACATAGCAACATTTGCAAGAGTCATCATGAAGAAATCATGGAAGTTGACGGGAACACCATGAATAATGTTAAAAAGCATATTCTTCATGATGCCAACGACTTCTTCATCATTTGAGTCGTGGCCCTTGATAGGACTCATTGTCTTCGCTGTAATGCGATAGACAGTCCGAGGCACATAAAGTAATTCCTTGACGAGGAATTTGGTTAAGTGGGGCCTGCCACGCTTCAAAGGCTTCATGAGCACTTGCATATAGTGATTTGTCGATTCAGGTTATTGTAGATGCAACGTGCCTCGTCATGGGGAGGATCGAGAGGAAGGACACGAAGCAATTCATTGCGGTGCCTTGTAGTGAGTGTTTTCGGTCATCCAATCCAACACCCATGAGTTGACATCTTCACCTCTCCAAAGATATGCAATGTGGCGTAGAATCAAGAATGAGTTCTTCATTCCAATCGCAAATGTCGATTGCAAAAATTCAGTAATCCCGCATCGTGAATAACACAGAGGACTGGCTCGAAGCATGGCAGAGATTCCATATCCACGTGAGGAATATGTTCATGATCGAAGATTTTGTCCTTATCAAACAGCACTGAGGAATAGAAGTTGGCTTGACTTGCAGTCCAGAAACGCCTCTTCCTTATGCGAGCAGAGTCATATGGATTATAGTCAGTGAAGAACACAAGCTCGGAAAAGAAGTCTTCAGCCTTGAACTTCTGTTTGCTTGAGAACAGATTCTTCGGCTTGGGCAGAGGAGTGTCAGTGATTTGTAGCACAACCTCAGGAATCGCGATCTCAGGTACTGTAGGCTGAGGAATTTCTGGCTCCTCTTCTTGTGCTGCTCGGGGATCAGCAGCAACAGGTTCTTCAGCACTAGCGGCTGGAATATCTTCATGAATGATGGAGGGGTTGAGTTTCTTCAGAGCCCATCTGAACTGTTGTTGCCGGGGACTGAGGAATTTGTTGGATAGGAGTGAAGAGAGGAGTATTGGGATGCTGACTTTCCCAAAAGTCATCGTTCATCACAGGTGTGGTGCATCCAATATCCACATCCTCATCTTCAATTTCCTCAACACCTGCCTCTTCAGCTGTGAACTGAGGCATAGGTGAGGAAATGACTGGCGGTGAAGGGATTGTGTCCACTTCAATTTCTTCATCAAGCTGCTCTGACGAAGCAGCAGAATGATTTTGTTCATCAGATCCGCTTGGGATCTTATAGTCTTCTCCAAAAGGAACAATTTCCTTTGATGACATGGAGGAAATTGGAACAGCATCAATTGGATGT
This sequence comes from Aegilops speltoides, assembly GCA_021437245.1. NCBI lineage: Eukaryota > Viridiplantae > Streptophyta > Magnoliopsida > Poales > Poaceae > Aegilops > Aegilops speltoides. The sequence goes on from CM038141.1 coordinate 266,520,416, forward strand.
TCAAGTGAGCTGGTCATTGGCTTCATTTTCTTCGCAACCGAAGAATTTGACGCAGCTGATGCCTTCCTTTTCTTCACTGCAGCTCGCTCTGCAGCCTTGGTCTTCTTCACCTCATAGGCAGAAGGAAGAATTGGGGTTGGTGTAGGCGCGGAGGAGCTGAGGAATCTGGTTGATTTTCTTGGCGCAATCGATGCAGATTGCCTGGTCTCTTCGATTTCTTCAGACGCACCACTAGTGGATGCCCGGCAATTTCTTCGGTGGCCGGGATGGAGTCATCAGCCCTGGAACTTGTATTTTCTTCAGCAGGCTGAAAGTCATCAGCGGTGCTGGCATGTTCTTCAGCAGGCTGAGCAGAGTCTGCAGCCTGAAGATTTTCTTGTTGCGATGGGGCTGCAACATTGGTGAATTTCTTCGTCAGATCAACGAATCTCACTTTGGCTCCTTGCCAATCAGCATAGTAGGCATCAAAGTCTTTGCTGAGGGCTTGAATTTCAGACTGAGCCTTGAGAAGTCCCTCAGGTGTCATTCTGACAACATTTTTCTTTAGGAGCTTCTCCTTCCTGTATTGCGCTTTCTTGATCTCTCTTGCCTTCTCAAATTTCCATTTATCTTGAGTGATGAAATGGTTCAGCATGTGACTTTGACCAGGAGTCAGAGGAAGATCAGGCATTGGGGTGTTTGGATCCTTGTGCCAGAGATCAATATAGTCGAGGATCTTCTTCGGATCCAAAAGCAGTGGCACTGATGTGCCGTTGGCTCTAGCGGCCATCACGTGTCTGTCTCTGATGATTTCTGCAAGTTCATCATCCGAAGCTTCATCATCAGAGGGCACATGGAATGCGACATGCTTCTTCCTTGGACTTGGCCGAGGACCTCGTCCAGCTGTTGCTTTAGTCTTCAACAGTGTGGGGCCTGATGAGGAAATTGGTGCAGCTGAGGAACTTGCTGAGACACCAGAGGCAATCGAGAAACCCGTAGTCCTTTGACATGTAGCCAGATGCACAGGAGCTGAGGACTTTGAAGGAGCAGTAGTAGTCTGAGGAATTTGCCATGAGGGCATAGCCGAGGAACTTGACCGTGAGGGCGCTGTTGGTGAAGCACTTGGCTTACGAGCAGGCTTCTTTGGCATTGATTTCCTCGGCTTGACCGAGGCCTCAATAGCAGCAGCAGTGGCAGAATCCTCATTGAATTTCTTCACAGCCTCCTTGGCTTGTCTTGCCAATTTGGCTTGGCGCTTAGCCCATTCTTCAGGAAAGTCCTCACCACTTTTGATATTGGTGGGATCAGCTACTTGGCCAGGTGACAATGGAGCTCTTGGGCATGGAGGATTGAGGACGAATTTCTTCATGTACTTTGGAGTAACATATCTGTACTCCCTCAATTCTCTTGCCCATCTCCGTTCAATCCTCTGTATGCGCACCTTGCGCTGATTCTTGTTTTCTTTGCCGAATTTGGCTTCATCAGGTGTGCAATAGTCCTTGTAAATTTCATCAGGGATCTCGAAAGCAGTCATGACCTCAGGCTTCTTTCCTCCTTTCTGCGGTCTCTTACCGTCTGCCAGATTCTTCAGATGAGGAATTTGAACAATAGAACACTCTGAAGAAGTATGTAGTTTTTCTTCGAGGAACGCTGCAAATGAGTTAAGTTGATGAGAACCTAGTGATTCAGCAGCGGACATGAGTACCTGTGAACAGAGTGTAGGTGCGAGGAATTTGGAGAGGTCATATGCGTTCTCAGAAGGTTTTTCGGAAAGAAAAGTTTTGAGGAATTTGACCAGATGAACCTTGAGGAATTTCACTAAGCGCTCTTTGTCTTAGGTTCCAGAGTTTTACAGATCGAAGATCCACACAATTGAGGAATATTGAAGAAAATGATTGCTTAGAGAAATGGATCAAGAGCATACAGTGTGTGAGGTGTTCATATGTGTGAAGATTTGAAGAATAAAACACCTTTGAAGATTTTCAGGGAAGTTTGAGAATCAAAGTGAGTAATAAAAGTAACTTTTAATTACCCGAACTAAAGAACACGACGAACTGAGATGAACAGATGTGAAGTTCGTCAGGTTAGATCTCCCATGCCCTAACTTGGCAGAGGGAGACAGCTACGGCGGCGGCGGAGTGAAGATTTCCGCAACCGGCGCAAGTACGACGACGACGAGGTCGAGACAGCGAAGCTCTTCCTCACCGGCGATGATGGAGTAGCGGCGGCGCTAGGGTTTGAGGAGCTCGAGCGAGAGCAGCGAACGAGCGGAGTAAATGAAGTGAGGAAGGGGAGAGGGGTATTTATAGCCACGGTGAAAACTGTTCGCCCGAAGATTTTGGGACGAACATGCCCCTGCCCTTTCTCCTTCACGCGACATGTGTCACCCACGTACTGTGTAGATGAGATCATGTAAGATCGTGGGTGAACAAAATAATGCATCGTGGGATGCAGAACGGTTTGAGCGGTAAAACCGAAAATCTGGATAAGATTTGTTTTAAAGTTTCGTTCGCAATTTCTTCAGCTGACAAGGACACAGTGAAGACTTTGAACGAGTTTCAAATAGAACGCACATGAAGAATTTGTGAATAGATTGGATTGAGTTTAGCATAGAGGGGGAAGGGTCCGATCACATTCACTTAGCAGAAAATGCAACTTGAAGAAATAGCCATAAGTGAATGCTGTGGAGGACATAAACTCATATATATGTATAGCCAATGAAGAAAAACGACGGAAACCGTGAAGATTTTGCAAAGTTGAAGAATTTGAAAAACTGAAGAATTTCAAAACTGAGGAAAAACTCAAATTTAAGATTTTCAACTTTTTGTGATGGCGTGACCCACCGTATGAGAATGATGATTTCAGACACCGCGTACAATTGTCGTAGGGTTCTGAGAATCAAATTCTTCATTAATTCCTTCACACTTAGAGTGTTGTTCTTCATTGATTGAAGAAAAACGTTTCTTCATGTGTTGCACATCTAAGTCATCAATTTTGCATAAGTGTTAGGATGTGTGTCCTTTTCAAAGAACATTCGAAGATTCTAAGATATTTAGCTCACACCGCAACTTGCTAAATCTCTTCTCATCCAAGGGCTTAGTGAAGATATCAGCTAGCTGTTCTTCGGTCTTCACGTGCTCGATGGAGATGTCGCCCTTCAACACATGATCACGAAGAAAATGATGACGAATTTGAATGTGCTTTGTCTTCGAGTGCTGAACTGGGTTGTGAGCAATCTTGATGGCACTCTCATTGTCACAGAGGAGAGGCACATTCTTCACGTTGATGCCATAGTCCTTGAGGGTTTGCTTCATCCAAAGCAGTTGAGCACAGCACGAGCCAGCAGCAATATATTCAGCTTCAGCAAGAGAAGCGATACGCAGATTCTGCTTTCTTCGAGGACCAATGCACCAAAGATCGTCCGAGGATATGACAAGTGCCGATGTTGACTTGCGGTCCACACGATCACCAAATAGTCGAGTCGAATATCCAATGAGATCAAAAGCAGAGCCCTTGGGGTACCATAATCCTAGTGTTGGTGTGTGAGCTAGATATCGAAGAATATGCTTCACAGCCCTTATGGTGTGATTCCTTCGGTGCAGCTTGAAATCGGGCACACATGCAAACACTAAGCATTATATCTGGCCTAGATGCACATAAGTACAATAAAGAACCAATCATGGGCGGTATACCTTGTGATCAAGTCAATACCATTTTCATCGATTGCATAGATGGCCATTTGTGGGCATAGGAATTTTGACGCTTTGCAATCTTGCATGCGAATTTCCTCAAGACATCTTTGAGGTATTTCTCTGAGATATGAATATGCCATTCTTGCTGCCGATGAATTTGAAGACCTAAGAAGAATTTCAACTCTCCCATCATAGACATTTGATATTCTTCACTCATCATGTAGGCAAATTCATCACTATAATGTTGGTCAGTACAGCCAAAGATAATATCATCAACATATATTTGGCACACAAACAGTTCACCATCATAAGATTTAGTGAAGAGAGTAGGGTCGAGTGAACCGGGTGTGAAGCCATTCTTCATGAAGAATTCCTTCAATGTATCATACCACGCCCGAGGGGCTTGCTTGAGGCCATAGAGGGCCTTATTAAGTCTGAAGACTTTGTCAGGATTCTTTGGATCTTCAAAACACGGGGTTGAGAACATATACTTCTTCCTCAAGCTTACCATTGAGGAATGCACTTTTCACATCCATTTGATATAAGATGATATCATGATGGTTAGCATAAGCAAGTAATATGAATAGCCTCAAGTCTAGCAACAGTGCAAAAGTTTCATCGAAATCAATTCCTTCAACCTGTGTGTAGCCTTGAGCTACTAGTTGTGCCTTATTCCTCACCACAAGTCCATTTTCATCTTGCTTGTTGCGGTAGATCCACTTTGTGCCAATGATATTATGCTTGCGAGGATCTGGGTGATCGACCAGTTCCTTACATTGTTAAGCTCGAACTGATGTAATTCTTCTTGCATAGCCTGAATCCACTCCGGCTCCAGAAATGCTTCATCTACCTTAGTGGGCTCTGTGATAGAGACAAAAGCATAGTGCCCACAGTTAGATATATGTGAAGCTTTTGAGCGTGTGAGAGGACCTGGTGCGCTAATGTCATCGATGATCTTCTCCACTTGCACTTCTTTTGCAACGCGAGGATGAGCTGGTTGTCACTGAGGATTTTGATCAGCATTTTCTTCAGCACCATTTTCCTCAGGATTTTCTTTAGGTGTATCAGCTCGACATTCTTCATGAACTAGAATGAATTCTTCAACAGATTCTTCAGTAGGAATGACATCCTCAGTTGCCTTGAACTTGATGGAATCCTCAGGTGCTGGTTCATCTAACACAGAAGGTAGGTGCTCTCTTTGCGAGCCATTAGTTTCATCGAACCGCATATCTACAGTGTCAACAATCTTGTGAAGAACAATGTTGAAGACTCTGTAGGTGTGCGAGTCCTTTCCGTAACCAAGCATAAAACCTTCATGTGCTTTCGGTGCAAATTTAGAATTGTGGTGAGGATCTCTAATCCAACATTTAGCACCGAAGACTTTGAAATAACTCACATTGGGTTTCTTGTCCGTGAGGAGTTCATAGGCTGTCCTCTTGAAGAATTTGTGAAGATATACTCTGTTGATGATGTGGCACGCAGTATCAATTGCATCAATCCAAAAACGCTGTGGCGTTTTGTATTCATCAAGCATAGTGCGAGCCATCTCAACAAGAGTTCTGTTCTTGCGCTCCACGACGCCATTCTGCTGAGGAGTATAGGGAGCAGATAACTCATGAGTAATACCAAGTTCATCAAGATAGGCATCAAGACCGGAATTCTTGAACTCGGTTCCATTGTCACTTCTGATGTGCTTGATCTTCACACCAAAGTTGGTTGAAGCCCTCGAGGAAAATCGTTTGAAGACTTCCTGCACTTCATGTTTGTAAGTAACAATGTGTACCCATGTATATCGAGAATAATCATCAACAATGACAAAACCATATAGAGATGCATCATTAGTGACTGCTGAATAATGATTAGGTCCGAAGAGGTCCATATGAAGCAATTCGAATGGACGAGTAGTGGTCATGATAGTCTTCGTTGGATGCTTGGCCTTGGTCATTTTTCCTGCTTCACAGGCTCCGCATAAGTGATCCTTGAGGAATTTGACATTCTCAATGCCAATGACATGCTTCTTCTTCGCAAGCGTGTGCAAATTCCTCATGCCTGCATGACCAAGTCATCGATGCCATAGCCAGCCTTCTGAAGCTTTTGCAAGTAGACAAACGGCTGGTTGTGGTCCTGTAGAGAAATCAACAATATACAGGTCTCCTCTCCTAAAGCCTTCGAAGACTTTGGAATTGTCAGCTTCCATAATCACAACACAGCGATACTTGCCAAAGACAACGACCATATCAAGATCACAAAGCATTGAGACTGACATGAGGTTGTATCCTAAGGATTCAACAAGCATGACTTTGTCCATGTGTTTATCCTTAGAGATTGCAACCTTACCAAGACCCAATACGACTTTTGCCTTTGTCAAAGAAGATGTTATGCTTCAGAGGTGACGGTGATAAGGAGCATCCATCAATAGATTCTTGTCACCAAATCATGTGTTTTGTACATCCACTATCGAGGACCCACTCAGCAGTTTTGGGTTGATCATCCTGCAGATGAATTAGTGTAGCTTACAATCTCATATGCTTCATCGATGAAGAATATGACATCAATTTCATCAAGCGATAAATGATATAGCAAGATGAGGACGTGTGAAATGAAAGTTCATTTCATCATGATTCGCTGCGTCCTTTCGAGTAATTTTGTCGTCCCCAAAGAAATTCTTCAGACGTTAAAGCACGTCTAGAGACCTGACCCTGCAAAAGAGATTAGTTCCTTTTCTTCACCACCCACATCTAAAGGGGTGGCAAATAGTTCATCACTCTGCGAGCACCATATGAGAAAGGTGGCAAAGATGCCAAACCATTTCGTTTCACATAAGAGGGGTTAGGGTAAGCATATGAATAAGCAGAGAAATTCTTCGAGGACTTATGAACATAATGATTTGAAGAATAATGCACATATTCATAGCCCTTAGCTCTACCCTGCGACACAGAGTTGTTAGCATGATGATAATCATATGAGGACTTTGATCCTTTTGAGGAATTTGATCCACGTGAGGAATTTGGTCCGTATGAGGACTTGGATCCATATGAAGAATTTGGTCCATATGAAGAATTTGATCTGGGGTTCCTGTTCTTCACAGGTGGTTTCATGAGGACATTCACCTGAAGACTTTCAACATAACTTTTGGGAACCCAAATTTTCTTCATAGGGGAACCGTTCCTGCAGTTAGTGCCAACATATCTAGCAAACACTTCACCATTCTGATTTTTGAACAGTTTATAGTTGGAGTCAAATGACTCATCAGAAGAATGAGTAGATTCACATGTAAAGCCAGATAAGTTAGATGGATCAACTGGAGGTCCCTTTGCAGCAACCCATGAGGTTTTAGGGTACTGCTCAGGCTTCCAATATGTTCCATCAGCATTAAGTTTCCTCTCAAAGGCAATAGCCTCTTTCCTAGGGTTTCTGTTGAGGATCTGCTTTTTAAGCACATCACAAAGAGTCTGATGCCCTTTGAGGCTTTTGTACATGCCTGTCATGTACAATTCCTTCAGCCCTGCATTGTCAGTGATACTAGCAATGTCCTCAGATGAGGAATTAGTGATAGCAGAGGCAGATGAAGAATTTGTAACAGTCGAAGCATTTGAACATTCAGGTGAAGAATTAGCAGATTCGCGTTCAATGCAATTTAAGCATGGAGGAACAAATTCTTCCTAAGAAGCGCTGATTTGTTGAGCAAGTAATGAATCGCGCTCCTTCTGAAGATCTTCATAACACACTCTTAGCTTTTCAAGATCTTCCTTTCTTTGAAGAGATTCAGAAGAAACCTTCTCGTGATCTTGCTTTTCTTGAAGAAATTCATAAGAAAGTTTCTCATGATCAGATAAGAGAGTGTTATGATGACTTTGAAGGTTATCAAACCTGGACTGAAGTCTCTGAAGATTTCCAGTCAGGGCTTTAGTGCGATCCATTTCTTCACCTAACATATCATCACTTTTGTCTAGCATGTTTTGAACCTTTTCAAAAGCCCGTTGTTGTTTTACAGCAATCTTAGCAAGTTTAGAGTATCTGGGCTTGAGATCCTCATCAGATTCATTTTCACTAGATTCAGAGGAGTTGTATTTGAGTACCTTTGCACCTTTCGCCATGAAGCAATAGGTGGGAGCGTAGCCATCATTATCTTCATCAGGCTTGTTGGTGGGGTCAGTTTCTTCAGCGTTGAAGATGGACCTGCTGACGAAAGCAGTAGCGAAGGCCAGACTCGCCACACCAGATTCAGATTCTTCAGACGCCTCCTCTTCATCATTTTCCTCAGATTCAGCTTCAGAGTCCATTTCCTTGCCAATGAATGCCCGAGCCTTCTTGGAGCTGCTTTTCTTGTGAGATGAAGACTTCGAGGATTTTGATGACGAAGATTTTGACGATTTCTTCTTCTTCTTCGCATCATCAAAACTGTAATCCTTGTATTTCTTCTTCTTCATTTCCTTTTCCCCTTGAGGACAATCTTGAATATAGTGACCAGGTTTCTTGGATTTGTGGCACAACCTTCTCTTATAGTCACTGGATGAGGAATCACTCCTTCTTGAGGATTTTCCAAAGCGACCACGTCTTCAGAACTTCTAGAATTTCTTCACGAGCAGTGCTAGCTCCTGGCCCAATTCTTCAGGATCACCAAGGCTACTACCAGAATCCTCACATTCAAAGTCAGACACAGCCTTGGCCTTCAGGGCACGAGGTTTGCCATAGCTTGAAGCATAGAGATCTCTCTTTTCAGCAAGCTGGAACTTGTGAGTATTTAGCCTTTCAAGGATATCGGCAGGATCAAGAGACTTGTAGTCAGCACGTTTTTGTATCATCAGTCCTAGAGTATCAAATGAGGAATCAAGCGATCTCAACAGTTTCTTCACCACTTCATGGTCAGTGATGTCAGTGGCACCGAGGGCTTGAAGCTCATTTGAGATGTCAGTGAGGCGATCGAAGGTTTGTTGGACATTTTCATTGTCGAGTCTTTTGAAGCGGTTGAAGAGATTCCGAAGAACATCAACTCGAGAGTCACGCTGAGTTGAGACTCCTTCATTCACTTTGGACAGCCTATCCCAGATAAGCTTAGCAGTTTCCAAAGCACTCACTCTTCCATACTGTCCTTTACTTAGATGGCCACATATGATATTCTTCGCTTGAGAATCGAGTTGCTTGAATCTCTTCACATCGGTAGCGTTCAAAGGAGGGTGAGACAGAGGAACACCATTTTCCACAACATACCGTAGATCATTGTCAATTGCCTCAAGATGCATTCGCATCTTGTTCTTCCAAAGAGGGGTAGTCCTTCCCATCAAAGGTAGGACACCCAGCCGAGACCTTCATCATACTGCGGTCGACATAACTAAAACTCCAAAGCGGTTAAACTAAAATCACACGTAACAAGGAGTACCTTGCTCGATACCAATTGAAAGTGTGTTATATCGACTAGACGGGGGTGAATAGGCGATTTTATGAATTCTTCACCGAGGAATTTGCTTGGTGAGGAAATTCCTTCTCAAGAACTACTAGCAGCGAGAATAAGTACTCGTAAGTAAGCGTAACAGAATACAAGCATGGTCATCATGATGAAATGAAGACAAGCACGAGTACGAAGCGTAATCACAGAATAACACAAGATGAAGACAAACAGATCAAGAAACTGAATCGAGGAAATTGAGAAAGTCTTCACCAAAGTCTTCAAGCACGATATGAACAAACAATCAACACAGTAATGAGGAAATGAAAGGGTTGAGGAAATGGAACCAGTTAGTTGGTGAAGACAATGATTTGGTAGACCAGTTCCAACTGCTGTCTCAGTTGTACATCTGGTTGGAGCGGCTAAGTATTTAAACTCGAGGACACGCAGTCCCTGACACCCAGTCACTGAGCCGCAACTCAGGACACCCAGTCCTCACCTTATTCTCCTTGAACTAAGGCCACATAGGCCTCGTCCAATCACTCATGGTAAGTCTTCAGGCGACTTCCAAACCTTCATAGACTTGGTCACTCGGCGATCCACAATTCCTCTTGGATGCTCTAGACCTTGACGCCTAACCGTCTGGAAGAAGCACAGTCTTCAAAGGTAACAAGCGTCGGATCCACGCAGGATCAATTTCTTCAGTGATGCTCAATCACTTTGGGTTTGTAGGGGTTTGGTTTGGGTTTTCCTCACTTGATGATTTTCGCTCAAAGTCCTCGGAGGATGGGTTGCTCTCAAATAACAAGTGTCAAGTTCTCTCGGAGCAGCCAACCAACTAGTGGTTGTAGAGGCGGCTATTTATAGCCTAGGAGCAGCCCGACATGATAAGACATAAATGCCCTTCAATGATATGACCGTTAGGTGGATAAGATATTTTGGGTCAGCCACAAGAAGATAAAGAACGGTCGGAAATTTGGCTCTCAAATTCCTCGGGGCTATCATATTCTCATCGTGTAGGCAATTCAGACCGGCGAATTCCTAACTCCTCGATCGAGCAAAGTCCTTAGTGACCGGAAGAACTGCGTCTCTCACATCAAGAAATTGACTGAACTGTATGAGATTTCCAATGGCTTCACTCGAAGGGATTGGTAGGTGTAGGATTTTGAGTTGAGCATCACATGGAAATTTTTCCTTAGTATTTCCTCGACCCCTTTTAACAGTAGGGTGTTTCCTATGACTCAAGAAAGAGAAAATGAAACTACGAAAACAAAAGTCTTCAGGCTTCATGTTCCACAAATGAACACCAAGTCTTCAAGGTCACACCAATTTCTTCACTTTCAAAGTCTTCAGAAAGTCTTCAGAATATCAAAGTCTTCAGTCGAAGAACCTCATTTTTAGGGGTCGACTTTCTCTGTAAATATCAAACTCCTCATAGACTTATAGACCTGTGTACACTCACAAACGCATCAGTCCCTTAACCTATAAGTCTTCAATACACCAAAATCACTAAGGGGCACTAGATGCACTTACACAACGAGACCAAGACCAACAGAGCAGCAGGATGGAGGTCACCGTGGAGCCCAAGATGGCGTCATGGCCAGTGCCTTTGGCAGTCGTAGACCATCTTTAGTCAGGATAACTTGTACTAGATGTTCCCCTTCAAAATGGCCGTTGTTGGCTCCCTTCCCGCTCAATATTTGGGAAGAGGACACGGGCCTCTATATATAGAGATAGCCACCATAGTAGGGGGCATCGAGTTCTCACCCAGCCAACGAGGACCAAATCCCTTCCTACGAGAGCACCACACTAGGTCAAGAACACCTCTCGCGAGGCTATTCCTCCCCTTTGTACTGTTCATCATCAGCCCCTGAGGAAATCCACCACACCACATACTGGAGTAGGGTATTACACCACAACGGTGGCCCGAACTAGTATAAATCTTGTGTCCTTGTGTTGTTCATCGTTTAGCTAGATTCTCGCGAGGCGACTGGACATGGACCGGTAGGGGGAAGATCTTCGCGCGCACCGTAGAATTCGAACCTCAAGGGTCTACCGGAACCCAACATCCGACATTTGGCGCGCCACATAGGGGGGCGCCAGAATCTTTCTTCCGTTGTTTCGCGTTCGATCGTCCATCGTGTCCATGGCTGACGCTCGCCGGGCTCGCGCCGAGCGTCGGGCTGCTCTCGCCACTCACGTCACCCAGACGGCTCCCGTCGGCGGGCCTCCCCATCGGTCCCCGTCGCCTGCCGCCCGCGCCGCCACCGGCCCGGCGGGGAACAAGCAGCAGGCCTCGCTACTGCATCCCTCAGTGCAGCGGGAAGGCCGCACCGCCACCCCGTCGTTGACTCCAACCGGTTCATCGTACCACGCCCGGCGCGCCCCCTTGGATGCGCACGCCGCGTTGCTCCTGGCGTGAGAGCTCCTGCACTACCATCCCATCGACGACCTCTACGAGGAGTGGCTCGCTCGCGTCACCGAGCTCGTCAGCGCCGCAGGGGGCTCCCCAGCGCCGTCCCTCTCGCTGCCTCGCCCTCCGTGCTGTGCGGGTGATGCAGCTCAGGAGGTGCCTCCGCCACCTCTTCCCCAAGAAGGCGCCCTGGCTCCGAGGCGCACGGCCCCTGGACGAGATCCGCCGCGTCCAGCGCCTGCGCAACAAGAAAGGAGCTGTCAAGAAATCCCTCGTCCCCAAGAAGGTGCTCGTGTGCTCCCTGCACCGGCATGCCATGACCGCATCCTCGTGCAAGACGTCAAGACCCAGCTGCTCTGCAGCGGCGCTGGAATCCCGTGAGCAAGCCCCACATAGCTCTGGTGGCCACCGCAGGCTGCCGCGCCTTCACCACCGAGCTATGCAGTGTTGCCTGGTCGGGAAAGTTCAAGCCGGACCTGCCTCCCCGCTATGACAGCACTGCCAACCCTGCGGAGTTCCTGCAGCTCTACGAGCTGGGCATCGAAGCTGCCAACGGGGACAAAAAGGTCATGGCAAACTGGTTTCCCATGGCGCTCAAGGACGGTGCCCGCACCTGGCTCCTGAACCTGCCCCCTGGCATGATCTCCTTCTGGGACGAGATGCGCACCCGCTTCATCGCCAACTTTCAGGGCACTCACGACCGTCCGTCGGCCGTGGGTGACCTGCGCCGTATCAAGCAGCAACCCGGAGAGACCTTGCAGAAGTACATCCAGCGCTTCAACAGTGCTCGCCTCAAGATTCCCAAGGTGACCGAGGAGGCCATCATCTCGGCGTTCTCTGACGATGTCCGCGACGTCAAGATGAAGGAGGAGCTGGCTATCCACGAAGATCTGTGCACGTCCCTGGAGCTGTTCAACCTGGCGAACAAGTGCGCAAGGGCTAAGGAGGGACGCCTCTCCCTCCTCGAGCTCCCAGCTGCAGATCAGAAGAGAAGAAAGCCAAGGCCTAAGACGTGAAGCGCAAGGGGTAGCTGTGCTCGTAGCAGAGCCGGATACGAAGCGTGGCAGGGACCAGCCAGAGTCGTCCAAAGGCAGCCAGTACTGCATGTACCATGATCTCCACACCCACAACACCAACGAATGCCAAGAGCTCAGGGCCGTGCAAGAGCCGTGTCGGTCGATGCCCTGAACGCAACTATCAGGGCTACGGCCGAGGCGGAGGAAGAGGTGGAGGAAGAGGTGGAGGACGAGGGGACAACGTGGCCCTCGCCAAGGGTGGCGTGACCGGCCTCGCGAGGACCGCTGGCAGGACTAGCCTCGCGAGGGGGCTTGGAGAGATCAGCCTCGTGAGGATCGCCCACAAGGCAACGCAAGCCTTCCTCCTCTGCCACCACCACCAAGAAGGAATGATGACCATCATCAGGACGAGGGGGCTGGGGGCTTCCAGGAGCCGCGTGCTATTGCTTGCATCTTGGGCGGTGCCCAGGCCCCAGCCTCTCAGCGCATCTTCAAGAGTTTGCTCGCGAGGTGAATGCAGTCCTCCGCAAGCTTGAGGCCACGCGCCCACTTAGGTGGTTCGCGTGCTTCAGCTTAGTGGATCAGCTCAAGTGCGCGGCAACGACCAGTGTCCTCTGAATATCCAGCCCTGGCCAAGTTCATGGCAGTAACTCACCACGGCTACAACGTCCTCAAGATGCCAGGAAGTGGCGGAGTCATCACGGTCCCCTGTGAAGAGAAGGATGCAGTATGCTCTCTTGAGTGCGCTTTCCAAGCCGCATCAATCGAGGACCCAAACAGCAAGAGCGGAAACCTCCCTGAAGCAGCTCCCAAGAAGAAGAAGACATCACCTAGCTTAAGGCCTCAGGAGGCAGGCACCTCCGGTGGCACCGCTCCAGGATCTGCGCCCATCCAAGGGGCGCCACCCTCCGTCATATAGGAAGGCGCGCCTGGCGCCCTCCTCAAGTAAGGCTCGGGGGCTCTCTCCTGGAGGGCCACTGACTTTGCCAAGATCACGAGGGAGGCGCTCGGGAACCACTTGGAGGCGTGCTTCGCGTCACGTTTCCCTCAGGAAGGCATCAGGCAAGGAGGGCCCAATCCTCAGGAGTTCATCACCAAGATCACTCAGGAGCTGCAGGAATCGAGAGCTATGCGTGGCAACCACCGCCTACCCAGTGTAGCTCCCCATCCAGGCGAGGATGGCGGGCTGCGCGTCTGCATCGACTACCCAGGGCTCAATCGAGTCGCATCTCAGGAGCGCTTCCGGCCTTCGCGCGTGGGGCGTTGTGAGGGTCCGCCTCACAGCTACATTCGCATGCCTTTCGGCCTGCCAAACGCGACTGCTACTCACCAGCGTCTGATGAGGAGCATTCTGGAGGCTCAGGTGGCTAGGCACCATGCGTTCCTAGAGGAAATGGAGACGGACCTCGCTGAGCCGCCCGGACCTCCAGAGCCTCCCGAGGCTCAGAGTTCCGAAGGCTCGTGAGGGTTGGCTTCTTCACCACGCACTGTCAGCTACTCCGACAATCGCTCTACAACAATATCAGGTGACATCTTTTGAGTTTCATTTCAGCTGGGAGCGCCCTCAGGGTTGCATCATTCCCAGGCCGCGTGGGTCTGTCCCCGCGGGCGTGTATCCATTTTGCTTATGTCTTTAGCTTACCTTGTTGGGGGCGCCCCTCGGGCTGCATCATCCCCAAGCCACTTGGGCCTGACCCATTGGCATGTGCCTTTCCTTGCATCTATCTAAGTTGTATTACCTTTCCATGCTTAACTCGCCTGTGATAATCGCCTGCTCGATTGACACCTACCTTTGGAGCCGCTCGCTCTGGCACGACGCTTGTGCATGGCCCCTCCCTGCAACGTCAACAAATCTGAGTGGTCGAGCTCTGGCTGCAGTAGCCCCGCAAGGCACTACCTGACCAGGCCCTTAGTGCCTCAGTCACTCCCTCAGAGCAACCAATGGCAGGCAACCATGATGGAAGTCCTTGTTTTCCTCGCGTTGGTTTACAGGGTCCACCTAAGGAATAACATGGGGGCGTCGTGAGCTCTCTCCCTCTCTCTCCCGTGCGATCCTCTTGCGCGTTAAAAGGGGGGGCGCCTGAGCATCGCGACTCAGGAGCTCTTACTGTCTCTCCAGCCCTCACCCCCGGCCTTGACCCACAACATCACGACGTGTCATACCAGCGGCGGCTAAGCTCGCTCGAGGGCCGGGACCTGAGGACGTAGAGCATGAAGGAAAGTACGGGGAAGAGGGGAGAAGCTCAAGAGGGCCTGACCCAGCGACATCATAGCTAGCGACGTGCAGGTCCCGCACCTCGCCAAGGAACGACTCCAAGCTCCCGAGATAAAGTCACGCTCCTATAAAATCTAAATCAGTGCAGCACCAAGCCCTCGCCTAATGCGGTTCTGTCACGGCGATGTTGCCTTCCTTTCTCGCCCAGCGGAGGCTGCTTGAGCGCTAAAGGGAACCTCCTAAGCATTGCGCCTCGGGGGCTCTTACTGGACCTCGGGCCGCTCACATCCTAGCCTTGACCACGGCATCGCGACCTGGCATACCAGCGACGGCTGAAGCCTGCCTGGGGACCGGGACCTGTCAGCGTAGAGCATCAAGCCCTCGTGATGATAGAAAGGGGGGACCGATCTGAGACAGAACAAGCATCTCGCACCACTCCGCAATAAAGATGATATTCACAAAAGGAATAACAGACGCTTACATACCCCACGGGGTGTTTCCTTAAATCCTCGCAGGGAACAAAAGGTGCTAATCCTAAGGGATGCTAGCTACGCGTGCCTCCATGGTCGACGCCATCATTAATAGTGGGCCACCGAGCGCCGGTGCCAACCCCATCCAGGTAAGCCGCGCCGGCGGCCTGATGCGGTTGCCCTGCTCCAAGCGCAACGGGAGCTAGGGGGCTCGTAGATGTCGTCGCTCGTCTCCGGAGTCATGAAAAGCTCGGGAGAGTTGCTGGACCCTCCGGCTTCTCCGCTGCTACCAGAGGAGCTGCTGGGGAAGCGGTTGGCATGCCAAGCCCTCGTCACTCTGATGCCCTGGCTGCCTGCCCTGGGGCAGCACTCCAGTCGGCGTCCCTCCGTGTAGAAGACATTGAAGAACATCAAGGAGGCGCCGTCGTATTCGAAATGAATTATGAGGGCACCTCCTGTTCGGCAGACCCGAGCGATCTCGCCCCAGCCCCGAGTCATGTAGACCTTGCCCGGAGCGACAACCTCGACCTCCGCTCCGGTCGCAAGGGTACTGCAGTCAGCGTGCTGCAGCCATAGTTCAAGAGGCCCCCTCGGCGGCATCTCGAAGGAGAAAAAGGGAGGAAGGCGAATCCTAGAGTTTGGAGGCATGGCGGCGCGAAGTACGAACTCGCGAGAAGAGCCCTCGATGTGGACTCCAGGGGCAACGATGCGCACCGTCCGTGATTCGTCGGCGTCGCCGACGATGCGGGCGGCGCCGTTTGGCGTCTCCTTCTCCAGGACCCTCAGCCCGGGCGTACAAGGGCAGCGGAAACCCAGGCGGTGGCCGCTCATACCAGGGCCTCGACGTCTCCTGCCGTGCGGCCTCGCCGCGGTGACCGGGGACCGGCCGCTTCTTCGGCGGGAGTGGGGTCGGGACCCTCTCGGGAGGCCTTCCCTTTCTCTTTCACTGAGAACCAGCGGATCGGCGCCATTAGCGTGAAGATGGAGGAGAGGCAATGAATAAGGAGTGAAACAAGAGGAGATGGACTGCGGGGGCTCTCGACCGTCCGTACTTATAGTCCGGGGGAGTCCAACCGTCGGCCTCCACGATCGCAGGTAATCATGACCCATTTCTACATGCTGGGACTCATCAAGTCGGGTAGTTGCCGAGGCAGCATGGGGAAGTGGAGACGCCTACATCCAATCAACCGCCACACGACGCCCAAGACCGTAGGCTGTTGGGGCCTGCGGCGCTCCGCACTTGCCCCTTCGCTTCTCTGCTAAGCCAAGTCCGAGCGCGCCTTGGGCCCGGGGGCTACTATCGGCGTTCTGGGAACGGGGGTCCCCAGACTTGCCTGCCTGCGGCCTGCGCCGTGGCTCAAGTGGTGGCCCAGTATGGCCCATCTTCACCAACGCAAACTCAAGACCCTCGCAAGGGGCCAAGCCACATGGGGCGGACGGCGCCAGGCTTCCTCAGGAGCGGCCTCGCCAGGCAGGCTCGCTAGGAGGCGGAGAGATCAAGGCAAGGGTACCTTGCGAGGTGCTCGTGACGCAAGCCATGACGATCTAGACCAGGCGGGCGCCGACCTGCGCAGTGTCCTTGTTTCCTCTTTGGTGCAAAGAGGGCAAGCCCAGGCGTGGAGTACCGAGGCATCAGGCAAAGGTTGCCATATCGGTGCAACAAGACAAAGACCAGCAGAGCGGCAGGACGGAGGTCACCGTGGAGCCCAAGACGGAGTCATCGCCAGTGCCTTTGGCAGTCGAAGACCAACTTTAGTCAGGATACCTTGCACTAGATGTTCCCCTTCAAAATGGCCGTTGTTGGCTCCCTTCCCGCTCAATATTTGGGAAGAGGACCAGGGCCTCTATATATAGAGATAGCCACCATAGTAGGGGGCATCGATTTCTCACCCAGCCAACGAGGAATGAATCCCTTCCTACGAGAGAACCACACCAGCTCAAGAACACCTCTCGCGAGGCTGTTCCTCCCCTATGTACTGTTCATCATCAGCCCCTGAGGCAATCCACCACACCACACACTGGAGTAGGGTATTACACCACAACGGTGGCCCGAACCAGTATAAATCTTGTGTCCCTTGTGTTGTTCATCGTTTAGCTAGATTCTCGCAAGGCGACTGGACGTGGACCGGTAGGGGGAAGGTCTTCGCGTGCACCCCAGAGTTCAAACCTCAAGGGTCTACCGGAACCCAACATCCGACAGCATGGTATGACTTACCCCCCCCCCCCCCAACGCGGTGCACGGGGACTCCAAGGAGGTTCACCTGGACATATGCATTAGCAAGTTAAATGTTGACCATTAGTCTTCACTCAATGTAATCCGCTGTCTAAGCATGTGGAGACTTCCATGCATGATCTTTCTCTATTGGAGTATCGCGCATGAATGAAAGTGTATCCATTTATGGTTTAGTCTAGAATCTTGCATGTATGAACTTTTACTATAGTACTGGTGAAAGACTTACGAAGAACCATTTCTTACATCTCCTCTACCACCTTCCAAGTCATCATGATTTAATCCCTCCGTCTAGGTGCATAAGGGCATGGTTAATACTTAATAGTATAGCCAACTGTTGACTATAAGAAAGTGCCATGTCATTTCTAGCCAACATGTATAACAATCGATACTCAAAAACTAATTCTTAAAGATCATTTCGTGCAAAGCACAATAAGTGTTATTTCTTCACAAGTTTTGGATGGAGGTTGAACAGTTGAACGCTTTTGTTTGCAAAAGATACTTTTTTATCTATTTCACCCGAATGTTTGTGAGCTCTAGAGATGAAAAAATATCCGAAGAAACCTATCGATACCCGTTACACATGAGATGACCCCCACATCCTTTGTCAAAATAAACAACTCCCCAATCAATGCATTTCACTCTTCCATGCAACACATGGGCACCTTACTATAGATTAGTATGACCACAAATTGAACTAACATTATATATAGTACGATAAATGCTGATGCATGTCACCTAAAATTATATCATTGAAAACTATGCTCAAATACGAATCCAACGATATAGTTTGTTGACATGCACTAACATTTTGTCAGTTAAATCTTCAGTCAAATTCAGTGGAGGACTAATAAACCACGACCGATGTAGTACTAGTGTAGAGGGCAGCACTGCACGGGAGTCTCACCCCGCTTGTGGCACGGCAGTAAAGCCGTCATATCACAAAACCCAACCACTCCCAGTAATAAGTGGCCTGGTAAAATAAACGAACAAGCAACCATCACATCCCTTCGTCTTTTTTGTATTTCATCTCTCTGCATTTACTTTCTCCGGTTCATCTCGCACACTCATTCATAGCTACTACTCCTAGTATCCCTAGCTACTACTCCTAGGGCCAGTTCTTTTGGCGGCTTAAAAAATAAGCCGTCTCTTCCCTAGCTTTTCACATAAGACTAGTCACAGTGGAGAGTCACATTAAGGCGCATCACTCATTTATTTGGGCTTCTAAACTACTACTAGTACCTCCGTCCTGGTTTATTCGTCACAATTACATAATTTGTGCTAAATTTTGACCAAAGATTTAACTAATAAAATGTTAGTGCATGTGACATGCACAAACATTTAATTAGTTAAATTTATGATCAAAATTTGACACAGATTACAATGGGGACCAATAAACCAAGACGGAGGTAGTAGTAATTGGATTACTAATCTAGAAGCCTAAACAAACTGGCCCCTGGTACTCCTACTAGTAGTAGTACTCAAGTTGGAATTCCAATTGCACGACACAACTTGTTAGGCAAAAAATTCAATACAGGGTGTAGGAAGCGGTTTGGGAATTTGCATGCCTTTCCGACCAGTGAGATACTCCGTACAAACTACGACAGAAAAATAACCACAGAGAAGGAAGCTAAAATTAAACAATCAAATGAGCATTTTTGCATTTGTTTTGCATTGAATCGTTTCACAAGCTTGACTAGTGTTGTTTTTCTACTTTTACAAAAACCGCATCGTAATGTTAAAATGTGCATTTGCACGTACATAAGTAATAGTACTACTCCCTCCGTCTAGGTGGATAAATCTTCCCTCCTTCTTGGTCACAGTGCACAACCAAAGATGACTTATTCAACTGGACAGAGGGAGTAGCACAGCCTACAAGCATATAGAGAGAGAGACATGTAGTGCGATAGTATATAGTAAAGTTTGTGCTATATGCACGTACTTACAAAATGCGTACTGATACACAAGGATTCCAAACTTTCCCTTTTACATAGTTAATTAAGGATGCTAATAATTTACGAACGTTCAGGATTTATCATTTGCATCCTAAAACTAATGAGATCGCCTTACGAAACTAAATTATACTCCTACTAAAAGCCCCGACGCTCGCAGGAGCGCTTGCAGCGTGCCACGAGTGCCCTGGTGCGCGGCCGTTTGCCAGCGCGCGAACACAACGCCTCTTCATCAGCCTTGCAACTCGCGAGGTGCTGATTGGCGGCTTGTCGGCGGGCGAGCGCGATCTCACTGGTGTGGTGATCCGGCGCCAACAGGTACTCCTCCTCGCTGGAAGCATGCACCCGGTCCACGTATCGCCAAGTGTAGATGAGGCGCTTGGGGCCGACTGCACTCAGGGCTTTGGCGCGGGTGTCCTCCACCACCCTCACGGACCTCGCACGAGCCTTCTGCCAAGGAGCCAATTGCCTGACTCTCTCGGATGCGACATAGACCTGCCAGGCAGCTTGCCCCGTGGCGCGCTTCTCTTCCTCGGTCTTCTTCTCCACCCCTATTTTGGCGTGCTCTGTCGGAGGCAAAGCCTCCCACAAGGCGACATCCATTTCTTTCCAAAGCTCCTCAAGGCTGGGAGGCTCGACGGGCGGTGCGGCTGAGGGAGTCCTGGATTAGGGGGCCTCGGACAGCCGGACTATATGCTTATGCCGGACTATTGGACTATGAAGATACAAGATTGAAGAATTCGTCCCGTGTCCAGGTGGGACTCTCCTTTGCGTGGAAGGCAAGCTTGGCAATTCGTATATGTAGATTCCCTTCTTTGTAACCGACTGTGTGTAACCCTAGCCCCCTCCAGTGTCTATATAAACCGGAGGGTTTAGTCCGTAGGAAAAGAACAATCATAATCATAGGCCAGCTTCTAGGGTTTAGCCTCTACGATCTCGTGGTAGATCAACTCTTGTAATACTCATATCATCAAGATCAATCAAGCAGGAAGTAGGGTATTACCTCCATAGAGAGGGCCTGAACCTGGGTAAACATCGTGTCCCCCGCCTCCTGTTACCATTAGCCTTAGACGCACAGTTCGGGACCCCCAATCCGAGATCCACCGGTTTTGACACCGACATTGGTGCTTTCATTGAGAGTTCCACTGTGACGTCAAAAAAAGGTTTGATGGCTCGCCTTGTTATCAAGGACAACATCGCCTCCGGGGGAGCCTTTGCTTTAGGACAAACCCTCCGGCTAGGAGGCTTCGTCATGACGGCCCGTTCGACCACCTTGCCGACGATAACTTCTTGAGTCATCGAAAACAGCCTCCACGTCAGCTCGGAATACGTCGAGCGGATGGATTCAATGGAACTTTCGTCCTTGAACGAGCTCTTGCATCGCATCGCCGCCTTGGGAGTCGCTACAGACTATGATCGGATTGGGCTTAAACCCGATCAAAGAGAGATTAACTCTCCGCCGGTCACCCATCAAATAGCGGTGGTGGAGGAACAATGCAGCGATTCTTCCCTTATCTTGAGGATGAACTATGTCCGGATTCCCGGGCTCTCCGAGCCGAATACCCGCTCGCGGGAGGACATGACCCAAACTCTGAACTTAGAATCGGACAGCGGGCCAGAAAAATTGGGCAACATCCCGGAACCCAAACTACCAAGTTCGGAAGTTCCTCAGCCTCTGGGTCTCGGATCGGGTCAGGGTTCGGACTTAAATCCACCCACCCACCCAGATACAAGCAATCTTTTCCACATTAGACAACAACCCCAAGAGATAGTACATCACTTTTGGGCCAGATTCCTCCTTGTAATGAGCAAGGTTATGGATTGTCGCAAGGAAGATGCAATCTCATTCTTTTACAAAAATTGCACGGACAAGGGAATCCATAACGCCATAAGTCGCTGTGACATATCACACTTCGCTAACTTGGCAACCATAGTACAGAAGTACTGTGCGATGGAAAGCGCCTGGAAAACCCAGGCAAAATTTTGGGATCCTCCGGCTCTCACTAAACCCCTCGTCCGAACCAAAAGGGCGCACTCTCGCAAGTCACCCAATCCAATCACAAAGAAACCAAAGCCCACTAGAGGGTGTGGAACCGTATTGGAGGGATGGCTCAATAGGCCATGCAAAATTCACACCACACCTGATACCGTACCAACACACAACCTTAGAGCATGTTGTATACTTCGGCAGGTGGCCAAGAGCGGCGAGGATCTCCTCAATAACAATACCGCAGAGCATCATCCCGCAGAAAACAACAATATAGTGTTGACAGTCTTCAAGACTTTCTCCTCGAATAACAGGCGTAAGAGAGCACTCCGCGGCCTCGTCGAAGTCTGCCACGTTGCAGCAATAAATCCCTGGAACGACACGGCTATAACCTTTAATGCCAGTGACGAACCTCAATTCCGAGCAGTCCGAGCACCAGCCACTTTGGTCCTTAGTCCAATTATGGACGGCTTCCGGCTTACTAAAGTGCTCATGGACGGCGGTAGCGGATTAAACCTCATCTACGAGGAAACTCTCAACAAAATGGAAATAGACAAGAGCCGCATTGAGCAAAGCAGCACGACCTTCTGAGGGATTATCCCTAGTCGGGAGGCACGATGTGCGGGAAAAATCACACTCCACAAGGTCAAAAAAATCACACTCGATGTGGTATTCGGCACGCCGGAAAATTACAGGTCTGAAGAGATAACATTCCAAGTGGCCCCATTCAGTAGTGGATACCACGCCCTTTTAGGGCGGGATGCATTCGCGAGCTTCCAAGCTATACCCATTATGGGTACATGAAGCTCAAGATGCCCGGGCCCAACGGAATCATCACCCTAGCCAGTGATCCGGACATAGCACTTCGCGCCAAAAATAAAACCGCCGCCCTGGCCCTTGAGGCACTATCCGAAGCCCTCGCGGCCAAAGAATTAACTGCATTATGCTCCATAGTGGATAGGGACAACGTGATACTCGATAAGCGATCCAAGTCCACCTCTTTCAAACCAACGGACGAAATCGTCAAATTCCAAGTCCAACCAACGGATTCTAAAAAAACAACAGCCATCGGGGCACAGCTGAACCCCACAATCGATGCCGCACTGCGGGCGTTCTTACGCGAGAATTGGGACATTTTTTTCTGGTACCCTTCAGATATGCCAGGGATCCCACGTAGGCTGGCCGAGCATAGCCTCACCATATTGAAGGGATACAAGCCGGTCAAGCAAACACCACGACGCTTTTCAGAGCCTAAACGACAAGCTATGGGAGAGGAGCTAGCCAAGTTACTCAAAGCCGGATTCATCAGAGAAATAAAACACCCGGACTGGCTAGCAAACCTGGTGATGGTACCAAAGAAGGATAAATCCTGGTGCCTATGTGTCGATTTCAAGGACCTCAATAAGGCTTGCCCCAAGGATCCCTTCCCCCTCCCCCGCATTGATCAAATCATCGACGCTACCGCAGGACACGACTCATTGTGCTTCCTCGACGCATACTCCGGATACCATCAAATCAAGATGGCGGAGTCTGATCAAGCCGCAACGACATTCATTACCCCATACGGCCCTTTATGTTTCAACACCATGCCTTTCGGGCTCAAAAACGCCGGTGCAACCTACCAATGCATGATTCAGACATGCCTGGAAAAACAAATCGGGAAAACAGTTGAGGCGTACGTGGACGATGTGGTCATCAAGACCAGACACGTCGAATCTTTAATAGACGACCTGAGGCTCATGTTCCACAACCTCCGAACATATGACATCAAGCTCAATCCGGAAAAATGTGTTTTCAGCATTCCCGTCGGAAAGCTCCTAGGCTTCATCGTTTCCAATAGAGGAATTGAAGCAAACCCGGCTAAAATCCGAGCTTTGTCACAGTTGGCTACCCCAGCAGACCTCAAACAAATTCAGAAATTAACTGGATGCTTGGCTGCCTTAAGCCGCTTTATCTCCCAATTGGGAGAAAAGGCACTACCTCTTTATCGCCTTCTTCGACGCACCGAACACTTCGAGTGGACTGATGCGGATACGGCCAGACTGGAAGAAATAAAGGCCCTCTTGGCCAGCAACCTAATCCTGGCCGCACAAAACATTGGCGAACCCATGCTGTTATATATAGCTGCAACACACCAAGTTGTAAGCGCTATGCTCGTCGTTGAACGAGAGGAGGACGGACATAAGTTCCAGCTTCAAAAGCCGGTATAGTACGTATCCACTATCCTCACACCATGCAAGTCACGGTACCCACATTATCAAAAGATAGCATACGCGGTCTTCATGGCATCCTGGAAACTACGACACTACTTTCAAGAGTGTTCAATCACGGTGGCCTCCGAAGTAACACTCAATGATATAATAAATAACCGCAATGCCATGGGCCAGATTGGTTAGTGGGCCATCGAGATCCTCCCGTTCGACATTACATATAAACCACGGCGAGGCATTAAATCGCAAGTACTGGCTGACTTCGTCGCCGAATGGACAGAAGCCGAACTCCCTAAAGAGTACGGCGCATACTCCAATTGGATCATGCACTTTGACGGCTCTAAGATGGGCGTTGTCTTGACATCCCCCACCGGAGATACAGTCCAATACGTACTCCAAATACTATACACAGACTCCAACAATGTAGCCGAATACGAGACTCTGTTGCATGGTCTTTGGATGGCGGTCTCCATGGGCATCCAACGCCTAGAAGTGTGTGGGGATTCAAACCTCGCAATATCTCAAATAAATGGAGACTTTGACGCCAAGACCAGAAAATGGCGGCTTACCGTAATGTCGTCCTAAAAATGTCAGCTCGATTCGAGGGGCTTGAATTTCATCATGTGGTTCGAGAAAACAATCAAGCGGCGGGTATCCTTGCCTGCATCAGTGCTAAGCGTGACCCCGTCCCACCCAGTATCTTCTTGGAAAGGCCGTTCAAGCTATCCGTGGTATGGCAAGGGGAGACCAGCAATACTAGTCCGGATCCGACAACAACCCCAGATCCCGAACACACTGACATAATCGGAGGCTCCACCACCAAAATAACACCTTCGGCCCTTCTAATCATGGTTGTCATCGCCCCGTGGATAGAACCCTTCTTAGCCTACCTAAATAGGCAAGAACTCCCCGAGGACCAAAATGAGGCACATTGCATTGTGCGGCGCTCTAAAGCCTACAAGGTCCCCGAGGGAGAGCTTTATAAGAAAAGCGCTACCGGAGTACTTCAAAGATGTATCTCCGAAGAGGAAGGGCGGAAGCTCTTGGCGAAAATTCATGCTGGACTCGGCGGCCACCACGCCGCAGCTCGGGCCCTTGTAAGCAAGGCCTTCCGTACAGGTTTTTACTGGCCGATAGCCCGAGCGGATGCACAAGACCTCGTCCAACATTGCATCAGTTGTCAGCTCTTCGCCAACCAAAGCCATATGCCGCCCACCGCTCTCCAAACAATCCCATAATTTGGCCCTTTGTGGTCTAGGGGCTCGATATGGTCGGACCCCTTCAAGGAGGAAGCCATAAGAAAAAATACCTGTTGGTCATGGTGGATAAATTCACCAAATGGGTAGAGGCCAAACTAGTTAAAACAGCCGAATCCAGACCAGTGATAGACTTCATATCAGGGGTCGTGCACCATTACGGTGTCCCCCCACAGCATCATCACTGATAATGGCTCCAACTTCACAGCCGACAAGATGAAAACTTGGTGCGGCAACATGGGCATTAAGCTCGATTACGCCTCCGTCTATCACCCCCAAACAAACGGTCAAGTCGAACGAGCAAATGGTCTTATTATGAGCGGCATCAAACCCAGACTAGTGGGATCTCTGAAGGAATCAGACATGCACTGGGTCGAGGAGCTCGACTCCGTACTATCAGGGCTGCGGACCACGCCAAATCGCACTACCGGATACACACCCTTCTTCACGGTGTACGGCGCAGAGGCGGTATTACCCTGCGATATTATTCATGACTCACCTCGAGTGTGCATCTATGAAGAGAGAGAAGCCGAGCTTGATCGGCAGGATAGTTTAGATGCACTGGAGGAAGAGCGCAATGTTGCAAAAGCCCGATCCGCATTCTATCAGCAACAGGCTCGCAGGGATCAAAGTAGAGAAGTACGGGCCAAAACTTATAACGTTGGCGAACTCGTTCTACGCCTACCGGAGAAGAAAAAGGAAAATCTCAAGCCCAAGTGGGAGGATACCTTCATCATTGATAAAGTTCTCACCGGAGGAGCGTACCGCCTGCGTGATGCATCAGATAATCGACTCGATCCGAACCCATGGAACGCGGCTAGACTCCGAAGATTCTACGCCTAGCGCCGAACTCTGTTTTCGTCTCCTTCCCTCCGCCTTTTTTAGTTATATCCTCTCTCTTTCTTTTTTTATGGCTCTAAGGCTTTAAGTGTGACTCGACTACACACTCTTGATGCGCTAAATCCTCAAGTATGCGCGCTCACTATACCTGGGGGCTTCTTATACCGAAGTTTAGTATAATTATCTTCCGGGCATCACGCTCACTGCATATGTGTCGCTTCCCCATATGTAGCTTTTCTTCACCATTATATGCATCGATATGACTTAAGTTTTGGCCAAGCTGGCTTGCCTGGCTCCTATGTTTATGCCATACATTCCCTTTAGTTCGGCTAGGGCATAAGGGGAGCACTTCTGCGATTGTTACTGTCGGGTACTCCGGATGTGTACCTCAGACTGGGTGAAGCCGAAAGCTAGCGTTCTTAAGGAAATATTCGGTCGGTGAACTAAAGATGTTTTTACCTATTACAATACAAACCCCCAGATGTTGCATATACTGTGTTTCTGCTCGCAGTTCGGACATGTACATTAATGCATGCGTACCCAGGGAAAGGAACCCTTAACGGAACTATTCTCTCTGGAAGATGTTTCTTACTATCCATTTAATAGCTAGTTGGGTACTTGTCTGTTCAAGCAATTATGACCCCTACGCCTGGTTTCCATGCCTACCTATAAGTTTTATAACTGAGCGGGTATTCGGAAACACTCCAGACTGTCGGGCCCGGAGGCTGAAGCGAAAAGGTCCGCCATGACAAATGATTTACAATCTGGCTAGGGACAAAATATGTTAACTGAAGTACATAGTCACTCAGACTCACATACTACTTCTTCTATGCCATCCAACAAGCTGTCCAGCCTACAATCCTGTTGGGAATACTTTGCGGCTAATCCTACCTGGTCATATACCAGACTAACGGGAATCTCTTTCCCATTTGAACCTACAGGTCCGACCCGAGCCATGTGATTCGGATCGAGCTTGGTATACCACGTTTTTACAATGGCCCAAGCTTCCATCGCACCTTGTTGACAAGCAGATATCCTCCATAATCGGAAGCGCCACCGCGCTCCCTTGAGCAGCTATACAAGCTCCCCCATGCATCCTAGCAGGGAGGCGGATGGCTAGAAGGCCTTGGCGACACCCGGCATCACCTACCGAACTTGTTCATGCAGTTGTGAAAGCTCTTGGAGAAGATCGCCTGAGGATCCGGGCATCTCCTCTTCTGGACGACCAATCAGTATACCTACAGACATAACACTATTAGCTCGTTTCTTCGCTGAACTATATAAAGGTTCGTTTGAGCACATACTAAAAATGTCGCGTTGAAGCCTTTTATTCTCCTTCACGGAGTCAGCTAGCTGGGCCCGAACATCTTTCAATTCTACGCCCAGATGGGTATTGGCATCCTGGAGATCGTTTTTCTCTCGCCTGACCAGTGTAAGTACACGCTCGCCAGCCTCTAGTTGTCTTTGAGCTCTTTGTTCATCCTCTTGTAGGATCTCCGGATTCATTCCGAGATTGCCTACGGAATCTATTGTTGGATCTGCAACACGCCGAACACCAAATGGTACATGTAATTATGTTTTTTTATCGATCGAGAGAAATATTACCAGATGAGGTCTTCTTGGATTCCTCCATTTTGGCAGCTGAGGCCCTTAGCTGGGCTTTACACTCCTCTAGCTCTTGAGACAAACGGGTATTCTTCTCTGTAAGAACCTATTCATACAATGATCCTTAAATCAGTTGTACCAACTGTTTCAAGTCTCAGGGGCTACTGATATACATAATTATCAGATTTTGCTTACCCGTATATCCTTTAAATACTGGTTTGTGGCTCTAGCAAGCACATCTTGAGCAGCTCGGATGTACGCGTCTCCCGAGTTGAAGGCATTGAAAGCCTCTTCGGAAAAACTAGGGTTGCGGAGTGCGACCCGCCGATGCTGATGATTCATAGTGCTCTCCACCTCGGAATTTGTAGCGGATATTCTATCCGCATCCTCTGTAGGAGGACCGTCCGGTGTCGTCCCCACGTTAGCCTCCACCCTTGAGGCCGGTTCTGGAATCTGGCTGGTAGAGGCGTGACGGGCAGGATCCTTGGATACAGTCCGGCAAATATTCTTTCTGCCAAGACACAGCGGACATTGTTATAATTTAAGATAACAATCACGGAGCATGTTTTAAACCATACCTCTTCGACGGCGGCTCGGCCATGTCTCTACTCGCTTTCCTTTTTGGAAGCCAACCCGGTCTGGGCACCTCTCATTGATGAGTCGCCGCGGTGTCGGTGTACAAAAGTAGGGGCTCTCCTTTTGACCCCTTTACTTGTGCACGGGCAGTCAGAGCCACCCTCCACGGCCACGCCTAACAGGGCAGCAAAGGGAAGTCGGAGAGAAGCCAAAGGCACAAGACAAACAAAGCGACGACAAGGACCAAGGCCACAAAGATCGGATGGATGAAGCAGGTTTCCCCAGCAAGGACCCTTGCGGGGGCGGCCTCAGCGGCCCCGGTAAGACCCTTGCCAGGGCAGCTCGCTCACACCAGCTGAGCGAGCCACCTTTGAGCCCACCAACGCTAGACAGACGCATTGGGACAAGGCTCGGGAGGCACCTCTGTGGTGGCATGCAGATCTTTGTGAAGACAAAGAATACTCAAGATAAAATGAGGATAGGAAGGCAACGATCCTCACCAAGATCTTCACCGAACGAACCCACAAGATCTTGCCGGGGACGCCAGCGCGCCACGGCAAGACCCTTGTCGGGCCACCCGGCAAGGCCCTCGCAAAGCGCACCAGCACGGCCACCGCCAGGCCCGCGCCAGCCAAGTCTCTGCCGCCGTTTGCATGCAGCTGCCGACCCAACCAGCTGGGCAGGCACCTGCGTGGCAACATGCAGCCCTTCGTGGAAGCTCCACCACCGCGCCACCTCAGCTGCCTACCTACCTACATGGCACCACATGCACGGCTGGCCAGGGCGCGTGTCGAAGCGAGGAGGAGCGGCGACGGACGGGACGGGCCTCGCTCCCGCCCCCGATAAAGTGAAGGGACACCTAAGCCTCGCATTAAATGCACTTTGTCTTGTAATACCAGCGATAACCTCACAGCACTGTAGCACTTTCGACCTCCTGTGTGCCACTGTGGCAGCCCCTTTCGCCTATAAAAGGAGGCCCATGGCGCACTGGAGGGGGATTCGGCTCTTTCGAACCTAGCAGCACCCAGAGCTAGTTCAAGAGCTCAAGAACACTAAATACATCCACCAAAGCAGGATCGTAGGGTTTTACGCATCTTTGCAGCCCGAACCTGGGTAAATCTCCTTTGTGCTGTCTGCTAGTCCCGCTCTTCTCACGACCAGCACCCCGCAACCGTAGTAGGGATTCCAGAGATACCGTAGGTGTCGTTTCCCACCGACATCTTTGGCGCACCAGGTAGGGGGGCCCAATTGTGAGAATCTGGTCTAGCAGCCGACCTAGCTGTTCTTCATCGCCATGGCTCCTAAGAAGAAGCTGACCATGTCGATCGGTTCGTCCGGGACCGGGTTGCCAGTACCGGTGCGGACCAGTAGCGGGCCAGTCGCGGAGAGAACCCGTGGCGCGGCCCCCGAACATCGACACCATCCTGGCGGTCCAGGCCTGATAACCCACAAGTATAGGGGATCTATCGTAGTCCTTTCGATAAGTAAGAGTGTCAAACCCAACGAGGAGCAGCAGGAAATGATAAGAGGTTTTCAGTAAGGTTTTCTCTGCAAGCACTGAAATAGTAGGTGATGGATAGTTTTGTGATAATATAAATAGTAACGAGCAAAAGTAAATAAAGTAAATAAAGTGCAGCAAGGTGGCTCAATCCTTTATGTAGCAAAGGATAAGCCTAGAAAAATACTGATAATGGAGAAGGAGCTCCCGAGGACACATTGGGAATTATCGTCAAGCTAGTTTTCATCACATTCATAAGATTCGCGTTCGGTAATTTGATAGTTTGATATGTGGGTGGACCGAAACTTGGGTACTGCCCTAACATGGACAAGCATCCCACTTATGATTAACCCCTATTGCAAGCATCCGCAACTACAAAAAGGAGTATTAAGGTAAACCTAACCACTACATTAAACATATGGGTCCATATCAACCCCTAACGAAGCAATGCATAAACTAGGGTTTAAGCTTCTGTCACTCTAGCAACCCATCATCTACTTATTACTTCCATATGCCTTCCTCTAGGCCCAAATAATGGTGAAGTGTCATGTAGTCGACGTTCACATAACACCACTAGAGGAGAGACAACATACATCTCATCAAAATAACAAATGAATACCAAATTCACATGACTACTAATAGCAAGACTTCACCCATGTCCTCAGGAACAAACGTAACTACTCACAAAGCATATTCATGTTCATAATCAGAGGGGTAATAATATGCATAAAGGATCTGAACATATGATCTTCCACCAAGTAAACCAACTAGCATCAACTATAAGGAGTAATCAACACTACTAGCAACCCACAGGTACCAATTTGTGGTTTTGATACAAGATTGGATACAAGAGATGAACTAGGGTTTTGAGATGAGATGGTGATGGTGAAGATGTTGATGGAGATTGACCCCCTCCCGATGAGAGGATTGTTGATGATGACGTTGGTGATGATTTCCCCCTCCCTGAGGGAAGTGTCCCTGGTAGAACAGCTCCGCCAGAGCCCTAGATTGATTCCGCCAAGGTTCCACCTCGTGGCGGCGGAGTTTCGTCCCGTAAGCTTGCCCACGATTTTTTCCAGGTGAAAACCCTTCATATAGCAGAAGATGGACGTCGGAGGAACACGAGGGAGCCCAGGAGATAGTTGGCGCGCCCTCCTGTCTCCTGGACAGGGTGTGGGCCCCCTGGCCTATTTCTTTTGCCCAAAAATTCTTATTAAATCTAAAAAGTTGTTTCGTGGAGTCTCAGGTCTTTTGGAGTTGTGCAGAATAGGTTTCCAACGTTTGCTCCCTTTCCAGCCAGAATTCCAGCTACCGGCATTCCCCCTCTTCATGGTAAACCTTGTAAAATAAGGGAGAATAGCCATAAGTACTGAGATATAATGTGTAATAACAGCCCATAATGCAATAAATATTGACATAAAAGCATGATGCAAAATGGACGTATCAACTCCCCCAAGCTTAGACCTCGCTTGTCCTCAAGCGGAAGCCGAAATCAAAAAATATGTCCACATGATGATAGAGGTGTCGATAAAAATAAAATACAGACATGAGGGCATCATGATCATTCTAATAACAGCAACATATATGGATTTTGTCATATGATTTCTTATGTTCAAGTAATAAACAATTCACATTGTCAAGTATGGTTCAAAAACTTCATTGGGAACTAATAAACTATGATCTCAGTCATTGAAGCAATTGCAATTTATCGTAACATTAGAAAGAGTCAATAATAGAGCTTTTCAGCAAGCTCACATACTCAACTATCTCGTAGTCCCCTATAATTCTTAACACTCACGCAATACTTGTGGTTATAGAATTTCAGCCGGACACTGAGAAAGATAGGGGCTTATTGCGTCGCCTCCCAATGCATTCACCTTTAGGTGATGTCAACCATAATAGCCTATGCCAACTTACATCCAATTGGATATATGTATCATGATCTTTCAAACACGAGGAGCTTGCCAAAGGATAAAATGAAAAAGGGAAAGGTGAGGATCACCTTGACTCAAGCATAAAGTAAAACATAAAGTAAAAGATAGGCCCTTCGCAGAGGGAATCAGAGGTTGTCATGTGCGTTTAGGGTTGATGCATGAAATATTAATGCAAAAGAACGTCACTTTATATTGCCCCTTGTATGTGGACCTTTATTATGCAATCCGTCGCTTTTATTACTTCCACAACAAGTTCGTACAAAGCTTATTTTCTCTGCACTAATAAGTCATACATATTTAGGGAGCAATTTTTATTGCTTGTACCGATGACAACTTACTTGAAGGATCTTACTCAATCCATAGGTAGGTATGGTGGACTCTCATGGCAAAACTGGGTTTAAGGGTGTTTGGAAGCACAAGTAGTATCTCTACTTGGTGCAAGGAATTTGGCTAGCATGAGGGAGAAAGGCAAGCTCAACATGTTTGGAAGGTCAATGAGAATATACTTTAACTGAGATGTCGGAAAACATAAACCATTATGTTGTCTTCCTTGTCCAACGTCAACTCTTTTAGCATGTCATACTTAATGAGTGCTTCACAATCATAAAAGATGTCCAAAATAATATACTTATATGTGAACCCCTCTTTCCTTATTACTTCCTATTAATTGCAACGATGACCAAGGCTACGTTCATCAACTCTCAACATTTTTTATGCCTCATACTTTCTATGTGTGAAGTTATCACTATCCATAAGATCAATATGAACTCTTTTGTTCTTTCTACTTTCTCAAGATCATAGCAACCTAGCAAAGCCCTTGACTCAACACTAATTATTTATTATAGATAGCACACGGACTCGATTACAAAAAGAGATCGCAAAGCAAAACTCAAAACTACTTGATATCAAAACTTCAACTACTAATAGATCAAGATACTACTAAAAGGATCAAACTAAATAAAACGGTAAAGATAGGAATGTGATGGTGATATGATACCGTGGCACCTCCCCCAAGCTTGGAAGTTGCCAAGGGGAGTGCCCATACCCATGTGATTATTTCTCCTTCTTCACGGTTGGTGTTATGATCTTCTTGGCAATTATGCCCTTAAGGATATGGTTCTCCTCCTCGAGCTTATTGACCTGTTGTTTGAGCTCCATATTTTCTTTACGGAGCTTGCCCGTGATAGACAAAGCTCCTTTTACCCAAGGATGGTGCATAGCTTCTGGAGAACAAGTGAAACTCTTTTTCATATTTTCATAAGAAAGAAATCGGGAGTTGAAAGGAGTGACCGAAGTAGGGACAGCCAGGCTAGGTAGTTCCCCCATTGTGAATTCTACTTGAAGGCGAGAGGTAACTTCTTGATCTTCCTCCATGGCATCTACCCTTTTCAAATCAGCCTCCATCTCGTCCTCCGTTAATGGTCCAAAGTGATGGGCATCGCTATTTGCTCCTGGACCTAGCGTTGGGTGAGACACCCGGCTCTCCCCAACTGATTCCCGAGAAGTCATCTTACTTTATTCTGCAACAGGAACAGCTCGAAACGAAAACAGAGGATATTTGCGTGATACTGTGGTCAAAATCTTCGGGAGTATATATAATGAATTTTTACCGACCAAAATATGTGACATACAAGAAAATGGAGCCCGGGAGGCACATGAGGTGCCCACGAGACAGGGGGCGTGCCCTACAGGGGGGCGCCCTCCCTCTCGTGGGAGCCTCGTGCCCCTTTCGGACTACTTCTTTCTTCCTAAAATCCTTAAATAATCCAAAACTGATAAAAATGGCCATTAGAGTTGTTTTGGAGTCGGTTTACTTACCGTACCACGTACCTATGCCTTTTCGGAGTCTGGAACGTTCTGGAAAGTGTCTCTTATGTATTCCTCAGGGGTTATGGTTTCAATAATATTAGTTTCAACATTGATAGGATTACCTGAAAAATAATGTTTAATTCTTTGACCATTTACCACCCTGGGGTTTGTGCCTTCGAAGTTATTGATTTTTATAGCACCACAACGATAGACCTCCTCGATAACGTAGCGACCTTCCCATTTTGAGAGAATTTTTCCCATAAAAAATCTTAAACGAGAGTTGAATAATTACACATAATCTCCTACGTTAAACTCACGCTTTTGTATCCTCTTATCATGCCAGCGTTTGACTTTTTCTTTGAAAAGCTTGGCATTCTCATATGCTTGGGTTCTCCATTCATCAAGTGAGCTAATATCAAATAACCTTTTCTCACCGGCAAGTTTGAAGTCATAATTGAGCTCTTTAATAGCCCAATATGCTTTATGTTCAAGCTCAAGAGGTAAATGACATGCTTTTCCATAAACCATCTTATATGGAGACATACCCATAGGATTTTTTTATGCAGTTCTATAGGCCCATAATGCATCATTAAGTTTTTTGGACCAATTCTTTCTAGATCTATTCACAGTCTTTTGCAAAATTAATTTGAGCTCTCTATTGCTCAACTCTACTTGACCACTAGACTGCGGGTGATAAGGAGATGCGATTCTATAATTGACATCATACTTAGCAAGCATCTTACAGAAAGCACCATGAATAAAATGTGAACCACCATCAGTCATAAGATATCTAGGGACTCCAAACCTCGGAAAAATAACTTCTTTAAGCATTTTAATAGAGGTGTTATGATCAGCACTACTAGTTGGAATAGCTTCTACCCACTTAGTAACGTAATCAACAGCAACTAAAATATGTGTATAACCATTGGAGGCAGGAAAAGGTCCCATATAATCAAAGACCCAAACATCAAACGATTCGATAACAAGAGAATAATTCATAGGCATTTCGTGACGTCTACTAATGTTACCTATTCTTTGACATTCATCACAAGATACGACAAACTTACGAGCATCTTTGAAAAGAGTAGGCCAATAAAAACCAGATTGTAGTACCTTGTGTGCAGTTCTATCTCCAGCGTGGTGTCCTCCATAGGATTCAGAGTGACACTTGCGTAGGATCTGTTCCTGTTCATGCTCAGGCACACAACGTCTAATAACACCATCTACTCCTTCTTTATAAAGGTGTGGATCATCCCAGAAGTAACGTCTTAAATCATAAAAGAACTTTTTCTTTTGCTGGTATGTGAAACTAGGAGGTATATATTTAGCAACAATGTAATTAGCATAATCAGCATACCAAGGAGCAATATGAGAAGCATTGAGAACTGCTAATTGTTCATCAGGAAAACTATCATTAATAGGCAGTGGGTCATCAAGAACATTCTCTAGCCTAGACAAGTTGTCTGCAACGGGGTTCTCAGCTCCCTTCCTATCAATAATATGCAAGTCAAATTCTTGGAGCAAGAGAACCCATCTAATGAGTCTAGGCTTAGCATCTTTATTTTCCATAAGATATTTAATAGCAGCATGATCAGTGTGGATAGTAACTTTGGAATCAACAATATAAGGTCTAAACTTATCACATGCAAACACAACTGCTAAGAATTCTTTTTTGGTAGTAGCATAATTTCTCCGGGCAGTATCAAGAGTCTTACTAGCATAATGGATAACATTCAATGTCTTATCGACTCTTTGCCCTAAAGCAGCACCTACAGCATAATCACTAGCATCGCACATAATTTCAAAAGGTAAAATCCAATCAGGTGGCTGAACAATAGATGCAGTGATCAAAGCCTTCTTAAGTGTTTCAAATGCTTCTACACAATCATCATCAAAGACAAAAGGAATATCTTTTTGCAATAAATTAGTCAGAGGCCTAGAGATTTTAGAAAAGTCCTTAATGAACCTCCTATAAAAACCGGCATGACCTAGGAAACTTCTTATACCTTTTATGTCCTTGGGACATGGCATCTTTTCAATAACATCAACTTTGGCCTTATCAACTTCAATACCTCTCTCGGAGATCTTGTGCCCCAAGACAATGCCTTCATTAACCATAAAGTGACACTTTTCCCAATTCAGGACGAGACTAGTGTCTTCGCATCTATGCAAAACTCGATCAAGGTTGCTCAAACAATCATCAAAAGAGGATCCATAGACGGAGAAGTCATCCATGAATACCTCACAAATATTTTCACAAAAATCAGAAAATATAGCCATCATGCATCTTTGAAAGGTAGCAAGTGCATTACATAAACCAAAAGGCATACGTCTATAAGCAAAAGTACCAAAAGGGCAAGTAAAAGTAGTTTTAGATTGATCCCTCATTGAAGCAGTATCCGAGAGAAACCGAATAACCATCTAGAAAGCAAAAATGTGTGTGTTTGGATAGCCTTTCTAGCATTTGATCAATAAAAGGTAAAGGGTAATGATCTTTCTTAGTGGCTTTATTTAACTTACGGAAATCAATTACCATCCTATAACCTGTAATAATTCTTTGCGGGATCAATTCATCTTTATCATTAGGAACAACGACAATACCTCCCTTTTTGGGGACAGAATGGACAGGGCTTACCCATTTACTATCAGCAACGGGATAAATAATACCTGCTTCAAGGAGTTTTAGTATCTCATTTCTTACCACTTCCTTCATTTTGGGATTTAATCGTCTTTGAGGATCTCTGACTGGTTTGGCATCTTTCTCCACTGAGATATTGTGTTGACATAATGTGGGACTAATGCCCTTAAGATCATCCAGAGTATATCCAATAGCAGCTCGGTGCTTCTTCAGAGTTTTCAATAATCTTTCTTCTTCTTTCTCTGAAAGGTTAGCACTAATAATAACAGGATATATTTCTTTTTCATCAAGATAAGCTTACTTAAGATTATCAGGTAATGGTTTGAGTTCAAACACGGGATCACGCTTGGGTGGAGAAGGATCCCCAAGAATTTCAACGGGAAGTTTATGTTTCAGCATAGGTTCTTGTTTAAGGAACACTTCATCTATTTCTTCCCTTTCCTTCATAGACATATCATTTTCATGGTCTAGCAAATATTGTTCTAACGGATCAGTTGGAGGAACAGCAATGGAAGCAAGACCAATAATTTCATCTTTACTAGATGGTTCCTCTTCACGGTGTTGTCTACGAAATTTAGAAAAGTTGAATTCATGAGACATATCACCTAGACCAATAGTAACTACATCCTTTTCGCAATCTATCCTATCATTAACGGTGTTCAAGAAGGGTCTACCAAATATAATGGGACAAAAGCTATCTTGTGGGGATCCAAGAACAAGAAAATCAGCAGGATATTTAGTTTTCCCACACAAGACTTCAACATCTCTAACAATTCCCATTGGTGAAATAGTATCTCTATTGGCAAGTTTAATTGTGACATCAATATCTTCGAACTCAGCAGGTGCAATATCGTGCTTAATTTCGTTGTATAAGTCAATAGGTATTGCACTAGCACTAGCACCCATATCACATAAGCCATGATAACAATGATCTCCTATTTTAACAGAAATAACAGGCATGCCTACCACAGGTCTATGTTTATCTTTACCACAAGGTTTGGCAATTCTAGCAGTTTCATCACAGAAATAAATAACATGCCCATCAATATTATCAGACAAGAGATCTTTAACAATAGCAACATTAGGTTCAACTTTGATTTGCTCAGGAGGTGTATAAGTTCTAACATTGCTCTTACGAACAACAGTCGAAGCTTTAGCATGATCTTTTATCCTAACAGGAAAAGGAAGTTTTTCAACATAAGCTGTAGGAATAATAGGATCAATATATGTAATAGTCTTCTCTTCGACTATAATAGGTGCAAATACTTTCACTTCAATGGGAGGATTATATTTAAACCACTTATCTTTAGGGAGATCAACATGAGTAGCAAAAGTTTCACAAAAGGTAGCTACTATCTCAGAGTCAAGTTCATACTTAGAGCTAAATCCACGGAAAGCATCGGTATCCATAAAAGATTTAACACAATCAAACTTAGGTGTCATACCTGACTCCTTACCATCGTCGGAACCCCAATCTTCAGAGTTGCGTTTAATTCTTTCCAATAAGTCCCATTTGAAATCAATAGTCTTCAGCATATAAGAACCAGCACAGGAAGTATCAAGAAGGTTGCGATTATCAAGAGAAAGCCGAGCATAAAAATTCTGAATAATCATTTCCTGAGAGAGCTCATGATTGGGGCATGAATACAACATTGACTTAAGCCTCCCCCAAGCTTGATCGATACTTTCTCCTTCGCGAGGCCAAAAATTATATATGTAATTACGATCACGATGAACAAGATGCATAGGATAGAACTTCTGGTGAAATTCCAACTTCAATCGCTTATAGTTCCAATATCTCATATCATCACATAGCCTATACCATGTTATTGCATCTCCCTTCAAAGATAAAGGGAAGACCTTCCTTTTGACAACATCATCGGGAATACCTGCAAGCTTAAATAATCCACAAACTTCATCCACAAAGATGAGGTGTAAGTCGGGATGCAATGTTCCATCTCCTGCGAAAGGATTAGCTAGCAGTTTCTCTATCATACCCGAAGGAATCTCAAAGTGAATATTTTCACAAGGTTCAGTAGGTAGGAGCATCTCTTTGCTCTTCTGGTTGGGGTGAAGATACCCCAAACAAGCCCCTCAAAGGATTAGTTTCCATAGTAACAAGTGACAAAAAATTTCAGCACACTATATAAATGTTTCCTTACCAAGTTCCAGTCACCAAGAGCGCTACACTCCCCGGCAACAGCGCCAGAAAAGAGTCTTGATGACCCACAAGTATAGGGGATCTATCGTAGTCCTTTCGATAAGTAAGAGTGTCGAACCCAACGAGGAGCAGAAGGAAATGATAAGCGGTTTTCAGTAAGGTTTTCTCTGCAAGCACTGAAATAGTAGGTGATAGATAGTCTTGTGATAAGATAAATAGTAACGAGCAAAAGTAAATAAAGTGCAGCAAGGTGGCCCAATCCTTTATGTAGCAAAGGATAAGCCTAGACAAATACTAATAATGGAGAAGGAGCTCCCGAGGACACATTGGGGATTATCGTCAAGCTAGTTTTCATCACGTTCATAAGATTCGCGTTCGGTACTTTGATAATTTGATATGTGGGTGGACTGACACTTGGGTACTGACCTAACATGGACAAGCATCCCACTTATGATTAGCCTCTATTGCAAGCATCCGCAACTACAAAAAGGAGTATTAAGGTAAACCTAACCACAGCATTAAACATATGGGTCCATATCAACCCCTACAAAGCAACGCATAAACTAGGGTTCAAGCTTCTGTCACTCTAGCAACCCATCATCTACTTATTACTTCCCTATGCCTTCCTCTAGGCCCAAATAATGGTGAAGTGTCATGTAGTCGATGTTCACATAACACCACTAGAGGAGAGACAACATACATCTCATCAAAATATCGAACGAATACCAAATTCACATGACTACTAATAGCAAGACTTCACCCATGTCCTCAGGAACAAACGTAACTACTCACAAAGCATATTCATGTTCATAATCATAGGGGTAATAATATGCATAAAGGATCTGAACATATGATCTTCCACCAAGTAAACCAAATAGCATCAACTACAAGGATTAATCAACACTACTAGCAACCCACAGGTACCAATTTGTGGTTTTGATACAAGATTGGATACAAGAGATGAACTAGGGTTTTGAGATGAGATGGTGCTGGTGAAAATGTTGATGGAGATTGACCCCCTCCCGATGAGAGGATCGTTGATGATGACGTTGGTGATGATTTCCCCCTCCCGAAGGGAAGTGTCCCCGGCAGAACAACTCCGCCAGAGCCCTAGATTGATTCCCCTAAGGTTCTGCCTCGTGGCGGCGGAGTTTCGTCCTGTAAGCTTGCCCACGATTTTTTCCAGGTGAACACCCTTCATATAGTAGAAGATGGACGTCGGAGGCCCACAAGGGAGCCCAGGAGATAGGGGCGCGCCCTACAGGGGGGGCACCCTCCTGTCTCCTGGACAGGGTGTGGGCCCCCTGGCCTATTTCTTTTGCCCAAAAATTCTTATTAAATCTTAAAAGTTGTTTCGTGGAGTCTCAGGTCTTTTGGAGTTGTGCAAAATAGGTTTCCAACATTTGCTCCCTTTCCAGGCAGAATTCCAGCTGCCGGCATTCCCCCTCTTCACGGTAAACCTTGTAAAATAAGGGAGAATAGCCATAAGTATTGAGATATAATGTGTAATAACAGCCCATAATGCAATAAATATTGACATAAAAGCATGATGCAAAATGGACGTATCAGGGCCTGGCGAGTGGCATCGTTCGCGCGGCAGGCGGCGAGCCGCCAGTTGCGGGCTCGAGAGATGGAGTCGGGCCCCCCACAGGCGGCGCGGGGCCCTCCAGGGGCACCGCCATCCTGCCAGACGGCGGCACGGCAGCCTCCAAGACACCAACACCGGCACCCACGGCGCGCTCTTCTCAAGTTGTGCGTGATGAGCAGCGTCACCCAGTCGGTGACCCTGCGCGCCGCCCTGGGAAGAGTCTCGTGCGCCCATCACATGATGAGGAGGGCCAGCATGTGCGCCGAGGTGCTGACGGAGGTGGCGAGCGGCTGCGGGGCCGTGATGCAGCTCGTTCTAACGCGGTTAGAAGTCGAGGCGCATCACGGTCCACCCAGCTTTCGCCGCCATCCACGCCACCGGAAGCCCTAGCACGCGCGACCAGCAAGACCCCTCGCACCTACTCCGGCAAGCACACCTCTTAGGGGTGTTGCGCTTCCGTTGAGAACAAGCCAGAGAGCTCCGTCGGCAAGGTCAAGAAGTCCAGAGCCACACCACTAGAGACCAAGAAGGTGCCCGTCAAGGAGGATGGCACGGGGGAGCTTTTACCATAAGCTCCACCCTCAACGGAAAATAGGAAAGCAAGCTCGTCACCTTCCTGCGGGCGAATGTCGATGTGTTTGCATGGCAAGCCTTCGACATCCCCGGCGTTCCCAGGGAGGTGATTGAGCACCACCTTGTTGTCTGTCCTCATGCGCGGCCCGTCAAGCAGAAGGTCAGGAAGCAAGCTCTGGAGAGGCAGGAGTTCATCACAGAGGAAATCAGAAAGCTAGAGGCGACAGGCTTGGTGAGAGGAGTACTCCAGCCGACGTGGTTAGCCAATCCGGTAGTAGTGCGCAAGGCAAATGGGAAGTAGAGGTTGTGTATTGATTACACAGACATTAATAAGGCTTGTCCAAAGGATCCCTTCCCGTTACAGCGCATTGACCAGATTGTTGACTCCATGGCCGGGTGTGACCTTCTATCATTCCTCGACGCCTACTCGGGATACCACCAGATCTTCATGACGAAACAGGACGAGGAGAAGACAGCATTCATCACCCCGTGTGGTACATATTGCTTTTTACGGATGCCTTTCGGGTTGAAGAGTGCTGGCTCAACCTTTGCAAGAGCGGTCCAAATTGGTTTTTAGCCCCAGCTGCATAGAAATATGGAAGCTTATATGGATGACATAGTGGTCAAAACCAAGGACAAAGCAACCCTTCTGCAAGATCTGGAGGAAACATTTGCAAACCTGCACAAGATCAATCTCAAATTGAACCCTGAGAAGTGTGTCTTCAGCATCCCGTGTGGCAAGCTTCTCGGATTCTTTGTGTCCCAGCGCGGGATTGAAGCAAACCCAGATAAGATCAAGGCCATCGAGTAGATTGAGGCACCCAAACGGATCAAGGACATGCGTCGGCTCACTGGCTGCATTGCTGCCATGAGCCGGTTCATCTCCAAGTCCGTGGAGTGTGTCCTTCCTTTTTTCAAGATCTTGAAGAAGGCAGGGCCAGTGGAGTGGACCCCAGAGGCCAAGGCAGCGCTGCAAGATTTGAAGAAATACCTCTCCTCTACCCCAGTGCTGGTTGCGCCCAAACCACAAGAACCGTTGCTGCTTTATCTAGCGGCAACAAATCAGGTGGTTAGTGCCGCACTACTGGCGCAGAGAGAGGTCGATGAGGAGACAGCAGCAGCGGCAGAGTCAATGGTTGGCGGGCCAAAACCCTCCCCGGCAGGGCTCGGTCCCAGCAAGACTGAATCCCCGGCAGGGCTCGGTCCCAGCAATACTGAATCCCCGGCAGGGCTCGGTCCCGGCAAGACTGGCGCCAGTATGATGGGACCCACACGGCCAGGTGAAGTGGCGCAAAGGAAGAATATGGTGCAGCACCCGATTAACTTCGTCAGCTCCCTCTTGCAGGGAGCTAGGTCGAGGTATTCAGGTGTGCAAAAATTGCTCTTCGGCCTCCTTATGGCCTCGAGGAAGCTGCGCCACTACTTCCAAGCGCACAAGATCACCGTGGTTACCCGCCTTCCTTTGCAAAGGATACTGCATAACCCTGATGCAACAGGAATGATCGTGGAATGGGCCCTGGAGCTGTCAAGTTTTGGTCTGAAGTTTGAAAGTACCTCGACGATCCAGAGCAGAGTCTTGTCAAAAATTTTTGTAGAATGGACCTCGACGCCTGACGAAGAGGTATAGGAGACTACTCTCCCCGACGAGGAAACAAGCGGCAACTGGATCATGTACTTCGATGGGGCTTTTTCGCTGCAAGTCGCCGGTGCCAGAGTGCTGCTTGTCGCACCCACCGGAGAGCACCTCAAGTACGTCATCCAAATGCACTTTCCCCGGGAGATGTCAACCAACAACACCGCCGAGTACGAGGGTTTTCTTGCCGGTCTCAGGATCGCGGCAGACCTCGGAGTTAAAAAGCTCATCGTCAGGGGCGACTTACAGCTCGTCCTCAGGCAAATCAACAAAGATTATCAGAGCCCATTGATGGAAGCTTACGTAGATGAGGTGAGGAAAATGGAGGAGCGCTTTGACGGTATACAAGTGGAGCATGTCCCTCGGGCGGAGAACGACATCGCCGACTACCTGCCAAAGCGCGCTGCCCTCAAGCTACATGTGGAACTAGGTACTTTTGTGCTTCAGTTAACCCAACCATCCATTGAGCCGTCGACCGGGCAGAACAAGCGGAGGAAGCTAGGCCCCGGCAAGTACTTCCCCACCGAGCTCCCCGGAGCCGCCGGCGAAGATGTTGCCGTGGATGCCGATCCTGCCGCGGGACAGCCGACTCCGGCAGGACCTCGGGTCATGGCCATGGAGACGGCCACTCCCGTGGCAGAAGAGATGCCTTTGGTCCTTGTCGTCAAGCCACAGGCTCTGGCATGGGCGCAACACACCTTCCGATTCCTTCAAAAAGGAGAGCTTCCTGAGGAGCAGGAAGAGGCGGAAAGAGTAGCCCGCCGGTCTGCTCTGTACCAATTCATTGATTATGAATTGTACAGAAAAAGACCGAATGGGGTGAAATTGACGTGCATCTCCCAGGAGGAAGGACTAAAGCTGTTGGCAGAGATACATGGAGGCATATGTGGCTCCCACATAGGGTCGAGGGCCCTTGCCGGCAAGGATTTCCGGCAAGGTTTCTTTTGGCCCACCGCCCTCCAGGATGCGACGACACTAGTAACCAAGTGTGAAGCGTGCCAGTTCCATTCAAAGAAGCTCCATCAACCAGCTCAAGCCCTGCAAACTATCCCTCTCTCATGGCCCTTCTTGGTCTGGGGGATCGACATATTGGGCCCTTTCCCCCATGCTGTCGGGGGCTTTGAGTACTTGTACATCGCACTCGACAAGTTCACAAAGTGGCCAGAGGTGGAAGCAGTGAGGAAGGTGACAGCACAGTCAGCCATCTAGTTCTTCAAGGGACT
This sequence comes from Aegilops speltoides, assembly GCA_021437245.1. NCBI lineage: Eukaryota > Viridiplantae > Streptophyta > Magnoliopsida > Poales > Poaceae > Aegilops > Aegilops speltoides. The sequence continues at coordinate 266,563,300 of CM038141.1, forward strand.
AGTGTGCCGTTTTGGGGTGCCCAACAGGATCATCACCGACAACGGCACACAGTTCCCAAGCCATGCCTTCATGCAATACATTGAGGATCTCGGTAGCAGGGTCTGTTTTGCTTCCGTGGCACATCCACGGAGCAACGGCCAAGCGGAGAGAGCAAATGCTGAAGTCCTGCGAGGCTTAAGAATGAAGACTTATGACAGGCTGCACAAAAGTGGAAGGCGCTGGATTGATGAGTTACCGGCGGTTCTTTGGTCGATCAGAACGACACCAAATCGAGCCACCGGCCAAACACCCTTTGCCCTGGTCTACGAGGCAGAAGCAGTTCTCCCCACAGAACTCATATACGGGTCCCCTCAAGTGCTCGCTTATGATGAGCTTGAGCAAGAGCGATTGCGGCAAGATGACGCGACACTCCTTGAGGAAGATCGTCTCCGGGCGGCTGTGAGAGCAGTATGCTACCAGCAAGCCTTGCGCCGCTACCATAGCCGCAAGGTTCGTGCCCGGAGCATTGAGGAAGGTGACCTTGTTCTTCGGCACTTTCAGTCGGCCAAGAATTCCAACAAGTTGACGCCGAAGTGGGAAGGCCCTTATCGGGTAACGCGAGTCACTAGGCCCGGTGCAGTCCGGTTGGAGACCGAAGGTGCCGTTCCAATGAGCAACTCCTAGAACATCGAGCATCTCTGCAAGTTTTACCCATAAGGCGCGGCTGCCGGGCCTCCCGGCAAGCCACCCTTTTGTACAAGCCTTGCCGGCAAGGCATGTAACCCTTTGTACAAAGCCAGGCGCAGACCCTTAGCATAAATAAACGAAGCGCTGGTGCCCTAAGTTATAGCATGCATGCTAGGTTGAGTCTCTTCCTTGGTTAGAGTTGATAGTGCTGAGCGGCAGCTAACCCCTAGCTTAGAGGTGGAGTGCGCGTTTATCTATTCTTCTCCGTCTTCTTTGGTTCACAGGACACATGAGTATTCTTGTCGAATTGCTTTGGAGGAAAGGGGACGGACCGGCGTCCGTGCCTCGGCAAGCCAAAGTTGCCGGGGGCCACAAGAGCAAGAATCCATCTGTAGCAAGCCAAGGTTGCCGGGGGCTACAGATCCAAATAAGTTCGCCATCCCCTGTCATGCATTTCGTTATATACCGGGATTCGTGAAACCCCATTCTATCTCTGAACTATCGTGCTCCCCTTTTTCGGTACCCAAGGATTATCCCCTGGATCTGAATTTGGTCGTAGCCGCGGCAGCAAAGAAGAGGGACAAGGAGCCTAAGCCCACCTCATCCCTGGCTCCGCCAAGGGCGTGAGAAAGGTCGAGCAAAGTGGGGAGACGGCAAGGCCTATTGCCGGGCGAAAAACGTTTAACTTAAAAAATAACAAGGATTCACTCCCTGTCGTGGGTTCCACCCGCGAACAAAAATCCTGGCAAACATCCCTTTTTCATTAAAAAAAACATCCCGTACAGGTACAGTTCGTATGAAATAAAAAACATGAGCAAGGGGATTACAAGTTCTGAAGTTAACAAAGGCCCGAAGGCTTACAAGACTAAAAAGAGATAAGATGCCCGTAATCCCTTCCCTGTCCCTCTCCTCGGGAAATAGAACAAGAAAGCAGAAGGGAAAAGGGGCGCCTAGGTGAGCTACGAGTGGCAGAAGACACCAAGAGAACATCTCGGTGGCCGTCCAATGGCTGGATGGTGATGGCGGCACTGGAGGCAGAGCTCGAAGATGAGGCGGCAGGACGTCAATATGCGATGAAGGCATCGGTGCTCGCGTACTCCGACTTGATGGCCTCGCCGCCCGCCCTCTTCCTCTTCCACAGCCTCCCTACGCCAGCTGCCCAAGGAGGCGACCCCGAGAAGTTCAAAGAGTCGGCGACACAGATGATGGGGTCGCCGGTGCCACCCGGGGCAGCGCCCGACACCTACTCGGACCCGTCATCCTGCCGCCCGCTACCCTCATCGCCGCTGCCGCTGTCCTCCTCGTCACCCTCGCTCGAGGAGGAATCCTCATCGTCAGAGGAGCTCTCCACGCAGCACCTCGCGCGAGTCTCGAGGTACCCGAAGATCTTGACGGAGAGGAGGCCACCCTCCATTAGTTTGAAATGGAGAGTGAGCCCCTCCGTCAAGCTGTGGATGAGAGCGAAGGTCTTCCACCCTCGGTGGAGATACATGACGTGAGGGGCGGGGAACTTGACGTCGGCCCATGTGCCACTATTCCCACAACCCCTCATATGCAACCGCAACGCCTGCGGTGGATCCAGCTCCATCTCCCGTGCAAACGGAGTTGGGAGGCGAAGACGACGATGCGGTGGCTAGCGCAGCCTGATGAAGAACTCGCAAGGGTTGTCCCCGACATGGCCCTCCATCGGGGGAGGGGCCGCTGGCGGAGGCGAAGCCGATCTGCCGCTCCGTCCTCCTCTCCCTCGAGCACCACGATGGCCTCGCCCTCGCCCCCTCCCCCTTCCTCAAGTGGCCGGCTCCGCCGCTACGAGCTCTTGGGGAGGAGCGATGCATTGTCTGGCCGAAACCCTCGCCGCCACCGATGAAGCATCGCCACGCCCCCTCGCCATGGCAAAAGAAAGGAGGAAGCAGGAATGGGGAGAGGCGGATGGCGAAGGGTTGAGAGGCACCGTTCCTCCCGCTCCCCTCTTTATAAGGAGGCGGGGCGAGGCTTGGCCGCCCCCTCTCGGCCAATCCGGCCCGTTGAAGTGACAGCAAGCGGGGCCGTCGACCGCCTTCCTCGCTCCATTGAAGGTGCGTGGGAATAGACACATGCACGTGCACGACTTCCCATGTCCCGCACGCCTGTCATTCGCTCTGCATTATGCATGCAGCGAATGTGGAGTAAGGGACGGGAGCAGTGGGACGCGTGGAACGACAGTTCCCAAGCGAGGGCAGTAAATGGGAGGCGGCCCCGCGGTCTCAAAGAGACACGGAAGCCGCCTCTTTACTGTCCACCACAAGGTGACGCCAGCATGCTTCCGTCATGCGCACGCGCACGCAACCCCCAGGTCGCGCATTCAACGCGGGTCATGAGGAGGCGCAGCAGACGGAGCAGTTACCGCGGTAAAATCCGCCCCAACTGCCCGCACACCATTCTGGGCCTGGCCCAACAACATGTTGCGCTTATATATGGCCCAGGCCCGGGGGCTCCTGTCGGTGTACAAAAGTAGGGGCTCTCCTTTTGACCCCTTTACTTGTGCACGGGCAGTCAGAGCCACCCGCCACGACCATGCCTAACAGGGCAGGAAAGGGAAGCCGGAGAGAAGCCGAAGGCACAAGACAAACAAAGCGACGACAAGGACCAAGGCCACAAAGATCGGATGGACGAAGCAGGTCCTTGCCGGGGCGGCCTCAGCGGCCCTGGCAAGACCCTTGCCGGGGCAGCTCGCCCACACTAGCTGAGCGAGCCACCTTTGAGCCCACCAATGCTAGACAGACGCATTCGGACAAGGCTCGGGAGGCACCTCCGTGGTGGCATGCAGATCATTGTGAAGACAAAGAATAGCCAAGATCAAATGAGGATAGGAAGGCAACGATCCTCACCAAGATCCTCATTGAAGGAACCCAAAAGACCCCCAGCAAGATCCTTGCCGGGGACGCCAGCGCGCCACCCGGCAAGACCCTTGCCGGGTCACCCGGCAAGGCCCTCGCCAAGCGCGCCAGCAGGGCCACTGCCAGGCCCGCGCCAGCCAAGTCTCCACCGCTGTTTGCATGCAGCTGCCGACCCAACCAGCTGGGCAGGCACCTGCGTGGCAACATGCAGCCCTCATGGAGGCTCCACCACCGCGCCACCTCAGCTGCGTGCCTGCCTACATGGCACCACATGCACCGCTAGCCAGGGCGCGTGTCTAAGCAAGGAGGAGCGGCGACGGACGGGACGAACCTCGCTCCCGCCCCCGATAAAGTGAAGGGACACCTAAGCCTCGCATTAAATGCACTTCATCCTGTAATACCAGCGATAAGCTCACAACACTGTAGAACTTTCGACCTCCTGTGTGCCACTGTGGCAGCCCCTTTCACCTATAAAAGGAGGCCCATGGTGCACTGGAGTGGGATTCGGCTCTTTCGAACCTAGCAGCACCCAGAGCTAGTTCAAGAGCTCAAGAACACTAAATACATCCACCAAAGCAGGATCATAGGGTTTTACGCATCTTTGCGGCCCGAACCTGGGTAAATCCCCTTTGTGCTATCTGCTAGTCCCGCTCTTCTCATGATCCAGCGCCCCACAACCATAGTAGGGATTCCAGTGATCCCATAGGTGTCGTTTCCCACCGACATGCGGGTTCAGCATGGCGCGCCGATGGCCTTCCCTTTATAGCATAATACATGTGCGGTGGGTAAGGTGGAAAGAGTTAATCCTTTTCGGAAGATAGGTCTCCTGTTTTACTTACATGTGATGCAGGGAGGAGGCCGGGATAGTCGGCAATGATGGCCACCAAGGTGCTGTCATAGCTCGCCTGGTAAAACACCCTGTTGCCAAGTTCCACAAATATGTCTGAATCTTCTTCGAGGCCGGGGTCGAGGTCCCGGTTGTGGTCCTCTGGCTGTGGAGGCGGGTGTCGGTGTCAAAACTGGCTGATCTCGGGTAGGGGGTCCCGAACTGTGTGTCTAAGGCTAATGGTAACAGGAGGCGGGGGACACAATGTTTACCCAGCTTTGGGCCCTCTCTACGGAGGTAATACCCTACTTCCTGCTTGATTGATCTTGATGATAAGAGTATTACAAGAATTGATCTACCACGATATCGTAGAGGCTAAACCCTAGAAGCTATCCTATGATTATGATTGTTGTTGTCCTACGGACTAAACCCTCCGGTTTATATAGAAACCAGAGGGGGGCTAGGGTTACACAGAGTCGGTTACAAAGAAGGAAACCTACATATCCGAATTGCCAAGCTTGCCTTCCACGCAAAGGAGAGTCCCACCCGGACACGGGACGAAGTCTTCAATCTTGTATCTTCATAGTCCAACATTCCGGCACAAGCATATAGTCCGGCTGTCTGAGGACCCCCTAGTCCAGGACTCCCACAATAGCCCCTGAACCAGGCTTCAATGACGATGAGTCTGGCACACAGATTGTCTTTGGCATTCCAAGACGAGTTCCTTCTCCGAATACTCCAAAGAAGATCTTGAACACAAGAATCGTGTTTGGCTCTGCAAAACAAGTTCCACATACCACCGTAGAGAGCACAATATTCCACAAGTCTAATCTGCTGACAACTTTCCCATAGCGTGACATCACGCCATGGCCCGGTCATTATTCGAACTGTTTTCTCGACCTGCTACTGCACATCTTGCGAGGCGGTTTTATTGGCACGTCTTTTCGAAGCAGAGATCGTGTCCCCTTATCACGGGATTCTCATCAAACCGGGTGTGGGTAACCCAACCGCACCTGTAACGCCCCGGATTCGATGCGCCAGGTGTCTGCCAGTTATTCGCCGTCATTGCCATGTCATTTGCTTGTGTGTTGCATTTTATCATGTCATCATGTGCATCTCATTTCGCATTCGTGTTCGTCTCATGCATTCGAGCATTTTCCCCGTTGTCCGTTTTGCAATCCGGCACTCCTATGTTCCCCAGCGTTCCCCTTTTGCCTTTTTTCATGTGCGGGTGTTAAACATTCTCGGAATGGCCCGAGGTTTGCCAAGTGGCCTTGGTATAGCACCGGTAGACCGCCTGTCAAGTTTCGTGCCATTTGGAGGTCGTTTGATACTCCAACGGTTAACCGGGTAACTACAAAAGCCCTCTTTGAGTTGCAGCCCAACACCCCTTCCAAAGTGGCCCAAAACCCATCTAACTCCCCTCCATGCTCTCGGTCGTTCGATCACGATCGCGTGGCCGATAACCGCTCCTCATTTGGACTCTCCTAGCTCCCTCTACCTATAAATATGTGCCCCTCCCGGATTTTTCACGCAGTCCAAACCCTAGCCCCGCTCCCCTCGCGCGCCGGACATGTCCAGCCCCGCCGGACATGTCCAGCCTCCACGTCGCTTCGTCCAATCCCGCGTCGCCACATCATCGTCGCCGCCCCCGCGCCCAATCCCGTGCCGCCAAGTGGCGTGCCGGCCTTCTCTCTCCTCCCGCGCCGCCGCCAGCCCGCGGGGCCGAGGTCCGCCCGGCCAGCGCAAGCCCGCCGCCGCTGGCCTCCGCTACTACGCCGCCTGCGCGCCGCCCGGCGTGGCAGCGCCGCTGTGCCCGCCGCCAGCGCCTCGCTCCCTCCGGCCCTGCCGCCTCGCCGTTCGCGCCTCCGGCCCGCACCGCCGCCCGCCGCCACGGTTGTCGCCTCGCCCGGCCGAGCCGCGCCTGCGCCCGTGCCCGCCATCGCCTCCACAGCGCCGCCCTTCGCCGGAGCCGGAGCTCGCCGGAGCCGCCCCGTCGTCGCCGGATCCGGGGAGTGGGATGAGATCCACCACTCCCCCGATCCAAACGCCTTCGTCCCGTTGACTTCTCTCGGAGGGGTATAAATTCTGCTAAGTCCCCGAAGTTTTTGACATTATCATGCCATGTTCATCGCATCATAACTCCATGCATATTGGTCCGTTTCGTGCGTGTAATATGTCAAATTGTTCGCCTCGACGAGTACTTAATTTCATTCCATTGCATCATTTTCATTTGAGCTCATCTTGATGCCCGAAATGCTGTTGGAAGAGTGCATGTTCTTTGTTCATCTGCTTTGGCTGTTATAACTTGCTCATTTGTCATTTTTGCCATGTTTGATGTGTGCATCCTATGAGCATGAGCTCTACATGTGTTTCGATCTATGATATGCCATCTTTCCAGGGGTGCCATCCATGTATTTTTGTGAGTTGTGTGCTGAGTGCATCGAGCTTGTTAAGTAGTGTACTTGCTGTTGCTGTTTTCCTGGCAGATTCTGTTATATTTTGTTGCTATGTTCACATGCTTCTACTACTCATTTCGTGCATAATATGGAGATTGTCCACTAAGGATGTTTTGTTATACATATTATGCTCTATCCATTTATGCCCTTGGTTGCAATTATAGCCTGCGGTAGCTTGTTGTAATCTTGCTCCAAAGTTGCTAAATAATGTTGCTGTCAACCTGTTAACATGAAGTTCATTGTTTCCATGATTGTTTGCTAGTGATCCATGCATCCTATGAACTTGTTCTTGCCATTCTTAGCTTCAAAAACATGTCTTCTTACTGATGGTTTCCTTGCCATGCCATGTATTGCTCTGTGGTGAGTGGTTCAAGCTCACCAACATGCCTACTTATTGTTGTTCCTGCCATGTATGAATCTGTAATATAACTTGCCATGTTTACATGGATGCTATCATTTCTTCTGATCCTTTTTGGCTCATGATCAGTAAGGGACTTTTGATCTATGCTATTAGTAGATTCATGCCATGCCTTTGTTTGCCATGATATGTTCCTGTAACATGGTGTTTGATATCTCTAAACATTGCAACCTGATGTTATTTCCTGATAAGTCTGAAACTGTTATTATTTGCAATCTTTCCATGTCTGTTTGAGCATATTCAATTGATTTCTGGAGATAGCTCAGTGTTCATGTTTTGTTATGCTTTACCTGTACTTCATGTCCATGCCTTTTGTTATTATGTTGAGATGCTGTAGCATGTTGTTTTGATGCTTGCAATATGCCTACTTGCTGTTATGGACAGATTGTTGCTATGACTTGTATAGTGTGTATGTGTTGAGCCGTTGCTCCGTTTTGAGTGTGCTCTATATGAAACTTGCTTGTTTTTGCATGTAGTTTCATATTATCATGTTGCATCCATGTTTTGAGGTGTTTGCTTGATGTTTGTATGCATTTTGCATCAATGCCATGCTTAACTTGTTTTGCTCATATCTTCTAGGCCGTAGCTCCGAATTAAATGAACTTTATATGTAACTTGACTAGAATTTCGTGTAGATCATCTTGGTGCATCTTAACTTGCTGTTTAACAACTTGAACATAAGGTTTATTCAGTTCTGGACCAATTTCGAAAATTTGCATATGAGGACTTACCGGAATTGTTATATGTTGTTTCCGGCCTCATTTAAACTTGTTTTGATGTGTTGTTCTTGTTTGCATCATCTCTTGCCATGTGTAGCTTCATGTAGCTTTGTCATGCATCATTCTTGTTGTGCATCATGTCTTGTTCATGTGTGGTGTGTTTACTATGTTGTGTGCTTCTTCTCGATAGTTTCCGTTGCGTTGCGATCGTGAGGATGCGTTCGTCTACGTTTGGTTCGTCTTCGTGGCTTCATCTTCTTCATGGACTCGTTCTTCTTCCTAGCGGGATTTCAGGCAAGATGACCGCTACCCTGGATCTCACTACTATCATTGCTATGCTAGTTGCTTCGTTCTATCGCTATGCTGCGCTACCTATCTTTTGCTCTTCAAGCCTCCCAAATTGCCATGAACCTCTAACCTTTGACACCATTCCTAGCAAACCGTTGCTTGGCTATGTTACCGCTTTGCTCAGCCCCTCTTATAGCGTTGTTAGTTGCAGGTGAAGTTGAAGATTGCTCCATGGTGGATAGGGTTATGTTGGGATATCACAATATCTCTTATATTATTAATGCATCTATATACTTGGTAAAGGGTGGAAGGCTCGGCCTTATTCCTGGTGTTTTGTTCCACTCTTGCCGCCCTAGTTTCCATCATACCGGTGTTATGTTCCCGGATTTTGCATTCCTAACGCGGTCGGGTGATTTATGAGACCCCCCTGACAGTTCGCTTTGAATAAAACTTGTCCAGCAAGGCCCAACCTTGGTCTTACCATTTGCCTCACCACCACCTATACCCTTCCCTTGGGTCGGCCAACCCGATGGTCATCTTTATTTTAGCCTCCCCGGGCCAGTGCTTGTCTAAGTGTTGGTCCGAACTGAGCTGCCTGCGGGGCCACCTCGGGGCAACTTGAGGGCTGGTTTTACTCGTAGCTAGTCTCATCCGGTGTTGCCCTGAGAACGAGATATGTGCAGCTCCTATCGGGATTGTCGGCGCATCGAGCGGCTTTGCTGGTCTTGTTTTACCATTGTCAAAATGTCTTGTAAACCGGGATTCCGAGACTGATCGGGTCTTCCTGGGAGAAGGAATATCCTTCGTTGATCGCGAGAGCTTAACATGGGCTAAGTTGGGACACCCCTGCAGGGTATAAACTTTCGAGAGCCGTGCCGCGTTATGTGGCGATGGGAATTTGTTAATGTCCGTTGTAGATAACTTGACACCAGATCCGAATTAAAACGCATCAACCGTGTGTGTAGCCGTGATGGTCTCTTCTCGGCAGAGTCCGGGAAGTGAACACGGTTTCTGTGTTATGTTTGGCGTAAGTAGGAGTTCAGGATCACCTCTTGATCATTGCTAGCTTCACGACCGTTCCTTTGTTTCTCTTCTCGCTCTCATTTGCGTATGTTAGCCACCATACTTGCTTAGTCGCTGCTGCAACCTCACCACTTTACCCCTTCCTTTCCCATTAAGCTTTGCTAGTCTTGATACCCATGGTAATGGGATTGCTGAGTCCTCGTGGCTCCTGATTACTACAACAACAGTTGTAGGTACAGGTTATGCGATGATCATGACGCGAGAGCGATGTTTGCTTGTTTTGGAGTTCTTCTTCTGCTTCTTCTTCGATCAGGGGATAGGTTCCAGGTCGGTAGCCTGGGCTAGCAGGGTGGATGTCGTTTGAGTTTCTGTTTATGTTTCATCCGTAGTCGGATGTTGTTCTTGTATGTTGTATTGTTGTATTCGTGTGGCATTGTATGCCTTATGTATGTATCCCCATCTATTATGTAATGTTGATGTAATGATATCCACCTTGCAAAAGCGTTTCAATATGCGGGTCTATCCTTGGTGGGACCTTCGAGTTCCTTTTGGATAGGGTCGCATATTGGGCGTGACAAGTTGGTATCAGAGCCTCGACCGACCTTAGGAGCCCTCTTGATTGATCATGTAGTTTGGCCGTTGTTGAGTCTAGAAGAAAAACTATTTTCGGAGTCTAGTTATATCGGAGAGTAGGAATTCTTTTTACTCCTCAGTCCCTTCGTCGCTCTGGTGAGAAATCTTGACGTAGGTGTTTTGAATTACTCCTCTTCCCATTCAAATTTTTCTTTAGGTTCACGCAGTTGTTTTTCCGATCGTTGTTCCTCAGCTCTTTTATCCGGTGCATTTCTCGTCAAGTTGACTCGAGCATCTTCATCTTTGAGTTCAATCCTCAGTTGTTTTCTTTTCCCACCCGCCCACCCTTTTTCATCTCAAAGCCGGAGTCCGTAATCGAGTATTCGTCCTACTCACGCGAAGTCTTTGCTTTCTTTCCTCAATGATTTCAACCGGTGTTTCCTCTTGAAGTTATTCGTTGATTTTTTTTTCTTCCAAGTTGTCTTTGTTTTTCCCGCCCTCCCACCCTCTTCTTCCCGGAGCCTGAGTTAGTTTTGAGCATCAAATCCATTCGTGTGGAGTATCTTCAGTCTTCCCCCAATTATTTCAACCGGTGAATTCTCGTTTTGTTCGACATTCTTCATCTCTTTTTCTTTTCCGGTGGACCCAATTCAAGTTTTCGGGTTGATCATATTCTTTTTCCTCGGCTCAAGTGTTTTTCCCTGCTCGTTCGCCTCTCGCCAATTTATCCTCCGGAGTGTTCAAGATATCTCAGGAGATTCGTCTATGTTCGAATTAATTCGAGGTTGTCACCTCATTCAAATATTTCAATCGTTCTGGTGCATCATCTATCTGTTCAACATCCCTTTCCAACGGTGTTTTTCTCTTCAGTGGGCCCAAACCCACGGGTCTTTTCCCAGGATCTTACCTGACTCTTCTAATTTCCACGGAGTTATTCTCAATTCTTTCCAAGTGTGACGTAAGAAGGGATTTCATCAGTCACATGCCTTCTCAAAGATCGCTTTCAAATTCTTTTCATCTTTGGGTCAACTCTTCCTCTTTTTCATTCTCCCGGAGTATCTCAGTAATTTTGGTGGTTTTTCTCGTCGTCATTCTCAACTTTGAAGATCGAGGAAGAGTTCTTTCTCTAAATCTTGCCCGTTCTCTCGAAGATTCATGGTTCTAGCTTCTTGTTACCCTCTCGAATTATTCCATTTGTCAGATATTCTTTTCTTACCCATCCGGAGTATGTCAGAAGTTGTTTTCCATTTCTTTTCACCGGAGGCCATCATTCCAGAAGAATTCTTTGTCCTCAGATTCAGCTACCGTTATCCAATTATCCCGGTGCTTCGTTCAACTATTCTTCAATCAGTTCGCAATCTCTTTGTTCTTTTGCATCTAAATCATCGCAAGCTTTAATCTTATTCTTTCATCATTCATTTTATCTCGTCATTCTTTTGTCACCGGAGTTCTTCATGGTGGTTCTTCATGATTTTATTCATTCTTCAAGAGTTCATCAAGATTCTTGTTCAAGGAGTTCTAGTACCTTTTCTTCTTGCATCTCGAAGTGCAATTAAATCTCTGTATCCTTTTGAAGTGGAGTTTTGCATTTCTTCGTTCTTCTCAGATATCCAATCATTTCCCTTGTGGTCGGAGATCACCTCATAATTTTGAGATGTTATCCATAAGTCCACAACAAGCTAATTCTTTTCGTTTTTGATTTTTCTCAACAACACCATTCAATCCTTCCTTCTAAGGATGCTTTCAATTTCGTTCGTGGCACAAGTTGTCATTTCCTTCTCCATTTTTTTTATTCAACTCCTTCAATTCTTTCCGGAGGTTTTGTGTCATGTCTTCATCAAGTATCATTTCCATTCTCAAGCGCGTGTTCTAATCCTTCCATTTTTCAGCCGGAGTGATGCCTAAATCCTTTTCAGTCTTATTCGTTTCTTTTCTCATTCTAACAACTCCGGTCAGAACGAGTCGTTTCATAGTCTATCTGATTCCATGAGTTTTCGATTCTCGTCATTCTCGTTGTTCCTCTCTTATTCTCGAGTGCTCTTGATTCTTTGCTTCTTCTCTTGAATTCTTGTTTCACCTCATCCCTTTTCCCTTCTGTCTCGGGCCTAAGATCTCGGGACGAGATCTCTTGTTAGTGGAGGAGTGTTGTAACGCCCCGGATTCGATGCGCCAGGTGTCTGCCAGTTATTCGCCGTCATTGCCATGTCATCTGCTTGCGTGTTGCATTTTATCATGTCATCATGTGCATCTCATTTCGCATTCGTGTTCGTCTCATGCATCCGAGCATTTTCCCCGTTGTCCGTTTTGCAATCCGGCACTCCTATGTTTCTCGGCGTTCCCCTTTTGCCTCTTTTCGTGTGCGGGTGTTAAACATTCTCGGAATGGCCCGAGGTTTGCCAAGCGGCCTTGGTATAGCACCGGTAGACCGCCTGTCAAGTTTCGTGCCATTTGGAGGTCGTTTGATACTCCAACGGTTAACCGGGTAACCGCAAAATCCCTCTTTGAGTTGCAGCCCAACAACCCTTCCAAAGTGGCCCAAAACCCATCTAACTCCCCTCCATGCTCTCGGTCGTTCGATCACGATCGCGTGGCTGAAAACCGCTCCTCATTTGGACTCTCCTAGCTCCCTCTACCTATAAATATGTGCCCCTCCCGGATTTTTCGCGCAGTCCAAACCCTAGCCCCGCTCCCCTCGCGCGCCGGACATGTCCAGCCCCGCCGGACATGTCCAGCCTCCACGTCGCTTCGTCCAATCCCGCGTCGCCACGTCATCGTCGCCGCCCCCGCGCCCAATCCCGTGCCGCCAAGTGGCGCGCCGGCCTTCTCTCTCCTCCCGCGCTGCCGCCAGCCCGCGGGGCCCGAGGTCCGCCCTGCCCAGCGCCGCCGCCGCCTGCCGCCCGTCCGCCGCGCCGCCGCCGCCCCGCAGCCTCCGCTGCTTTCGCCGGCCAGCTGGCGTGCAGCGGTTGCCGCCGCCTGCCTCGCGCCTCGCTCCTCCGGCCCGCCGCCTCGCCGTTCAGCGTCTCGGCCCAGCTGCCCGGCTGGGCAGCCGCCGCGCCGCCGCCATGCGGTTGTCGCCTCCGCCCGACCGAGCGCGCCCTGCGCCCGTGCCCGCTTCGCCTCCACGACGCCGCCCTTCGCCGGAGCCGGAGCTCGCCGGAGCCGCCCCGTCGTCGTCGGATCTGGGGAGTGGGATGAGATCCACCACTCCCCCGATCCAAACGCCTTCGTCCCGTTGACTTCTCTCGGAGGGGTATAAATTCTGCTAAATCCCCGAAGTTTTTGACATTATCATGCCATGTTCATCGCATCATAACTCCATGCATATTGGTTCGTTTCGTGCGTGTAATATGTCAAATTGTTCGCCTTGACGAGTACTTCATTTCATTCCATTGCATCATTTTCATTTGAGCTCATCTTGATGCCCGAAATGCTGTTGGAAGAGTGCATGTTGCTATTAATCTGCTGAAACTGTTATAACTTGCTCATTTGTCATTTTTGCCATGTTTGATGTGTGCATCCTATGAGCATGAGCTCTACATGTGTTTTGATCTATGATATGCCATCTTTCCAGGGGTGCCATCCATGTATTTTTGTGAGTTGTGTGCTGAGTGCATCGAGCTTGTTAAGTAGTGTACTTGCTGTTGCTGTTTTCCCGGCAGATTCTGTTATATTTTGTTGCTATGTTCACATGCTTCTACTAGTCATTTCGTGCATAATATGGAGATTGTCCACTAAGGATGTTTTGTTATACATATTATGCTCTATCTATTTATGCCCTTGGTTGCAATTATAGCCTACGGTAGCTTGTTGTAATCTTGCTCCAAAGTTGCTAAATAATGTTGCTGTCAACCTGTTAACATGAAGTTCATTGTTTCCATGATTGTTTGCTAGTGATCCATGCATCCTATGAACTTGTTCTTGCCATTCTTAGCTTCAAAAACATGTCTTCTTACTGATGGTTTCCTTGCCATGCCATGTATTGCTCTGTGGTGAGTGGTTCAAGCTCACCAACATGCCTACTTATTGTTGTTCCTGCCATGTATGAATCTGAAATATAACTTGCCATGTTTACATGGATGCTATCATTTCTTCTGATCCTTTTTGGCTCATGATCAGTAAGGGACTTTTGATCTATGATATTAGTAGATTCATGCCATGCCTTTGTTTGCCATGATATGTTCCTGTAACATGGTGTTTGACATCTCTAAACATTGCAACCTGATGTTATTTCCTGATAAATCTGAAACTGTTATTATTTGCAATCTTTCCATGTCTGTTTGAGCATATTCTATTGATTTCTGGAGATAGCTCAGTGTTCATGTTTTCTTATGCTTTACCTGTACTTCATGCCCATGCATTTTGTTATTACGTTGAGATGCTGTAGCATGTTGTTTTGATGCTTGCAATATGCCTACTTGCTGTTATGGACAGATTGTTGCTATGACTTGTATAGTGTGTATGTGTTGAGCCGTTGCTCCGTTTTGAGTGTGCTCTATATGAAACTTGCTTGTTTTTGCATGTAGCTTCATATTATCATGTTGCATCCATGTTTTGAGGTGTTTGCTTGATGTTTGTATGCATTTTGCATCAATGCCATGCTTAACTTGTTTTGCTCATATCTTCTAGGCCGTAGCTCCGAATTAAATGAACTTTATATGTAACTTGACTAGAATTTCGTGTAGATCATCTTGGTGCATCTTAACTTGCTGTTTAACAACTTGAACATAAGGTTTATTCAGTTCTGGACCAATTTCGAAAATTTGCATATGAGGACTTACCGGAATTGTTATATGTTGTTTCCGGCCTCATTTAAACTTGTTTTGATGTGTTGTTCTTGTTTGCATCATCTCTTGCCATGAGTAGCTTCATGTAGCTTTGTCATGCATCATTCTTGTTGTGCATCATGTCTTGTTCATGTGTGGTGTGTTTACTATGTTGTGTGCTTCTTCTCGATAGTTTCCGCTTGCTTGCGATCGTGAGGATGTGTTCGCTCTCGTGTGGTTCGCCTTCGTGGCTTCATCTTCTTCATGGACTCGTTCTTCTTCCTAGCGGGATTTCAGGCAAGATGACCGCTACCCTGGATCTCACTACTATCATTGCTATGCTAGTTGCTTCGTTCTATCGCTATGCTGTGCTACCTATCTTTTGCTCTTCAAGCCTCCCAAATTGCCATGAACCTCTAACCTTTGACACCATTCCTAGCAAACCGTTGCTTGGCTATGTTACCGCTTTGCTCAGCCCCTCTTATAGCGTTGTTAGTTGCAGGTGAAGTTGAAGATTGCTCCATGGTGGACAGGGTTATGTTGGGATATCACAATATCTCTTATATTATTAATGCATCTATATACTTGGTAAAGGGTGGAAGGCTCGGCCTTATGCCTGGTGTTTTGTTCCACTCTTGCCGCCCTAGTTTCCGTCATACCGGTGTTATGTTCCCGGATTTTGCGTTCCTAACGCGGTTGGGTGATTTATGAGACCCCCATGATAGTTCGCTTTGAATAAAACTTGTCCAGCAAGGCCCAACCTTGGTCTTACCATTTGCCTCACCACCACCTATACCCTTCCCTTGGGTCGGCCAACCCGAGGGTCATCTTTATTTTAGCCCCCCCGGGCCAGTGCTTGTCTAAGTGTTGGTCCGAACTGAGCTGCCTGCGGGGCCACCTCGGGGCAACTTGAGGGCTGGTTTTACTCGTAGCTAGTCTCATCCGGTGTTTCCCTGAGAACAAGATATGTGCAGCTCCTATCGGGATTGTCGGCGCATTGGGCGGCTTTGCTGGTCTTGTTTTACCATTGTCGAAATGTCTTGTAAACCGGGATTCCGAGACTAGTCGGGTCTTCCTGGGAGAAGGAATATCCTTCGTTGATCGCGAGAGCTTATCATGGGCTAAGTTGGGACACCCCTGCAGGGTATAAACTTTCGAGAGCCGTGCCCGCGGTTATGTGGCAGATGGGAATTTGTTAATGTCCGGTTGTAGATAACTTGACACCAGATCTGAATTAAAATGCATCAACCGTGTGTGTAGCCGTGATGGTCTCTTCTCGGCGGAGTCCAGGAAGTGAACACGGTTTCTGTGTTATGTTTGGCGTAAGTAGGAGTTCATGATCACCTCTTGATCATTGCTAGCTTCACGACAGTTCCTTTGTTTCTCTTCTCGCTCTCATTTGTGTATGTTAGCCACCATACTTGCTTAGTCGCTGCTGCAACCTCACCACTTTACCCCTTCCTTTCCCATTAAGCTTTGCTAGTCTTGATACCCATGATAATGGGATTGCTGAGTCCTCGTGGCTCACAGATTACTACAACAACAGTTGCAAGTACAGGTTATGCGATGATCATGACGCGAGAGCGATGTTTGCTTGTTTTGGAGTTCATCTTCTGCTTCTTCTTCGATCAGGGGATAGGTTCCAGGTCGGCAGCCTGGGCTAGCAGGGTGGATGTCATTTGAGTTTCTGTTTATGTTTCATCCGTAGTCGGACGTTGTTCTTGTATGTTGTATTGTTGTATTCGTGTGGCATTGTATGCCTTATGTATGTATCCCCATCTATTGTGTAATGTTGATGTAATGATATCCACCTTGCAAAAGCGTTTCAATATGCGGGTCTATCCTTGGTGGGACCTTCGAGTTCCTTTTGGATAGGGTCGCATATTGGGCGTGACAGCACCATCAACACGGCGCTTGGGGAATAAGTGAGTTTACAAGGCAAGGGGAGGCGCATAGTTTCTACCGCCTTTATAAAGAGATAAGGATTCCCCCTTTTCACCCACGCCTTCTTCTTCCTCTGCTCATCCATTCTCGAGCTCCAACGCCCAAGCTTTCACCTTCTCCGCAAAGTCATTCCGAGCATGTCTGGAGCGGGAGGCAAGTGGATGGCCTCCTCCGTTATGGAGGAGGACATCACGAAGCTTCGGGAGGCCGGATACATGTCCGCAAACATTGTGCATTGGCTTCCGGCCGAAGGGCAGATCATCCCTACCCCGAAACTCTAGGAAAGGGTAGTATTCCTTTCTCATTTCGTATGCGGGCTGGGATTCCCCCTCCACCTGTTCGTCCGCGAACTAATGTTCTACTACAAGATGGATTTCCATGATCAGGCCCCCAACTTCATCCTCAACATCTCGGCGTTCATCGTTGTGTGCGAGGCCTTCCTCCACATTATGCCCCACTTCGGCCTATGGCTGAAGACCTTCAACGTGAAGCCAAAGGTGGTGGGCGGCCAACAAGCGGAGTGCGAGGGTGCCATGGTGGGCAAGATGCCCAATGTCACCTGGCCCGATGGCTCCTTCGTGGAGACTGTGAAGGGGTGGCAATCGGGGTGGTTCTACATCACCGAGCCGTGCGGCGCCAACTAGGCGGTGACCCCCGAATTTCGATCCGGCGTCCCCATGCGGCTCACCTCTTGTAAAGAGAAGGGATTAGCCTGGGGCGCAGCAGAAGAGCTGACCGGACTTCAGACCTGCGTCCGAAATATGATAAGCAAGAAAATCAAGCTTGTCAACGTAGTCCAGGTTATCCTCCTCCGCCGGATCCTTCCGTGTCAGAGACGGGTTTGCAATCTGTGGGAGTTCGACCCGGCCGAACACCAGATGCTGCAAGAGCTCTTCGGCATGACGCACGAAGACGTCTGGAAGGTGCTCTTCAAGGCCCCCGAGGTACCGCCGCTCATAACCGAAGATCGCGGACTCAGCACAAAGCGCCCAGCCAATCTGGTAAGTTTTCATATTTTGCAAGATATGCCTTTTACCAGCACATCCGCGTGTGGAATCGAAGCCTCCATGCCAATTTCACAGGTCTGGGTAGCGATAGCGGAGTAGATTGACTGTCCAGCTCCGCTCCCTGAAGACCCAGAATCGCCTCTTCTAACGAAGATGCTATTTCCGGCGCCCTATGAGGTGTCAGAGAAGAAGGCCAAGAAGAAGGCCACGGGGACCAGAGAAGGTCTCCGATGCAAGGTTGCATCGGACGTGATGTCCGATGACACCGAGACGCCCTCCTCCTTTGGAGACGAGGAAGAGGAGGAGGAAATCCCCCCCCCACACCGGGGGGAGAAAGAAGAAGAAGCCCGCCCCACCTGGGGAGGCCGAGGTGTCCAAGAAGGGAAAAACCTTCCTTCCGGACCATTCCACCACGGCCACCTATAGCGGCGAGGGGTGGGAGCCCAGGGACAAGCCCCTAGCTAAGTCCTAAGTATCCAGACACAATAGCATTTCCGGTATGTTTGTTTTACTACTTCTTATCATGCCAGACATGTACTTGCAGTTCGGCCAAATCCAGCATCGATGTATCCTCCTCTTCGGAGGGGTCTCTGGGCCCGTCAGCGATGAACAATGATTCACTCCTGACGGCCTCCTCCCCTAGGCCTGCGGACGACACCGAGGTGTTGTCTCAAAGGATACCGGGCCAAGGGCAGACAGTTCCGGAGATGCCCCCAGGCGAAATCCCAGTCGCCGGTCACATTGTGGGGAAGACCCCCATGGACTCCAATAATGGGGGCCGCAGCAAGTTTGGCCCCTAGCCGAATACGGCTCCGGAAACCCAAGTGGTTCCGAATTCAGGCAGGCAGCCTCTCTCTAAGGCGGGCGAGCCACCTATGCCGATGACCTTTGTCCATCCCGAGGCATCAGACAACTTGTTGGAAGCACTTCGCGGCGCTTCCATTGATGAAGAACACCGTACTCTTATGAGTACGGTGACTGAGAAGGTCCGTTCCGCCAAAAGCGAATTGACAGAAGCCTGCGCTAACCTCCTAACAGGCTTTGAGGTAAGTAATAAAATTGTAAGAGAATATCACAGTATAGACAGTAGCCCCTAATGCTCTGTTTGGTGTTCGGAAAGAGAAGCCGAATAGAGGATCAAATATCATTCGCAGGAGCCTAACAGAAGATGTCTATGTGAATAAGCAGTGTCACTTTGCTGGCAGCCAGCCAGATCGCTGGAGGTCTCGGATCAAGCGGGACCTAGAGCGGACCGAGGGAGAGCTCGGCCTCGTGAAGAGGCAGCTCGAGGAAAGTAAAGGTACGCAATACCCCATCTATATATTTATAAAGGAAAAATGGTTTCTGTTGATAGAAGCGTCATGAATTTTGGTAGGAGTCACGACCAAAGTGGCCGCTCTCAAAAAGGTGTTGGCCGAGGCCGAAGACAAAGCGGCCAAGGAGCGCATCGAGCGCGAGAAGCAAGAGGCCCGGGTCAACGAGGTCCAACAAGAGCTCCAGGACTTCGTCCAGAAATACGAGTCCTTGGAGCGCGACTCTAAGATTCAAGAGTCCAAGCTTGCTAAGGCCCTCCAGAGCGTGCAAGACGCCAAAGCCGAAGCCCAAAAGGCCCTCCAGGAGATTCAGGCGGCCAAGAAGATTGCGGCAGGTAAGGCATTCATTATGCAAAGCAAGCATGTGAAGGAGACTTTCCTTTTACTTACCCGAATTTGGAGCTCTCCAGGAGCGTTCGCAGATCTACTGTGCAGCATATCTGATGCCGCAGAGTTCTACCGAGCTGAAGAAGGGAGCTCTACGGAGAAGTTGTTCTGGTCTCAGTATCTTGGGACAGAACATCCGATGCCCTTGAGCGACCAGCTAAAGCAACTGGTCGAGCTGCACAAGGCAGCCGAACTGGCCATGAAGGACCTCATAGTCTGGTTGTGGCCTGCCAAGCCTATGCCCAGCAGCTACTTCGGCCTCATGAAGCGGCTTGTGAATGCCTGCCCGCGGTTTGAAGTCATAAAGCAGTCAGTTTGCATTAAAGGTGCATGCATGGCCTTCGCCCGCGCAAAAGTGCACTGGGCGAAGATGGAAGCCGAAAAGCTGATGACCGAGGGGCCACCAAAGGGCAAGGAGCACCGCCGGCCCGAAAATTACTATGAAAGTGTCCTGAAGGACTCCCGCCTTGTGGCGAAGCAATGTGCTAAGGATGTAATCTTTGAGTGAATGCACTCATTTTATCCTGTAATATGAAACAAGTTCATTTGCGCCATATAACGCTTGTTGATTTAAAATTTTACCTCCTGTGCGGCCGCTTACAAAATATGAGAGTTGGCCATTCGTCGGCTTCTACCCCCATGTAACTAGTATAGGGGTGTTCGGGATAAATCTAAACACTCTTTATCCAAGTTTTTGGTCCTTCAAGGAGGTGTTCAGCGCAACGAACAAGGTAATCGGACTATACAGCTTTATCACTCTCACTTAGCCATAGGAGTTCTATAATTTTAAATTTCGGCATAGCCCCTGGTATTCGGAAGGCCGAACTTGGGGCGCTATACACGCCTAAATCGGACAAGGACCGATTCCTCGCCTGAAGCGAAAAAAATCTTTAAGGATTTGAAACCTCTCGAACAGCGACCAGCTCTCGCCGCATCATGACAGTCAGTTTTCGGCTTTCTCTACTGAGGTGCTCGTCCGGAAGAACCGGGACACAATCGCAGTAGTTCTCCCTTTACTACCCTAGCCGATATAGCGGAACGTAGGGTAGCAAGCATAGGAGCCGGGCAACCCAACTATTGACCCAAGACATGATTCGGAACTGATGCATATAATGCTATAAGTTCGGGGTGCCGCACTGTCGATAGTGTTCGGACTTTCTTGCCGTGTTATGGGGTACACTGAAGCCCCTGGCGAACTGAACGTACCAGAATGTATGGGTGCGATTTGTAATAAATAAACAGTCAAGGAAAAAGAAAAAGAAATGTAGTAATAAGCTGACGTTGTACATTATTTTCCCTTGTTATTTGATTGATACGTCAAGGCGTACGTATACAAGTAGTGCGATAAGCAAAATATGACTTATTTGACATGCCCTAACCAAGAGCGAGCTGCGTGTAGGTATGCAAAACAGGTATAACGATCGTTATCAGAGACCACCAGGGGATTCCCTTGTACGTCAAAGCTCCTTGCCTCCTTGGTGATTAGGTTATCGGAAGAGCCTTAAGAAGATAGGGACCTGAAAGAAAGAAAAGGATGAAGGTATACGGATCTTGGGGCGGTTGAGCTGCATTGTGGACCGCATTCTAGTTGTGCCTCCGTCTATGCCCATGGTATTTTAAGTGCTTAATTTTGTACGCGCGGCACAAATTTCACTTCTTGACTGGGACTAGGACAGAGGCCGGATTGCTAGGCGAGCTTGGGACGGGCCGGATGATCGTGTTGTAGAGTACTCCGGACTCGCTTGACGGTGTCCAGGGGCTTTATTGCCGAATTGGAGGTCTGCCTAAGGAGGCTGCTCTGTACTTCTGCTGCGAGGGCCGCAGTGTGCTCCTCTGTACGGAGGGAGCGCTCTGTGTTTCCATTGGCTATTATAACCCCGCGAGGTCCGGGCATCTTGAGCTTGAGGTAGGCATAGTGCGGCACCGCATTAAATCGGGCGAATGCGGTTTGTCCTAGCAGTGAATGATAACCACTGCGGAAGGGGACGATATCGAAGATTAACTCCTCGCTTCGGAAGTTGTCTAGGGATCCGAAGACCACTTCCAGTGTGATTGAGCCCGTACAATAGGCATCTACACCTGGTATGAGACCTTTGAAGGTGGTTTTGGTGGGTTTGATCCTTGAGGGATCGATACCCATTTTGTGCACCATATCCTGATAGAGCAGGTTCAGTCTACTGCCACCGTCCATGAGGACTCGTGTGAGGTGGAATCCGTCAATGATAGGGTCAGGGACCAGTGCGGCTGAGCCGCCATGGCGGATACTGGTCGGATGGTCCCTGCGATAAAAGGTCATCAGACAGGAAGACCATGGGTTAAATTTTGGAGCGACTGTCTCCATCGCGTAGACGTCCCTTGGTGCATGAGCTTGGGAATATGGGTGGTGTATATCATATTCACCGTTTTTACTTGGGGAGGAAATTTCTTCTGTCCTCCTGTGTTCGGCGGCCGAGGCTCCTCGTCGTCATCACTATGCGGCGCATTTTCCTTGTTTTCGGCATTCAACTTGCCGGCCTGTTTAAATACCCAACATTCTCTGTTGGTGTGGTTGGCTGGTTTATCGGGGGTGCCATGGATTTGACATAAGCGATCTAGTATGCGGTCCAGACTGTACGGGCCCGGATTGTTTCTTTTAAATGGCTTTTTCTGTTGACCGGATTTGGAGCCACTGAATCCGGCATTGACGGTTGTGTCTTCGGCGTTATTGCCACTATTGCGACGCTTGTGTCTGTTGCACCGGGGCTTGCTGTTGATATCTCTGGCGTCTGAAGTGCCAGGATGTCTTGAAGTGATGTTGCTATGAGCCAACCAGCTGTCATCGCCCGTGCAAAAGCGGGTCATAAGTGTCGTAAGGGCTGCCATGGATTTAGGCTTCTCTTGGCCAAGGTGTCGGGCAAGCCACTCGTCATGGATGTTATGTTTAAAGGCCGCTAGGGATTCAACATCCGGAAAGTCGACGATTTGGTTCTTTTTAGTTAGGAACCGAGTCAAGAATTTCCTGCCTGACTCTCCGGGTTGTTGGGTTATGTGATTTAAATCATCAGCGTCCGGTGGTCGCACATAGGTGCCCTGGAAATTGTCGAGGAATGCGTCTTCCAGGTTCTCCCAACTACCAATGGAGTTTGCCGGCAGACTATTCAGCCAATGCCGAGCCGGTCCCTTGAGTTTTAGTGGGAGGTACTTGATGGCATGTACATCATTGCCACGAGCCATGATAATGTGGAGAAGGAAATCTTCAATCCAAACTGCAGGGTCTGTTGTCCCATCATATGGTTTGATGTTTACGGGTTTAAACCCTTCTGGGAACTCATGCTCCATAACTTCGTCAGTGAAGCATAGGGGGTGTGTAGCGCCTCTATGCCGGGCTACGTCTAGACGCAGTTCCAATGAGTCTGGCCTGATGTATTCGACCCAGACGGATTTGTATTTAGTATATCCGGCATGGCGGTCATCATCACGTGTTGGGTCACCCCCGCAATCCGTAGATCGATCTTGACAGTCCTGCTTTGTTTTTTAATTCGTCTCGCAGGTCATGTGTGTAGCCCCGGGCCTTCGTGTTTTTGTTTGATTGGCGACGGGGTGCGGGCTGGTGTTCGGGCTGATATGCCACTTTTTCTCAGCCACGAGGTGGTCGGTCAGCCGCATCCTGCACTGGTAGTGTAGGCTCTAGTGCCTCGTCCTTGAATTGACGTAACAACCTGTGCCTTGGGTAGCTTTTGGTTGGGCGGTCGACTCCGTATTCCTCGGCAGCCAGGACCTCAGTCCATCTGTCAGTGAGCAGATCTTGATCAGCTTGAAGCTGCTGCTGTTTTTCTTCAGGCTCTTTGAAGTGGCTATAAGCCGGCGCTTGAAGCGCCCCTGCTTGACGGGATCCTCAGGCAGGATAAATTCTTCGTCGCTGAGGCTCACCTCGTCTTCGGAGAGGGGCATGTAATTTTCATCCTCCGAGTCTTCCTCCATTGCCTGTTCATCAGGGCTAGCTTGGTCGTCCTCCCGTCCGGCCTGCTTGAAGCTTGGCTGGTCGGGATTGTTTTCGTCTTCGGCATCATCCGGAGTGCTATTGTCTCTTGTGCCGATATCGCTGTTTTTGCTATGGCGGGGTTTAGAGAGGCGCGCTGATGTCGGTGCTTGGGTTGCTTCTCAAGAGGATCACCCTCCGTTGCATCCTTTTCATCATCGCCATTGTTTTCTTTGGGTGTATCCACCATATATATATATCATATGATGAGGTGGCAGTCTAGTGCCCTATGGGCGGTGGTTCTTGTTCTTCTCCGGCATCATCGTCCATACCGTCGATGTCTTCAGAGTCGAAATCAAGTATGTCGGTTAAGTCGTCGACAGTGGCTATTAAGTGGGTGGTGGGTGGGTAACGAATTCCTTCGCCGTCCGCTTCCCACTCAAGCCAGACATAGTTCGGCCAAGAGTCTCCTGACAGGAGAGAGATTTTAGTGAGTTTAGCATGTCGCTGAAGGGCAAGTGATGAAAGATATCCGCGGAGCTAAACTCCATGATCGGTGCCCAGTTAGGTATGATGAGCACAGATGTACACGGTTCGGAGCCTATGGCCGGAGACGAGTCCGAGGGTCCGATGACACAAACCTCCTTGGAAGTGAGATTTGTGTTCGGCTCTATCGCCGCTGCGTGTGCGGCCTCCATGGCGGGGTCCATCCACCCGTCCTCAGAGGGCACGATCTGCTATGAATTTAAAGCCGGGGCAGCTGCAGGTGTGATCTCCTGAACACCGTCCGATGGCAGATCTAAGTCATGCTCATCCTGACTGTGGGATGCACCTATCATGGGCTCAAATCTGTCGAAGATCAAGTCTCCGCGGATGTCGGCAGTGTAATTCAGGCTTCCAAACCTGACCTGATGTCCAGGGGCATAGCTATCGATCTGCTCCAGCTGGCCAAGCGAATCGGCCCGCAGTGCGAAGCCGCCGAATACGAAGATCTGTCCGGGGAGGAAAACCTCACCCTAGACCTTGTTGTTGTGGATGATTGAAGGATCCATCAAGCCTTATGGTGACGACAAAGTGGAACTCTCAATGAAAGCACCAATGTCGGTGTCAAAACCGGCGGATCTCGGGTAGGGGGTCCCGAACTGTGCATCTAAGGCTAATGGTAACAGGAGGCGGGGGACACAATGTTTACCCAGGTTCGGGCCCTCTCTATGGATGTAATACCCTACTTCCTGCTTGATTGATCTTGATGATATGAGTATTACAAGAGTTGATCTACCACGAGATCGTCGAGGCTAAACCCTAGAAGCTAGCCTATGATTATGATTGTTGTTGTCCTACGGACTAAACCCTCTGGTTTATATAGACACCGGAGGGGGGCTAGGGTTACACAGAGTCAGTTACCAAGAAGGAAATCTACATATCCTAATTGCCAAGCTTGCCTTCCACACAAAGGAGAGTCCCACCCGGACATGGGACAAAGTCTTAAATCTTGTATCTTCATAGTCCAACAGTCCGACACAAGCATATAGTACGGCTGTCCGAGGACCCCCTAGTCCAGGACTCCCTCAGCGGGCTGTGGACCTCCCTCATAGCTTTCCGCATTTCCTGTTAGGGACTGATGAGGTAAATATTTGTGATGAAAGACTGCGGGAATGAATAGAGTAGAGTAAAAGATAGCAACTCACCCAGCTAGGGGGGGTTGTACATGGAAAATCCATCCCGTATCTTAATGCGGATGAACTCCTCGTCTTCTCCTTTGTATAAATTGGACAGTATTTTTGCCAGAGCGGCGGCGGAGTCCGGACCTTTCCGACCGCAGCAGGTGGCATCGTCTTCTCCATTGAAGTGCCACATGGGATGCCCCCGATACTGGAGTGGCTGCACCCCTGCATTATGCATATTGACATAACCTTAATTATTGTCAATCCAGATTTGGCAAGCGTTTCTATCCTGCCCATCAATTGAAGGACCTCTCTGCTATCTTCCTCCTTGGGGCTCCAAGGACGCCAGCTACGGCGTTTCTTCAATGGGGCATTTGTGAACTCAGGAAGACTCATTCGGATAGGGTCAGGAAGGGAGACGTCCTCTGTGTAAAACCACTCAGAAGGCCAATCTTTGGATGTCTTCTTTGGAGTGCCGGACAGGTATCCGGTCCCGGTGATGCGCCATATTTCGGCTCCGCCCACTTGGAATGTTGATCCCTCCTGATTGTGAGGGACGAGGCAGAACAGCCTCTTCCATAGCTCAAAATGAGCTTCGCAACCCAGAAATAACTCACAAAGGGCGACATAGCCTGCGATGTGCAGGATGGAGGCAGGGGTAAAGTTGTGCAGCTGGAGGCCATAATACTCCAGGAGCCCACGGAGCAACGGGTGGATTGGAAATCTGATGCCCTTCATCAAGTAAGGGACAAGGCACACTCGCTCCCCCCGGGATGGGTTGGGAAAACTCTCCACTTGCACCCCGCCATCAAAGGTGGCCAATCCAGCTCGGTCGGGGACAAGATATGCAGGTGGAAGAAACCCCTGGGTCTGCAACTTCACCAATTGTCCGTGGGATACGGTACACTTCTCCCAATCACCTGGCTTGGCGCTACGGGGGCGAGAGGGGGAGCTACGGTGGCCGGCCATGATGGGATGGTTTTTTCGGGCACGCTCTGATGAATCCCCGCTTGGGGAAGATGGTATGATTTGGATCTGAGGATCCCCGTCTCTTTAATAGATGATATATTTACATGGTCAGGGTGGCAAGTGTAAAAATGCTCTGGTTTCTTGCATTCGCTCGACACGTGGAGGATGATACTATTAAGGTACAGAAGCCGATGAGTGCATCATTAAATGATAAGACCGGACACTGCTCGTTACAACAGGTACTCTGGAGAATTCGGAGAGGGAACCCGCCTTGCAATGTCGAAGACAATCTGCGCACCGAACTCATCATCATTGAAGCCTGGTTTGGGGGCTACTGAGGGAGTCCTAGATTAGGGGGTCCTTGGACAGCCAGACTATATGCTTCTGCCGTACTGTTGGACTATGAAGATACAAGATTGAAGACTTAGTCCTGTGTCCAGGTGGGACTCTCCTTTGCGTGGAAGGCAAGCTTGGCAATTAGGATATGTAGATTCCCTTCTCTATAATTGACCCTGTGTAACCCTAGCCCCCTCTGGTGTCTATATAAACCGGAGGGTTTAGTCCGTAGGAAAAGAACAATCATAATCATAGGCTAGCTTCTAGGGTTTAGCCTCTATGATCTCATGGTAGATCAACTATTGTAATACTCATATCATCAAGATCAATCAAGCAGGAAGTAGGGTATTACCTCCATAGAGAGGGCCCGAACCTGGGTAAACATCGTGTCCCCCGCCTCCTGTTACCATTAGCCTTAGACGCACAGTTTGGGACCCCCTACCTGAGACCCGCCGGTTTTGACACCGACAGCGGCGTTCTCCGCGTAGTGGGGAGCCGACGCGTCCTCCGACGCGCGTCTTGGCGAGATTGGGAACACCGACGCGTCCACCTCGACGCGTCGCGGTGAGGACTGGAACACCAACGCGTCCTCCTCGACTAGTGGCGACGAGGAACGGAACGGCGACACGTGACCATCCGTTGCGGGTGCAGCGAGGGGCGCCTAGGGCTTGGGAGGGGTGATGCCATGGTGGTCGACGTGAGAGGGAGGGGAGGAGATAGCGATGAAGGTGAGCGTTCTTCCGAATGTCGTGGGAGGCATAGTACTTATAGCGAGCAATGGCACACCTATGTAAGATATGGACTGAGCTGCACTGACTTAACTGCAGGTCTAATTGCATCATTGACATGTGGGCCAGACCCCTGTTGGGCCCATATGTCAGTGACCCAATGCACTGCGGCTAAATCAAGCAAAGATCCGTAAGATATGTTGCGTGATTAATGTAACTGCTATGTGGGCATATTTGTTGGAGTAAATTACGGGGGAGGGAAGGGGTGGAAATATTGCCAGTCACAACGGATTGGATGAGCGCGGGGGGAGGAGGGTCATGCATGCAGATTTTTTCCACACGGGGTGGAGTGGTGGGACCGCCGGAGGGAGAGGAGAGTCTAGCAGGCATTTTGTTTTCACACATGGAGAGGAAAAGATTTGGAGACAAATGGGCTTCCTGCAGGTATGGGGAATGGTGCATAATATGCCATCTTGCATGCCGGGCTAGGTATAGTCTCAAGTCATTAAAAACATACACGCCCCACACATGTTCATATTTCAAGGTGCACTAAATTATTGCATGTGATGGTTAAGGCTGACCATAATGGTGGTATCTTAGCTGGTATCACGCACACGGGAATAGCAAACTTCCTGATGTGGCAAAGAATTAAAGAAGAGAGGGGGTTAGAGTAACTAGTGTTCATGCATGCATGCAATGCGATAATGCATTGGTAAACACATTTTTTTGTGAAGAACGACAGCATTAGTTGAGTACTTTTCCAGACTACAAAAACTATTCCACGGCCTCTATCTTGCCAAGAGTAGGTGGAATTTTTGAATCGAGCCCTTTAAACTAGAACGGAGGTAGTAGTACTCTAATAGTTAACCTTGTTGTGATGACTAGATAGGACATGGCACGCACTTGGACGGAGGAACTAGTCTGCATTGTGCATTTAAGTTTTGTCTAAAGTCAATGTACCTCTACTTTGACCAAACTTATAGAAAAATGTATCAACATTCACAATGCCAAATCAATACTTTTATACTCATTATAAAATATAGTTCTTATACTCATTATGATCAGTACTGTAGATATTGATATTTTTACTATAAATTTGGTCAAACACTTTGCAAACGGTTGACAGAAGTAAAAAAGGACCAGAGGGAGTATCATGCATGCAGAGTAGGCAAAACAAATTGCTCATTTATAGCCGGTCGAAGTCTCAAAGGGCGCGACCGTGCGAGGGAGGCAAAGTTGTGGGAGGCGCGACGATTGACGGAATTAAGTGAAGTTACATCCACGCGCCGGCATGGCGTGCGAACAGGCAGAAGCTATACCATCAGGCCTACGATATGGGTCTAGTAGACATGACATCTAGTGGGTCCCGCATAGTACTTGATAACTCTTTGGGGGCTTGCAGCATTTTATCCACCGGGCAAGACAACAACCCCATGCCGTTCGCATGCTCTACTCGTCCCCGTCTTCTACTAGTACAGTACCTTACAATAGTTCGCTCCCAGTCGTCCCGTTCTTTCACATTACACCAGTTCAATTTCTCCTAACCCTCCTCCAAAATCCATGGCCTCCCAAATCTCCATGGTCACCGCTGAGTACAAGGTTAGAGCCATCACCGACGATGAGTTCATCGTCATCTACACACGTGGATCCGCGACGGTGAAAGCATGCCTTGCTCGCTTCCTACGCATGTTCAATAGTTCAAAGGATGAGTGGGTCGCTGGGCTAGATGTTGAGTACACCACAGTCCTGGAAAGAGAGAAGATTCTAAAGGAGGCAGGGAAGAAGAAGCCCGCCATGATCTAGGTTTGCGTACATAACGTGTGCTTGGTCTACCACATATGCCATGCCGTTGTTGAGTGCCAGGATTTTGAGAACTTCCTCAAGGATGAAAGAGTGAAATTTGTTATTGTAGACTTTAGGAATGACAGGGATGTCCTGGGTTGGATAGGCCTTGTTGTAGGACAGCCCTTCGATCTCCAGAAGGCAAGCCTGGTGTCCTCCTCTCAGCCTTCAATCCTGACCCTAGCAACAGCCATGATTGATCCTTCGTACGCTAAACTGAGGAAACCTCACCACAAGTTTCATCATGCATGGGAGTTGAAGACATTAGATGAAGATCACATCCTGTACGCAGCAATGGATGCCTACCTTTATTCAAATGTCTACAAGGGTTGGATGAAGAAGTAGAGCCCAGTGTCCGGTTCAAGAAAAGAAGCGTCGGCGAAGAGGAAGAGGAAGAGGGACGAGGACGAAGTCGAGGATGTGGACTCAGACTCCGAGTAAGGTGGTAGTGCCATCGCTCATGCTGGTTCTACTGTAGTGTCAAGCAGACTAGTTGCTTAGTTTTATTTTAGGGGTGGGTTGTGCTGAGCCCCCAGTAGAACTATGTTTATGGTCTTTCTCTTTGTTTGAACTTTATGTTCTTTCTCGTTATTTGAACTCTCTAGTACACACAGTAGTACTAGTACTATGTCTTACTATTGTTCTTCTTGCAGTTGGTACTACTGCTCGTATCTTCGTGTTCCTACTGTACTTAATATGTTCGTACTAGTAGTATAATTTCGGTCAGTCGATTTGTGAAAGAAGTTTGACGGAGCAAAGGAAGAAGACAGCAGAGAAGCTACCCCAGTATCTATATTAGGGTGTAAGGGTGCCCTTGATCTATCTTATGAGTGTTAGGTGTGGAATGCAGTTCGCCAGAAAAAATGGATCATGCCCGGGGTTAAACAGATGGCGGGGGTGGGGGGAGCATGGCAGCGGCAGGCGGTTTAGGGGAGGGCAGGGAAGCAGCGGCATGCGGTAGGCGTGTGGAGGGCTGAGAAGATGAACTGTGCATCAATTTCGGAGGTTGAAGAAGCCCTTCTAGCCATACATGTTGCATCCAACGGCTCACAAGAGTCGACTGACCCAAATTGCTCTTTTAGATTGCAGGATCCATGTGGCATTCAAGGTCTCGAAGGTAGATTCTGCGTGCGCACCCAGTTTGTGGGCTCGGCGCGGGCGTGATCGGCTTCCGCCACGACAGCCACCATGCGCGCCTCCTCCGCACAGGCGGAGACGACAATGGCATGCTAGGTCCTCCTGGCCGGCGTGCTGGAGCACATGCTCGTCCTCCTCTTCGTACGCTGTGTGCATAGACGCGGCTCCACCAGCTGCTCGCGTGCTTGGTAGTGCGGCAGCATTGTGAGGAGGGACTGCAGACGACGTGAGTGGGCGTGCCTTTGGCTTCATGGCACAGGGATGGCGGTGACACCGCGGTGATGGGCGAGAAATTGTTGGCCGGAGCAGACGGGCGCCGGCATGCGCAACGGCAGCGGCGGCATATTGATGAGTGTACGTATGGGAGCTTAGTTTAGTTTTATATAGGGTTCTTCAAACTTAAAAGAAAACCAGACTAGTACACGTAAACATAGACTGAGGCAGCACTTATATTAGTTACCATAGCCACGATATGGAATCCTGTGCCAGCGCGTGAACTGCAGCCGCGCGGTTGATGGAACGGTGCGTCACTGTGTCGCGCTCGAAGAACATCCACCAAACCTTTCTGTGTGTGTGAAAACAATCCCCGAATATTACTCAACTTTTTTCCTGGATAAGTTCTTGACGCTATAATATTTCCATATATTTGAACTTAGCTCCAGTTCGTGTTTATTTGGATTTGTACGTTTGAGGTGCGCCTAGTTTTTTTTATTACTGATTTTGTGTGTGTGACTGAGAGAGAACGTGTGTATGTGTCCATATGTATGTTGTGGCGGAAGGGCAATGTGGAGAAGGTGTGCGTGTGATAGAGACATAGAGAGGTGTGAATGTGCAAATGATCATGCATGAGTGAGACATAGACAGATGTTGATACGTTGTGTATACATGAGAGAACGGTCTTCTATTTTACTTGTGTGTGTGTGTGAGAGAGAGAGAGAGAGAGGAGCATCCGTAACACAACAACCAACTCTCTCGATTCGTCCGTCCCTCACACGATCGCATGTAACACATGCATCAACGCACACATTTTGACACCCTCACCCGACCCCTGCCCACCTCAAGGCCCGCACATCACTCTCTATCTCGCATGCACAATCTCTTTGTGAAAACCCTGTTTAGCGTGTAGCTTTCCGTCACATACACACGCATTTCTCTCCATAGGTTTGTTTTCTCTCAATATCTGACACACATGCACAAACATACACACACACACACACCGCACATACACACCCCCTCCCCCGAGCACACAATTCATCCCCATCCAAGGTTATATGGCGACCACTCTCGCTTGTGCTTCTCTGCACCCAGCATGCACAACACCTCAATCTTCAAAGAGGGCATCAAGGAGATCGAAGATGGCGACCACACTGCGCTAGAGAATGCGGGGGCCATTTGGAAGCAGAATGATGTGATGACGGCTGACTGACTCCTCCCCCCACCCTCTCTCTACCGCACAAATTACCAATCCCTCTCTCCCTCGCACAAAATTTTCAATCCCTCAACCCACGAGATCCTTCCCCTCTCGTCCATGTTTTTCCAGCTCTCTCATCAAACCTGTTGTCTCTCCTCCTTCCACGTGTACAGAATCCGGATGCACACGCATCTCACTTATATTACATGTCTCCATCTTTCTCACAGACCTAACTTCTTCCTCTCTCTTTCTCTCTCTATCTATCTCTCTGTCTCATTAGGTTTGTCTCCTACTCTCTCGTGCACATACATACCATCTTTCCCGCCCTATCTGCTCCATCTTCACAAGCTCTCTCTACATGTTTCATTCACACATTGGGATGTGTTCAAAATGTTGCTTTTATAATGGATGATGTAGAGTTATGGTTGGTTTTGTTGCATCCTACAAAGTAATAACTATGAAATGCATTTAGATTCTCATTTGACTGGGATTATGTGAGTAGCATATTGTGAAGTACTATAGACCTCATATACATCTTGGAATTCAACAATGATTGTAACTATTGAATTGTATAGACCATTACATTCAAAGTCAGTAGCCTAATATATTTATTTCACAATTACAACAAATGATTAATTCACTACAAACTAAGAAAACAAATGTGTACTCCCTCTATTTTTATTTAAGTCCGCGTATTAGCATTGGTCAAAGTCAAGTTTTGTAAACTCTCAGAAAGTTTATAACAAAATATATTAACATATACAATAACAAATAAATACCATTAGATTCATTATTGAATGTACTTTCACATCATACATATTTCTTATGGTAAATGTTTATATTTTTCTATAAACTTAGTCAAACTTTGGGAAGTTTGACTTCGATCAAACCTAATATGCAGACTTAATAAAAATAGAGGGAGTACTAGTAGTTACTAGTACTACTCGCTAGTTTCTTAGCCCAATCACCCAGCACGCCACACGGGGAGTTCAGTGTCACAAAATTTTGAGGTCGGCGGGAAAATCTCCCGCGACCCTGATTTGAGCAGTGGGAAGTTACCATCATAGCCTTGGGAATAGTCCTAAGGATGATGCTTGGTAGGGGGCTATTTTCGTAACTTCAGGTTCACCCTACCTAGCCAACCCCACCCCGGCACCCAGAGTAGTACACCTGAATACTCCCCATTTTCTATCCCCACCGCAAAATAGACTTCTCCACAGCACTACAGCCTTCGTGCTCCTCCCCTTCTACATCGGTGCACTCGCCCACCTCAGAGCATCTGCCTCATCGAAGACCTCATACGCTGCAATGGAGCCGGTCCACCGTCGTCGTCGTACGCAGAGCCTCTTCCCCGGCACCGTCTTCAACGGTCTCTGATCTGCTTCCCGGAAGTTGACGCCAAGTGCAGAAGGACCACCGTCGTGGACAATGAACTGACTCTTGTTGCCGACCATGATGCACAGAGGCCGCTGCGACCATCGTTCTCCTCCTCGATTGGTAATGTGTGTATTGAATCACTTAGCAGTACATGTGCAGTTCCAATTTTGTTCATACCTACCCTTCAAATTTCCTGGTTGCTATTGTTCCCATAAAAGTAATTGGTTATAGCCTCCATTGTCCAACAGAATATCAGCTTGTAATTGTGCGTCGCTCCTATATCGCGCTCTGCTTGGGTAGGTTCTTCATCTGCAACCAGTAGTGTGGCAAATGATGGAAAGTTTTTTAGAACTAGCAAGAT
This sequence comes from Aegilops speltoides, assembly GCA_021437245.1. NCBI lineage: Eukaryota > Viridiplantae > Streptophyta > Magnoliopsida > Poales > Poaceae > Aegilops > Aegilops speltoides. The sequence goes on from CM038141.1 coordinate 266,596,346, forward strand.
GCCCATGCGTTGCACGCATCAAGATGCATTTGTATGAGTAGTTTATCTTGTGGGAGAAAAGGATGAACGAGGGAAGGCCTTATTTGCAAATCTGGAGAGGGGTGTGGTTATCTTTCTGCAAAATTTTCATAGTTTCCTTCCTATCCGTCGGATATAAATCGGACGGGCTATATTGCAGGACGGCAGGCACACCATCATCACCAACTCTATTTTCTAAAAGAAAAAAAAGTAGAGAGTAGAGAAGTAGAGATAAATATTAAATATAAAATAAATATAATAGTAGAGAAGAGAGTAGAGATAGCAGGGATGTCGGGAAAGGATCACGCACGCGCGGGAAAAAGCGGCCTAGCATGCGCTAGTTTTGGGGCGCGGCGTCCGACGCGCTTTATAAAATCCAACGCCCTCCCACCGCTCTGTGCCTTGCCACCGCTCTCTCCCCACTCTGTGCCATGCCACCGCTCTCTCCCCGCTCTTTCTCGCCTCGCCGTCGCTGCGCCACCATGCCGCCGCGTCGTTGGGAAACTTGGGGATACCGCAGCGTCCGCGCACGCCCCTCCGGCGGCTTCTCTGCCAAGATCCGGTTCCATGGGATGCCCCTCGGCCTCGGCAGTTTTGACACCGCCAACGAGGCTGCCCGTGCGTATGACACGGCGGCGTGGAACCTCCGGTGGCCTCATAGAACATTGAACTTCCCCAACGTGCCGACACGGGAGCGGGCGCAGGAGCTCGCGCCTCTGCCGCGGCTTATCACCGATGAGGATCTTCGCGACAACCGGAGGCGGGAGCACCGTCTCGACATCGCTGAGATGGATGAGGAAGCCACGGCACTGTGGTGCAAACACTTCCCGCAGTACATCATCAACGAGCGTGAGTTCTACGCGGAAAGGAGGGCGGAGAGGGAGAAGAGGAGGGCGGAGCGAGCCACCTATCGCGAGGACAAGCATAGGCGAAAAGCAGACGCTCAATTCAACATGAGGCTAGGAGAAGCGTCACCCTAGGAATCCGACGACGATCGGTATCTTCACGCCTACATTCAGACGTCGGAGGAGGACATTAGCGAGGAGGAGTCGGACGATGAGGAGTAGTTGAATTATCTTTTTTATCTATCTATGCTATATTTATGCTGAGAACTATCCTCTACTCTACAGTATCTACTCTCTATCTCTACTTCTCGATCTCAGCACTGTAAACGCTTTTTTAAAGCGTCGCATGTTGCACTTCTGTTGGAGATGCTCTAACATGGCAGACAAGTGCTTTAATATTGCCCACAAGATGCGTGAGTACTACTAGTAGTATATTTTTCTTGCCATGCTGAGATTTTAAAACCACGAGTGCAAACATGCAGAGGAGCAATGAAGACCAAACACAGGATATTGGGGACATCTTCAAGGAGTGTGGCAAGTTAAAGAGGAGCTGCACCGAACCTGTAAAATGAGCTTTGGTAAGTAACACCCTTTCAATTACTTTCATTTAGCCTCGTGTTCTTCGATGTGTATATGTTGTAGTTTCTGTTTCTCCTAGCCTCGTGTTCTTCGATGTGTAATAAGAAGAGTCTTAATCGTCCTAATGCTTTCGTTTTTAGCTTGATGCAGGAAGTGGGTGTTCTCACCTTGTAGTATGTTTTTATATATTTTTTTTCTTTTGAATTCACTTCTCTGAGTCCTCTTTGTCTGGCTTCTACTAAATGGATCTGGGTTGCTCTGAGTATTGATCTAAAAAAGAAGTAACTTCATGTCAAGATGCAGTTCCTGCAAGGAGGGAAGTATGGTCAACCTCGAGATCATGTTTCCAAAATGAGGCTGCATTACACACAAGGTTGAAAGCACAATTGCTCCCTGGGTGATTTTGGTAATTAGTGTCAACATATCTCTTGTTGGACTAACACTTCTACCTAGTATGTTTCAGACAAGTTCAACAATGGAGTGGCATGGACTAAAGGACGTGGAACCCCTTCTAGATGCTAAGGACAAAGGATTGGCTCAAGCTTCAAGAACAAGACTCTACATTTTCTATTTTAGTGATCCAAGATCACATTGAGTCTACAGGAAAAGCCAATACTATCAAGAGGGGATGAGGTGTTGCTTAATGGCTTGTGTCGGTGTCAAAACCGGCGGATCTCGGGTAGGGGGTCCCGAACTGTGCGTCTAGGCGGATGGTAACTGGAGACAAGGGACACGATGTTTTTACCCAGGTTCGGGCCCTCTCGATGGAGGTAAAACCCTACTCCTGCTTGATTGATATAGATGATATGGGTAGTACAAGAGTGGATCTACCACGAGATCAAGGAGGCTAAACCCTAGAAGCTAGCCTATGGTATGATTGTTGTTGTGTCCTACGGACTAAAACCCTCCGGTTTATATAGACACCGGAGAGGGCTAGGGTTACAGTCGGTTACAATGGTAGGAGATCTACATATCCGTATTGCCAAGCTTGCCTTCCACGCCAAGGAAAGTCCCATCCGGACACGGGACGAAGTCTTCAATCTTGTATCTTCATAGTCTTGGAGTCCGGCCGATGATGATAGTTCGGCTATCCAGACACCCCCTAGTCTAGGACTCCCTCAGTAGCCCCTGAACCAGGCTTCAATGACGACGAGTCTGGTGCGCATATTGTCTTCGGCATTGCAAGGCGAGTTCCTCCTCCGAATAATTCATAGAAGATTGTGAACACCAGGATAGTGTCCGGCTCTAAAATAGATTCCACATACCACCGTAGAGAGAATAATATTTACACAAGTTCAATCTGCTGACGTATTTTGTGGCGTGACGTCACATCACAACCAAGCCTTTACTCGAATCGTTTTTATTATACCACCTCCGCGTGTTTAGCAAAGCGGTTTCCTTGGCACGTCTTGTCGAAGCAGAGATCGTTTTCCCCTTATTCCAGGATTCCCATCAATACGGACGTGGGTAACCCAACCGCGCCCGTTGCCACGCCCCCTCCATCGAAGGCGAGTTCCAAACGGTCACGGGGACGGCTGTTGGTATTCTCCCTCTTTATGATGAGACCAAGGCCCGTTCCTTTTCTTCAATCCTCAATCGAATCCGCCCCTCACCCCGAGTTCCAACACCCAGGGCTCCAGATTCGGGCGCCTCGGACTTCGACAATGTCCGGCTCCGGCCTTCAGGGCCGGTGGATGCCCTCTTCCGTCACATAAGGGGACGTGCTAAAGCTGAGAGAAGCCAGGTACCTAACCTACGAGATTTCGCATAGGTTGCCCGCCCAAGGGCAAGTCATTCCCACTCCCGACCCTGGTGAGAGCGTTGTGTTCGTGTCTCACCTCCGTTGGGGTTTAGGCTTCCCGATGGATCCCTTTGTGAGAGGGCTCATGTTTTACTATGGGCCGGAATTCCATGAATTGGCTCCGGAGTCCATCCTCCATATCTCATCGTTCATTGTTGTCTGCGAAGCCTTCCTCCGCACTACCCCTCACTTCGGTTTGTGGCTCAAGACCTTCAACGTGGAGCCGAAGATGATCGAGGGGCGGCAGGCAGAGTGCGGAGGGGCAGTTATAAGTAAGAGGGCCGATGCTCCATGGCCCGAGGGCTCTTTTCAAGAGGAGCTCGGCTTGTGGCAACAGGAGTGGTTCTATATCACCGCTCCCAGGGGCAGCAGGCAGGTACCGCCACCCGCCTTTCGCTCGGGCCCTCCACAACGGTTGGCGTCATGGATCAATAAAGGGCTTGACTGGGGTCCGTCCAAGGACGTACCAATATTGCAGGGCCGGATTCGAGACCTCCAAGAGAGGGAGATCAATCTGGTCGTAGTGACGCAGGTTATGCTGATTCGGCGTCTTCTGCCCTGCAAACGTCGCCCCCTCCGCCTGTGGGAATTCAATCTGGAGGGACCACGAGCTCTCCAACACTTCATGGGTACGACACCCGTGGAGATGTACAAACTATTCTTCGGATCACAAGAGATGTGTCCGGACTTGACCGAGGACGCTGGCCTAAGCTGCAATCGCCCGGATACTCAAGTAAGTAGCCCTGTGTCCGGACATGTCGTTCATTTGTTTATCATGGATTTGCCTTTTAACCAGCTATCCCTTGGACAGGAGTGGATAGTGCAAGCAAAACTGATACGGTGTCCGGCCCCCCTCCCCGAGACCACGCCGGATCCCGTGTTAGTCAAGATGTTGGAGGTTGCGCCTTCAGAAGAGGGCGAAGGGGAAAATAGAAAAACTACCACCTCCACTAAGGAGGCTTTCAAGAAAGGGGGGATCGAGAATCCCTCCTTCCAGGGGGAGAAGAGGACCGCTTCCGAAGATCCAGAGGCTAAGGCCTCAAAGCGGGGGAAGAAATCTTCACCTGAGGGTCCTGCGCCAGGAGAAGCCCTGGTCGCACTATCTCCACAAAGGAATCAGCCCTCCAGCAAGCCGTAAGTAGAAAAAAGGGAGTTTTGTAATAAGGGACATCCCTATTTTTATTTCTGAGGATAACCGAAGTTTTTACCTTGTAGTTTGGGTCTCAGCCCTTCTCAGCTGAGCTCATCTTCGGGGGATCTTCGTCCGGAGATGATGGAGAGCGAGACACCTCCATCTTCCGTGCCGTCAGGCGGGGCGGACGACCCTGAGGGGTCGTCGCGGAGGGTCTCCCCGAGTCCGGCGGTGCCAGAGAGTGCGGCACCCACTGGTGTGCGGCCGGGGGAGCCGAAGGATTTGCTCGAGAGGGCGTCTATCTTAGAAGATCACCGTACATTAATGAGTACGGTGATTGAGAGGATTTCATCCGCTGAGAGCGGGTTGCATGAGGCCATCAGAAGTTTACTGACGGGGTTTGAGGTACGTAAAAATGACATACCTTTTGACAGTTTTGCACATAGAGTGCGCCCTGTATAGATAGTAGCCCCTGAGACTCGGTACGTTGTCAGAAGTGATGGCGTGCCGAGGATCATAATCTCAGTTTTAAGATGTCGCCATTCCTATTCAGGAGGCGGAGCGTTTGGTGGCCAGCCGGACTGATAGAGTTGCCGAACTGAAGCTGCAACTGGACGTTGCGGATGCGCACATCGCGCTGGTCAATAGGCGACTTGACGAGTCACAAGGTGGGTAGTTTCTCCGCGGTCACCTGGTAAGGGAGCTGTTGCCCACGCCTTACAAGGTGTATGCTTGATGTAGATGGCGTTGCTGCTATGGAGGGCCTTCGGGCAGAGCTTGCTCGAGCCAAGGAGCAAGCCAGAAGGAGTGATGCGGCTGCCTCGAAGGCGGCCGAAGAGCTAGAAGCCGAAAAGGCTGCTCACTGCCGAAGCAGGGAGGAGATGGCCGGAATGGCCATAAAGCTGAAGGATGCTACCGACCGCTATGAGGTTCTTGAAAGAGAACGCCGAGCGGGGCAAGAGGACCTGAAGAAGGCCACCGCAGAAGCCAAGGATGCCCGTTCTGCAATGAGGGCTATAAAGGAGGAGCTGCGTCAGGCTGGAGACATTACGGATGGAAAGCCCTTCCTGCTGCGTAGGAAGTTCACGGATCAGAAGTATGCTCAGTTAGGCCAGTTGTGGGGTGCGAAGGATCCTCATCTGAATTTGGCGGAGAGTGCGGCGGACACGGTCGTGCACTTCCGGAGCCAAAAGGATCACGAAATGGAAGAGCTTTTTTGGTCTCAATTCCATAGTCCGGGGCGTCCACTTCCATTAACCGATCGGTTGGCTGAGTGGGCTGAGCTGAATAGGTTGTCCGGACTTGCCATGAAGGATTTCGTGGCTCATCTGTGGCCGGAAAGGCCCAAGCCGAAGACTTATTTTGGCTTAGTGCAGCAATTCCTTGATGCGGTGCCGCATATCAAGGCGATGAAGCGGTCGGCATGCATAGAGGGTGCACGGATGGCTCTCGCCCGTGTCAAAACATACTGGGCAGAGATGGACGCCACCGATGTTGCATCCCGGGATTCGGACAAAAGCCGATTACCCGCCGAGCACTATTTTGAGGAAGTCCTGCAGGGCGCTCGTTTAATAGAGTCGCAGTGCTCGAAAAACGTTATGTTCAAATGACATGTATGATTTGTAAAACCATATTTATAATATAAGTGCTTTTTATACTTGTGCTTTCAAGTATTGAAATATCTCCTGTGCGGCCGTTAATGTATGTGTGTATATAACCTGAAAGATGGCAGTCTTCGGCTTCAGCCCCCACGCACATAGTGTGGGGTGTTTGCAAAAAAGCGCATTTTCACACTTAATCCAACATCTTGCTCCTGTGAAGGAGGTGGTAGCGTAGCAAACGAGGCAACCGGACTATAATGCTTTATCACTTTCACTTAGCCATAGGAGTTCGAAGGTGGAGCTACGATATAGCCCCTAGGGGCACCGCGCTCTCCGAATTCGGGGCACGTATGTGCCTGACCGGGAAACGGTCCTTCATCAAAGCGGAGGAATTCTAGACATTCCGGTAGTCGATCGAGTGGTTGACCAGTCTCTCGCTATATCGTGATACCAATTTTCGCTTTCATCGAGGTGCTCTTTGGCGAACCGGCACAATCGCAGTAGTTCTCATGGTGTCGCGCTAGCTGATGATACGGAACGTAAGGCAGCAAAACACAGGAGCGGGGCAAACCCAACATTTGACCAAAGACATGATTCGGAGCTGATGCATATAAGGCCTAACTCGAGACGCCGAACACTCCCTAAGGTATTCGGTCTATATAAAAATGGGCCGAACGATGCCCTAAGCCCCTAGTGTCCAGGTACGCGCAAAATCTTCTGACGCGGCCGATGCCAAAACGTCAGCCTCCTCCTTGGTTATGGTAAGAAACCGGGGGATGTATAACAACAAGAGACAGTAAAAAAAGGTTTACGCAGGGTCTTAATCTGAAAAGAATCCTTGTAACGGGTCCCTGCTGCACGTCTGCGCATGTGTCTCCGTTGTTCTGTATCCTGGATGGGTGTAGCACGTTGTTCATCTGTAAAAGAGAAGAACTTAGTTTGAAAAAAGATCATGCGAAAAATGCAAGTAAAAGAGTATGATTTAAAAAATGAATAAAATTGAGCTTTATTGGCTCTCATTCTTCGTACGTGCAGTCCCTTGTAAAGGGGTATGCGGCTGGGAAGCCCCTTGTTTGTTTATGCCGGACTCGCCTAGCCGTGTCCGGGGTCTAAATGACCTGTTTTAGGGGCTTCGATCAGCCAGGCCGGATTAGTTTGTGGCTGTCAAGACAGTCTCACGTTTTTGCGTGGTCGAGCGACACTCTAAGTTACCCTTTAATGAGATGATGCCGCATGGACCGGGCATTTTAACTGTAAGAGACGCATAATGCGGTATTGCGTTAAAGCGGGCGAAAGCTTCGCGTCCCAATAGTGGTTGATGGCTACTTTTAAATGGGGCGACATGGAAGATTAGCTTTTCGCGACGGAAGTTGTCGGATGAACCGAACACAACTTCTAGTAGTAAGGAGCCCGTACTATTGGCATAAGGGCCTGGCGTTGCTCCTTTAAAGGAAGTGCCGATATGGCAAATTTTGGTAGGGTCTATCCCCATTCTGCGGATGGTGTCCTGGTATGGCAGGTTTATATCACTGTCGCCGTCCATTAGGACTTGTGTAAATTGTAGTCCGTCGATTATAGGATCCAATATCAAAGCAGTCCATCCTGCGTTTCGAATACTTCTGGAGTAATCCGGAATGTCGAAAGTAATTGGTCTTGTCATCCAATCTCGGGATTCCGCTGGGGTGGACCGTGCGGCACGTGCTTTGGTCGATGCCGCCCTATTTTTCCTTGTTATCACTTGAAGTGAATTCACTGTTTTGACTTCTTGTGGGAAGTTCTTTTGTTTTCCGGCGCTCTGCTTGTGGGGTTCGTCATCGTCCTCGCTTGGTGTGTCGAGCCCCTTGTGTTCGGCGTTAAGTCAGCCGGACTGCTTGAAGACCCAACAATCTCTGTGGGTATGGTTTGCAGGCTTCCCGGGGGTACTTTGGATTTGACATATCCTATCCAAGATTTTGTTTAGGTTGGATAGCTCGTCACTGTTGTCCTTAAGAGGCAGTGTTTTGTTATTTGGCCGAGAGCTTTTGAACCCGGCGTTGACCGCCGTGCTATTTGGGCCATTTTCCTTATTCCGGCGCTGATCTTTTCTGCGTCGTGATTTCCCATTTCTATCCCTGACTTCGGATGTACTTGGGTCGCTGGTGCTGCATCTTGCCAGCCAGCTATCTTCCCCCGCGCAAAAGCGGGTTACGAGGCTTGTTAGCGCGGCCATTGTTCTTGGTTTTTCCTGTCCGAGGTGTCTGGCGAGCCATTCGTCTCGGACGTTATGTTTAAAGGCTGCTAAGGCTTCGGCGTCCGGACAGTCGACTATTTGGTTCTTTTTGGTGAGGAACCTGTTCCAAAATTTGCGTGCTGACTCTCCGGGCTGTTGAGTTATGTGACTTAAATCGTCTGCATCCGGAGGGCGGACATAAGTCCCCTGAAAATTTGCTCGAAATGCATCCTCGAGCTCTTCCCAACTTCCAATGGTATTTTCTGGGAGGCTTTTGAGCCAATGCCGAGCTGGCCCTTTGAGCTTGAGGGGTAGGTATTTTATGGCATGGAGATCGTCTCCTCTAGCCATATGTACGTGTAGGATGTAATCCTCAATCCGCACTCAAAGTCTGTTGTTCCATCGTATGCCTCTATGTTTACGGGCTTGAATCCCGCTGGAAATTCATGATCCAGTACCTCATCGGTGAAACATAGTGGGTGTGCGGCGCCCCTGTATTTAGGTGTGTCGTTATCTTCGAACACTCGGCGTGTTGTGTTGCTTCCTGGAGCCTTCTTTTTTGGCCCATAGATGGACCTGACCAGGCCATCCTTTTTGCGAGGATCCTTATGTGGATCGTGTGTCGGCTTGTGTGCGGCGCCGCTTGCCGCTCTTAGCCTGTCATCTAGTCGTCTATCCGGCCAGGCGGCCTCTTTTGTTTTTTGACTGTGGGGGCTCTACGACCTCCTCGTCAAATTCTGGCAACAGCTTGCGCTTCGGGTAGCTCTTTGCTTGATGACTATCGCCGTATTTATCTGCAGTCTTGAGTACTTTGCTCCATCTCATTCTGAGTACGTCTTCCGCTATTTTGAGCTTTCGCTTCTGCTTCTTCAAACTTCTTGCAGTGGCGACGAGCCTTTTGTGAAGGTTCTTATGCTCCGGTGATGTGTCCGGCGTGAGATCGTCTGGACTGTTGTTTTCACCGGGGATGGGTTGCTCGTCCAATTCATCCTGTTCGGATGGTTGCTTGGTGGCATGTTCGTCGTCCACTGGTTCGCCCTGCTCTACGGTTGGGTTAGTATGGGTGTTGTTGTTATCGAGGCGGGGCTTCGGGCGGCGCTTGCGTCGCCCTTTTGGGTGTTTTTCGGGGGAATTATCCTTCGCCGCGTCCCGTTGTTCCTCGTTATCGCTTCCTTTTGGTGTATCCACCATGTATACGTCGTGAGTTGAGGTGGCTTTCCAGTGCCCAGTAGGCGCTAGTTCTTGGTCGTCTCCGGCATCGTCGTCCATACCGTCGATGTCTTCGAAGTCGTAGTCTAGCATGTTGGTTAGATCGTCGACAGTGGCTACAAAGTGGGTGGTGGGTGGGCTTTGAATTTTTTCGTCGTCCGCATCCCAATTGTCCTGACCGTGACCTGGCCAGGACTCTCCTGATACCGAGAGATACTTTAGCGAATTCAGGATGTCGCCAAAAGGTGACTGCTGAAAGATGTCCGCGGCGGTGAACTCCATGATCGGCGCCCAATCGGATTCGATTGGTAGGGGCGCAGGAGGTTCGGAGTCCGGCGAGGAGTCCGGCACCTCGGAGTCACGTGCTTCACAAGGGACAAGGTCGGTATTCGGCTCCATTGCCGTAGATGTAGCAGCTCCCGAGGCGGTGTCTAGCCACCCATCCTCGATCTGCGCAGTCGGCTCCGAATTAAGGGTCAGAGCGGACTCGTGTGCGGCCTCCGGGGCACTGTCCGGCAGCAGAGCTAAATCATGCCCATCGAGACAGTGCGGCGCACTCGGCTATGGCTCGAATCCGTCGAAGATCATGTCTCCGCGGATGTCAGCCGTGAAGTTCAAACTTCCGAATCTGACCTGATGGCCAGGGGTGTAGCTTCGATCTGCTCCGGATGGCTGCTTAATTGCCCGCAGTGCAAAGCCGCCGAATCTGAAGATCTGTCCGGGAGAAAAGTCTCACCGGATCGTGTCGTTGTTGTTGATGATCGAAGGAGCCATCAAGCCTATCGGTGATGACACGAGGAACTCTCAATGAAAGCACCAATGTCGGTGTCAAAACCGTGGATCTCGGTAGGGGTCCCGAACTGTGCGTCTAGGCGGACGGTAACAGGAGACAAGGGACATGATGTTTTTACCCAGGTTCGGGCCCTCTCGATGGAGAAAAAACCCTACTCCTGCTTGATTGATATTGATGATATGGGCAGTACAAGAGTGGATCTACCACGAGATCAAGGATGCTAAACCCTAGAAGCTAGCCTATGGTATGATTGTTGTTGTGTCCTACGGACTAAAACCCTCCGGCTTATATAGACACCGGAGAGGGCTAGGGTTACACAGAGTCGGTTACAATGGTAGGAGATCTACATATCCGTATTGCCAAGCTTGCCTTCCACGCCAAGGAAAGTCCCATCCGGACACGGGACGAAGTCTTCAATCTTGTATCTTCATAGTCTTGGAGTCCGGCCGGTGATGATAGTTCGGCTATCCAGACACCCCCTAGTCTAGGACTCCCTCAGTAGCCCCTGAACCAGGCTTCAATGACGACGAGTCTGGTGCGCATATTGTCTTCGGCATTGCAAGGCGAGTTCCTCCTCCGAATAATTCATAGAAGATTGTGAACACCAGGATAGTGTCCGGCTCTATAAAATAGATTCCACATACCACCGTAGAGAGAATAATATTTACACAAGTTCAATCTGCTGACGTATTTTGTGGCGTGACGTCACATCACAACCAAGCCTTTACTCGAATCGTTTTTATTATACCACCTCAGCGTGTTTAGCAAAGCGGTTTCCTTGGCACGTCTTGTCGAAGCAGAGATCGTTTTCCCCTTATTCCAGGATTCCCATCAATACGGACGTGGGTAACCCAACCGCGCCCGTTGCCACGCCCCCTCCATCGAAGGCGAGTTCCAAACGGTCACGGGGACGGCTGTTGGTATTCTCCCTCTTTATGATGAGACCAAGGCCCGTTCCTTTTCTTCAATCCTCAATCTTGTATCTTCATAGTCTTGGAGTCCGGCCGATGATGATAGTTCGGCTATCCGGACAACCCTAGTCCAGGACTCCCTCAGCTTGCTTGCTCAAAGTGCTTAGTGATATGCTCCAAAGCCCTCAACTACTTTCTCACATCCACATTTGTCCTAAACCAAAAGTCTAACTCGTTCTATCCGGCGCCACCGAGTTCACATGTCTTAGCCACTGCCACAAACCCTAGGCAAATCGGTCTCACCGATAGGGATCTCGGTCTCACCGAGATGGGATTGTAATCTCTCTGTGTATGTCCATTACCCAAACCGGTCCCATCGAGTTTGAGTAATTGGTACTACCGAGATTACAATGCAAACTCTCTGGTTAGCTTATTACCCAAGTCGGTCCCACAGAGTTTGTGTACTCGGTCTCACCGAGTTTGCCTGACCAACTCTCTGGTTAGCTTATTACCAAAATCGGTCCTACCGAGTTTGTGTAATCGGTCTCACCGAGATTACGTTATGCCCTAACCCTAATCATATCGGTCCTACTGAGTTGCATGTCGGTCCCACCGAAAATCCTAACGGTCACTAGATTTGCTAAATCCGTCCGACCGAGTTTACCAATTCGGTCCCACCGAGTTTGGCAAGTTGTGTGTAATGGTTAGATTTTGTGTGGAGGCTATATATACCCCTCCACCCACTCTTCATTCGTGGAGAGAGCCATCAGAATGAACCTACACTTCTAGCATACATTTTCTAAGAGGGAACCACCTACTCATGTGTTGAGGCCAAGATATTCCATTCCTACCATATGAATCTTGATCTCTAGCCTTCCCCAAGTTGCTTTCCACTCAAATCTTCTTTCCACCAAATCCAAATCCTGTGAGAGAGAGTTGAGTGTTGGGGAGACTATCATTTGAAGCATAAGAGCAAGGAGTTCATCATCAACACACCATTTGTTACTTCTTGGAGAGTGGTGTCTCCTAGATTCGCTAGGTGTCACTTGGGAGCCTCTAACAAGATTGTGGAGTTGAACCAAGGAGTTTGAAAGGGCAAGGAGATCGCTTACTTCGTGAAGATCTACTGCTAGTGAGGCAAGTCCTTCGTGGGCGACGGCCATGGTGGGATAGACAAGGTTGCTTCTTCGTGGACCCTTCGTGGGTGGAGCCCTCCGTGGACTCACGCAACCGTTACCCTTCATGGGTTGAAGTCTCCATCAACGTGGATGTACGATAGCACCACCTATCGGAACCACGACAAAAACATCTGTGTCTCCAATTGCGTTTGAATCCTCCAATCCCTTCCCTTTAAATTCTTGCAAGTTGCATGCTTTACTTTCTGATGCTCATATACTCTTTGCATGCTTGCTTGTTATGTATTGTGAGTGTTAAACTTGTGCCTAAACTCCACTTGAACTTAAAAAGTCAAAAACTGCAACTTTTGGTACTTAGTGTCTAATCACCCCCCCCCCTCTAGACACCTCTTCTCGATCCTTTCAAAGGTGCCAGTTCCCTAATGATGCTGGATTAGACACAAGGTGCAAACTCCTAGATGATGCTGGATTACACACAAGCCAGGTGGAGTCGTCAGCTGTTCGTGTCCTCGTGGCTCTAGTAAAGGCTGAAAGAAAGCTTCCAGTAGCCCTTGAGAATGTAGCTGAGTTCCTGGAGAAGCGAAAAGAGCAATCAGATGCTCTCTTCACCCAAGCCAAAGAAGAGATGGAAGAAGCCAAAAATAAGCTAGCAGAGGCAGAGCAGGCTAGGCGTCTCCTACTATCTAAAACTATTGTTAATACAAAATTCCCTTCATAATAGCTAGATTCAAATGTTTATCCAATCAGCATGCCTGTTGTGATGTCCGTGCATCTACTGATGTGGCACAAAATATATATTTTCGGGTCATGTAATAATAGCAATTACTTTCCAAACAATAACAGACGAAGCATTGGACATGGTATAGTTCACGCGCAAGCCCGACATTCCAAGTTCAACTTCCACATCAAACTCATGTTCACAGATATCTGCACATTCATAGATAATGTCCACAACCATGATTCGCTTCAAAGCCAAAAAATGTGAGGAGAGTTATAAATAAAGAAAAGCCTCTAGTTCCTGCTACCAGTGTGAGCACAACAAGTCAAGACCATGCGTAATTAATTATATTTTGGTCATTTTTTGTGTTCTAAAATGTCGGCCGGCAAACGGAAGGACGTGTTGCCGGCACACGCGTGGATTCAATGGAGGCAGGCGGGCCAGTCTGAAGCTGGTTGCATGCGGCGAGGAGGCGTGTTCAGCCGGGCCTGCAGCAAGTGGGGCCCTCTTGGCTGGCGCGCCGGTTCAATGCCTGCGCTATGAGAGGTCACGTCCGTGTCAGAGCAACCACTCCCTCCAGTCCTTTTTTGTTTGGGTATAACAAAATCTCATTTTCCATTCACATTTTACAAGTAAAATTCATGGACAAATTTTGACCCAAAATACGATGGGGACTAGTAAACCAGAACGGAGGTAGTAGTTTTTTATCAAAGAAGGGTTTCCCCCTTCCGATTTTCATTACTAAAAACCAATATATAAACCATAGTATTTTCCCTAGAACTACCAGGTTCAACATCTCGCAACATAAACCCGTACAACCATACGCCAAGGAGGTAGTAGTTATGAATTCCACTTTTGCTCCATGCCAATCCTTATAAAAGCTACTTAGTACTTATAACCCGCCATTGAAAATCGGAACTCTTACCCCGCTAAAAAAATGATATTTTAAATGTGGCTACTCGATCTGTGGCAACTGGCAAGCCACCGCCTCCAGGTCGTCCACTTGTGGTCCCGACCATCAACTCCTACGGATCAAATTATCACACGAGCTGACTATTCCTACAAAGGTGCACTCCACCACGTACCCGGTACCCACGCATGCTGCAATCGTGCACCTAGGGTTCTAGGGTTTATTTGTTAACGGTGCCTTTACGTAACTCTCATGTGTGCGAGACAGTGAGAGACCGACTGTACGCGTGCGCCTCTTGTCTTCGTATATGTACTCCACCGTTTGTCTGGTGTCCAAAAAATTATACAGTGGTAATAACTACTAGCAATGTGTCAATGCGTTGCCACACGATCAAAGTATATTAATACATATTCACCGATTTGATAGAAAAAAGAGTCTAGTTTTGAAATACGTATATCACTAAAAATATGTTATGTTTCACTCAAAATATATTCCTTTGGCGGTTTTGATGAGATAAGGGAGGAATGTTGTTGGTTTCAAGATTCGAGAAGTGGTATATGTCTAATTTCCACTCTTACTAGCAAGATGCCCATGCGTTGCACGGAACATCAAGATCTTGTGGGAGAAAAGGATGAAAGAGGGAAGGCCTTATCTGGAAATGTGGAGAGGAATGCGGGTAAATTGCCATAGTTTCCTTCCTATCCGTCAGATATAAATCGGACGGCCTATATTGCAGGATGGCAGGCACACCATCATCACCAACTCTGTTTTTTATCCCTACTCTAATAAAAAGCATAGTCAGTGATGATGGTGTGCCTGCCATCCTGCAATATAGGCCGTCCGATCTATATCTGACGGATAGGAAGGAAACTATGGCAATTTTGCAAAAAGATACCCACACCCCTCTCCACATTTGCAAATAAGGCCTTCCCTCGTTCATCCTTTTCCCCCACAAGATAAACTACTCATACAAATGCATCTTGATGTTCCATGCAATGCATGGGCATCTTGCTAGTTGTTGCGAAATGCCCATGTGTGTGAGAGAGAGAGGGAGAGAGGAGGAGGACGGAGTGCATGTGTGACAAAGACACAAAGAGTGTGTGTGCGAGAGGTATCAGCTTAAAAATGAGGCGATAGTGTGTGTGCACGATCGAGAGGGTGTGTCTCAAGAAGGGAAGAAAAATCTACATAGATACAAGTAGCGGGAGAGACACATGTATGCGATAGTGGAAGCACGAGTGTGCGGGTGTATAAACCTATCTAGAGGCTAGTCGATAAATGTTTGTGAGAGAAATACGAGTCGGGGTGTGAAAGCGAGAGTTTTGTGTGTGTGAGAGAGAGATGATAGTCGGGAAGGGGAGTGGAAGCAGAAGTTATGTGTGTGAGAGAGAGAGGGGGGAGTTTGTCGGATCGGTAAACAAATGAATAATGACAGTTTTAACTGGGATGGAGACGGAAATGTGACCACAACAAGTTGTGTCTGCAAGAGAGAGAGAGTAATTTTAGTGGTATGAGTCATATCTAGATACATATAGGGTGTGTGAGAGAATCCCATAGAGAGAAAGAAAAATTGAAAGACGAGTGAGACTATGTGTGTGGCGGTGAAAAAGAGAGCTTAGGTACCTAGTGATACCAGAGAGCGGTAGAGACATGAGAGATAATGAAAACTGTGTAATGTATAATGATAGGGAGAGCGTGACACTTCTCAAGGGAGACGTCGAGAGGCCATGTTTACGAGGATAGGAGAAACATGAAGTGAGCGTGCGGGTGAGCTGGAGAAAAGAGAGTGATAGCTACATGAAGGAGCATGCATGCGAGAGAGATGAGCGTGAAAGGAGTCAACATAAAAGGGATTCAAATTTTTGAATTGGAGATGATGATACATGTAATTCAGACTCGAACCAAAATTGATTTATCAAACATGCATACTCATATGAATTCACGCGCATCTATGTTATTTAATATGTAGATATTACTGATCCATACATTTTAGTAGAACTAATTTGGTTTAAATTTTTTGAATTCAACCTTATGATTTTGAGATCATTGTATTTGTAAATCATATTATACACATAAAGGAGCAGAATTCTTTGTTGTGCTTTTGAAAGTATATATAAAAAATGATGTATATAGAATTTTATTCCAATCGAAAATGGATCCTGCCCGAACAAAAATAGAATACAAACGGGATTCGGATTGAGTTGGCACGGTAAACATGCACTCTGCAAAATTTGAATGAAGCGGGGAAAGTCGTAGTAACCGCCCGAAACCAAAATCTGCGAGATGGAAATTACTGCCTATCCATGCCACGCAAAGCCTATCGGCTCAATTTCTATAGGTTTCGATAGGGGTAGGTTTTTAATTTCACTCAAACGTGACATGACCGCCTCTCACCCAGATTCATACACGGTGGGCGCCAAAACACAGTGTCTCCTCGGCCGAAATCGACTCCCTCCCTGATTCATACACGGTGGGCGCCAAAAAAAACTCTCGTCGGCAAATATTCAGCATATGCGATCCCCAACCGACTATATTGTTGTGATGTAGGAAATTTGAAACGGGGGCTAAGTTTGTAAATTTCCTCGCATTTGAGACAAGCGCGCCCTGAAGACATGGTTCCCCCCCTTCCTCTCTCCCTCCATTTCCCCATTTGTACTCTGTGGGCGCCAAAACACCCTCTCCACCCCACCTCCTCCGTCTGCCAGCCTATCCACCGCCGTCCTCCTCCACCATGCCGGAGCTGATACCCCGACATCGTCGTCCATTACAAGAGATTGACCTATCTCATCCATGGCTTCGGATTGGGATCCTTGCATCCCGTCCTCTCGCTTCATACCTGTCGTCATCCACCTTGCCGGCGCTGCTCCTATGACCGTCTCGTCCACCACGCCCCGCCGCCACCGTCTACCCTCCTAGATCTGCTTCCACGCCACCGACAGCCATCGGTACCGCAGCACCGTCAAATTCTTAGCGGATGCATACACGGCGCCGCACTAAAGGCGGTACTCTTTCGTATCTGCTCAACTTATCTATCACAGCAAGAAAACAGATCTCCACTACTTTACTCTGATTTCTTGTCCATCACTTACTTGCTAGTTGAAAGCAAACATTGGTTGTGAAGTTTCCTTTGTCCAGTTTGCACCTTCAGATCCACCATGGCATGCTCAACACTATACTCGAAATGCTTATAGTTTTCCCCTAGTTAAATGCCAGTAGACTAAATTTCAAAATTGGGCCAGTCGATTTTTCAGAGCACGCTGGAGTTTGTCGATGCGAAGGAAGGTGCTCGGGTGGGGACGATGGTTGTGTGGGGTGGTGGTGGGGACTCACCGAACAAAGAAAACTCGACGCGGGTGGGGGCGGGGTGGGGGTGGGGGTGGCGGAGGAACACGGGCGATGGCGGCCAGTGGTCCGGCCGGCGTCCCATGTGGTGTTCTGTATGGGAAGAATCGGAGACGAGGAAGAAGAAGGGTTAGGAGACGTAGGATCTTCATCCAACCGCCTGAAATGGTTGACTGACCCAAATGACAAAAGTCACGCAACTTGCATGCAGACATGGCTTTATATTCAGTACCATCATTGTACCTGCTTAGCACTGCTCCTGAATCCATCAAGCTAAACAACGTGCCACTCATAATTCCAAACTTGTTGCTCAAATACGAATCTGGTATGATGCTGATATTACTAAAACAAATAATGTTTAATTGGTTAGCTAATGTTCCTACTTTACTTTCGAGAAGCAGGTGCATCACATATAGAGATACAACAGGGAGTTGCATTATTAATGCGCTCTGGTTCATCATGTGTGGGCACTATGCAACGAATATTTTATTATCCAAAATCTGTTGCTCTTCTTTAGCATGTTCCTCTTCCGTTCTTCTTTAATAAGTACTCTCTCCGTTCCTAAATACAAGTCTTTGTATAGATTCCACCATGGACTACATATGGAGCAAAATGAGTGAATCTACACTCTAAAATGTATTTGTATACATCTTTATGTGATCCATAGTGGAAATCTCTACAAAGACTTATATTTTGGAACAGAGGGAGTATGATAGTAGTACAATATGTTCCTTGTAGTGAAGATGAGCAGGGACATTTCCAGTGTAGACGTCTATACGGTTGGTTGTGATGGACACTTTGAACTCTTCGGTCCTCTTTGATTTGTAGGATTTTGTAAACATAGGAATAGGATTTGTAGTGGCCTGCCCACTTGAATCCTATAAGAATAGCAAGGAAATGCGGGGAGCTGTGTCGCCTTTGAGAGTTACACTGATATTAACAGTACCACACCTTAAGCTGAAGAAGGATGGTATTTGAAGCCTTTCTAGCCGTACCTGCAATACCAACACATATATTCCAGCAAGTTCCACTTTGCTGATTTTACTCTGATGCTTACGGTTTTCCCGTTATATCTACACTACGATATGTGTAGCTGCTTTGTGTCGCACTAGCAGCAGTCCACTCTTGAAGCTAAACACACCAATCATAAGTCCAAAGCTTACTTCTTCAAATACGAATTGTGATATGATACTGATATTAGTTATCAGACACACATTTAATTGGTTAGGTAATGCTCCCACTTGATTTTCCAAATGCATGTGGCCACATAGAGAGACAACATGGAATTGCATTTCTTTGGGCGCTGTGATTCATCATGAGTGGGCAACCAACATTGTATGCAATTAAGTGGAACCTCAAGAATATGCTTACTCTTCTGTTCTTTAACATGTTCCTCTTTTGTTATTCTGTATTTAGTACGTATAGTATGTTCCTTGTCAGGAAGGGGAGCAGGGACATCTACAGTCAACAGCTAATAGAGCTGGCATGTACATGATCGATAGGCTTTCAATTACTAGCGGCAATACAACACCGTATTTTCTAGCCAGTTCCACTTTCCCGATTTATATATCGTGGTTATGGTGTACCCTTTTATGTACACTACGATCTGCCTAGTTTCTGTGTGCTCTTGTTATCTTGGTTTGGCAATAAACTCTATACAGATGAACCTATCATCTACCAACTATCCTTACTTCTGGAGCCTATTTTTTGTGTACTTGTGCCAGATTATATTAATGCACGTACCATATTACAGCACACATGAGCTCTCTCATCGAATCCAAAGGATAGCACACAAGTGTTTACTGGGCGCCCTATATTAGAATATCCTCTGCATTACAAAGATAATCTCACCGGTATTTATGTTTTCATGGTTCTCGATATTATACGTAATTACAAAGTGAATATCGTAATCCGCGATCGAAGAATATTGTGGAACACTGCAATGACTTACAAAATTGGCACCAATGCATTGAGTGCCATTCTGGATGCAATGAAACTCATACGCTCCCCACCTATAGATTCTTGTTCAGAATATGATCCTAATGACTATTCTAACCTCGAGGAGTCAAAGGCAGATGGCCTGTCCTATTCACCCATCAAGGTGTCTGTTCTAATTTGCCAAGGTTTTATTAATTGCACGTATCTTGCATATATTGTCTTGCATTTCTTCTACTTTGTTGCACCTCCATCTGCTTAGTTTACTCATCATATATGTCGAGATGCCATGCCTATCCATTATCAATACATATTTGAAAGTGCAACTATCCCTAGGTGGTTTTGGTAATTAATAACAACATACAACTCATTGAGCTAATGCTATTCCAAGACTATTATTTCAGGAAAGCTCAATGAATGGCATGGCATGGATGATGAAAGTGGATCCCTCAAAATACTAAGGACAAAGGATTGGCTCAAGCTCAAAAGCTCAAGACTCTTCATTTTACATTTTAGTGATCCAAGATCACATTGAGTCTATAGGAAAAGCCAATACTATCAAGGAGGGATGAGGTGTTGCTTAATGAGCCTCTTGCTTCAATGTGCTTAGTGATATGCTCCAAAACCCTCAACTACTTTCCCACATCCACAAATGACCTAAACCCAAAGCCAAAATCGGTCACACCGAAACTTCCTATCCGGCGCCACCGATTCCAAAAGTCATAGCCACTGCCACAAACCCTAAGCAAATCGGTCCTACCGATAGGGATCTCGGTCTCACTGAGATGGGGTTGCAATCTCTCTGTTACCCTTCGTAACGTTTCGGTCAAACCGAAGTGAGCGATCGGTCCCACCGAGATTGCAATGTAAACTCTCTATTTCCTTTTTGTAACATTTCGGTCTCACCGAAAAGAGCAAATCGGTCCCACCGAGTTTACCTGACCAACTCTCTGGAAAGCTTATTACCAAATCGGTCTCACCGAGTTTTTGTAATCGGTCTTACTGAGATTACGTTATGCTCTAACCCTAACCGAATCGGTCTCACCGAGATGCATGTCGGTCCCACCGAAAATCACTAACGGTCACTAGGTTTACTAAATCGGTCCGACCGAGTTTAACAATTCGGTCCCACCGAGTTTGGTAAATTGTGTGTAATGGTTAGATTTTGTGTGGAGGCTATATATACCCCTCCACCTCCTCTTCATTCATGGAGAGAGCCATTAGAACGAACCTACACTTCCAACTTACCATCTCTGAGAGAGAACCACCTACTCATGTGTTGAGACCAAGATATTCCATTCCTACCATATGAATCTTGATCTCTAGCCTTCCCCAAGTTGCTTTCCACTCAAATCTTCTTTCCACCAGATCCAAACCCATTTAGAGAGAGTTGAGTGTTGGGGAGACTATCATTCGAAGCACAAGAGCAAGGAGTTCATCATCAACACACCATTTGTTACTTCTTGGAGAGTGGTGTCTCCTAGATTGGCTAGGTGTCACTTGGGAGCCTCCGACAAGATTGTGGAGTTGAACCAAGGAGTTTGTAAGGGCAAGGAGATCGCCTACTTCGTGAAGATCTACCGCTAGTGAGGCAAGTCCTTCGTGGGCGACGGACATGGTGGGATAGACAAGGTTGCTTCTTCGTGGACCCTTCTTGGGTGGAGCCTCCATGGACTCACAGGCCGTTACCCTTCGTGGGTTGAAGTCTCCATCAACGTGGATGTACGATAGCACCACCTATCGGAACCACGCCAAAAACATCCGTGTCTCCAATTGCGTTTGAATCCGCCAAACCCTTCCCTTTACTTTCTTGCAAGTTGCATGCTTTAATTTCTGCTGCCTATATACTCTTTGCATGCTTGCTTGAATTGTGTGATGATTGCTTGACTTGTCCTAAAGTAGCTAAAGTCTGCCAAACTCTAAAATTGGGAAAAGGTTAAGTTTTTATTGGTCAAGTAGTCTAATCACCCCCCCTCTAGACATACTTCAAGGTCCTACAAGTGGTATCAGAGCTTTGGTCTCCATTTGCTTTGATTCCATAGCTTTTGGTGGTCATAGCCTTGGTTTCACAACCTAGGAGAGTATGGCGTCTAGCGAGGGAAATTATCACCGTAGAGGTCCTTACTTTGATGGTACTAATTTTGCTAGTTGGAAGCATAAGATGAAAATGCATATTCTTGGACATAACCCGCCGTTTGGGCAATTATTTGTATTGGCTTGCAAGGTGAATTTTTCGATGGGAGAGAACCGAACCGTGAAGCTAATGCGGAAGAATTGAAGATGCTGCAATACAACGCTCAAGCTTGTGATATCATCTTCAACGAATTGTGCCCCGAAGAATTCAACAAAATCAGCCGTCTTGAGAATGCAAAGGAAATTTGGGATACTTTAATTGATATGCATGAAGGTACCGAGTCCGTCAAGGAATCCAAATTGGATGTGCTCCAAAGTCAGCTTGACAAGTTCAAAATGAAGGATGGTGAAGGTGTCGCTGAAATGTACTCTAGGCTTGCTCTTATCACAAATGAGATTGCCGGCTTAGGGAGTGAAGAGATGACTGACAAATTCATCATCAAGAAGATCTTAAGAGCATTGGATGGAAAGTATGATATCGTGTGCACATTGATTCAAATGATGCCAAACTACAAAGATCTCAAGCCAACGGAAGTCATTGGAAGGATTGTTGCTCATGAGATGTCACTCAAGGATAAGGAGGAACTTCACAACAAGTCAAGTGGTGCTTACAAAGCCTCAAGTGAAGCCCCCATGTCATCAAGTGAGAAACCAACCTTCAATGAAGAATTGAGCTTAATGGTGAAGGACTTCAACAAATTCTACAAGAGTAGAAGCAAAGAAAGAAGCTCCAAATCAAGGTCTTACAATGACAAGAGATCTTCTAGTTGAGAGCGCAACTGCTACAATTGTGGGAGACCCGGACACTAATCCAATGAGTGTACGGCACCCTACAAAAGAAGAGAAGATTCTCCAAGAAGAAGGAGCAAAAGAGAAGAATCACCACCAAGAGAGAGGAGGAGTAGAGATGATCATTATGAACGAAGACCCTCACGGAGAAGCAAGGATTCGAAAAGGAAGGAGAAGTCATCAAGGAGCTACACAAAACGAAAACATCAAGCTCATGTTGGTGAATGGGTATCCGGCTCCGACTCCGACAATCACTCCGAGAGAAGCTATCACTCCGACTCCGAATATACTCAAGATGAAGGTGTTGCCGGTCTACCACTTGTGTCAGCCAACTCCTAGGACATATTTGATTCACCAAATGAAGGTGTTGGAAGATGCTTCATGGCCAAAGGTCCAAAGGTAACACATCCCGAGTATGTTGATTTCAATAGTGATGAAGATGACTTGCTTGTGGATGATGATTTACTTGTTGACAACTCTAGTGATGAATACTATGATGAAACGTCAATTAATCATGCTAATCATGCTAAAACGAATGACAATGATAAGGAGAAGATTGAGCTTCTAACTAAAGAATTAAACTCTCTTAAGTTAGCTCATGAAACTATCTACGAAGATCATCAAGAACTTTTAAGGGCTCATGAGAAGTTACGCTTTGAAAAGCTCAATCTTGAGCAAGAGCATGAGTTCTTAAAAGCAATCAATGATGATCTTCGCAAGAAAAGTTCTTCTTACATTGCCAAGCGTTTACTCTTATCTACTTACATGCCTCAAGTCAAGTCTAATAACAAGTACAAGAAAGATACTTCCTCTAGTAGTAACAATAATAATGTCAAATCCAATATTGTTGCTTCTAGTAGTTCTCTTGATTCCACTAATGATTCTCTTAGCCAAGTTACACTTGAGCAAGAAAATAGCTTATTGAAGGGAATTATAGAGAAAGGTGTTTACAAGAGCCTTGCCGGAAGTAAGCAATTCGAGGAAATTGTACGCAAGCAAGGAAGGCACTGGAAGAATCAAGGTGTTGGTTTTGAACGAAAGTTCAATGCCAATGGAGTTGAGTGGAAGAAGATCAATACCCCAAGACGAAGTTTGTTCCTCAACAAGAGAAGTATGATCCTACTTCCTTCAAGGGAACACAAGCTCAAGATGATCTTCCACCACAAGACCACAAGAACAAAGGCAAGGACAAGCTTCAAGAAGAGATTGATGCATTTGAAGAAGCACCTAAAGCCACGCTCAAGTGGGTCCCCAAGACTACGCCAAGTTCTACTTAATCAAGTACAACTACAACTCCAAGGATTCCCATCAAGATGATGTGGATCCCAAGAAGAAGAACTAGAGAGTTCTTGAGGGTGACTCCGCCAACATTCTTCACTCATATCTTTTGGCAAGAACAAGTGCAATCAACTTCCACATCTTGCACTAGTTCAAGGAGTCACAAACCCTCATGTTGGTAAGACAAGGGACAAGGTAACCTAATGATTTCATGGACATCATCTTGTGTGTGCATCACTCTATGTCTATGGATATTCTTGTTTGTTCCTTGTGGGACTAACCCATGTAGGTAAGTTGAAAGTGCAACTCACTCCAAAGGATTGCTCCAAATGATCTACATCAACATTGAGCATCTACATCTTCAACACCTACATGAAGTCATCATCGACAAAACCCAAGGTTAGTTCATCCCTCTAAGGGGGGATCTCACATCTAGGTGGAGCTTAACTCTAAGAATTGAGTCAAAGCAACTCTAATGGTGTGAACACATTAATGCATTACGTAAAAGTGGTAACCCCACTTGAGCTTAAACGATGAGTATGACCTATGATCAAATGTTCTCATTTGACTCCTAAGTCAGTATACTCATATATAGATGACCTAGTCATCGCCAAATTGTTTGATAGATGCTAAAATTGGTTGTGCATGTTTTGCCACATATTTCATTTGGTATCTTATTGTGTGAGCATGTTGGTGCATATTTTACTCATTCAAGGACATCCACTTGTTGTTTTGATTGTTTGGTTTATTTTCTTTGTGCCAAGTGGATGGACAAGAATGCCTAAGAACCTTCTTTAGCTATATTTGCTTTTCTCATCTCAAACTCTATTCATGCTACATCACAAAATTTGATCAAGTCAGATTCAAACCACTCTGTGTGAGGAGCACTCAGAGTCCCCGATTCGTCATAGACTTAAACTTCCAAAACCTCTTTGTGATTCTCGGTCTGACCGATTCTTCCATTTCGGCCCTACCGAGATCACCAAGTTGATCTGAATTTTCAATCTCGGTGCAACCGATTTGAACTTTTTGGTCTCATCGATTTGCTATAACTGAACACAGTTATGCATCTCGGTGCTACCAAGTTGTTCCACTCGGTCACACCGACAGGGTCGGGCTATATATAGCCACGGGCAAAAGTTTGGAAATTTCTCCGAAACCCTTCGCCCGCGCAATAGCTCGCTCTGCCATCGTGGTCTCCGGATCGTCTCCTCGCCGCCAGCAGCCCCCTGTCACTGGTCTTCGTCGCCGTCAACGGAATTCGTCCCCGCCGTTGCCGTAGTAGCAAGTCCACCGCCAAGTTAGGGTATGGACTTGATCTTTGTGCTATCCACGTCTGATTCCTAGCACATTGTTTTCATATCGATTCTTGCCACGATTGAGATTCTTCTATCCAACCAAAATAGTCCGTAGATTAGATGTGATTCAAATTTTTAGGGTTAGGTTTCCGCCGAAACCATCTCGGACCCACCGAGTTGAAAAACTCGGTCTCACCGATTTGGCGTATGCCATTGCACTAGTGACTCTCGGTCTCACCGAGAATTACTAATCGGTGCGACCGATTTGAAGATTCTGTGAAACCCTAGCAGTCTCGGTACCACCGAACTGAAACTCGGTCCAACCGAGATCATCAGTTTAGGTTCCAAAACTGCTTCGGTGTCACCGAGTTTGAAAATCGGTTGATCCGAAATGCTTTCTGTGGAAAACTAAAACTGAACTTTTGAATCATTCTTTTGCAAAAATCTCTGCATTTTGTGATGCTCATCTATTCTATCTCATCTATAACTCTTCACAGAGTCAGCAATCAGATTTTGCAAGATGTCCGATCAGAGTGACAGCCGAACAGTCTCAAGAGCACATGGACTTGAGTGAGGGCACTAGTCCCTCAACTTCAGATGATGGGAGCAGAAGCACTCCTAGCAATTTGCCTAAGGCTGCAACTAGGCAAAGGAGGAAGAGAACCTCAAACTCAGAGGATGAGGATTACAAAGCTGAGGAGGATGAGGCCACTTCCAAGAAAGTGGTGCTCAAGAAAGAGTATGGCTCTGCACAAAGCACAAAGCCAGGCCTGAAGAAGAAAGTTCCTACCAAGAGAACTCCAATGCCAAAGGCCAGGAAGTCCACTCAAGTGCCTGCTCAGACACAACCCAAAGAGGCACCTGCAAGGAAAGAAGCACCATCAAAACCTTAGAAAGTCCCCACTGGTGCAACCATGAAGTTCACAATTGAATCAGAGGATGATGGTGATCAGGACAAGAAAAAGAAGAGAGCAAGAACCACAACTGCCAGGGTCCTTGGAAAGCCCTCAATGAGAAGGGATTCTGATGAAGAGGAAGAGGATGCTCCACCAGCTCCTAAGGCAGCTAAGCTTATGGGAGATGCAATCAGGTCAGGGGCTGCAACATCCAAGCCCAAAGATGCACCCAAAGCTGCCTCCAAGGCCAAGCAAGCTCCAAAGAGGAATACTAGGAGTATTCCAGCTGCTGAAAAGAACAAGGCCCCAGTGCCAAATGTTGCAGAAGATGAAGATGAAGAAGGACAAGTCCTTAGAAAGCTCAAGCAAAAGATACCAGACCAGAATGATGCCCATCCTGTGGCTGAGGACATGAGAATCAGGAAGGATTCAGGGCTGAGGCTGTGGAGGATGGAAGACCCATATGCTTCAAGAAGAAGAACTGTTGTTGACTACAGGTTCCACACAAAGGAACAGCAGGACTTTTATGAGACCATTCTGTTGGACAAGAAGCCCATTGTCTTGGATATGAGGTGGGTTGACTGGAAATTCATCAGAGAGAATGAGCAGCACTACCCTGGAGTGGAGGAAAGCTTTATTGCTTGTGGAGTAGCAGATTTTGTTGGACAGAAGTTCACCAACTGGAATGATGAGCTTATTATGCAGTTCTACTCCATAGCACACTTTTATCCAGATGGTAGAATTGTTTGGATGTCTGAAGGTACTAGGTACCAATCCACTGTTGAAGAATGGGCAAGTCTGATCAATGCCCCCAAGGAAGAAGAAGATGACCTGGACATATATGCAAAGAAGAAGTTGGGTCATAACTCAATGGCTCACATGTACAAGGAGATTCCTGACAAGGCTGTAGAGACTCACAAGTTTGGATCAGTTCATTTTCTGCTGTCAGGATTGGCAACCATAAATTGGATCATGAGGCACACTTTGTTGCCCAAGTCAGGTGACCATAACATGATCAGAGGACATGCTATCAACATGCTGCATGTGTTTGATGTGCCCAGAAGTTCAAAGTCATGAGCCTCATCATTGAAACAATCAAGAGGATTGCAGCAGATCAGAAGAGGAGCTGTGGATATGCACCTCAAATTCAAGAATTGATCAACTCCAAGATGGGCATAGGGAAATATCAGTTGGATAAGGAACATTTTCCAATTTATCCAGACTTTGAGGACAATGAGGTTGTCATGAATGAAGATGATCCACAATCAGTCCAAGCTCAGGAGAAGAAGGAGAAGGCAAAGAAGGAGAAGGCTGCCAAGATGCCAACTCAAGAGGAGGCATCTGAGTATTTCTTGAAGACCAAACAAGAGCAGCTTGGTTACTTGATAGCATCAACTCTGAGGATTGAGAAAGGGTTGGCCACCCTAACTCAAAACCAGGAGAGCCTGGAGAGAATCATGGAACAAAAATTCTATGATCTAGATGTCAAGGTAACTGAGATTCAGTCAGTTGTAGAGCAGCTGCAGGATGACATGCAGGAGAGGAAGGGCAAGACAACCACAAATGTGTTTGCCAGAGTGCCCAGAGCCCAGAGATCATTTGTAGTGCCAGTGACAAACACTAGAGCTACAACTTCAGCACCAGCTACTGCCCCAACAGTTCCAGTGCAACCAGCTCCAGCACCAACTCCTCCAGCACCCTCCACTTCAACTGAAGCCTTTGTCCAAGGAGCCATCTCTACACCACCACCAGAAGATCAAGCCTGAGAGACGATCTAGCACTATGCATTTTCTGTGAACTTTTTGGTAACTTGTTGCCAAGGGGGAGAAAAATGTATAGATCATAGGCTTCGAGAGAGTGTGTTGCTTTTGTTCTCTCTTGCTTTATTTGGTGGATTTTCAAACTTTGTTTGCTTTTGGTTAAGATACTATGCCTGTGAGACATTGATGATCATGTGTTTGATCATAAGCTACACTTATGCATGCTTGATATTATCCTATCTATCTTATGTGATCACTCATTGTGCTTGGTGATGAGTGCATGTATTCATTGTTTATTATTTTGAGCGCTCCACCAAGATGTATGTGACATGGAAGAGTAACCCATGAGCCTAATTCATTGTGCATTTGCAGTCTCTTAAACTATGCACAAATTTAGGGGGAGCTCTTGCTTATCACATACTTCTCAAAGCGACGATGTTATTCAATCTTATTATCATTTGTCGAAGCTTTGATCTATATGTTGTCATCAATTACCAAAAAGGGGGAGATTGAAAGTGCAACTATCCCTAGGTGGTTTTGGTAATTAATAACAACATATAGCTCATTGAGCTAATGCTATTCCAAGACTATTATTTCAGGAAAGCTCAATGAATGGCATGTCATGGATGATGAAAGTGGATCCCTCAAAATACTAAGGACAAAGGATTGGCTCAAGCTCAAAAGCTCAAGACTCTTCACTTTACATTTTAGTGATCCAAGATCACATTGAGTCTATAGGAAAAGCCAATACTATCAAGGAGGGATGAGGTGTTCCTTAATGAGCCTCTTGCTTCAATGTGCTTAGTGATATGCTCCAAAACCCTCAACTACTTTCCCACATCCACAAATGACCTAAACCCAAAGCCAAAATCAGTCACACCGAAACTTCCTATCCGACGCCACCGATTCCAAAAGTCATATCCACTGCCACAAACCCTAAGCAAATCGGTCTTACCGATAGGGATCTCGGTCTCACCGAGATGGGGTTGCAATCTCTCTGTTTCCCTTCGTAACGTTTCGGTCTAACCGAAGTGAGCGATCGGTCCCACCGAGATTGCAATGTAAACTCTCTGTTCCCTTTTTGTAACATTTCAGTCTCACCGAAAAGAGCAAATCGGTCCCACCGAGTTTACCTGACCAACTCTCTGGAAAGCTTATTACCAAATCGGTCTCACCGAGTTTGTGTAATCGGTCTTACCAAATCAAATCGATCTCACCAAGATGCATGTCGGTCCCACCGAAAATCACTAACGGTCACTAGGTTTACTAAATCGGTCCGGCCGAGTTTAACAATTCGGTCCCACCGAGTTTGGTAAATTGTGTGTAACGGTTAGATTTTGTGTGGAGGCTATATATACCCCTCCACCTCCTCTTCATTCGTGGAGAGAGCCATCAGAACGAACCTACACTTCCAACTTACCATTTCTGAGAGAGAACCACCTACTCATGTGTTGAGACCAAGATATTCCATTCCTACCATATGAATCTTGATCTCTAGCCTTCCCCAAGTTGCTTTCCACTCAAATCTTCTTTCCACCAGATCCAAACCCATTAAGAGAGAGTTGAGTGTTGGGGATACTATCATTTGAAGCACAAGAGCAAGGAGTTCATCATCAACGCACCATTTGTTACTTCTTGGAGAGTGGTGTCTCCTAGATTGGCTAGGTGTCACTTGGGAGCCTCCGACAAGATTGTGGAGTTGAACCAAGGAGTTTGTAAGGGTAAGGAGATCGCCTACTTCGTGAAGATCTACCGCTAGTGAGGCAAGTCCTTCGTGGGCGACGGCCATGGTGGGATAGACAAGGTTGCTTCTTCGTGGACCCATCTTGGGTGGAGCCCTCCGTGGACTCGCGTAGCCGTTACCCTTCGTGGGTTGAAGTCTCCATCAACGTGGATGTACGATAGCACCACCTATCAGAACCACGCCAAAATCATCCGTGTCTCCAAATGCGTTTGAATCCTCCAAACCCTTCCCTTTACTTTCTTGCAAGTTGCATGCTTTAATTTCCGCTGCCTATATACTCTTCGCATGCTTGCTTGAATTGTGTGATGATTGCTTGACTTGTCCTAAAGTAGCTAAAATATGCCAAACTCTAAAATTGGGAAAAGTTTAAGTTTTTATTGGTCAAGTAGTCTAATCACCCCCCCCCCCTCTAGACATACTTCAAGGTCCTACAATATTTCATCTATCCTCCTACCATGTTTTCCACTCAAATTTTGTTCTTGTGCATAAGACATCAAAAAGGTAGAGGGTGATTGCCAAACCTGAAGGAGCACCAGCAAAGTCCTTGAAAAACGTGGTGGTGCCGGAGAAATCAGACAGCACTCGACTTATATTAGTTGTACAACCAGTGACACAAAACGTAGGACCAACTCTAGCACACTGTACCCATACTTATATGGCCACACCACTAGCCCCACCACACAGTACCTGCTCTCCAGCAAAAGGTATGCTGATTTTAGTTGCCATAGCACCAGTCGTACCACGGAAAAATCCCACTCCAGCAAAAAGTACAGCAAGTCCACCAGCCAAAGACCTATCCCAACTGCAGAGATGGCCAATTCCTACAAATTGGAACTCCATTCCAGTTATTCCCAATTTAAAAGATAATGCTTTCAATGTTGTTAGGGACTACATGCATATATTCCCATCATGGGAAGATTATAGTGAAGACAAACACCATTTTCACATCTTCGTGTCCCACTTACGTGTAAGTGCTATTATTCATGGTGATTATTTTCCCGTTTTCTGCTGATTGAACACATCAATGATTTACATTACATTGTTGTAAGTAGGCGAGGGTCAATCTGGATAGTCATGACGATCAAAGCTTGCTTGCACTTTTCAAGGAAGCATTGCAACAGTATCGGTGTTACCTGAGGAAATCACACTTTGATGGCAAGTCTATAAACGAATTTCCGGTGAAGTCTCCTGTGCTAAATTTAGAAGACATTGAATGGAAAAACCTTCTTATGCACTGGTCTCATTCCCAAGATGAGGTACTGTCTATGATATCACATGGCAATTTGAACTTCTACTTTTCCGCATGTGCCTTATGGATCTTTTTTGCAGGAAATCTGCTCAAAGAAGAATTCTGGTTTGAAAAGAACGACAGTATATCGCAAATATGTTGCCCGCTGCTTTGCTCTTGTTAGTACCTGTTGTCTTGTATCACTGTGCTTCCATACATACCTGGTTCATTATGTGACACCAGTATGCATCATAGCTTGCTTATCAATTGTTCGCTCCAAATTATATGATCTGTATGAATGGTTACATTAGTATAGAATATATCCAATGCCAATGAAATTTTTTAGCTCTACATTATTCTTGTAAGTACCTGCTGCCCTTTATCAGTGTACTTATATTGACAGGTAGTTGTTCATGTACTATCACTTTGCAGCTTATTTTCCTTTGCCCTCCATTTTCTACACATCAAATCTATATTTACTCTTACCATAAGGTTGGATAACACCAATGGTACTGAAGAAGTTTAGTTGTGCATTGCTCTTGGCTGTACCTTTTGCATGTATCGCTGTACTTACATTTATAGCTACTTGGTTATGTAGCATCACTCTTCATCTTATCTTAAATATTCTCCATTTTTTCTTATATTACCACATCTATATTTACTGTTAACAAAATGTAGAATAAAGGCAATGCTTATGAAGAAGATTCTGTGGTAAACTTCTTAAATTTCCCCCCATCAGCATGGACAAGGGCTTTATAGAGCCTGTCTTCACCAATAATGTAAGTTTGTCCTTCTCAAGTCTTCAAACTTTGTTCTGTATATTTGCTTAGGCATGACTGCAACAGCTGTTTATTTTTTGTGTTTGCATCAAATTGCATGTTTAAAGTTTATTATGTAGTTCATAAACAAAAGTTTGTCGTTCTCAATTTAAGTTTTTAGTTGTACAACCAAGTTCCTTCTTCATACCATGTAAATTAACCTATACAGAGCAAGTGATCTTATTTTGCACTGCATGTATGCTTCTGTTCTTGATCCATAATCCAGTGGTGTGGTGAACCTATCCACTACAGCACAATGTCATCTTCTGCAATGTCTTAACTATGAACAATGTCATATCATTCTACTATTGTATAAACCGTCTCTTTATTTGCCAGTCTGAAATGGGATAAATTGACAGCACACTAACCATTGATACTTATGAGTTCTTGATCAGTAATCCAGTGGTGTCGTGAAGCTGCCAACTCCTTCACAATGTCATTTCCTGTTATGTCTTGACCTGAACAATACCATATTGTGTTAATGCTATTTTAAACTGTGTCACTTTATTCGTTAGTAAGAAATGTGATGAATTGTCAGCACTGATACTTATATGTGCACAACATGTCATCTGTCTGCTTGTTTATCTTTCAAAGAGAGGAGGATATAAGTGTCAAACAAGCGCAGTCTCATCAGCTTGCTCAGCTACTTGCGCTGCAGCTCTCGAGCAGGGCTAACCTTTCTTGAACTCTATTAAAGTGTTGTCGGTTTTGTATATTATTTGCACTCGTGGCGATCTTTGATGCCCAGTGTATGTAATTTGTTGTCTGCTTGTGCTTTATTATCATAGTGGCGAACTTTGATGCCCAGTGGATGTGATATGCCATAATTTCTTTATTGTATAGTCTAGGTTTTTTCTTATTCATGATGTTGCAGTTATTTTACTGTATATATATATCCTGTCTTTGCAGTAAACCGGCCAAACCGTAAAATTATGGTACATAATCGGGCCGTCATGCAAATCACTATGTATGATCCGCATCATGGGCCCCGCCATCTTGGTCCGTGAACAGGCCTAAATGTAAACTAGCCCACTAGTAGATTCGGGCCTTTAATAGGCCAAGTAAACCGACGGCCCTATTTTCACAAGAAAACTCAATGGGCTTTTAGGAGGCTGAAAAGTAGGTTGGGCCTGAAACATGCCGAACAGCTCAAGGGCCGGCAGCAGGCCAGAATAGACCCTGGGCCATCATTGTGCCAATCACATCACGGGCTTTTGATAGGCCAAAATTTTCTCGGTCCTTGTTTGGCCCAATCAGATTATCGGCTGTGAGCAGGCCGGATGCAAACCGGGTCGTAGTTAGGCCCAACTATATGATGGGCTTTTAACAGGCCGAAATAAATATAGGGCCGAAATGTTAACCATGCCTTTAACAGGCCGAAACTAATATCAGGTCGAATTACTAAATGGGCCTTTAGCAAGTGGGCCCAAAAGCTTAGCGTCTAGTAGACGGGGTGAATCTAATATGGGCCATAATTTAGCCCAAAGCCTCTTAAAGGGCCGAACCTGATCTGGGCCGTAATTTGGCCCAGAACGTGGTAGGCTTTTAACAGGCCGGATCTCATATGGGACTTTATTAGGCCTAGAACATGGCGGGTTGTTAATGGACCGATCAAAAATGGGCCGGCATTTGGCCCAAAACATGGAAGCCTGTTAATGGGCCGCCCACTAGTGTCCTCAAAATCTTGTGGGTCTTCAGCTGGGCCGGCCCATTATGGTCGGCAAAATCTCGTGGGCCTTTAGCTAGGCTAATGGACCGGATCAAAAATGGGCCGGCATTAGGCCCAAAACATGGAAGCCTGTTAATGGGCCGGCCCACTAGTGTCCTCAAAATCTTGTGGGCCTTCAGCTGGGCCGGCCAATTATGGTCGGCAAAATCTCGTGGGCCTTTAGCTAGGCCGGCCCATTATGGTCCGCAAAATATTGTGGGCCTTTAGCTGGGCCGGCCCATTATGGTACGCAAAATCTCATGGGCCTTTAGCTGGGCCAGCCCATTATGGTCGACAAAATCTTGTGGGCCTTTAGCTGGGCCGGCCCATTATGGTTCGCAAAATCTTGTGGGCCTTTAGTTGGGCCGACCCATTTAATCTTTATGGGCCACTTTTGGGCCAGTCCACGTGTCAACATATCATAGGCGCATCTCGCCCATTGGATGAGTGACACATGTGCCAACAAGGAGCTGACACGTGGTTCCGTCGGCCAATGAGAATTTTACACGTGGAAAATCGGCATTGGCGTGGCTGTTAGCGGGTTATCTGATCCAAAACCGGACCCGATAGCTTAACAGCGTCCCGTTATGGTGGATGCCACATCTCGATCACCCTTGACGAAAGCACTTGTAAGACACGCGATTTATCGTCATGGAAGTGGACACTTCCATGATGATAATTTTGGTAATGTCATGGAACACTTCTACGACTGCACAGGTATGACTATCTTGATTCTGTCATAAAATCGTCATGGATGTACATGCATGATAGAAAACATGACCTACTGTGACAAACACGTATCATCACGAAAGTGTATTTTTTTTGTAGTGCAAGTTCTTTCCATAAGCACGTATGACTATTTACGGAATACATGCCTACATTATATTTATGAACTGGAGCTAGTGCCGTATCGCCCTAGGTTATAACTGTCTCATGATGAATATCATCCAACGAGTCATCGATCCAATGCCTATGAAATTATCTTATATTGTTCTTGCTAAGTTACTACTATTGCTACTGCTATCGTTACTGCTACAATGTCACTGCTATCACTGTTACCGTTACTATTGCTACTGCTGCTATCATCAAAACTATCATATTACTGTGCTACTAATCACTTTGCTAGAGATAATTAATCTCCAGGTGTGGTTGAATTGACACTCAACTGCTAATACCTTCAAATATTCTCTGGCTCCCCTTGTGTCGAATCTATAAATTTGGGTTGAATACTCTACCCTTGAAAACTGTTGTGATCCCCTATACTTGTGGGTTATCACTCTACATTCATGTTTTGCGGTCTCGAAAAGGGCTAGCAAGATACCATTATGTCATATTATATCATGATTGTTTTGAAAAAGTGTTGTCACCCGAGATATCTTATTCTTGCTCGCTAGTTGATTGTGCCATTGATATGAGGAAATGTGAGACCTAAGTGTTATTGTAAATATGGTTAGTTCATAATCTTTGTTGAAAGCCTGAACATCAGTTAGACATATTTGCAACAACAAGATCAAACGGAGTTTGTGAAATTTTTTCTTTGTCACTTTCAGTTTGTCAAATGAATTGCTAGAGGACAAGCAATGGGTTAAGCTTGGGGGAGTTGATACGTCTCCCTCGTATCTACTTTTCCAAACTCTTTTCCCTTGTTTTGGACTCTCATTTGCATGATTTGAGTGGAACTAACCCGAACTGACGTTGTTTTCAGCAGAATTGCCTTGGTGTTATTCTTGTGCAAAAATCAAAGTTCTCGGATTGACCTAAAAATTTACGAAGAATTTTTGTGGAATATATAAAAAATACTGGCGGAAAAAGATACCGGAGGGGGCCACCCAGAGGCCACAAGCCGTGGGGCGCGCCTCCCATGCTTGTGGGGCCCCTGAACCGCCTACAACCCTAACTCCAACTCCATATATTCCTATTCACAGAGAAAGATCAGAGAGAAGGATTCGTCACGTTTGACGATACGGAGCCGCCGCCACTTCATGTTCTTCCTCGGGAGGGCTGATGTGGAGTCTGTTTTGGGCTCCAGAGGGTGGAATCCGTCGTCATTGTCATCATCAACCTTCCTCCATCATCAATTTCATGATGCTCACCACCGAGAGTGAGTAATTCCTTCGTAGGCTTGCCGGAAGGTGATGGGTTGGATGAGATTTGTCATGTAATCAAGTTAGTTTTGTTAGGGTTTGATCTCTAGTATCCACTATGTTCTGAGATTGATGTTGCTATGACTTTGCTATGCTTAATGCTTGTCACTAGGGCCGAGTGCCATGAATTCAGATCTGAACCTATTATGTTTTCATGAATATATATGTGTTCTTGATCCGATCTTACAAGTTGTAGACACCTATTACGTGTTATGATCTGAATACCCCAAGGTGACAATAATTGGGATTTATTCCAGTGATTACTGTAATTTGAGGAGTTCATGCATTCACTAAGTGCTAATTAATGCTTTGTTCTAGTTCTCTATTAAAAGGAGGCCTTAATAGCCCTTAGTTTCCTTACGGACCCCGCTGCCACGGGAGGGTAGGACAAAGGATGTCATGCAAGTTCTTTTCCATAAGCACGAATGACTATATACGGAATACATAACTACATTACATTGATGAATTGGAGCTAGTTTTATGTCGCTCTAGGTTATAACTACTACATGAGGAATATTATCCAACATAATTATCCATCGCTGATCCAATACCTATGAGCTTTTCACATATTGATCTTTGCTAAGTTACTTTCGTTGTGCTGTTGTTATAATCACTACAAAATTGCTATTGCTACTGTTACCACTGTTAGCATTACTTCCATAATACTTTGCTATTGAAAACTTTCCTGCGGATATTAAGTCTTCCAGGTGTGGTTGAATTGAAAACTCAACTGCTAATACTCGCGAATATTCTTTGGCTCCCCTTGTGTTGAATCAATAAATTTGGGTTGAATACTCTACCCTCGAAAAATGTTACGATCCCCTATACTTGTAGGTTATCACTCCCCCACTCACTCGTCCCCCTTGCTCTTCCCTCTCGACCCTCTCCCATCATCAGATCCGCTGCACCCGACCGCCCCGGTCGCCGCTCCCTGGCATCCACGCGGCCACCGAGCCCCTCCGGCCGCACCTGCATGTCCCCGACCATCGCCTGCGTCTTCCTCTCCCTCTCCGACCACGCACTCGAGCTGGGGAGCACCCCAGCACCTGATCGGCGCCGTCTTCCTCCTCGGGACGCCAGAGATCTGCCGCCTCGTTTTGCTCCACCGAGCCTCTCCCATGCTGTTTTTGCACACATGTAAGGTCCGGTGAGCTTCGGCTTCTCCCCCCCCCTCTTCGTCGCTTCGTTTTCACGCCCGTAGCCTAGCTAGCCGCAACGACCGAAGCTCGCCTCCATCACCATTGCTACCAATGTCATCGATCTCAACCGAGCCTCGCGTCATGCTCTGCACGCCTCTAGGAGGCCAACGCTGGCCCCAGCATCGCTCGTCGTGATCCCTAGCATCGTCCCATCCACCACATGCTTCGGTCATCCGCCCAGCTAGTCACCGCCGTCGATATAGGCCACCTCCGGCTGTGCTACTACCCCAGAATGACGTGGCTCGCTCCGCCCGTTCAGACGAGCCCAACCGCGCGCCAAACATGCGCCCGTAGGCGTTTTCCGACAAGGCATGTTGCCTTTGTCATGTTTTTGGTCGCCGGCGGTGAGACGCTGGCCGCCCGCCGATGTGTCCTACCACTGGGGCCCACCTGGGTCACTGCTAGTGGGTCCCCTGGCTGAGTTGACTAGGTTGACCCAGTTAACTATGCTTACTGGGCAGCTCCAGTCACTGAGTGGTGGGCCCTCCCAAGTGACTAGCTTTCCACCGACCTTATCCACAAGGTATTGAAAATCCACTTTTTTGAGGCGCCAAATGAAGAGAGGCAGCCCCAAATAATGCATTGGAAAGGAGGCTCTAGATGCCGGTAAGCTTTGCAAAAATGTGCACAAGGTTGATGTGGTTGCATCGGATAGGAACCACTGAGCTCTTATGGAACTTAGTTGCAACACCCCTATGTAATGAGCTATAGTGATCATCATGATTAAGCTAATCTATCTTGGTTAATGATGACCCACAAGTGTAGGGGATCTATCGTAGTCCTTTCGATAAGTAAGAGTGTCGAACCCAATAAGGAGCAGAAGGAAATGATAAGCGGTTTTCAGTAAGGTTTTCTCTGCAAGCACTGAAATTATAGGTGACAGATAGTTTGGTGATAAGATAAATAGTAACGAGGAACAAGTAAATAAAGTAAATAAAGTGCAGCAAGATGGCCCGATCCTTTATGTAGCACAGGATAAGCCTGGACAATTTCTAATAATGAGAAAGGAGCTCCCTAGGACACATGGGAATTATCGTCAAGCTAGTTTTCATCACGTTCATATGATTCGCATTCGGTACTTTGATAATTTGATATGTGGGTGGACCGGTGCTTGGGTACTGCCCTTACTTGGACAAGCATCCCACTTATGATTAACCCCTATTGCAAGCGTCCGCAACTACAAAAGAAGTATTAAGGTAAACCTAACCACAGCATTAAACATATGGATCCAAATCAGCCCCTAACGAAGCAACGCATAAACTAGGGTTTAAGCTTCTATCACTCTAGCAACCCATCATCTACTTATTACTTCCCAATGCCTTCCTCTAGGCCCAAATAATTGTGAAGTGTCATGTAGTCGACGTTCACATAACACCACTAGAGGAAAAGACAACATACATCTCATCAAAATATCGAACGAATACCAAATTCACATGACTACTACTAGCAAGACTTCACCCATGTCCTCAGGAACAAATGTAACTACTCACAAAGCATATTCATGTTCATAATCAGAGGAGTAATAATATGCATTAAGGATCTGAACATATGATCTTCCACCAAGTAAACCAATTAGCATCAACTACAAGGAGTAATCAACACTACTAGCAACCCACAGGTACCAATTTGTGGTTTTGATACAAGATTGGATACAAGAGATGAACTAGGGTTTTGAGAGGAGATGGTGCTGGTGAAGATGTTGATGGAGATTGACGCCCTCCCGATGAGAGGATCGTTGGTGATGACATTGGTGATGATTTCCCCCTCCTGGAGGGAAGTGTCCCCGCCAGAACAGCTCAGCTGGAGCCCTAGATTGGTTCCGCGAAGGTTCCGCCTCGTGGCAGCGGAGTTTCGTCCCGTAAGCTTGCCCACGATTTTTTTCCAGGGTAAAAGCCCTTATATAGTAGAAGATGGACACCGGGGGGCCACCAGGGGGCCCAGGAGACAGGGGGCGCGCCCAATAGGGATGGGCGCGCCCCCCACCCTCCTGGACAGGGTGTGGGCCCCCTGGTGTATTTCTTCCGCTCAATAATTCTTATTAATTCCAAAAATAAGTATCGTGGAGTTTCAGGATTTTTGGAGCAGTGCAGAATAGGTTTCCAATGTTTACTCTTTTTCCAGCCAGAATTCCAGCTGCCGGCATTCCCCCTCTTCATGGTAAACCTTGTAAAATAAGAGAGAATAGCCATAAGTATTAAGATATAATGTTTAATAACAGCCCATAATGCAATAAATATTGATATAAAAGCATGATGCAAAATGGACGTATCAACTCCCCCAAGCTTAGACCTCG
This sequence comes from Aegilops speltoides, assembly GCA_021437245.1. Classification (NCBI taxonomy): domain Eukaryota; kingdom Viridiplantae; phylum Streptophyta; class Magnoliopsida; order Poales; family Poaceae; genus Aegilops; species Aegilops speltoides. The sequence goes on from CM038141.1 coordinate 266,634,773, forward strand.
CTTGTCCTCAAGCGAAAGCCGAAATCGAAAAATATGTCCACATGTTTAGAGATAGAGGTGTCGATAAAAATAAAATACGGACATGAGGGCATCATGATCATTCTTATAACAGCAACATATATAGATTTTATCATATGATTTCTTATGCTCAAGTAACAATCGATTCACAATGTCAAGTATGGTTCAAAAACTTCATTGAGAACTAACAAACTATAATCTTAGTCATTGAAGCAATTGCAATTTTTCATAATATCAGAGAGAGTCAACAATAGAGCTTTTCAGCAAGTTCACATACTCAACTATCTTGTAGTCTTCTATAATTGCTAACACTCATGCAATACTTGTGGTTATGGAGTTTCAGCCGGACACTGAGAAAGATAGGGGCTTATTGTATCGCCTCCCAACGTATTCACCTTTAGGTGATGTCAACAATAATAATCCATGCTAACTTACATTCAATTGGATATATATCATGATCTTTCAAACACGATGTCGGGGATATGCCCCGCGGCGTAAACCGGCCTGAAGGATAAACCGGCCGGACTTGGCGATTCACCGGCGACCTGCACAGACCAGACGGTTTACAGCTCATTGGTAATCCGGCAGGCGGGCCAGAGGATCAACAAGACCCGGTGGCCCAACGGGCGGTTCATGAAGGCCGGTTCAGCTATGGTGGGCCGGTTTAAGAGGAAAGGAATATTTGCCTTACAAGGAGTTAAAACCAGGACTTGTATCCGGTTTGTATTAGAGATAGACTAATCCTAATCCTAATAGGACTCCACATGTAAACCGCCCCTTCAACATATATAAGGAGGGGCAGGGCTCCCCAAAGAGGGACAAGTTAGAAGTTACAAGCAAGAAGAAACAATCTTAGGGCTAGACACAAAGAGGAGAGCCGATTTACGGCGACTACCTCGTGATAATGAGACCTAGCCTCAAACAGCATGTAGGGTTTTTACCGGATGATGTTTCCCGGGGCCCGAAGCTGTCTAAACCCTTGTCTTGTGTTGCGTCTCTCGATTCCGCTCAACCCCTCTCAAGCTACCACATAGATGCGTTGGCCTCGCGACTAAATCCTGACACTAAAGACATCTGACGTTTACAATGCCACGACAGTTGGCGCCCACCGTGGGGCCCGCGCACGGTGGTGATGAGTCCTTGGAGGGATCTCTTCAGGGATCGAGAAACTCGCGATTGATCAGGATGAGAAAGAGCCGGCACGGAACGATCGTATGAGCCGCCGGACAACCATAAGCATACCCGGCAAGTTTATCAGAATTATGGTTAATTTTGGAGCTGACAGATACAAGATTGGAGGCGAAAAATTAGGGTTGCAGTTGTGTACGTCGCCATGCCCGTGCGTTTTCACCGAGTCCGAGACGAGATCTGCCGCACAGGTGATTTATCAAAGACGTCGCTATCGAAGACTGACAAGGAGTTGATTTGCGCACAAATCGCCCAGGCTGCAGCCTTTTTTAGCCGAGACCGACAGGTATTCTCGTGTTTTTCTCTGCGGGATCGTCTATCCGAACCAGCCACCATACGCCATTACTAGAAGCTTGGCCACGTCTCCCTGTCCCACGACAAGAGAGATTAGGATTACGATCTGCTCTACCACCAAAGTGGAAAGGTCGCCGAGATTTCTGTCGTCAGTGCGACGCCAGGTCCGAGACAAAGTCAGCTATGCGGGCGTTTAATCTGTGGTGTTACTACTCCGGGATTGACATGATTGATGTTCGTACACGCACGCGCAAATACCCATGCTGCAGTCCTCCGCCGAGTTCCGCTGTCAATCACGGGTCGCTTCCACATCAAACCGCAGCTTCAAGTCCCAAGGAGATCAATTACCGATTTGTTTGCTTAAATAAATCTAGTCACCATGGTGTACTAGCTGAAAGTGCTCTGTTTACAGTCCTCAAATCCTAGTCACTGTGGCTACACTACTGCTGCATCACGTGAAGGCCAAGACCACCGAGACGCAGGCACACAAGACTACTGGATGATACACGAACAGAGTTCAGAAGAAAAAAATATTTATACGTGGTGGAGCCACGACCCAAACTCGGATGAGGCCACTTGGACTCTGCGGCCTCGGTCATCGCCAGCGCCGGTGCACGCCGCCTTGCATCTTTCCTCCTTGATCGCGCCAGGCCTCTGCTCGCCTCGCCGACAGCCGACGTGGGCTGTCTCAATCTCTGCTGCTCACCTCACCATGATGTGTGGCGCGTCGTGGCGGCTCACCTCCCGCTGGGGGAGACAGATGGGATACTGTTGTAATAAGTCGTCGGCCTCTCGGCTCGCCGTCTCCACTTCCGCCGCCAGGCCCACGGCTCGAGTCAAAGCCACCATTGCTGCCTTGCGGATCACCGGCGTCCATCTGCTGCACCGGCCCCTGTTGCAGCGCCCGATCGCGCGCGCCGATCCGGTTGTGGTCTGGTTCGCTCTTGCTACCCGCCCGCGCGGGTTGCACCTCCACCATGGATTGGCTTTGAGCCGTCGGCGCTTCTCCGCTGTTGCAACCATGCCGCCTTAAGTCGCCACCCGTGCAGCTTAATCTACATCAACCCGCCGAAGCCGCGTTGAGCCGCCCTTGCCGCTTTGAGCCGCCGAGGTTATATTAAGTCGCCGGTCTATCTGACCCGCCCCTGACGCGCATACGATCATCATCATTCACAAAAATCAAGTGATATCTATCTGAACTTATTTTATTAAACACTTTTTGTTTTTTTTGTCAAGAAAAATTACTCTGCCCTGTAACATTTTTACACAGGACAATTGTTTATGCTATTATACCGCGGATGCACGTTCGGCTGTGCCGCACAGCTTCAAGGACATGTGTGTTGCGGTCCATTTGCATCAACACCTCGGCCGACTTGCCCATCCGCGTCGCCTTACTACGCCACGGATGACTCGCCCGTCTGCCCTCGCGGCCGGTTCAGGCGTCCACACCGGATTACAACACCTCGGCCGACTCATCTGTCTGCTTCCGCGGCCGGCTCGGCCGTGATTGATTTCAGTATCACCATGGTGATCATCAACTCCGCAGTGATTATTTCTGGCCTGACACATCAGGTGATATCCATTTTAAATATATTTTATTGGCACATATCATTCTTGTCAAAGAGCAGTTTATCTTTGCCTTGGTCTGCAATATTGTTGATGCAGGACAATTGTTCGCTGCATCCAAATGACGTGGTTGACTCGCCTGCGCCGGTTTACAGCCCCGCGGCCGATTCATCCGTCTGAGCCGCTTTTGATGATGCGCTCGTCCTTGCCATCCGTCTCTCGCGGCCTGGTCTACATCAACATACCAGGCCGCACATGTCTGCATGAGCAAGTCACAGCTTGGGTAGCCCGGTTTTCTTTCAAATTGGAGGCAAATTATCATCAACCGCCGTCTGCATTGGATGGTTCAATGGGCAGGCTCATAAGTCACCGCCACTACAGTTTGGTTAACTTCAAATCGCCAGTTGGAAGGAGCCATTGGCTGAGTTGCTGACACGGCTCATACGGGATCGTTTATAACCCGCCGCAGTCACCTCAAGCTTCTGTGGATTTACATCGCGTTATCAACACCAATGATATATACCGTCTGCTATGGTCAAAGTACGGAGAATATCAAGACAACTCCTTGAGTCATCTTAAGACTCGGGGGCTACGATGATATGATTCAGCAAGTCTTGCCAGTTTCAGCAAATTCAAGTAACCCAGGATGTTGAAGGGAAAGATAACTCGATCCCGAAGGCTACTGTTATTTGAAGGCCGTCAGAAAATTTCCGGCTTGGAAAGTATATGACAATTACAAAATCCCGGCTCAATGAAGAAGTTCCAGGTCATCAGAAAAGATTCCGGTTTAAAATCCGGCTCAAGGGAAGCCAGTCTCACTGAAGCTCTCAAATCCGGTTTAAGAATTTCCGGTTCAAAAAGGAATTAACTTCTCGCAAGTTCGAGTTTAAAGGCCGTCAGAAAATTTCCGGCTGAAAATGAAGATTCCGGTTTACAATCCGGTTCAAGGGAAAGATGTCTCCAAAAAAGCTTTGAAGCTCTCAATATCCGGTTCAAGATCCCGGTTCAAGAAAAATTTATCTCTTGCAAAAAAGTTAAAAATTACCGGAGAGGACCTGCTGCCATGATGCGCGGTTCAAACATGGATATCCTGCCTTATTGGCCTAACATATTGATCACATGGGGGCTTCTGCTTCATAAAGCGGGGTCACTGTTCTTTTTTACATCATGCGTGGTTACACGGAGGTTCTGTCTTAAAGCGGCCTCCGATTTACCCCTTGAAATTTGCTTTTTTATATCACTAGGGGCCTTGGTTGTGTCCGAACCAACGCGACACCTTTTGATAGGCGACAGCCACCAGATCACTTGGGGACATGGTCAAGTCTGAACCAGTCACGCCTCTTGGTCGGCCTAAGGCCACAAAATCACTTGGGGGCATGGTCGAACCCGAACCATTGCCACGCCTCTTGATCTGGCATATATGCCACGAATCATTTGGGGACCTGGCTGACTTGAATCATTGTCACACCTATTGGGGGCTTGATCCTGTCCGACCATGGTAACACCATCTGATTAGCTCAGTATAGCATATTTTTGCAAACGGTTTTTTATCATTGCCTTTGCTTCCATGTTATTTTCATGGCTTGTTTGTTCTTTGTTTTTGTTGGATTTCTTTTATATCAACAAACACCTTTTTTCTGGTTCAGCCGATGGATTTGATTCCCCTTTAATCCGGAGACTATTAGCCCGGTCTGGTTTCGACTACGAGTCGCCAGTATTATATATGGTTAAACCGGTGTTTATCACAACCTGGTACGGTTTATCATCAACCGGCACAGTATGAAAGGAGTTATCATTATTCAAGATTGGGGTTATCACTCTTACTACAAAAAGTTGGTAAACCAATGATGTCATTCAATGTCACAGGTATGATATATCCTATATTTAATTATTCTTAAGTGTAGCCTTGGTTATAAACCCGGGTTATATGTTGGGCATTATGACCCGTCCGGCGGTAAACCGCGAGGACACTTTAAACTTGTTGTATGCAGAGACAGGTTGAATAAAGCATGATTATAAATTATCCGGTTTTTATTAAACCGGCCTGGCTTTAAGATGATAAGTCGCCAGTATATGATGGGAAATTATCCGGTGTTTATTAAACCGGCCTGGCTTTGGACTATACGTCGCCAGTATATATTTGGATTGCGCCATTGGAATCATGCGCTTATAAATGATTGAGTTATATTATTCAAATAGCCAAACTTGGCTGAATTTTCATTATGATATTGGATGAATAAGGTTTCATACCGGATTATATTATCTTGAATAGCCAACATGGTTGGATTTTTATTATGGTTATTAATATTATGATTGAGGTTTTCAAAGTCGCTTTAGCGCAATGGATATTATATTATCAATGGATATGGCTTTTATTCTACAATGGAAGGAATAGTCCCAAGTCGCTGCAGGCTCACGACCCGGCACTTGGGGGCTACATTATTCAAAGTTGAGATTATATCAAATATGCAAGTCTCATGTCGCTGCAAGCATGCACCATGACACTTGGGGGCTAATGCAAAGTCATTCTTTGTTCATCTTATTGAAGACCCGACTCATCACATTATAATGAGCCGGCCCTTGGGGGCTACCAATTGCTCCTATTAAACAATTCAAGGTACAAAGCTTTTTATTCATTATATTGAAGGGTCCACTGCTCAGTTGGTAAAGCACAAGGCTCTTAACCTTGTGGACGTGAATTCAAGCCCCATGATGGGGGTTACATCATATGATGTTATTTTCATTGAAGTATATATCAAAGTCCCTGCTCATTATTGCATAATGACCCGCCCTTGGGGGCTACACTGTTGAAGTTTTATGAGCATCAGAAATTACAAGTCCTGTGTTGTTGCAAGCATAACAACCCGCACTTGGGGCTACATAATATGGAGTATTCAGTTTTACTAAGTGACCGGATGAACAGATGGATTTCTTCTTAAGTGGCAGATTTATATTGAAGCAAGTCTTAAGCCATCACTTTGTTCTGCTCAAGACTTGGGGGCTACAGTATTATATTATTATCGAAGAAATATTTTCAAATTCTCGATTGAGCAAACTAGGTTGACCGCGTCACCAATCATTATGACCTCGTGGCTGCAACTCGGCCATTAATAATCATGAACCGGCGTTATAAACAATCATGAACCGGTGTCGGCAACAATCATGACTCGGAAGTATCAGTTTTATAACCCGACAAATGGTGGTAATCATAAACCGGCAAGTTCTGCATCTTCAAACCGGCTGAATATCAGATGAATATTTCAAGACCAATATTTCTTAAACCGGCGCTTTGGAAGCCGACTCAAGTGGATTATTCTTCACAATATTTTTCTGTGAGAAACCAATGTCAGAAAATTGAGTATGACGCTGGCTTATTGACCTGGATTTTCTAGAAGGAGGAAATAACAAGGACTTAAGGATGATCAGTGTCGGTCCACAAGAATTCTTAACCCAGAGCACAACCTGTCAGAATTGTTCTGGTGTTTATTTTGCAGCATAAGTTTACCATGGATAAATCCAAGCTAAACTTGGGGGCTAATGTCGGGATATGCCTCATGGCGTAAACCGCCTCAAGGATAAACCGGCGGACTTGGCGATTCACCGCGACCGCACGCACTGCACGGTTTACAGCTCATTGGTAATCCGGCAGGCGGAGGATCAACAAGACCCGGTGGCCCAACGGGCGGTTCATGAAGGCCGGTTCAGCTATGGTGGGCCGGTTTAAGAGGAAAGGAATATTTGCCTTACAAGGAGTTAAAACCAGGACTTGTATCCGGTTTGTATTAGAGATAGACTAATCCTAATCCTAATAGGACTCCACATGTAAACCGCCCCTTCAACATATATAAGGAGGGGCAGGGCTCCCCAAAGAGGGACAAGTTAGAAGTTACAAGCAAGAAGAAACAATCTCAGGGCTAGACACAAAGAGGAGAGCCGGTTTACGGCGACTACCTCGTGATAATGAGACCTAGCCTCAAACAGCATGTAGGGTTTTTACCGGATGATGTTTCCCGGGGCCCGAAGCTGTCTAAACCCTTGTCTTGTGTTGCGTCTCTCGATTCCGCTCAACCCCTCTCAAGCTACCACATAGATGCGTTGGCCTCGCGACTAAGTCCTGACACTAAAGACATCTGACGTGACAATTCCACGACACACGAGGAGCTTGCCAAAGGATAAAATGAAAAGGGAAAGGTGAGGATCACCTTGACTCAAGCATAAAGTAAAAACATAAAGTAAAAGATAGGCCCTTCGCAGAGGGAAGCAGAGGTTGTCATGTGCGTTTAGGGTTGGATGCACAAAATCTTAATGCAAAAGAACGTCACTTTATATTGCCCCTTGTATGTGGACCTTTATTATGCAGTCTGTCGCTTTTATTACTTCCACAACAAGATCGTGCAAAGCTTATTTTCTCTACACTAATAAGTTATACATATTTAGATAGCAATTTTTATTGCCTGCAACATGACAACTTACTTGAAGGATCTTACTCAATCCATAGGTAGGTATGGTGGACTCTCATGGCAAAACTGGGTTTAAGGATAATTGGAAGCACAAGTAGTATCTCTACTTGGTGCAAGGAATTTGGCTAGCATGAGGGGGGAAGGCAAGCTCAACATGTTTGGAAGATCAATAACGATATACTTTAACTTAGATGTGAGAAAACATAAACCATTACGTTGTCTTCCTTGTCCAACGTCAACTCTTTTAGCATGTCATACTTAATGAGTGCTCCCAATCATAAAAGGTGTCCAAGATAATATATTTATATGTGAACCTCTCTTTCCTTATCACTTCCTATTAATTGCAACGATGACTAAAACTACGTTTATCAACTCTCAACAATTTTTATGCCTCATACTTTCTATATGTGAAGTCATCACTAACCATAAGATCAATATGAACTCTTTTATTCTTTATACTTCCTCAAGATCACGGCAACATAGCAAAGCCCTTGACTCAACACTAATATTTATTATAGATAGCTCATGGACTCGATTACATAAAGGGATCACAAAGCAAAACTCAAAACTACTTGATATCAAAACTTCAATCTACTAGATCAAGATACTACTAAAAGGATCGAACTAAATAAAACGGTAAAGATAGGAGTGTGATGGTGATACGATACTGGGGCACCTCCCCCAAGCTTGGCAGTTACCAAGGGGAGTGCCCATACCCATGTGATTATGTCCTCGGAGGTGGTGAAGTAGGAGTTGTTGATGATGTAGGCTTGTTCCTCAATTTACACTTGAGTATAATATTTTGCTCCTTTAGGTCCTCGATCTCCTGCTCGGATAAACTCGATCTTTGGCTTCTTTGCTCTATCAAGGAGGCTTGACTTTTTAAACTCCACGTGCATGTCCCCAGGCTGAGGTAATGGGGCTTCGTCTTCGTCTGAAATCGTCTCCTCCTTTACTTTAGGCTCATAGTCTTCCTCTTCTTCGGAGGTCCAGCCATCATGCTCCAAGTCCCCGTAGACCTTAGGGTCTGCGAGGAAATCAGCCACATAACTTTCCCCTTCCGAATCCTGAGACGACATATTGCTCTAAATCTAAAACAGAAATAGCTCAAAACGAAAACAGAGGATATTTGCGTGATACGGTGGTCAAAACCTTCGGGAGTATATATAATGAATTTTTACCGACCAAAATATGTAACATGCAAGAAGATGGAGTCCGGGAGGCACACGAGGTGCCCATGAGACAGGGGGGCGCCCAGTAAGGGTGGGCGCGCCCTCCACTCTCGTGGGGGCCTCGTGTCCCTTTCGGACTACTTCTTTCTTCCTAAAATTCTTAAATAATCCAAAACAGATAAAATTGCCATTGGAGTTGTTTTGGAGTCGGTTTACTTACTGTACCACATGCCTATTCCTTTTCGGAGTCTGGAACGTTTTGGAAAGTGTCCCTTATGTATTCCTCCGGGGTTACGGTTTCAATAATATTAGTTTCAACATTGATAGGATTACCTGAAATATAATGTTTAATTCTTTGACCTTTTACCACCCTCGGACTTGTGCCTTCGAAGTTGTTGGTTTTTATGGCACCAGAACGATAGACCTCCTCGATAACTTAAGGACCTTCCCATTTAGAGAGAAGTTTTCCTGCAAAAAATCTTAAACGAGAGTTGAATAATAACACATAATCTCCAACGTTAAACTCACGCTTTTGTATCCTTTTATCATGCCAGCGTTTGACTTTTTCTTTGAATAGCTTGGCATTCTCATAGGCTTGGGTTCTCCATTCATCAAGTGAGCTAATATCAAACAACCTCTTCTCACTGGAAAGTTTGAAGTCATAGTTGAGCTCTTTAATAGCCCAATATGCTTTATGTTCAAGTTCAAGAGGTAAATGACACGCTTTTCCATAAACCATCTTATATGGAGACATACCCATAGGATTTTTGTACGCAGTTCTATAGGACCATAATGCATCATCAAGTTTTTTGGACCAATTCTTTCTAGATCTATTCACAGTCTTTTGCAAAATTAATTTGAGCTCTCTATTTCTCAACTCTACTTGACCACTAGACTGTGGATGATAGGGAGATGCGATTCTATGATTGACATCATACTTAGCAAGCATCTTACGGAAAGCACCATGAATAAAATGTGAACCACCATCAGTCATAAGATATCTAGGGACTCCAAACCTCGGAAAAATAACTTCTTTAAGCATTTTAATAGAAGTATTATGATCAGCACTACTAGTTGGAATAGCTTCTACCCACTTAGTAACGTAATCAACAGCAACTAAAATATGTGTGTAACCATTAGAGGCAGGAAAAGGTCCCATATAATCAAAGCCCCAAACATCAAACGGTTCAATAACAAGAGAATAATTCATAGGCATTTCTTGACATCTACTAATATTACCTATTCTTTGACATTCATCACAAGATAAGACAAACTTACGAGCATCTTTGAAGAGAGTAGGCCAATAAAAACCAGATTGTAGTACCTTGTGTGCAGTTCTATCTCCAGCGTGGTGTCCTCCATAGGATTCAGAGTGACACTTGCGTAGGATCTGTTCCTGTTCATGCTCAGGCACACAACGTCTAATAACACCATCTACTCCTTCTTTATAAAGGTGTGGGTCATCCCAAAAGTAATGTCTTAAATCATAAAAGAATTTTTTCTTTTGTTGGTATGTGAAACTAGGCGGTATAAATTTAGCAACAATGTAATTAGCATAATCAACATACCAAGGAGCAGTACGAGAAGCATTAATGACCGTTGTCAGTCTCAAAACCGGCTGATCTCAGGTAGGGGGTCCCGAACTATGCGTCTAGGCGGATGGTAACAGGAGACAAGGGACACGATGTTTTTACCCAGGTTTGGGCCCTCTCGATGGAGGTAAAACCCTACTCCTGCTTGATTGATATTGATGATATGGGTAGTACAAGAGTAGATCTACCACGAGATCAGAGAGGCTAAACCCTAGAAGCTAGCCTATGGTATGATTGTTGTTCCTCCTACGGACTAAAACCCTTCGGTTTATATAGGCACCGAAGAGGGTTAGGGTTACACAGAGTCGGTTACAATGGTAGGAGATCTACATATCCGTATCGCCAAGCTTGCCTTCCACGCCAAGGAAAGTCCCATCCGAACACGGGACGAAGTCTTCAATCTTGTATCTTCATAGTCCAGAGTCCGCCAAGATGATAGTTCGCTATCTGGACACCCCTAGTCCGGACTCCTCGGTAGCCCTGAACCAGGCTTCAATGATGACGAGTCCGGTAGCGCATATTGTCTTCGGCATTTCAAGGCGGGTTCCTCCTCCGAATACTTCATAGAAGATTTTGAACACAAGGATAGTGTCCGGCTCTGCAAAATAAGTTCCACATACCACCATAGAGAGAATCATATTCACACAAATTCAATCTGCTGACGTATTTTGTGGCGTGACATCACACCACGGCCAAGCCTTTATTCGAATCGCGCGTTTAGCGAGGCGGTTTCCTTGGCACGTCTTGTCAAAGCAGAGATTGTGTCCCCTTATTCCGGGATTCTCATCAATACGGGCATGGGTAACCCAACCGTGCCCGTTGGCACGTCTCCTCTATCGAAGGCGAGTCCGGAACGGTCACGGGGAAGGCTCTTGGTATTCAACCTCTTTATAAAGAGACCAAGGCTCCACTCCCTTCTTTCAATCTCAATCGAATCCACCCCACGCCTCGAGTTCCAACACCCAAAGCTCCAGATTCAGGTGCTTCGGACCTTCGATGATGTCTGGCTCCGACCTGCAAGGCCGGTGGATGCCTTCCTCTGTTACGGAAGAAGATGTGTTAAAGCTAAGAGATGCCAGGTATCTAACCGGCGAAATTTCACATAGGCTGCCTGCCTAAGGGCAGGTTATTCCCACTCCCAAGCCTGGTGAAAGCATGGTGTTCGCGTCTCACTTCCTTCGGGGGCTAGGCTTCCTGATGGACCCCTTCGTGAGGGGGCTCATGTTTTACTATGGGCTGGAATTTCATGACTTGGATCTAGAGTCCATCCTCCATATCTCATCGTTCATTGTTGTATGCGAAGCCTTCCTCCGCATTACCCCTCACTTCGGATTGTGGCTCAAGACCTTCAAAGTGTTGCCGAAGATGATCAAGGGGCAACAGGCAGAGTGCGGAGGGGCTGTTATAAGCAAGAATGCTGATGCTTCGTGGCCCGAGGGCTCTTTTCAAGAGGAGCTCAGTTTATGGCAACAAGAGTGGTTTTATATCATAGCTCCTAGGGGCACCAATTGGGTGGCGCCACCTGCCTTTCGCTTGGGTCCTCCACCTCGGCTGGTGTCATGGGTTAATAAAGGGCTTGACTGGGGGCCATCCAAGGACGTGCCCTTGCTGCAGGGCCGCACTCGAGACCTCCTAGAGAGAGAGAGATCACTTTGGTCGTAGTAGCGCAGGTCATGCTGATTCGTTGCATCCTGCCCTGCAGACGTCGCCCCCTCCACCTGTGGGAATTTAACCCGGAGGGACCACGAGCTCTCCAACATTTTATGGGCGCGACGCCCATGGAGATGTACAAGCTTTTCTTCGGATCACAAGAGATGTGTCCGGACTTGACCGAGGACGCAGGTCTGAGCTGCAATCGCCTGGATACTCAAGTAAGTAGCCCTGTACCCGGACACGCTATCCTATATTTATCACAAACTTGCCCTTTAAAAGAGTTGTCCCTTGAACAGGAGTGGATAGCGAAAGCAAAGTTAATCAGGTGTCCGGTCCCCCTTCCTGAGACCACGCCGGATCCCGTGTTAACCAGGATGCTGGAGGTTGCGCCTTCGGAAGAAGGTGAAGGGGGGAACAAGGAAGCTAGCGCCTCCGTGAAGGAGGCTGCCAGGAAAGGAGGGATCGAGAATCCCTCCATCCAAGGGAAGAAGAGGACCGCCTCTGAAGACCCGGAGACCATGGTCTCAAAGCGGGGGAAGAAATCTTCGTCAGAGGGTCCGGCTCCGAGAGATGCCTCGGCCGCATTATGCCCCCAAGGGGATCAGCCCTCCACCGAGCCGTAAGTAAAAAGGGGAGTTTTTATTAAAATAAAGGATATCCCTGCCCTATTTCTGATGAGGATAATCGGAGTTTTACCTTGTAGTTCGGATCTCAGCCCTTCTCATCAGAGCTCATCTTCGGGGGATCTTCGTCCGGAGATGATAGAGAGCGAAACGCCTCCCCCTGCCGTACCGTCGTGCGAGGCGAGCGATCCTGAGGTGTCGTCGTGGAGGGTTTCTCCGAGTCCGGCGGGGCTGGAAGGCAGTCATATTTCCCCTCAAAGCCCTCCGCGTTCGGCCTTCGAAAAAGTCCATCGGATGAGTCCGGCACCACCTGGTGTACGGTCGGAGGAGCTGAAGGATCTGCTCGGGCGAGCATCTACCTTAGAAGATCACCGTGCGTTAATGGGTATAGTGATTAAAAGGATTTCATCCGCTAAGAGCGGATTGCACGAAGCCGTCAGAAGTTTACTGACAGGTTTTGAGGTACGCAAAAATGATGTACCTTCTGATAGTTCCGCATACAAAATGCGCCCTGTGTAGATAGTAGCCCCTAAGGCTCGGTGTGTTGTCAAAAATGATAGCGCGCCGAGCATCATAATCCCAGGTATAATGTGTCGCCCTTCCTATGCAGGTGGCGAAGGGTCCGGTGGCTGGCCGGACTGATGAATTTGCCGAACTAAAGCGGCAACTTGACGTGGCGGATGTCGACATCGCGCTTGTCAATAGGCGACTTGACGAGTCACAAGGTATGCAATTTCCCCGCGGACACCTGGTAAGGGAGCTTGATGCCCGTGCCTTACAACAAGTATGATTGACGTAGATGGTGCCGCTGCCATGGAGAACCTGCGGGCAGAGCTCGCCCAAGCCAAGGAGAATGCCAGAAAGAGTGACGAGGCTGCCTTAAAGGCGACCGAAGAGCTAAAAGCCGAACAGGCTGCTCACTGCCGAAGCAAGAAGGAGATGGCCGAGATGGCCGTGGAGTTGAAGAATGCTGCCGACCGCTGCAAGCTTCTTGAAAAAGAAGATCGGGCGGTACGAGAGGACCTGAAGAAGGCCACTGCCGAGGCCAAGGATGCTCGCTCTGCGATGAGAGCTATGAAGGAGGAGCTGCGTCAGGCCGGAGATATCGCGGCTGGAAAGCCCTTTCTGCTGCGAAGGAAATTCATGGACCCTAATTATGCTCAATTGGACCGGCTGTGGAGTGCGGAAGATGCTTATCCGGACTTGGCAGCAAGTGCGGCGGACGCGGCCGAACACTTCCAAGATCAAGAGGATCACGAAACGGGAAAGGTTTTTTGGTTGAAGTTCCATAATTCAGAGTGCCCACTTCCATTAACCGATCGCTTGGCCGAATGGGCGGAGCTGAATAGGTTATCCGGACTTGCCATGAAGGATGTCATGAGTCTTTTGTGGCCGAAGAGGCCCGAGCCGAAGAGTTATTTTGGCTTGGTGCAGTAGTTCCTTGGTGCGGTGCCGCATATCAATGCAATGAGGAGGTCGGCATGCATATAGGGTGCGCGGATGGCTCTTGCCCGTGTCAAGACATACTGGGCGGAGATGAAGGCCACCGATATTGCAACCCGAAATTCGGACGGGAGCCGAGTACTTGTCAAGCACTATTTTCAGGAAGTTCTGCAGGGCGCTCGTTTAATAGAGACGCAGTGCTCGAAGGATATTATGTTCGAATAACATGTATTATTGTGAAACAATGTTTCAATGAAATATAAAAGCTTTTTATACTTGTGCCTTCAAGAATTGAAATACCTCATGTGCGGTCGTTAACGTATATGTGTATATAACCTAAAAGATGGCAGTCTTCGGCTTCAGCCCCCACGCATATAATGCGGGGGTGTTTGCAAAAGGCGCATTTTCACACTTGATCCAATGTCTTAGTCCGATAAAAGAGGTGGTAGTGTAGCAAACTAGGCAACCGGACTATAATGCTTTATCACTTTCACTTAGCCATAGGAGTTTGACAGTGGGGCTACTATATAGCCCCTAGGGGCACCGCGCTCACCCGAATTCAGGGTGCATATGTGCCTGACCAGGAAACGGCCCTTCGTCAATGCGGAGGAACCCTATAGATTCCGGCGGGTCATCGAGTGGTTGACCAGTCTCGCGCTATATCATGACAGTTAGTTTTCAGCTTTCTCTACTGAGGTGCTCACCTAGACGAACCGGGGCACAATCGCAGTAGTTCTCCTGGTGCCGCGTTAGTCGATAGAGCGGAACGTAAGGCAGCAAAACACAGGAGCCGGGCAAACCCAACATTTGACCAAAGACATGATTCGGAGCTGATGCATATAAGGCCTAACTCGAGACGCCGAACACTCCCTAAGGTATTCGGTCTTTATGAAAACGGGCCGAACAACGCCCTTGGTAATAAGCCCCTGGTGTCTAGGTACGCGCAAAATTCTGACGTGGCCCATGCCAAAACACCAGCCTCTTCCTCAGTTATAGCAAGAAACCGGGGGATGTGTATCAACAAGAGACAGTAAAAAAGGTTTACCCAGGGTCTTAATCTGAAAAGAATCCTTCCAATGGGTCCCTACTGCACGTCTGCGCCTGTGTCTCCGTTGTGCCGTATCTTGGACGGGTGTAGCACGGTGTTCATCTGTAAAAGAGAGGAACTTAGTTGAAAAAAGATCGTGTGAAAATGTACGTTATATTAAATAAACAAAGTACGATTCAAAAAATGAATGAAATTGAGCTTTAATGTCTCTTGTTGTACATGCACGGAGCCCCTAGTGCGAGGGTATGCGGCTGGTAAGCCCCTGTATGTTTACGCCGGACTCGTCTAACCGTGTCCGGGGTCTGAATGACCTGTTTAGGTGCTTGGATTAGTGAAGCCGGTTTAGTGTGTGGCCGTCGAGGCAGTCACACAATCTTCCGCGCTCGAGGAACTCTCGATATTTCCCTTTAAGGAGATGATGCCTCGTGGACCGGGCATTTTAAGTGTGAGGGATGCATAATGCGGTATTGCGTTAAAGCGGGCGAAAGCTTCGCGCCCTAGTAGTGCTTGATAGCTACTTGTAAATGGGGCGAGGTGGAAGGTTAACTTTTCACGGCGGAAGTTGTCGGGTGAGCCGAACACAACTTCTAGCAATCGAGAGCCCATACAATGGGCATATCGGCCTGGCATTACCCCTTGAAAGGAAGTGTTGCTATGGCGAATTTTGGTTGGGTCTATCCCCATTTTGCGGATTGTGTCCTGATATAGCAGGTTTAGATCACTGCCGCCGTCCATTAGGACTTGTGTAAATTGGAGTCCGTCGATTATCAGACCTAATATCAAGGCAGTCCATCCTGCATTCCGGATACTTCTAGAGTAATCCTGATGGTAGAAGGTGATTAGTTTTAACAACCAGTGGCGGGACTCCTCTGGGATAGGCCGTATGGCGCGTATATCTATGGGCGCCGTTCTATTTTTCCCTTTTGTCACGTAAAGTGAGTTTACTGATTTGACTTCTTGTGGGGAATTCTTTTGTTGTCCAGTGCTCTGCTTGTGGGGTTCGTCATCGTCCTCGCTTGGTGTGTCGAGCCCCTTGTGTTCGGCATTGAGTTTGCAGGACTGCTTGAAGACCCAACAATCTCTGTGGGTATGTTTTGCAGGCTTCCCGGGAGTACTGTGGATTTGGCATATCTTGTCCAAGATTTTGTTTAAGTTAGATAGCTCGTCCCTGTTATCCGTAGGGGGCTGTTTTTTATGATTCTGTTGTGAGCTTTTGAATCCGGCGTTGACTGCCGTGCTCTTCGGGCTGTTGCCCTTGGTCCTGCGATGTTCTTTGCTGCGTCGCGGTTTCCCGTTTCCATCCCTGACTTCGGATGTACTTGGGTCGCTGGTACTGCATCTTGCCAGCCAGCTATCCTCTCCTGCGCAACAGTGGGTCATGAGGCTTGTTAATGCGGCCATTGTTCTTGGCTTTTCTTGGCCGAGGTGTCTGGCGAGCCATTCATCTCGGACGTTGTGTTTGAAAGCTGCTAAGGCTTCGGCGTCCGGACAGTCGACTATTTGGTTCTTTTTAGTGAGGAATCTATTCCAGAATTTTCGGGTTGACTCTCCGGGTTGTTGAGTTATGTGACTTAAATTGTCTGCATCCAGAGGTCGGACATAGGTGCTGTGAAAATTTGCCCGAAAAGCATCCTCGAGCTCTTCCCAACTTCCAATGGTGTTTTCGGGGAGGCTTTTGAGCCAATGCCGGGCTGGCCCTTTGAGCTCGAGGGGTAAGTATTTTATGGCGTGAGGTCATCTCCTCTAGCCATGTGTATGTGGAGGATGTAATCCTCAATCCAAACTCCAGGGTCTGTTGTTCCGTCGTATGCCTCTATGTTTACGGGCTTGAATCCCGTTGGAAATTCATAATCCAGAACCTCATCGGTGAAACATAGGGGATGTGTGGCACCCCTATATTTAGGTGTACCGTAATATTCGGATACTTGACGTGTTGCATTGCTTACTAGAGCTTGCTTTCTTGGCCCGTAGATAGATCTAATTGGGCCATCTTTTTGATGCGAATCCGTGTGCGGATCGCGTGCCGGCTTGTGTGCGGCGCCGTTTGCCGCTCTATGTTTGCCATGGGGTCGTCTATCCGACCGGGTGGTCTCCTTGTTCTTTGATTGCGGTGGCTCTACGGCCTCCTCATCAAATTCTGGCAGTAGTTTTCGCTTCGGGTAGCTCTTTGTTTGGCGACTATCGCCGTATTTGTCTGTGGTGTTGAGTACTTTGCTCCATCTGATTCTGAGTGCATCTTCCGCAGTTTTGAGCTTCTACTTCTGTTTTTTCAGGCTACGTGCAGTGGCGACGAGCCTTTTGTGGAGGTTCTTCTGCTCCGGCAACTTGTCCGGCGTGAGATCACCCGGACTGTTATCTTCGCCGGGGACGGATTGTTTATCCATATTGTCCTGTTCGGACAGTTGCTCGATAGCATCTTCATCGTCCACTGGTTCGCCCTGCTCTATGGCTGGGTCTGTATGGCTGCTGTCTTTGTCGAGGCGGGATTTTGAGTGGCGCTTACGTTGCCGTTTTGACTGCTTTTCGAGGGGATGAGCCCTCGTGTCGTCACGTTGTTCCTCGTCGTCGCTTCCTTTAGGTGTGTCCACCATGTATACATCGTGAGAAACTGAGATGAGGTGGCTGTCCAGTGCCCTATAGGTATTGGTTCATGTTTGTCTCCTACATCGTCGTCCGTACCGTCGATGTCTTCGGAGTCGAAGTTGAGCACGTCGTTTAAACTTTCGACAGTGGCTACAAAGTGGGTGGTGGGTGGGAGTCAAATTTCTTCGTCGTCCACATCCCAACCTTGCTGACCATAGTTCGGCCAGGGCTCTCCTGATAGAGAGAGAGAGACTTTAGTGAAGTCAGGATGTCGCCAGAGGGCGAGTACTGAAAGATGTCCGTGGTGGTGAACTCCATGATCGGCGCCCAATCGGCGATTGGCAGGGGCGCGGAAGGCTCGGAGTCCGGAGAGGAGTCCAGCGCCTTGGAGTCACGAGCTTCGCAAAGGACAGGGTTGGTGTTCGGCTCTATCACCGTAGAGGTAGCAGCCCCCGAGGCGGTGTCTAGCCACCCGTCCTCGATCGGCGCAGTCGGCTCCGAGCTGAGGGTCGGAGCGGACACTTGTGCGGCCTCCAGGGCACTGTTCGGCGGCAGAGCTAGATCATGCCCATCGTGACAGTGCGGCGCGCTTGGCTGTGGCTCGAACCCGTCGAAGATCAAGTCTCCGTGGGCGTCAGCCGTGTAGTTCAAACTTCCAAATCTGACCTGATGGCCAGGGGCGTAGCTTTCAATCTGCTCCAGATGGCCAAGCGAATTGGCCCGCAGTGCAAAGCCGCCGAATACGAAGATCTGTCCGAGGAGAAAAGTCTCACCCTGGACCGCATCGTTGTTGATGATCAAAGGAGCCATCGGGCCTAAAGATGACGACACAGAGGAACTCTCAATGAAAGCACCAATGTCGGTGTCAAAACCGGTGGATCTTGGGTAGGGGGTCCCGAACTATGCGTCTAGGCGGATGGTAACGGGAGACAAGGGACACGATGTTTTTACCCAGGTTCGGGCCCTCTCGATGGAGGTAAAATCCTACTCCTGCTTGATTGATATTGATGATATGGGTAGTACAAGAGTAGATCTACCACGAGATCAGAGAGGCTAAACCCTAGAAGCTAGCCTATGGTATGATTGTTGTTCCTCCTACGGACTAAAACCCTTCGGTTTATATAGGCACCGAAGAGGGTTAGGGTTACACAGAGTCGGTTACAATGGTAGGAGATCTACATATCCGTATCGCCAAGCTTGCCTTCCACGCCAAGGAAAGTCCCATCCGGACACGGGACGAAGTCTTCAATCTTGTGTCTTCATAGTCCAGGAGTCCGGCCAAAGATGATAGTTCGGCTATCCGGACACCCCCTAGTCCGGGACTCCCTCAACCACTAATTGTTCATCAGGAAAGCTATCATCAATAGGCAGTGGGTCATCAAGAACATTTTCTAACCTAGACAAGTTATCTGCAACAGGGTTCTCAGCTCCCTTTCTATCAATAATATGCAAATCAAATTCTTGGAGCCGGAGAACCCATCTAATGAGCCTAGGCTTAGCATCTTTCTTTTCCATAAGATATTTAATAGCAGCATGATCAGTGTGAATTGTAACTTTGGAATCAACAATATAAGGTCTAAACTTATCACATGCAAACACAACTGCTAAGAACTCTTTTTTAGTAGTAGCATAATTTCTCTGGGCAGTATCAAGAGTCTTACTAGCATACTGGATAACATTCAATTTCTTATCAACTCTTTGCCCTAGAACAGCACCTACAACATAATCACTAGCATCACACATAATTTCAAAAGGTAAATTCCAATCAGGTGGCTGGACAATAGGTGCAGTGATCAAAGCTTTCTTAAGTATTTCAAATGCTTCTACACAATCATCATCAAAGACAAAAGGAATATCTTTTTGCAATAAATTAGTCATAGGCCTAGAGATTTTAGAAAAGTCCTTAATGAACCTCCTATAAAAACCGGCATGACCAAGGAAACTTCTTATACCTTTTATGTCCTTGGGACATGGCATCTTTTCAATAGCATCAACTTTAGCTTTCTCAACTTCAATACCTCTCTCGGAAATCTTGTGCCCCAAGACAATGCCTTCATTAACCATAAAGTGACACTTTTCCCAATTCAGGATGAGACTAGTGTCTTCAGATCTCTACAAAACTCGATCAAGGTTGCTCAAACAATCATCAAAAGAGGATCCATAAACGGAGAAGTCATCCATGAATACCTCACAAATCTTTTCACAAAAATCAGAGAATATAGCCATCATGCATCTTTGAAAGGTAGCAGGTGCATTACATAAACCAAAAGGCATACGTCTATAAGCAAAAGTACCAAAAGGGCAAGTAAAGGTAGTTTTTGATTGATCCCCAGCTGACACAGGTATTTGAGAGAAACCAGAATAACCATCTAGAAAGCAGAAATGAGTGTGTTTGGATAGTATTTCTAGCATTTGATCAATAAAAGGTAATGGGTAATGATCTGTCTTAGTAGCTTTATTTAATTTACGGAAATCAATTACCATCCTATAACCTGTAATAATTCTTTGCGGGATTAATTCATCTTTATCGTTAGGAACAACGGTAATACCTCCCTTTTTTGGAACACAATGGATAGGGCTTACCCAATCACTATCAGTAACGGGATAAATTATACCTGCCTCAAGGAGATTTAGTATCTCCTTTCTTACCACTTCTTTCATCTTGGGATTCAGTTGTCGTTGAGGATCTCTAACTGGTTTGGCATATTTCTCCACTGTAATTTTGTGTTGGCATAATGTGGGACTAATGCCCTTAAGATCATCCAGAGTATACCCAATAGCTGCTCGGTGCTTCTTCAGAGTTTTCAATAATCTTTCTTCTTCTTGCTTTGAAAGGTTAGCACTAATAATAACAGGATATATTTTCTTTTCATCAAGATAAGCATACTTAAGATTATCATGTAATGGTTTGAGTTCAAACACGGGATCACCCTTGGGTGGAGGTGGATCCCCAAGAATTTCAACGGGAAGATTATGTTTCAAAGACAGTTCTGTTTAAGGAACACTTCATCTATTTCCTTCTTTCCTTCATAAACATATCATTTTCATGGTCTAGCAAATATTGTTCTAACGGATCATGAGAGCACAGCAATGGAAGCAAGACCAATAATCTCATCCTTACTAGGTGGTTCCCTATCACGAGGTTGTCTATGAAACTTAGCAAAATTAAACTCATGAGAGATACCATCTAAGCCAACGGTGACAGTATCTTTTCCACAATCAATCTTAGCACTAGCTGTATTCAAGAAGGGTCTACCAAAAATAATGGGACAAAAATCATCTTGTGGGGAGCTGAGAACAAGAAAATCAGCAGGGTATTTAACCTTCCCACACAAAACTTCAACATCTCTAACAATCCCAACTGGTTTAATGGTATCCCTATTGGCAAGCTTAATAGTAATATCAATGTCTTCTAATTCAACGGGTGCAATGTCATTCATAATTTCTTGATATAAGGTATAAGGTATTGCACTAGCACTAGCACCCATATCACATAAGCCATGATAACAATGATCTCCTATTTTAACAGAAATAACAGGCATGCCTACGACAGGTCTATGTATCTTAGTATCTGGTCTAGCAATATTAGCAGATTCATCACAGAAATAAATAACATGCCCATCTAAATCATCATCTAAGAGATCTTTAACCATAGCAATACTAGGTTCAACATTGATTTGCTCAGGAGGTGTATAAGTCCTAGTATTACTCTTACGAACAACAGTCGAAGTTTTAGCATGATCCTTTATCCTAACAGGAAAAGGAAGTTTCTCAACATAAGTAGTAGGAATAATAGGATCGCTATAGGTGATAGTCTTTTCTTCAACTGTAATAGGTGCAACTACTTTCACTTCAACAGGAGGATTATATTTAAACCACTTCTCTTTAGGGAGATCAACGTGAGTAGCAAAAGATTCACAGAAAGAAGCTACTATCTCAGAGTCAAGTCCATACTTAGCGCTAAATCCACGAAAAGCATCGGTATCCATAAAATATTTAACACAATCGAACTTCGGTGTCATACCTGAGTCCTTACCATCGTCAGAACCCCAATCTTCAGAGTTGCATTTAATTCTTTCCAATAAGTCCCATTTGAAATCAATAGTCTTCAGCATATAAGAACCAGCACAGGAAGTATCAAGCAGGTTGCGATCATTAAGAGAAAGCCGAGCATAAAAGTTTTGAATAATCATTTCCTGGGAGAGCTCATGATTGGGGCATGAATATAACATTGACTTAAGCCTCCCCCAAGCTTGAACGATGCTTTCTGGCCAGAAATTATATATGTAATTACGATCATGATGAACAAGATGCATAGGATAGAACTTCTGGTGAAATTCCAACTTCAACCGCTTATAATTCCAAGATCTCGTATCATCACATAGCCTATACCATGTCAATGCATCTCCCTTCAAAGATAAAGGGAATACCTTCCTTTTGACAACATCATCGGGAATACCTGCAAGCTTAAATAATCCACAAACTTCATCCATAAAGATAAGGTGTAAATCGGGATGCAATGTTCCATCTCCTGCAAATGGATTAGCTAGCAGTTTCTCTATCATACCCGAAGGAATCTCAAAGTAAATATTTTCAAAAAGTTCAGTAGTTTGAGGAGCAACTATTTGCTCTTCTGGTCGGGGTGAAGATACCCCGAACAAGCCCCTCAAAGTATTAGTTTCCATAGTGACAAGTAACAAAAAAATTCAGCACACTATATAAATGTTTCCTTACTAAGTTCCACTCACCAAAAGCGCTACACTCCCCGGCAACGACGCCAGAAAAGAGTCTTGATGACCCACAAGTGTAGGGGATCTATCGTAGTCCTTTTGATAAGTAAGAGTGTCGAACCCAACGAGGAGCAGAAGGAAATGATAAGCGGTTTTCAGTAAGGTTTTCTCTGCAAGCACTGAAATTATAGGTAATAGATAGTTTGGTGATAAGATAAATAGTAACGTGCAATGTAGCGACCAGAACTCAAACAGTCTGATCTCTGTGCTTTAGTGTCATCCCTGGATCAGTAATGCTGACACGCACAGTACTTGAAGGATTTATAACAGAGTAGCAATCACACACTTATTACATCGAATGTCTCAAGAGAGAACTTATTACAATAAATATGGCCTAAGGCCATCTAATAACAATAACAGCGGAAGGCTTGGAAGATAATCGAGTCCATCAACTCCAACGACATCACTGAGTATAAGACCATGACCTAAGGCACCTTACTCGTCGTCTGAAAAGTCTGCAACATGAACGTTGCAGCCCGAAAACGGGTCAGCACATGGAATATGCTGGCAATGTAACACATAGAGAGTAACGAAAGAATAATGCTATACTACATGCATATATGGCTAGTGGAAAGCTCTATGGTTACAGTTTTGCATAAAGCCAATTTTTCCCTACTACAAAGGAATAAATTTTATTTAACTATCATGGTGGTTGTTAAACATTGAGAAGGTTCACCCAACTCAATCCCAATTAAGCATCATCATTAAACCCAACGAAATTAATTATAGTAACATGATGAGATACACATGATAATCCAAGTACTAGATACTCAAAACGTCCATAACCGGGGACACCGCTAACCATGATTAGTTTATACACTCTACAGAGGTTTACGCACTTTTCCCCACAAGACTCGATCTCCTCCGTTGGAATTCTCGCACTACATGGTGTTTGAGAAAACGGATGACCGAGACATAGCCTTTTAGAAGTGCTGGCACCTTACGATCGGGTAGACAGTTACACCTACTTTCCCCTACATCTACTAGTCTACCACTGTAAGAGCTCACACAACTTAATCAACTATGCTAGAGCCCATAGTAGCTTATGGCTGCACACGGAAGTTTCTAGCATGAATAATCTCATGATCCCTTTGAGCCTAGGTGGCGGTCCATAAAGAAAAATAGGCAATCACTGGAATCCCAGGTGCCTCAATCCACCCAGATGTGAGTTTAAGTTGCCACCTTAAATAAACCATTAAATAACCATCTCACATCTGTCATGAAAACACTCACCCAATCCACGTCTACTAGCATAGCATGGCAATATAAGCAAACGTAGAAGTAACTCCCAAGGGGTTTGATAATAAAACAGGTAATAGGTACTACCTCATCTACTCCCCAAAACCCACATATTAATCAGATCCTAGTCATGCAATTGTTTGACGATTGATCTAATGCAATAAAACTGGGTAGTAAAGAGGTATGATCAAAGTGTTACTTGCCCGTGAAACCTAGAGATTTGAAGTAGCAAACGGCGCACTCCGGGTACTCTATCGCAAACGAACAAACAAGCATACAATAAGCACTCATCTAATGCACAGGTAAATCGCAAATAAGAGATCTAACCAGAAAGTTCAACTTAAGAACTCCGGTTTGCAAAAAGAATCAAATCAAACGAAGCAACGAAACTCAAACGGCGAAAGAAACAAGCTTCATTTTACTAATCTGGACCTAAGTCAAATTTTACAGTAGCAAAAACTTGTTTGAGTTGGTTAGATGGAAAGAGGGTTTCGAGACGAAACTCTAGGCGCTTGAATCGCCTGATTCCGATAAACGAGCGAGAAGTTATACTAAAACGAAAATCGGATCAGAAATCACGATCAGATATAATCGCGGAAAATCCGAGAAAAAGAAAAACGGACAAACAGGCTAACGAACGAGCATTCACTCTTTGCGGCTAAACAATGAAAATCGTTCGTTAAAATGAACATATGGACGAACGTGCGTTAAAAATACTAAACCGGGGAAAATAAATAAACCGATCTAAATAAAAAAACGACCGTCGTTTTTTATTAAAAACCAGCGATTAATCGGGAAAACCGCGGCGCGGCTACCTCGGGTCGGGTCCGGCGAGGCGGCGGGGTTCGCGGTCGGGTAGCGGCGGCGGTGAGGATCCGCGCGGGCGCGTCGAGACGGCGGGCGGCGGCGGCGGCGGACGTCGGCGGGCGGGATCCGGCGGCGTCGGGCGGCGGGGGGATCCGGCGGCGCTAGGGTTAGGGCGGGGCTGGGCTCCCCTGGCTTATAAAGGCCGGCCGGGCTAGAGTCCGGGTCAGGTACGGCCCGGCTAGGTCGGTTGACTTTTTTTAAAAAAAATCGCACAGAAAAATGAATAAAAGAAATACTAAACGGACTCCAAAAATCCCAAAAGAAATTTTCCCCGACTTCTAAAATCAAGCCGGACAAGATGAACATTTATTTGGGGCCTAAATGCAATTTTGAAAAACGCGCATTTTCCTAAATTCAAATAAAATAGCGATAAACTCAAAAAAAATCATATTTGATTTTATTATTAAATCCTCAATATTTATTTATTTTGGGAAAGTCATTTTATTCCCCCTCTCATATTTTTATAATAGAAATAATTGAAGATAAAATAATTAAAATCAAATGATCCTATTTTCAAAATTTGAGAAAACTCAAATATGAAAATTATGAAATCCCCAACTCTCTCCGTGGGTCCTTGAGTTGCGTACAATTTCAAGGATCAAGCCAAAATGCAATAAAATATGATATGCAATTGATGATCTATGTATAACGCTCCAAATTGAAAATTTGGGATGTTACAAACCTACCCCCTTAAGATGAATCTCGCCCTCGAGATTCGGGTTGGCTAGAAAATAGGTGAGGGTGGTCCTTCCGTAGATCTTCCTCTCGCTCCTAGGTGGCTTCATCCTCGGTATGGTGGCTCCACTGAACTTTGCAAAACTTGATAACCTTGTTGCGCGTGACTCGGCTGGCATATTCGAGAATCTTGACTGGCCTCTCCTCATAGGTCAAATCACTATCCAACTGAATCGCTTCCAGCGGCGCTGTATCTCTCAGCGGTATATCAGCTATCTCTGCATGGCACTTCTTCAACTGGGAAACGTGGAACACATCGTGAACTCCTGACAATCCTTCGGGCAATTCCAACTTGTAAGCAACGTCTCCCATACGCTCCAAAACTTTGTATGGACCCACAAAACGTGGCGCTAACTTTCCCTTAACTCCAAAACACTTAACTCCTCGAAGCGGGGATACACGAAGATAAACTCTGTCTCCGACTTCGTAGACTGTCTCCTTGCGTTTAGAATCCGCGTAGCTATTCTGCCTGGACTGGGCTACCTTGAGCCTATCGCGAATCAACTTCACCTTCTGTTCAGACTCCTTAATCAGATCTGGTCCAAACAACTCACGGTCTCCAACCTCATCCCACAAGAACGGTGTCCTGCACCTCCTTCCGTACAGGGCTTCGAAAGGGGCCATCTTCAAACTGGATTGGTAACTGTTGTTATAAGAGAATTCCGCACATGGCAAATTGTCGTCCCAACTAGATCCATAATCTAGCGCACAAGCTCTTAGTATGTCCTCCAAAATCTGATTTACTCTCTCGGTCTGTCCATCTGTCTGCGGATGAAAGGCTATACTGAACTCTAGCCTGGTACCCAAGGTTTTGTGTAACTGATTCCAAAACTTTGAGGTAAATTGGGTTCCTCTATCTGATATAATGCTCCTCGGAACTCCATGCAGACATACAATCCTGGTCATGTATATCTTTGCCAACTTAGCACTGGTGTAAGTGGTCTTCACGGGGATGAAATGAGCTACCTTCGTCAATCGATCGACTACAACCCATATCGAGTCATAGCCTGAATGAGTCCTGGGCAATCCCGTGATAAAATCCATGCCTAGCTTATCCCACTTCCATTCGGGTACGGCAATGGCTGTAGCAATCCTGCTGGCTTCTGATGCTCTGCTTTCAGTCTCTGACATACATCACATACTGCTACATACTCTGCAATATCCTTCTTCATTCCGGTCCACCAGAAAGTGTCTTTCAAATCCAAATACATCTTGGTATTTCCTGGGTGAATCGAATATGGCGAATCATGGGACTCTTGCAGAATCAACTTCCTGATCTCCGGGTCATTAGGCACATAAACGCGGTCCTCAAACCATAAGGTATCATGCTCATCCTCACGAAATCCCTTAGCTTTTCCTTTGTTCATCTTCTCCTTTATTATGGCAATCTCCTTGTCAGTCTTCTGGGCTTCTCTGATCTTATCCATCAAAGTAGACTGAATCTCCAATGCTGCTACATAGCCTCTCAAAACTATCTCCAAACATAGCTCACGAAGATCCTCGGCTAACTCCTTTGGTAACTCTCCGGTCATGAGTGTGTTTACATGGCTCTTGCGGCTCAACGCATGCCTTTCCGGGGTGATAATGTAATCTCATATCATAATCCTTGATGAGCTCCAACCATCTCCTTTGCCTGAGATTCAACTCCTTCTGCGTGAAGATGTACTTCAAACTCTTGTGATCCGTGTACACCTCACAATGGTTTCCGATGAGAAAATGTCTCCGTGTCTTCAATGCATGCACTACGGCTGCTAACTCCAAATCATGTGTAGCATAATCTAACACATGAGGTTTAAGCTGTCGTGAGGCATACGAAATAACTCTTCCCTCCTGCATAGGCACTGCTCCAAGTCCTCGACGAGAAGCGCCGCAATAAACTTCAAAATCCTTGCGTTGATCGGGCAGAATCAAAACTGGTGATGTAACCAAATGTTTCTTCAACTCCTGGAAACTAGCCTCACATTCCTCAGTTGAAAGATCGTGGATGTCGCCTAGAGGGGGGGTGAATAGGCGTTCTAAAATAATTACGGTAGAGGCTTGAACAAATGCGGAATAAACCTAGTGGTTAATTTGTCAAGCACAAAACCTACAACAACTAGGCTCACCTATGAACACCAACAACTTATGCTAAGCAAGATAAGCAACTATGTGATAGCAAGGTATATAACAAAGAACAATATGTCTATCACAAAGTAAAGTGCATAAGTAAAGGGCTCGGGTAAGAGATAACTGAGGCACGCAGAGACGATGATGTATCCCGAAGTTCACACCCTTGCGGATGCTAATCTCCATTTGGAGCGGTGTGGAGGCACAATGCTCCCCAAGAAGCCACTAGGGCCACCGTAATCTCCTCACGCCCTCGCACAATGCAAGATGTCGTGATTCCACTAAGGGACCCTTGAGGGCGGTCACCGAACCCGTACAAATGGCGACCCTTGGGGCGGTCACCGAACCCGTACACTTCGCAACCCTTGGGGCGGTCACTGTACCGTCAAATTGCTCGGGCAATCTCCACAACCTAATTGGAGACCCGACGCTTGCCCGAGCTTTACACAACAATGATTGAGCTCGAACACCACTAACTGCCTAGGGCGCCCAAGCACCCAAGAGGAACAAGCTCAAGGGCACCAAGCACCCAAGAGTAATAAGCTTCTCAAACTTCACTTCCACGTATCACCGTGGAGAACTCAAACCGATGCACCATATGCAATGGCAAGGGCACACGGAGTTCCCAAGTCCTTCTCTCCCAAATCCCACAAAAGAAACTAATGCTAGGGAGGAAAATGAGAGGAAGAACAAAAGAAGAACATGAAGAACTCCAAGATCTAGATCCAAGGGGTTCCCCTCACAAAAAGGAGAAAGTGATTGGTGGGAATGTGGATCTAGATCTCCTCTCTCTTTTCCCTCAAAAACTAGCAAGAATCCATGGAGGGATTGAGAGTTAGCAAGCTCGAAGAAGGTCAACAATGGGGGAAGAACACGAGCTCAAAGGATAAGGTTCAATGGGGAAGAAGACCCCCTTTTATAGGACCTCCCGAATCCAACCGTTATGTGCTCAGGTCGTGCACAAGCGGTACTACCACTTGGAGGAGCGGTACTACCGCTTAGCACGCTCAAAACAGCCCAAACGAGAGAGAAAACACGAGTTTTTGGTCCGGGGCGGTACTACCGCTTAGGAGCCACGGTAGTACTACTCTAGAGCGGTACTACCGCTCAGGAGCCGCGCTAGTACCACTCTAGAGCGGTAGTAAAAAATTACATCCGCTCTAGTCGCGGTAGTACCGCTGCGGCCTTCACCAAAACAGCCACAACTTTTGCAAACGGACTCCGAATTCGATGAAACCAAGTTTGTTGGAAAGCTAGCAACAAGGGCTAACACAATCTTGAAAGAAATATCAATAAGAAGCAACTTAGAAAAGGCCCATAAGAAAATGGTGAGAACCCTTCCTCGGATAAGACCGGTAAAACCTCCAACACCGAAAACATCATAGAAGACGCATGCGAACTCCGTTTTCGATGAACTTAAGCTTGTCATCAATATGACCATAAGCTCTAAGACTCACAAAGAGAATCAAACAAGAACCAAGAAACATGATGCAAGGATGCAATGGTTTGCGCTCTCTACGAATGATACGATCAAGCAACTCATCGAGAGCCCCCCTTGATAGTACGGAAATCGATCCTATAACCCGGTCTCCCACAACTACCATGAGACCGGTAAAATAGAAAACCTATCAACGGCAAACCTTTGCCTTGCACATGGTCCACTTGAGCTAGATGATGACGATCTTCACTCCCTCAAGTTGGACAACCTTTCTTGATTGTGTTGGCTCGATGAAGACTAGATGATTGCTCCCCCATAGTCCACTATGGGTGAGCCACTCTTCGGCTCATCTTCACAAGTCCATTGACACCACAATGGATGGAAAGATTCAAGCACTTGATCTCTTCGTGATGCTCCACTTGAACTTGCACACGGCAATCTTGATGACGATCACCACTTGATGTCATCCTTTCCATGGGTTGTATGATATCTTCCTCTTGATGCAAGCCCATGGATACGTACCTAACCCCACATAGAACTCTCACATGGACCATGGGTTAGTACACAAAGTGCAATGGACAATGCTTACCATACCATGGGATCACTTGATCCCTCTCGGTACATCTTCTACTCTTTGTGAGTTAATCAACTTGATTCACTATTGACTTAGTCTTGATCAACCTTGAATCTTTGAAACTCTCTTCATTTGGATGATGTATTGAAGGTAAACATGAATGATCACACAACCTTTTTCTTCAAGACATGCTTGCAATAAGCTCAACACTCGCATGACCAATCTTTGGATAATTCCTTAATAGCACCTTGGTCAACTCATAAACTCCTTGAAACCAACACATGGACTTCAAGAAAAGCCTATGGACAAATCCTTCAAATATAACTCAAGACAACCATTAGTCCATAGAGATTGTCATCAATTACCAAAACCAAACATGGGGCACCGCATGTTCTTTCAATCTCCCCCATTTTGGTAATTGATGACAATCACTTTCAAGAGAGTTTATACAAGGAATTATGCATCACCATGCAATGCAACAACCAATGATGCATGAGAATGAGATGCAAATGCTTAGGAACCAAAACCAAAGCAAGGAGAAAACTCAGAAGACTTCTCCACAAAACTCTCTGAAACTCCTCCCCCATTGGCATCGATTGCCAAAATGGGTGAAAAGCTAAGAAGGCCAAAATAAAAGGTGTTCCTCCATAAACTGTGTATTTCTCAACAAGAGAGTGGAATGCAATACACATATCCAACTGCCAATACTTGGAGGAAGACAAACTATATTGAGGCCCAAAGATTGCAACAAAAAGATATGACACAAAGACATAACAAAGAGAGACACAAGCAATCAGAAGATACCAATTGAAGCAAGCAATCAACGGATATCAATTGAACCAACTAGACCAATGATCCTACATGCCACAAGAATAAAGAAATTATGATAAGCGCAAAGGAATGTTCTAAAGAAACTAGAGAAGCTCCCCATGATTTGTGCACACATAAGAATTTTTGTATTTGAATACAAAGTGCACAAAATAGGATCATAGCTCCCCCAAAATCAATAGAAACTCACATCCAGTGCAAGTGAGCATATGGGAAACAAAGCCTAGGACTTGCAACAAGCACATGGTTGAGCAACATGTAACAGAGGCGACTTAAGAATGGGCTCAACCAAAAAGATGTGTGTGAGTCAAGGCAATGCATTAGAGAAGACTGATGTACAGATGAGCATTACGCATCAATATAGTCTTGAAAGAATGAGATACACGGTGCAAGGCATGTCATTCCCACACACAACTAGCAACCGGGTTCACAAGCTCACAATAAGCATAAGAGAACCTATGCTTGTGACAACCCGTGGTGAAGATAGACGAAGAGAGGCTCATCAAGACGAGGGATACCAAATAAGATGGCAAAAGCCTCGTAAAGATAAACAAGAGGAAAATAATCTTCACCACACAAGAGTGCAACAAGATGCAACGATAGAGGACACGCACTCAAGGCAAAAGCTTTCACGGAGCCACCAAAGAAATAACATAAGAAAGACAGGGTGGACGTGAAAGAAAGGATATCAACTAGAGATGTAATTTCTCTCAAGTGTATAAGGTTCTATGTAGACGAAATCTTGATGATATATATATCTACAAAGAAGGATGTACACCCGAAATAGTTACAACACGAAGGAACAAGATATCC
This sequence comes from Aegilops speltoides, assembly GCA_021437245.1. Classification (NCBI taxonomy): domain Eukaryota; kingdom Viridiplantae; phylum Streptophyta; class Magnoliopsida; order Poales; family Poaceae; genus Aegilops; species Aegilops speltoides. The sequence continues at coordinate 266,665,803 of CM038141.1, forward strand.
ACAAGGAAGTCATAACTATACCAATAAGATATTTTCTTGGAAGCATAGCACTTGGCTAGATATGGTCTTATTGTATATAAATGAAGGCCAATCACACAACCATCAAAGACATCACAACTAGCAACAAGAGATCATCGTTGGGATGCTTTGAGAAAGGAAACAAGTATCACAAGATATGAAATGAATATCATGCCAAGATGCAACCTACACAAGGTTGAATGCAAGAAGGGAAAGCATGAATAGATACTTGTTACCGAGATATCATTGGAAGGAAGTAGTAGATACCAATTGAAGGTAGATAGTAGTTCATTGATCATCCTAGCTTGACTCCAATATGCACATGGTGACAACACCTTCCTTGAGAGTGAGCCGAGCATCCAATGCATCTCCAAAAGTTCCTAGAAGAACAACACAAACTAAACGGTACCCAAACTCATCGGGACCAAATAGTTAGAAACACCAATACATAGGACAAACTCCACATAAATATGTGCATATAGATATGATAATGAATTTCATGCACATCTCATCCAAATTGAGACTAGGTGGAGTTTCCGCTATATATTGAGTCAAAGAAAGAAAGCATGCCAAATGAAATACATGAAGTAAACATGCATGCTCAAGACTTTCAAAACCCGAAACCAAAAGAAAAAGAAATGCCAAGTGAAAAGGATACCAAATGGAGAAATCATCACTTGGAAGATATCATTAAAGATACATCAAGGAATGAGATATCCATTGATACACTAAACTAAAGATGTCAAACTCCCAAAGAGAGGATGGTTCCAAACAAACCAAGTTGTCGACAAAGTTTCATGATGGCACAAAGTACCAAAAAGAAATGGCTTGCCTTCCACCAAAACACACTTGATAAGGATCACAAGAAGAGTGTTCTAAAGAAAATAGAATAGCTCCCCCACGAGTTGTGCATTATATAGGATTTGTATTTGAATACAAAATGCACAAGGTGGGATCACCGCTTTCACTATATCTAGAAAACACTAGACAAGAACAAGAAATAAACAAGATCCACAAGTGGTATGGAAGACACGGGAGTTGACACAAACCTTGGCAAGAGAAAAGGCAAGTAAAACAAAAGCCAATGTAAAGATGATCAACAAATTCTACCACACATAAGACTACCAATTGTCAAAGACAAGAAGTACTTGGAAATAATTCCGTGGTAGATAACAAGGATATCGACATCATCTTCACACCAAACACAAGCAAATTGCAACTTGTAGAGCTAACATGCCACCTAGGAACAAGATAATCTACAATATCAATTCTAGGTGACAATATCTCAAATGTACACATTTTCTAGGCTTGTAATATGCACTTAGCATATTACTCCCCCATAATGTGATACTAATAAGAACTTAACAAGAGGCAATAAGAGGAACAAACAAGAGATAATTAATGGACTATTTAGAATTTGAATTTCTCATGAGAGATATACCACCAAGCGACTAGATAATCTTGTAATGTCAATACTAGATGGTATTCCTCATGTACACACATTTATAGGATTGTGAGGTGCACAAAGCACATCACTCCCCCAAAATGGGATGTTCCATTTGTTGGGGAACGTAGTAATTTCAAAAAATTTCCTACGCACACGCAAGATCATGGTGATGCATAGCAACGAGAGGGGAGAGTGTTGTCTACGTACCCTCGTGAGACCCGGCGAAGCGATCACAACGTAGATGAAGTAGTCGTCGTTCTCCTCACGATCCGACCGATCCGGCGCCGTTACTCGGCGCCCAGTTCTTGACACACGTACAGCTCGATGACGTCCCTCGACTCGATCCAGCCGAGTGTCGAGGGAGAGTTTCACAAGACGACGGCGTGGTGACGATCTTGATGTTTCACCGGCGCAGGGCTTCGCCTAAGCTTCGCGACGGTATGACCGAGGTGGAATATGGTGGAGGGGGGCACCGCACACGGCTAAGGAACGATCTAAAGATCAAACTTGTGTGTCTTAGGGTGCCCCCTGCCCCCGTATATAAAGGAGGGAGGGGGGAGGCCGGCCGGCCCCTATAGGCGCGCCAAGGAGGGGGGAGTCCTCCTCCTAGTTGGAGTAGGACTCCCCTTTCCTAGTCCAACTAGGAAGGGAGAAGGGGGAAGGAAAGAGAGGGAGAGGGAGAGGAAGGGGCCGCCCCTCCTTGTCCTATTCGGACTCCCACAGGGCGCCACCTCCTGGTGCGGCCCCTCTCTCTCCCCTTTTGGCCCACTAAGGCCCAACTTCCCCCGGGGGGTTCCGGTAACCCCTCCGGCACTCCGGTTTTCTCCGGAAACTTCCGGAACCTTTCCGTGTCCGAATATAGCCGTCAATATATCAATCTTTATGTCTCGACCATTCCGAGACTCCTCGTCATGTCCGTGATCATATCCGGACTCGAACTTCTTCGGTACATCAAAATACATAAACTCATAATAACCGTCCGTCCGAAACCTTAGCGTGCGGACCCTACGGTTCAAGAACAATGTAGACATGACCTAGAACTATTCACGGTCAATAACCAATAGCGGGACCTGGATGCCCATATTGGTTCCTACATATTCTACGAAGATCTTTATCGGTCGATCAAGCATAACAACATACGTTGTTCCTTTGTCATCGGTATGTTACTTGCCCGAGATTCGATCGTCGGTATCCAATACCTAGTTCAATCTCGCTACGCAAGTCTCTTTACTCGTTCGTAATACATCATCTCACAACTAACTCATTAGTTGTAGTGCTTGCAAGGCTTCATGATGTGCATTACCGAGAGGGCCCAGAGATACCTCTCCGACAATCGGAGTGACAAAACCTAATCTCAAATACGCCAACCCAACATCTGCCTTTGGAGACACCTGTAGTACTCCTTTATAATCACCCGATTCACGTTGTGACGCTTGGTAGCACCAAAGTGTTCCTCCGCAAACGGAGTTGCATAATCTCATAGTTACAGGAACATGTATATGTCATGGATAAAAGCAGTAGCAACATACTAAACGATCGTGTGCTAAGCTAATGGAATGGGTCATGTCAATCAGATCATTCTACTAATGATGTGACCTTGTTAATCAAATAACAACTCTTTGTTCATGGTTAGGAAACATAACCATCTTTGATTGACAAGCTAGTCTAGTAGAGGCATACTAGTGACATATTGTTTTGTCTATGCATTCACACATGTATCATGTTTCCGGTTAATACAATTCTAGCATGAATGATAAACATTTATCATGAAATAAGGAAATAAATAATAACTTTATTATTGCCTCTAGGGCATATTTCCTTCAGTCTCCCACTTGCACTAGAGTCAATAATCTAGATTACATAGTAATGATTCTAACACCCATGGAGTCTTGGTGCTGATCATGTTTTGCTCGTGGAAGAGGCTTAGTCAACGGTTCGCAACATTCAGATCCGTATGTATCTTGCAAATCTCTATGTCTCCCACCTGGACTAAGTCCCGTATGGAATTGAAGCGTCTCTTGATGTGCTTGGTCCTCTTGTGAAATCTGGATTCCTTCGCTAAGGCAATTGCTCCAGTATTGTCACGAAGATTTTCATTGACCCGATGCACTAGGTATGACACCTAGATCGGATATGAACTCCTTCATCCGCACTCCTTCATTAGCTGCTTCCGGCTGCTATGTACTCCGCTTCACATGTAGATCCCGCTGACGCTTTGTTTAGAACTGCACCAACCGACAGCTCCTCCGCTTAGTGTAAATCGATCCGGTCTGCGATTTAGAATCGTCTCGGATCAGTGTCAAAGCTTGCATCAACGTAACTGCCATACGATGAGCTCTTTGTCACCTCCATATCTGAAAACATATCCTTAGTCCTTTTCGTATTTCAGATGTTCTTGACCGCTGTCCATGATCCACTCTGGATTACTTTGGTACCTCCTGCTAGGCTTATAGCAAGGCACACATCAGTCTGTACACAGCATTGCATACATGATAGAGCCTATGGCTGAAGCATAGGAACATCTTTCATTTTCTCTCTATCTTCTGCAGTGGTCGGGCATTGAGTCTTACTCAACTTCACACCTTGTAACACAGGCAAGAACCCTTTCTTTGCTTGATCCATTTTGAACTTCTTCAAAATTTTGTCAAGGTATGTGCTTTGTGAAAGTCCAATTAAGCGTCTTGATCTATCTCTATAGATCTTAATGCCCAATATGTAAGCAGCTTCACCGAGGTCTTTCATTGAAAAACTCTTATTCAAGTATCCCTTTATGCTATCCAGAAATTCTATATCATTTCCGATTAGCAATATGTCATCTACATATAATATCAGAAATGCTACAGAGCTCCCACTCACTTTCTTGTAAATACAGGCTTCTCCAAAAGTCTGTACAAACCCAAATGCTTTGATCACACTATCAAAGCGCTTATTCCAACTCCGAGATGCTTGCACCAGTCCATAGATGGATCGCTGGAGCTTGCACACTTTGTTAGCTCCCTTTGGATCGATAAAACCTTCTGGTTGCATCATATACAACTCTTCTTCCGTAAATCCATTCAGAATGCAGTCTTTACATCCATTTGCCAAATTTCATAATCATAAAATGCGGCAATTGCTAACATGATTCGGACGGACTTAAGCATCGCTTCGGTGAGAAGGTCTCATCGTAGTCAATCCCTTGAACTTGTCGAAACCCTTTGCACAAGTCGAGCTTTGTAGACGATAATATTACCGTCGGCGTCGGTCTTCTTCTTGAAGATCCACTTGTTTTCTATTGCTTGCCTACCCTCGGCAAGTCAACCAAAGTCCATACTTTGTTTTCATACATGGATCCCATCTCGATTTCATGGCCTCAAGCCATTTTGCGGAATCTGGGCTCACCATCGCTTCTTCATAGTTCGTGAGGTTCATCATGATCTAGTAGCATGATTTCCGAACAGGATTACCGCACCACTCAGTGCGGATCTTACTCTGTTGATCTACGAGGTTCTGCAGAAGAACTTGATCTGAAGTTTCATGATCAACATCATCAACTTCCTCACTACTTGGTGTAGGTGTCTCGAAACCGGTTTCTGCGATTTAACTACTTTCAAGTAAGGGAGAAGGTACTATTACCTCATCAAGTTCCACTTTCCTCCCACTCACTTCTTTCGAGAGAAACTCCTTCTCTAGAAAGGATCCATTCTTAGCAACGAATGTCTTGCCTTCGGATCTGTGATAGAAGGTGTACCCAACTGTCTCCTTTGGGTATCCTATGAAGACACATTTCTCGATTTGGGTTCGAGCTTATCGGGTTGAAGCTTTTTCACATAAGCATCGCATCCCCAAACTTTAAGAAACGACAACTTTGGTTTCTTGCCAAACCATAGTTCATAAGGTGTCGCCTCAACGGATTTCGACGGTGTTCTATTTAGTGTGAATGCGGCCGCCTCTAGAGCATAACCCCAAAACGATAGCGGTAAATCTGTAAGAGACATCATAGATCGTACCATATCTAGTAAAGTACGATTCGACGCTCGGACACACCATTACGCTGTGGTGTTCCGGTGGCGTGGTTGCGAAACTATTCCGCATTGTTTCAAATGTAGACCAAACTCGAACTCAAATATTCACCTCCACGATTAGATCGTAGAAACTTAATTTTCTTGTTACGATGATTTTCAACTTCACTCTGAAATTCTTTGAACTTTTCAAACGTTTCAGACTTATGTTTCATTAAGTAGATATACCCATATCTGCTTAAGTCATCTGTGAAGGTGAGAAAATAACGATATCCGCCACGAGCCTCAACATTCATCGGACCACATACATCTGTATGTATGATTTCCAACAAATCTGTTGCTCTCTCCATAGTACCGGAGAACGGTGTTCTAGTCATCTTGCCCATGAGGCACGGTTCGCAAGTGCCAAGTGATTCATAATCAAGTGACTCCAAAAGTCCATCAATATGGAGTTTCTTCATGCGCTTTACACCGATATGACCTAAATGGCAGTGCCACAAATAAGTTGCACTATCATTATCAACTCTGCATCTTTTGGTTTCAACATTATGAATATGTGTATCACTACTATCGAGATTCATCAAAAATAGACCATTCCTCAAGGGTGCATGACCATAAAAGATATTACTCATATAAATAGAACAACCATTATTCTCTGATTTAAATGAATAACCGCCTCGCATCAAACAAGATCCAGATATAATGTTCATGCTCAACGCAGCACCAAATAACAATTATTTAGGTCTAAAACTAATCCCAAGGTAGATGTAGAGGTAGCGTGCCGACCGCGATCACATCGACTTTGGAACCATTTCCCACGCGATCGTCACCTCGCCCTTTGCCGAGTTCGCTTAATCCGTAGTCCCTGCTTTGAGTTGCAAATATTAGCAATGTAACCAGTATCAAATACCAGTGCTACTACGAGCTCTAGTAAGGTACACATCAATAACATGTATATCACATATACCTTTGTTCACCTTGCCATCCTTCTTATCCGCCAGATACTTGGGGCAGTTCCGCTTCAAAGGACTATCCGCTTGCGGTAGAAGCACTCGGTTTCAGGTTTAGGGCCAGACTTGGGTTTCTTCTCCCGAGCAGCAACTTGCTTGCTGTTCTTTTGAAGTTCCTTCTTCTTCCCTTTGCCTTTCTTCTTGAAACTAGTGGTCTTATTGACCATCAACACTTGATGCTCCTTCTGATTTCTACCTCCGCAGCCTTTAGCATTGCGAAGAGCTCGTATAGTCTTTACTAACCCTTGCATATTATAGTTCATCACGAAGCCTTTGTAGCTTGGTGGCGTGATTGAAGAATTCATCAATGACACAATCATCCGGAAGATTAACTCCCAATTGTGTCAAGTGATTGTAGTACCCGGACATTACGAGTATGTGCTCACTAATGTAACTATTCTCCTCCATCTTGCAGCTATAGAACTTATTGGAGACTTCATATCTCTCAATCCGGGCATTCTGTTGGAATATCAACTTCAACTCTGGAACATCTCATATGCTCCATGACGCTCAAAACGCCGTTGAAGTCCCGGTTCTAAGCCATAAAGCATGGCACACTGAACTATAGAGTAGTCATCAGCTTTGCTCGCCAGACGCTCATAACATCTGCGCTTGCATTAGCAAGCAGGCACGCACCTAGTGGTGCATCCAGACGTAACTCTTCAGGCAGCAATGAGGATGATCCTCAAATTACGGACCCAGTCCGTAATTGCTACCATCATCTTTCAACTTTGCTTTCTCAAGGAACGCATTAAAATTCAACGGAACAACAGACGAGCCATCTATCTACAATCAAACATAAACAAGCAAGATACTATCAGTACTAACTTCATGATAAATTTAAGTTCGATTAATCATATTACTAAAGAACTCCCACTTAGAAAGACATCTCTAGTCATCCAAGTGATCACGTGATCCAAATCAACTAAACCATAACCGATCATCACGTGAAATGGAGTAGTTTTCAATGGTGAACATCTTATGTTGATCATATCTACTATATGATTCACGCCGACCTTTCGGTCTCCGTGTTCCGAGGCCATATCTGCATATGCTAGGCTCGTCAAGTATAACCCGAGTATTCTGCGTGTGCAAAACTGGCTTGCACCCGTTGTAGATGGACGTGAGCTTATCACACCCGATCATCACGTGGTGTCCGGGCACGACGAACTTTGGCAACGGTGCATACTCGGGAGAACACTTCTTGATAATTTAGTGAGAGATCATCTTATAATGCTACCGTCAATCAAAGCAAGATAAGATGCATAAAAGGATAAACATCACATGCAAATCAATATAAGTGATATGATATGGTCATCATCATCTTGTGCTTCATGATCTCCATCTTGCAGCACCACCATGATCACCATCGCCACCGGCGCGACACCTTGATCTCCATTGTAGCATCGTTGTCGCCTCGCCAAACTTATGCTTCTACGACTATCGCTACCGCTTAGTGATAAAGTAAAGCATTACAGAAGCGATTGCATTGCATACAATAAAGCGACAACCATATGGCTCCTGCCATTGCCGATAACTTCGGTTACAAAACATGATCATCTCATACAATAAAATATAGCATCACGCCTTGACCATATCACATCACAACATGCCCTGCAAAAACAAGTTAGACGTCCTCTACTTTGTTGTTGCAAATTTTACGTGGCTGCTACGGGCTTAAGCAAGAACCAGTCTCACCTACGCATCAAAACCACAACGATATTTCACAAATAGACTCCGTTTTAACCTTCTCAAGGACCGGGCGTAGCCACACTCGGTTCAACTAAAGTGAGAGAGACAGCACCCACCAGTCACCTTTAAGCAACGAGTGCTCGTGGCGGTGAAACCAGTCTCGCGTAAGCGTCTGCGTAATGTCGGTCCGGGCCGCTTCATCTCACAATACCGCTGAACCAAAGTATGACATGCTGGTAGGAAGTATGACTTGTATCGCCCACAACTCACTTGTGTTCTACTCGTGCAAAACATCAAACCATAAAAACCTAGGCTCGATGCCACCGTTGGGGAACGAGTAATTTCAAAAATTTCCTACGCACACGCAAGATCATGGTGATGCATAGCAACGAGAGGGAGAGTGTTGTCTACGCACTCGTAGACCCGGCGGAAGCGATCACAACGTAGATGAAGTAGTCGACGTTCTCCTCATGATCCGACCGATCCCGCCGTTACTCCGGCGCCCCGAGTTCTTGACACACGTACAGCTCGATGACGCCCTCGTACTCGATCCAGCCGAGTGTCGAGGAGAGTTTCACAAGACGACGGCGTGGTGGCGATCTTGATGTTTCACCGCGCAGGCTTCGCTTAAGCTTCATGACGGTATGACCGAGGTGGAATATGGTGGAGGGGGCACCGACACGGCTAAGGAACGATCTAAAGATCAAACTTGTGTGTCTTAGGGTGCCCCCTGCCCCGTATATAAAGGAGGGAGGGGGAGGCCGGCCGCCCCTATAGGCGCGCCAAGGAGGGGGAGTCCTCCTCCTAGTTGGAGTAGGACTCCCTTTCCTAGTCCAACTAGGAAGGAGAAGGGGAAGGAAAGAGGGGAGAGGAGAGGGAGGGGGCCGCCCCCTCCTTGTCCTATTCGGACTCCCACAGGGGGCGCGCCACCTCTGGTGCGGCCCTCTCTCTCCCTTTGGCCCACTAAGGCCCAACTTCCCCGGGGTTCCGTAACCTCTCGGCACTCCGGTTTTCTCCGAAACTTCCGAACCTTTCCGTGTCCGAATATAGCCGTCCAATATATCAATCTTTATGTCTCGACCATTCCGAGACTCCTCGTCATGTCCGTGATCACATCCGGACTCAACTTCTTCGGTACATCAAAATACATAAACTCATAATAACTGTCATCGAAACCTTAAGCGTGCGGACCCTACGGTTCGAGAACAATGTAGACATGACCTAGAACTATTCACGGTCAATAACCAATAGCAGGACCTGGATGCCCATATTGGTTCCTACATATTCTACGAAGATCTTTATCGGTCAGACCGCATAACAACATACGTTGTTCCCTTTGTCATCGGTATGTTACTTGCCCGAGATTCGATCGTCGGTATCCAATACCTAGTTCAATCTCGTTACTGGCAAGTCTCTTTACTCGTTCCGTAATACATCATCTCACAACTAACTCATTAGTTGTAGTGCTTGCAAGGCTTCAGTGATGTGCATTACCGAGAGGGCCCAGAGATACCTCTCCGACAATCGGAGTGACAAAACCTAATCTCGAAATACGCCAACCCAACATCTGCCTTTGGAGACACCTGTAGTACTCCTTTATAATCACCCAATTACGTTGTGACGTTTGGTAGCACCCAAAGTGTTCCTCCGGCAAACGGGAGTTGCATAATCTCATAGTTACAGGAACATGTATATGTCATGGATAAAAGCAGTAGCAACATACTAAACGATCGTGTGCTAAGCTAATGGAATGGGTCATGTCAATCAGATCATTCTACTAATGATGTGACCTTGTTAATCAAATAACAACTCTTTGTTCATGGTTAGGAAACATAACCATCTTTGATTGACAAGCTAGTCTAGTAGAGGCATACTAGTGACATATTGTTTTGTCTATGCATTCACACATGTATCATGTTTCCGGTTAATACAATTCTAGCATGAATGATAAACATTTATCATGAAATAAGGAAATAAATAATAACTTTATTATTGCCTCTAGGGCATATTTCCTTCACCATTAATCTCTCACATGAGCCAACTAGGATACAAACAAGAAGCAAAAAGGCTCAACGCACAACACACATGTACATGATGTGCAAACCAACACACACATACTTGATTGCTCAAGATAAGCAAGTTGGAAGCACAACATATACAAACACATGCAAGGAACAAAACCAAACACATGCAGGGGGGCAAGTAACTTTCAAAGTAAACAATTTAAGTACAAGTTACATAAGGAGGCACATTGGATATAAGATAGAAACTCGATAATCCAATTGACTTGGCTTGAGACAATAAGAATGATGAAGTCCCCTTAATTCTTCGTAATGTAGCCAAGTCTCCAATGCCCTCCAACCAACACCTATTGATCAAGTTTGAGCTTGGTGGTCCCCAACCGAGTTGGGTCCTAAGAGGTTAGTCACAGAGGCTTGGCTACCCAAATGGTTCTTTTCTTGACACCACTTTGAGTACCAACAAACTTGGCAAACACATTGCCAACCTTATCCTTCCCAAGAGAATAGACATCATCAATAATAATTGGGTTGGATAAGTTACCACTAGTGCATGAAGAAGCGAGGTGACCTTTCTCACGGCATAGGTAGCAACGTCTACTCTTCACTTTCTTCTCACTTGATTTCACAACTTGAGAAGCATTAACTTGAGTCTTCTTGGGAAGAGGCCTTTCTTCAACTTGAGGTTGAGCATGTGATTGAACTTGTGCCCTCTTCCCTTGTTGCTTGACACTAATGGCCTTCTTCTTCAATGTGCAAGATCTAACATGATGCCCTTCTACTTTGCACTTGAAGCAAACAATCTTGGCCGAATTCTTGACTTGTTCTTGGCCCTTCTTTTTGTTCATCTTGGACTTCTTCTTCTTATTGGAGTCGAATCCAAGTCCACCTTTGTCATTGGGGGATTTTTGCACACTCAAGATATTGTTGAGTGTGGATTTCCCTTGATGACTCTTTTCCAAGTCTTTCTTCAAAGAAGTGACTTGGGCCTTGAGCTCTTTGATTTCCTCTACATGGTTAGTCTCAACACAAGTACTAGAGGAAGTATAAGCTTCATCGTTAGAGCAACAAGGCAAGGAAAGCAATTCATCACAAGATGTACCAACATTGTGAGTAGATGAATTACAAGGACTAGCACATGGCAATATACTATTTTGACTAGAAGTAGGGCTAGTATCCACATGAGGCTCACTAGATGTTACCTTGGCAATCATGGCCTCATGAGCTATCTTTAGCACACTATGGGATACTAGAAGATCATCATGAGAGCTTGACAGCTTTTCATGACTTTCTTCCAATTTCCCATAATTGCTAGATAGCACCTCAAGTTGAGCCCGTAGCTCAACATTCTCCTTCAAAATGGATGCTTCACAAGTAATAGAGTTAGTAGCACAAGCATCATCATTTACAACAATAGGAGAGGACAACTTGGCAAGCTCTTTTAAATAAGAAGCTTCAAGTTGGGCATGAGACTCGGTGAGTTTGATGAGCTCACCCTTGATGACCCTTGAGCCATTTTCGAGGTGCTCAAAATCCTCAAGGAGTCTAGCATGAGAAACTTCAAGCTTAGCATTTTCAGTTTTGAAATCATTGGCCACCTCAAGAGCTCTATCATGAGATTCCCTCACTCTAGATAAATCTAGAGCAAAAGTCTCCTCAAGAGATTCGGAGGTGGTTTGTTCATGTTCAAGAGCTTGAGATAGCTCCATGATCTCATTTATGTAATCACGCCCATGAGCTTCCATTTTCTCAATGGTGACCTCATGCTCCTCGAGATGAGATTCCAACTCCTCAATATATTTCTTTCCCTCAATGTCAATGGACATAATTTCCATGAAGTTGGAACGAGCAATTTTATTTTTATGAAGAGCTTTAAAAACCATTTCCCCCTTAATTTTTAAGGAGGCAACATTATCATTCTCTTCATCATAATCAACATCATCATCATTCTTGCCATTATCAATATCATCACAAGATATATTGGGATTCAAATTGGGAGATACCTTTGAGGCCTTGGCCATAAGGCAAAATGCAATAGATGATGATGTAGGATCCCTTGAAGCACCATAAAACACCACATCTTGTTCCATGGAGTGTTGGCTTTCCTCTACATTGTTAGCACAACGATTCGAGGAAATAGATGCATTTTTATCATGGCAACAAGATATAGCAAGCATATCATCATGAGATTTAGTCAAGCAATTTCTACATGATATGCAAGGACTATCAACACAAGCATGTGAAACATTTGGAGTGCTAGAAGTGTTAAAGTCCAAAGATGAAGCATTGCAATAAGAAAGTGATGAAGGATTATCAACAATAAGCACACTATCATCATTGCAATGAACACCACTACTCACCATGTCATTACCTTGTGGCGAACCACATGTAGGCGAAGTAGAAGAAGTTGAGAACACAACACGGCCGGAGGTGGGGGAGAACAATCATCCTTACAAAACTTGGACATGCCATATTTATCTTGAAACTTTGTCCACAACTCATGAGCATCCCGGAACGACATGAGTTGAAATATAACTACATTGCTCAAAGCATCGAAAAGCACATTAGAAGCTTGAGCATTGAGATAAGAGTTTTTCTCATCCTCTAAAGATAATCTTTGGGGATCCTTTGGAGGAGAAAAACCCATATCTACAATTCGCTCTAAATTTGGGTCCATGACCCTAAAGAGATTAAGCATGCGAATTACCCAAACATCAAAATTTGTGCCATCGAAACCTAGAGTGTCAGAGAATCCTAATCCCCTAGTCGACATCTTTACTCTCTAGGCGGTTAAGCCCAACAAAGAGAGATGAGGCTCTGATACCAATTGAAAGATCGTGGATGTCGCCTAGAGGGGGCTGAATAGGCGTTCTAAAGTAATTACGGTAGAGGCTTGAACAAATGCGGAATAAACCTAGTGGTTAATTTGTCAAGCACAAAACCTACAACAACTAGGCTCACCTATGTGCACCAACAACTTATGCTAAGCAAGATAAGCAACTATGTGATAGCAAGATATATGACAAAGAACAATATGGCTATCACAAAGTAAAGTGCATAAGTAAAGGGCTCGGGTAAGAGATAACCGAGGCACGCAGAGACGATGATGTATCCCGAAGTTCACACCTTGCGGATGCTAATCTCCGCTTGGAGCGGTGTGGAGGCACAATGCTCCCAAGAAGCCACTAGGGACACCAGAATCTCCTCACGCCCTCGCACAATGCAAGATGCCGTGATTCCACTAAGGGACCCTTGAGGGCGGTCACCGAACCCGCATAAATGGCGACCCTTGGGGCGGTCACCAACCCAGACACTTTGGCAACCCTTGGGGCGGTCACGGTACCGTCAAATTGCTCGGGCAATCTCCACAACCTAATTGAGACCCGACGCTTGCCGGAGCTTTACACCACAATGATTGAGCTCCGAACACCACCAACCATCTAGGGCGCCCAAGCACCCAAGAGGAACAAGCTCAAGGGCACCAAGCACCCGAGAGTAATAAGCTTCTCAAACTTCACTTCCACGTATCACCGTGGAGAACTCAAACCGATGCACCAAATGCAATGGCAAGGGCACACGAAGTTCCCAAGTCCTTCTCTCCCAAATCCCACCAAAGCAACTAATGCTGGGAAGGAAAATGAGAGGAAGAACAAAAGAAGAACACGAAGAACTCCAAGATCTAGATCCAAAGGGTTCCCCTCACAAAAAGGAGAAAGTGATTGGTGGGAATGTGGATCTAGATCTCCTCTCTCTTTTCCCTCAAAAACTAGCAAGAATCCATGGAGGGACTGAGAGTTAGCAAGCTCGAAGAAGGTCAACAATGGGGGAAGAACACGAGCTCAAAGGATAAGGTTCAATGGGGAAGAAGACCCCCTTTTATAGGACCTCCCAAATCCAACCGTTATGTGCTCAGGTCGTGCACAAGCGGTACTACCGCTTGGAGGAGCGGTACTACCGCTTAGCACGCTCAAAAACAGCCCAAACGAGAGAGAAAACATGAGTTTTTGGTCCGGGGCGGCACTACTGCTTAGGAGCCACGGTAGTACCGCTCTAGAGCGGTAGTAAAAAATTACATCCGCTCCAGTCGCGGTAGTACCGCTGCAGCCTTCACCAAAACAGCCACAACTTTTGCAAACGGACTCCGAATTCGATGAAACCAAGTTTGTTGGAAAGCTAGTGACAAGGGCTAACACAATCTTGAAAGAAATATCAATAAGAAGCAACTTAGAAAAGGCCCATAAGAAAATGGTGAGAACCCTTCCTCGGATAAGACTGGTAAAACCTCCAACACCGAAAACATCATAGAAGACGCATGCGAACTCCGTTTTCGATGAACTCAAGCTTGTCATCAAGATGACCATAAGCTCTAAGACTCAAAAAGAGAATCAAACAAGAAGCAAGAAACATGATGCAAGGATGCAATGGTTTGAGCTCTCTACAAATGATATGATCAAGCAACTCATCGAGAGCCCCCACTTGATAGTACGGAAATCGATCCTATAACCCGGTCTCCCACAACTACCATGAGACCGGTGAAATAGAAAACCTATCAAGGGCAAACCTTTGCCTTGCACATGGTCCACTTGAGCTAGATGATGGCGATCTTCACTCCCTCAAGTTGGACCACCTTTCTTGATTGTGTTGGCTCGATGAAGACTAGATGATTGCTCCCCCATAGTCCACTATGGGTGAGCCACTCTTCGGCTCATCTTCACAAGTCAATTGACAACACAATGGATGGAAAGATTCAAGCACTTGATCTCTTCGTGATGCTCTACTTGAACTTGCACACGGCAATCTTGATGACGATCACCACTTGATGTCATCCTTTCCATGGGTTGTACGATATCTTCCTCTTGATGCAAGCCCATGGATATGTACCTAACCCCACATAGAACTCTCACATAGACCATGGGTTAGTACACAAAGTGCAATGGACAATGCTTACCATACCATGGGATCACTTGATCCCTCTCGGTACATCTTCTACTCTTTGTGAGTTAATCAACTTGATTCACTATTGACTTAGTCTTGATCAACCTTGAATCTTTGAAACTCTCTTCATTTGGATGATGTATTGAAGGTAAACATGAATGATCACACAACCTTCTTCTTCAAGACATGCTTGCAATAAGCTCAACACTCGCATGACCAATCTTTGGATAATTCCTTAATAGCACCTTGGTCAACTCATAAACTCCTTGAAACCAACACATGGACTTCAAGAAAAGCCTATGGACAAATCCTTCAAATATAACTCAAGACAACCATTAGTCCATAGAGATTGTCATCAATTACCAAAACCAAACATGGGGGCACCGCATGTTCTTTCATCAGTCCATATGAAACTTGGTGTCCTTCTTCAACAACTCCGTCATGGGCTTCGCATTCTTCGAGAAATTCTCAATGAACCTCCGGTAGTATCCTGCGAGTCCAAGAAAACTCCGGATCTCTCCAACTGTTGTTGGGGCCTCCTAGTTTGTCATCGTGACAACCTTGGTGGGGTCTACTGCTATTCCTTCTACGGATATAACATGTCCGAGAAATCCAACTTCCTTCAGCTAAAACTCACATTTGCTGAACTTGGCATATAACTGAGGTTCTCTGAGTTTCTCAAGTACCATACGCAAATGCTCCTTATGCTCCTCTTCATTCTTCGAGTAGACCAAGATATCATCAATGAACACCACGACGAACTTATCCAGAAACTCCATAAACACCTTGTTCATCATGTTCATGAAATAGGCAGGTGCATTAGTCAGACCAAATGACATAACTGTATACTTGTAGAGCCCGTACCTGGTGGTAAAAGCTGTCTTAGGTATATCCTGCTCCCGAATCTTTAACTGGTTGTATCCTGATCAAAGATCGATCTTGGAAAATACCTTAGCTCCTTGCAATCGGTCAAACAATTCATTGATCATCGGCAGTGGGTACTTGTTCTTGATGGTCACTTCATTCAATCCTCGATAATCAACAACCATCCTCAATGATCCATCCTTCTTCTCCACTAGAAGCACTGGCGATCCCCAAGGTGAAGAACTTGGGAGAATATAGCCTTTATCCAATAACTCCTTGATTTGCTTCTTAATTTCCTCCAAATCTTTTGTGGGCATCCTATACGATCTCTTAGATATCAGCCATGTGCCTGGCAAAAGCTCAATCAAAAACTCAATGTCTCTATCTGGTGGCATGCCTGGCAACTCCTCTGGAAATATGCCAGGGAAATCCTTCACCACTGGTACTTCCTCCTGTATAACTCCTGATAAGGAATTCACTTGAGTTCTCTTCGGCTCATGCCGTGATACATACTTAATCCTTCTTCCTTCTGGGGTGGTAAGCAAAATCGACTTACTGGCGCAATCGATGTTTCCTCCATACATCGATAGTCAATCCATACCCAGAATCACATCCAAATCTTGTGATTCCAAAATGATCAAATCCGAGGGGAAAAACATGCCTACCTATACTCAATGGCACTTGAAAACATCCTCGACTGGCCATATACTCCGCTCCTGGTGAGCTTACTAACATAGGTGTTCTAAGAACCTTGGTGGGCAGTTTATACTTATCCACAAATCCCCTTGATATGTATGAATGTGATGCACCAGTATCAAAAAGAACGAGTGCAGTAAATGACTTAACCAAAAACTTACCTATTACTGCATGGGGCTGGGCTTCAACCTCCTCCATGTTAACGTGGTTCACCTCTCCCCTGTTGAAAGGGTTCGGCTTCTTCCCAGAGCTTCCATTGCCATTTCCATTCTTAGCTTCAGGACATTCATTGGCATAATGTCCAATCCTCTGACACTTGTAGCAAGTGACTTGGCTCAGATCCCTCTTGGCTGGGGTTGATGGGTTGGTACGGTTCTGGCCATTGCTTCCTCCATTCCCGTTACCATTCTTGGGGCCACTATGATTGTGTGAGCTCCCTCCTCCATGGGTATGCTAAAAATATCCTCCCGAATTCGGGGTAAAACGGGGCTTCTGCTAAGCTCCGGAATTGTACTTCCCTTGTCCATACTTCCTCTTGCGGTTGTCAATCTGCTGCTGCTTCCCTTCAATCATGAGAGCACGATCTACCAACTCCTGGTAGTTGTTGAAAGTTGCTACCATCAACTGCATGCTCAGCTCATCATTCAGTCCTTCCAGAAACTTCTCTTGCTTAGCTGCATCCGTAGCAATGTCATCTGGGGCATAACATGCTAGCTTACTAAAGTCATCCACGTACTGGCCAATAGTACGTCCTCCTTGGCGCAAGTTGTGAAACTCACGCTTCTTCATGGCCATAGCTCCTGCTGAAACATGGGCGGTACGGAAAGCCTGCTGAAACTGGTCCCATGTGACAGTGTCGATAGGGTAAGTGGCTGTGAAATTCTCCCACCATGATGCTGCGGGTCCATCAAGCTGATGTGCGGCAAAACGCACCTTTCTCGCATCTGTGCATCCTGCAGTGGTCAACTCCCTTCCTGTCTTGCGGAGCCAATCATCTGCAACTATCGGCTCGGTGCTACTGGAGAACACCGGCGGATTTAGTCTAAGGAAACGGGTTAAGTGATCAACAGGTGGTGGTGGTGGTGGGTTGTTGTTGTTGTTGTTGTTGTTCCCCTGATTGTGATTCTGGACTAGAAGTTGCATCAATGCATTATGTTGCTGGATCAACTGAGTGAGCTCCGGTGGGAAAGCAAATCCATTGTCATGTCTCGGAGCCATCTAAGGGTTTAGAAAGGATGAAAATACAGAATAGAATGAGGTCTAGAGAGAAAACACTACCCATATGCACATGAGACAAAAGCAAACAATATCGCTTCATTCAATTCAAATAAGGGCATAAAACGGTCTAACTATCGTTACAGAAGTGCTCGGACTATACTATAAACATGGGGGAAATACTACTACTGTTATGGTGGTCGACTAGAAAAACTGCTCGGTTGAAGACTCCATGATATCTACTCCAGCTTTGTCAACATAGTCATCATCGCTATCGTCGGGGTCCGAGTCGGTGTCATCGATGATGATGTAGTTCTATGGACAAGTGCAATCATCGTCTTCTCCTCCAGTCGTGGGGAATCCCATGAAGACCTTCAGCTTCTTCAGATCATCATTCTTCTCCACGAGTGTTGCTATTTCCTCCTCATATCCATCTCATGTAGACTTGAGTTCTTCCTCCAGTTCCATGATCTTGGCCATAGCCTTCTTTAGATCTATCATGCCTGCGCACATCTGGTTCTCCTGGTGACGAATGTGCTGGTTTAACTCCTGGATGAAAGTTGTAATTGATCTATCCTTCCTTGTGCTGATCATCTCCCATTGATCATCTTGGCGTCCACAAATCTGGTAAATAGTATCCTAGAGATCCTTTTGGTAAACTTCTCCAATGCGTCCCATGGTGATGTGAGCTGCCATGCTCTTTCCTAGACTCCAGGTTGGTGCATCAAAGGAAAACTCTATGGGCTCAGTGACGGGCATGAACGTCCTTCCTGGAACTTTAACTAGAATCATCCAACGCTCCTCTTTTGGCAAAGTGGCGATGTAGGTCCCGGTGAAACTTGGTACTCCGATGTTCAGGTACTTAGTGACTTCCTTCAAGTGGCGTCCAAAGGGTGTATCTTCATCCAGTTGCGTGAACTTGTTCCTTGCATCCGCCATCCTAAAAGAGTAGAAAAGATGAGGAGTCAGAAATGAGAAGAGTGAGTACTGATCTAGGGCTTTTAGCTTAGTGGTCATGTCCTACAGTCAGTGTGTGCTCTGATACCATCTAGTAGCGACTAGACCTCAAACAGTCTGATCTTTGTGCTTTAGTGTCATCCGTGGATCAGTAATGCT
This sequence comes from Aegilops speltoides, assembly GCA_021437245.1. Classification (NCBI taxonomy): domain Eukaryota; kingdom Viridiplantae; phylum Streptophyta; class Magnoliopsida; order Poales; family Poaceae; genus Aegilops; species Aegilops speltoides. The sequence continues at coordinate 266,684,815 of CM038141.1, forward strand.
GACACGCACAATACTTGAAGGATTTATAACAGAGTAGCAATCACACACTTATTACATCGAATGTCTCAAAAGAGAACTTATTACAAAAAATATGGCTTAAGGCCATCTAATAACGATAACAGCAGAAGGCTTGGAAGATAAGTGAGTCCATCAACTCCAACGACATCACTGAGTATAAGACCACGACCTAAGGCACCTTACTCATTGTCTGAAAAGTCTGCAACATGAACGTTGCAGCCCGAAAACGGGTCAGCACATGGAATATGCTGGCAATGTAACACATAGAGAGTAATGAAAGAATAATGCTATACTACATGCATATATGGCTGGTGGAAAGCTCTATGGTTACAGTTTTGCATAAAGCCAATTTTTCCCTACTTCAATGGAATAAATTTTATTTAACTATCATGGTGGTTGTTAAACATTGAGAAGGTTCACCCAACTCAATCCCAATTAAGCATCATCATTAAACCCAACAAAATTAATTATAGTAATATGATGAGATACACATGATAATCCAAGTACTAGATACTCAAAACGTCCATAACCGGGAACACGGCTAACCATGATTAGTTTATACACTCTACAAAGGTTTGCGCACTTTTCCCCACAAGACTCGATCTCCTCCGTTGGAATTCTCGCACTACATGGTGTTTGAGAAAACGGATGACCGAGACATAGCCTTTCAGAAGTGCTGGCACCTTACGATCGGGTAGACAGTTACACCTACTTTCCCCTACATCTGCTAGTCTACCACTGTAAGAGCTCACACAACTTAATCAACTATGCTAGAGCCCATAGTAGCTTGTGGATGCACACGGAAGTTTCTAGCATGAATACTCATGATCCCTTTGAGCCTAGGTGGCGGTCCATAAAGAAAAACAGGCAATCACTGGAATCCCAGGTGCCTCAATCCACCCAGATGTGAGTTTAAGTTGCCACCTTAAATAAACCATTAAATAACCATCTCACATCTGTCATGAAAACACTCACCCAATCCACGTCTACTAGCATAGCATGGCAATATAAGCAAACGTAGAAGTAACTCCCAAGGGGTTTGATAATAAAACAGGTAATAGGTACTACCTCATCTACTCCCCAAAACCCACATATTAATCAGATCCTAGTCATGCAATTGTTTGACGATTGATCTAATGCAATAAAACTGGGTAGTAAAGAGGTATGATCAAAGTGTTACTTGCCCGTGAAACCTAGAGATTCGAAGTAGCAAACGGCGCACTCTAGGTACTCTATCGCAAACAAACAAACAAGCATACAATAAGCACTCATCTAATGCGCAGGTAAAACACAAATAAGAGCTCTAACCACAAATAAGAGATCTAATCAGAAATAATCGCGGAAAATCCGAGAAAAAGAAAAAACGGACGAATAGGCTAACGAACGAACGTTCGCTGTCTGCGGCTAAACGATGAAAACCATTCGTTAAAACAAACGTACGGACGAACGTCCCTTAAATAGACTAAACCAGGAAAAATAAATAAACTGATCTAAATAAAAAAAACGACCGCGGTTTTTTATAAAAAAACGGGCGGTTAACAGGGGAAAACCGGCGGCGGCGGCGGCTACCTCGGTCGGGTCGGGTCCGGCGAGGCGGCGGCGGGCTCCGCGGTCGGGCTCTTGGCGGCGGTGAGGATCCGCGGCGGGTGTCGGGATCAGGCGACGGCGGCGACGTCGGCGGCGGCGTGATCCGGCGGCGTCGGGCGGTGGGGCGGGATCCGGGCGGCACTTGGGTTAGGGCAGGGTTGGGCGGCTCGGGCTGGGCTCTCCCAGCTTATAAAGGCCGGCCGGGCTAGAATCCTGGTCGGGTACGGCCCGGCTAGGTCGGTTGACTTTTTTAAAAAACAATCGCGCAGAAAAATGAATAAAAGAAATACTAAACGAACTCCAAAAATCCCAAAATAAATTTTCCCCGACTTCTAAAATCAAGCCGGACAAGATGAACATTTACTTCGGGCCTAAATGCAATTTTGAAAGACGCGCATTTTCCTAAATTCAAATAAAATAGCGATAAACTCCAAAATAAAATCATATATTTATTTTATTATTAAATCATCAAAATTTCTTTATTTTGGGAAAGTCATTTTATTCCCCCTCTCATATTTTTATAATAAAAATAATTGAAGATAAATTAATTAAAATCAAATGATCCTATTTTCAAAATTTGAGAAAACTCAAATATGAAAAATTACGAAATCTCCAACTCTCTCCGTGGGTCCTTGAGTTGCGTAGAATTTCTAGGATCAAGCCAAAATGCAATAAAATATGATATGCAACTGGTGATCTATGTATAACATTCCAAATTGAAAATTTGGGATGTTACAAGCAACAAGTAAATAAAGTGCAGCAAGGTGGCCCAATCCTTTATGTAGCAAAGGATAAGCCTGGACAATTTCTAATAATGAGAAAGGAGCTCCCGAGGACACATGGGAATTATCGTCAAGCTAGTTTTCATCACGTTCATATGATTCGCGTTCGGTACTTTGATAATTTGATATGTGGGTGGACCGGTGCTTGGGTACTGCCCTTACTTGGACAAGCATCCCACTTATGATTAACCCCTATTGCAAGCGTCCGCAACTACAAAAGAAGTATTAAGGTAAACCTAACCACAACAATAAAAGTATGGATCCAAATCAGCCCCTAATGAAGCAACGCATAAACTAGGGTTTAAGCTTCTGTCGCTCTAGCAACCCATCATCTACTTATTACTTCCCAATGCCTTCCTCTAGGCCCAAATAATGGTGAAGTGTCATGTAGTCGATGTTCACATAACACCACTAGAGGAAAAGACAACATACATCTCATCAAAATATCGAACGAATACCAAATTCACATGACTACTAATAGCAAGACTTCACCCATGTCCTCAGGAACAAACGTAACTACTCACAAAGCATATTCATGTTCATAATCATAGGAGTAATAATATGCATTAAGGATCTGAACATATGATCTCCCACCAAGTAAACCAATTAGCATCAACTACAGGAGTAATCAACACTACTAGCAACCCACAGGTACCAATTTGTGGTTTTGATACAAGATTGGATAGAAGAGATGAACTAGGGTTTTGAGAGAAGATGGTGCTGGTGAAGATGTTGATGGATATTGACCCCTCCCGATGAGAGGGTCGTTGGTGATGACGTTGGTGATGATTTCCCCCTCACGGAGGGAAGTGTCCCCGGCAGAACAGCTCCGCCGGAGCCCTAGATTGGTTCCGCCAAGGTTCCGCCTCGTGGCGGCGGAGTTTCGTCCCGTAAGCTTGCCCACGATTTTTTCCAGGGTAAAAGCCCTCATATAGCAGAAGATGGACACCGGGGGGGCACCAGGGGGCCCCGGAGACAGGGGCATGCCTAGTAGGGGTGGGCACGCCCCCACCCTCCTGGATAGGGTGTGGGCCCCCTGGTGTATTTCTTCCGCTCAGTAATTTTTATTAATTCCAAAAATAAGTTTTTTGGAGTTTCAGGATTTTTGGAGCAGTGCAGAATAGGTTTCCAATGTTTGCTCCTTTTCCAGCCAGAATTCCAGCTGCCGGCATTCCCCCTCTTCATGGTAAACCTTGTAAAATAAGAGAGAATAGCCATAAGATTAAGATATAATGTGTAATAACAGCCCATAATGCAATAAATATTGATATAAAAGCATGATGCAAAATGGACGTATCAGTTAACTAGTCTTAATCATCTTTTATCCATATCTCATTTTAATTACTTTTAAAATTATAAAAATTCCAAACTATATTAAATAAATGCCAAACGTTTTGTGGCAGTGGCCTAGTTTATAATACTAATTAAGGTGCAAGTTTTATATTTATAAAACTATTTTGCTTTTGAAAATAAAAACAAAACAAAGCTAATTAAAAGAAAAACAATAAAGAATGAAAGAAAAAGGGGAAACCCCACCTGCACCTGGGTCTCAGGCCACAGGGATAGGCCCAACCGGCCCAGCCCAGCGGCCTCCCTGGTCGTCCTCCACCACTAAAGTGGGGCGACTGAGCTCCCGCGCGCCGTTCCCGCCAGCCACCTCGCCGTCCCCATTGGGGAGAGGATAGGGGCGCCCCTCCGGCGCCTCGGACTCCTTTGCCACCTCACCTCCCCAACTCACTCGCCCCCTCGCTGTTCCTCTCTCCCCACTCCCCTCCTCAAATCCACTGCACCCGACCACCCCACTCACCGCCCGCTATCATCCACGCGGCCACCTAGGCCCTCCGGCCTCGCCGGTGTGTCCCTAACTACCGCCTGCGTCCACCTCTCCTCTCCAACCACTCACGCGAGCTGGGGAGCACCCTAGTGCCTGATCGGCGCCGTCTTCCTCCTCGAGATGCCGGAGCTCCGCCACCTCGTTTCGCTCCATCGAGCCTCCCCTAAGCCGTTTTTGCACACCTGCAGGGCCCGGTGAGCTCCGGCTTCTCCCCTCTCTTCGCGCTTCGTTTTTGCACCCGTAGCCTAGCTAGCCGCTACGACCGAAGCTCGCCTCCATCAATGTACTCCTCACCATCGCTACCGACGCCATCGAGCTCAACCGAGCCCTCGCGTCGTGCTCAACATGCCTTAAGGGGGGCAACGCTGGACCCAGCGCCGCTTGTTGTGCTCCCTAGCATCGGCCTCATTCACCCCGTGCTCCGGCCGTCTGCCCGCTAGTCACCGCCATCGATATAGGCTGCCTTCGGTCATGGTACCGCCCCAGAATGATGCGGCTCGCTTCGCTCGTTCGGACGAGCCCAACCGCGCGCCAAACGGCCGCCCGTAGGCGTTTTTCGACGAGGCCAGTGGCCTCCGCCGCGTTTTTGGTCGCTGGCAGCGAGACATCGGTAGCCTACCGATGTGGCCTACCATTGGGGCCCACCTGGGTCACTGCTAGTGGGTCCCCTAGCCCAAGTTGATTAGGTTGACCCAGTCAACTGTGCTGACTGGGCAGCTCCGGTCATTGACTGGTGGGCCACCCCCCTAAACTAATTAAAAACTAATTAAATTAATTAGTTAATCTAATTAGTCACCAACTAGTGCGTTGTGCTATCTAATTAACTAAATTAGTTAAATTTAAACCCTGTGAGATCTTCTGTCAATGACATGTGGGACCCAGCGGTCAGGTTTGACCTGGACCGACTAGGTTGACTACTGACACAATAAAGCAATTTTTCAAATTAATTTAAATCTAATAGTTTCAGAAAATGTTTAAATCTTTGAAAAATCATATAAATTAATCTATAATCCTGATGAAAATAATTTATAAATGAAAGTTGCTCAGAAATATAACGAATCCGAATATGCTATCCACTCATCTGTCACATGCCTTAACATGATGAACATGGATCCTTCCCCTCTATTTCATCTGTCCAAAAACTGCCAAATGCTAGGAAAACATTCCCAGATGTTTTCCTGCTTTGTCTGTAATGTGTAGCACTATGTTAGGTCACCCCTAGCCCTGCACATTACCATGTCATGCATTGTGATGCATTTTTCTGCATTATACTCATTGTCTCTTCCCCCTCTTCTCTCTGGTAGACCCCGAGACTGACGTTGCTTCCATGTACGACTACACCCCCGGTGTCCAGCCACTTGCAGCAGAGCTTCCAAGCAAGCAAAAACCCCTTGATCATTCCTATATTGCCCATTCTTTCTCTCTCATGCTTGAATTAGATTTTGCTACTATTGTTCAAATAGCTCTTATTTTGATGCATAGCCTGCTTTTTAACCTATTATAGATACTTTACATGTTATCCTATATGCTTAGTATAGGTTGGTTAGTGATCCATCAGTGACCCCTCACCTTGTCCATGTTGCCCCCGCTTCATCACCGATGACTCTATCAACATGATCGATGTGCAGAGACCGACACATCACTGCACACCCCCTTAGTTGTACGACTCTACAGAGCTACTACCGAGTGCCGAGGGTGATACCTCATAACACACTCCTGATGATATCTCTGTAGTGTAGCTAATCGGTCGTGGATTACGGAGGGTGATTCCTCCTTCAACACTCCCGATGACGGCTTTGTCGTGCAACACCTCAAGTGTGAACCCTTCGAGGGTGATTCCTCCAAGGTCACCTTGATGGTTACATCGAATGGGAACCATCGAGGATCCTGGGATTCCCTTGATGGTATGGACACATGATTACTTTCCCTTTACCTCTAGAACCATTATTAGAGATGGGTCGGCCCCAAGGGGTACTCGCGAGAGAAATGTGAAGTCAGGTTGACCATGAGGGTACCCATGAGTGATGTGGAGTCGGGTTGACCAGGAGGGTACCCGCGAGATAATTAAGCGGCACGGTTGGGCATTCTTAGCCCTTGCCGTAAGTCCGTGAGATGGGGCGACGGGACCACATATCGTGGATCATTGATCATCTCCACGTGCTCCCAAGACACTAGCGGGTTTGGATATGTGATCTGAGTAGGCCTCTGGCCTTTTCACACTAACAACCACGCGGGAATAAGTATGGGCACTCGGCGTCGTACGGTTCTCCGAAAGCTCTTTGGACGTCAGTGATTGAGCGGCGAGCGCCCTGTTGGATGAGAACCATTTCCGCTTGTATTAGGGGGTGGGCCTGCTCCAGGCCGCGTACGCAATGTGCAGGAGTGCAAAGGGCGATGGGCCCAAGACCCATGTGCGCTTAGGATGTAGACCGATTTGTTGAGCCTAGGTAGGACTACGACGTGTCGATCAGCCGGGGCCGGGCATGACCCAGGAAAGTGTGTTCGACCGGAGTTAATCAAGAGTGTTGGGTAAGTTTGTGCACCCCTACAGAGAAGTTAATCTATTTGAATAGTCGTGTCCACGGTAATGGACGCTCGAAGTTGTATCCCGATCTATACAACTAGAACTAGATACTGGAGACATGAAATGGATATGACGGCTCCGGGATTGCTTTCTCGCAGGGAGTTGAGAAAGGATCTCTGGGCGGTACTACAATATACCTGCTACTTATATTGTGCTAATCTGCACTCTTTTGATGTTGCAAGACGATGCAAGATGCTAGTCTTCGTTAGGCTAGGCCTTTCCCTTCTCTTCTGGCATTTTTGCATTTCAGTCCAAAGATATAGCCCCATTCCTTTAATACCGATGCATACTTATTATAGATCTAATGTAAGTCTTGCGAGTACTTTGGATGAGTAATCACGGTTGCTTTGCCACCTCTTTTCCCTTTCCTACCCGATTGTTGCAACCAGATGACAGAGTCGAGGAGCCAGCTGACGCCGTCAACGACTACTACTACCCCAACGAAGCCTACTACTACGTGGAGACCCTGACGACCAGGAGTAGTTAGGAGGCTCCCAGGCAAGAGGTCTTGCCTTTTCAATCCATGTTGTTGTTTTTCCTAGCCTTCTCTAGGCATATGTATGTACTCAGATATTATTGCTTCCGCTGACTCATTTGTATTCGACCTTATGTATTTGAGCCCTTGAGGCCCTGGCCTGTAATATAAAGCTTGTATGAATTTAATTTGTGTCTAGAGTTGTGTTGTGATATCTCCCCGTGAGTCTCTGATCTTGATCGTTCACATTTGCGTGTATGATTAGTGCACGATTTAGTCGGGCGTCACAAGTTAGTACAAAGGCACGTGACCTCCCCAAAGCCTCTCAAGATGGCTGAGAGTTTAACAATGTCGCCCTTGATAGGATCCATAAAGATTGCCGCATCATCCATATAAAAGTGAAGTTCGCACCACGTCTTCCCTTATCAAAGACCATGGCCACGCTTGACGCGAGGGGGGGGGGCATTTAGAAGGATCCTTGAAGATTGCGAGCCAAGGAGAGCGGTGATTCAATCCCTAAATTTGCTTGGGAACACACGCTTTTGAAGAGATTGATGATGTATTCCCATTTGACTGAATCAAATGCCTTGTGAATATCAAGTTTGAAAAAAGAGGGAACGGGTCTTCCTTGTGTGCAACCGACGGGCAAGGTTCCAGGCGTACATGAACTTGTCATGAATACTTCTCCTCTTGATAAAGGCGCTCTGGGTATTGGAAAATAAGGGCATCCATGTGCGGGCCAAGCCGACGGGAGAGCATATTTGCAATGGCATGAATGAGATTAATGGGCCTATAGTCCGAGATCCCGTCCGCACCCTCCTTCTTGGGCAAGAGTGCGACATTAGCGGAGTTAACCCAATGGAGGTTTGCCGCATGAAGGGAGTCAAAATTATTATGATTCACTAGGATGATATCACCCTTTATGATATCCCAACATTTCTTAAAGAATGCACTAGTGAAGCCATCCAACCCGGGTGCCTTGTCACTTGGCATGTCATTGATGGCCTCCTTGACCTCTTCTTCCGAGATGGGGTTGTCAAGTTCATACTAGTCGTGAACCTCCAAGTTGAGTTCATTCCAATTAAAATCTTTGGCACTCCAGTCTCGCCTCCCATGATGTCAGAGAGGTGCTCATGTATGATCTTCTCCTTGGTTTCGTGGTCGGTGACCCAACCTTGCCAATGCATCAGCCTATCAATAATTCTTCCTCCTTGCATTGGTGGCAACGATTTTTTTTGTGTGTCCGCGTCTCCTTCCTTTAAATTGGCAATCCTCGCCCACTGCAAAATTTGTGTTCACGCCTCCTTCCTTTAAATTAGCAATCCTTCGCACATTGATCCCTGTCCGCTTAGCTTGGTCGCATATGTCTTCAGATATTTCTAGCCATATATAGTTGCTAGCATAGCTAACATTTTGCTGAAATTCATATCACTTGAGGTTGTTGAAACCTTGACGAATATGTTTATGTGTTAGGCTATAATTAGTGAAGTGCTACGTGCTTGAATCAAACACGTGTAGCCAAACCTAATATCTAAAAGCGGGTAGCCAAAACAAACTACACCGAACTAAAAGGCTAGATAGAAAGGTTATGAGAGGGATGGACCGGGCGGCCAGATCATCTATGGCGCGGTGGTAGAGAGATGATACTAGATATACTATGTCGATTTAGTACACGTGGAGAAGTGTCCATAGTAATGTCTTAAAAATTGGAGGTGTTTACTTTGAACCTTGTTAGGTTTCCTCGTGTAATCGGATACCTCGTGTGGCCCACATACGCTTTGGATTTCTAGCAAATGTGGCCAAGATGTACCACAATTTTAGGCAACTGGGAGAGAGTGAAATGTAATGAATATGCTTTACTGTGCCTTTACATCGAAGCAGTGTTTTATTAAAATCTTTGCATGATACCTTCGTCAAGGAGTCACTCTTAGCAAAACTTATCTTAGTAAGAGGAATTGATATGGAAGCACGCGTTGTGTGTTTTGTCATCAAGACGAGACAATAAAACACTTGTTTTTCCATTGCAAGTTGGCTCATTCTATATGGTCAGTCATTCAAGTAGCTTCTGACTTGTATCTTCCACGTAGTGTTTCCAATATATTCGGCAATTGCTTACATGGGATTGAATACAGGTTTCGAGTTATTCTCAAGGCGGGAATGCTTGCCGTTATTTGGTCGCTTCGGCTATGTAGAAATGATAAGGTTTTTAATGATAAAGATACTTCTCTTATGCAGGTTATCTACAGATGTACCTGTACACTCCGTTTATGGTCGTCTTTACAACGTGTGGAGAATCGAGATCTGTTTACGGAGGCGTGTACACGATTGGAGGCCACTGCGAGGGACACTTTTACCCATGGATGACAACATGATCTTTGGATTTGCCCTCCTATGTTTTTTAGGCGTATACAATCTTCATATGATTATGTGTATTTCGTCTTTTTAAACTTGGACTTGATTTTGGTTGTATGCATCTTAGTTATGCAGAGACCAAATGTAATGTAATGTTTAAACCTTTTGAGTAATAAAACATCCTGGTGGGCTCGGGATACCACGGTTCCTCTAGCCATCCAACCATAGGTGGTTGGTTTGCCGCTTTTGCTTTTTTAAGGAAAGAGACAGCGCTGTTTTAGCTTCTCAGGAAACGATCTGAGTTTGTTTTCTCTACAGAAAAAACGTGTCTATCAACCAACATTCTGATGAGGCTAATCTTGGACAATTTGCCCAGCAATAGCATCCACACACAACCTGTCTGGTAGATTGGATTTGCCGGTGCGTGCAGCTCTCTTCCTTTTGTGACCTTGGAGGCTGTTTCGTTGTCAATCACCTGTCTCCTGATTTATGTACGATAAAGGAATATAACACGGGCACGTTACGATACTGCAGAAGAACAGTGGCGACCTGGCGAACTGTCTAGAGTTTGAATTGTCTTCTAATAGTACCATTTATAGAGGAGAAAAAAGAGCAAGAAGAACAGTGTTTGATCAATGCTTCCCTCCCCCCCTCTTTCGAATATCCTTGGAATTGCAAGACCAAGATAGAACAAACTCGTGCAAATTCTGCTACCATTCACGAGACGATGGCACGGGCAATGAGATACAGAATTCAGGATTGCGATAGCCAAGGCGATAAGATGCATAACAGCCACTGCGTGCCTCTGTGAGATGAGAATAAAGATGGGCAGCAGCAGCAATACACAAGAGCAACATCAGCGTGGGGAACGAACATGTATGTAGGTTCTTGTAACTGTTTACGTGCAGTGTAGTTTCTTATGAGTGCTCCTGGTCCTCAACGGCTTCTGGCGCCTGCTCCTCAACGGCTTCTGGCGCCTGCTCCTCTTCCTTGGCCGCCTCTGGCTCGTCGGCGTTCTTGGCCGAGGCGGGCTTGAGCAGGTTGCTGTAGCTGCCCGTCTCCTTGAACAGCTGCCAGAAGTGGTTCTGGCAGTATAGGATCCCGTTAAGGGAGGCGTAGGAGGCGGTCGTCAGGATGCAGCCGCCGTGAGCGCACTTGAAGCAGGTCTTGTGGTAGGGCTCGCCCTCCAAGGTCATCTGCCAAGGAACTGAAATTATCAGACAGACTTTTGCATATGGAAAACGAGGCAACAGGCGCATGCGTAGTCTGTCGTGTCCAAAGATTACTCATGAAATTCGGGTAGGTTGATCAAGGACTGAAATGATGCAAACACATATATGCATGTGCATTTTATTGCTCTTGAATTTTGTTAGCCAAAAGTTGAGATTTCCCAGTTACCGAAGTTTCCACTGCTTAATCGCGACCGGCTTAATCGTTCAAGATCAGGAATTTATTACCTTCTCCAATGGGTACACAGTCTTCTTGCAGGCAGCACACTTGTCCTGAGTTCCACAGAACACAGAGCCATACTTGTTTGGGGCCTTAGACTGTAGGGAAGAAAACGAATTATGAGCTGCAATCTGTGACAAATTGGGAAATAATGATATTGCTGATTGTACTCTACGAAATACTCATATTAAATCAGCAGCAAAGGATAACCTATCAGGCTGCAATATATATTTTTTCATAATCATTTCACAACAAATATAAGTGTGGCCCACAGAATGGCGAGAAAGCAATACCTGCTCATTATTTGCCTTTGAGCCTGAACAAAAAAAAAGAACAAGTACAATGTGATGAGATTTCTGCTGTAATTGCAAACAAAACAACAGTGGGAAGAGCAATGCAGGACAAACTTACATGTGGGGAAGTTTTTCTTGAAGCTGCCTGTTTCCTTGAAAAGCTGCTCAAAATGAGTCTTGCAGAAAAGAACTCCATCCATGGAGGAGTAGCTGCACATCTAGAAACAGTGCAGTTCAACGTGAGCTCATGCACATGACATAATTCAGAAGATCACACAGAGCAAAGGGATGTGAGAAACTGATGCATCCGACAGCAAATGTCAAGAAGGGGGCATTACCGAAAGAGTGCCTTTGCAATGGCTGCATTTGAAGCAATACTTGTGGTAGGGAATGCCATCCGCAGTAAGGAGGTCAATGAAATGAACGGTCTTGTCACAAGCCTTGCACTTGTCCTGTGTACCATAGAATGTCATCTTGATATTCTTGGTGGTGAAACCTAGCGAAATATGCCACTCAGTTGCTGACAAGAGTTGTCTGGCTCAAGCCTTCTAATGCTATCAAGATAACCTGTCTTCGGCTCTCGATCTGCGACCTAATAGAAGCAGATGAAAGCCAAAGAGAGGTTGAACCCAGAAGCAGTGGAAGGCTTTAAATGAATGCCTGAAACCGGATTTGGGAGAGGCAGAATTAAAAATAGAAGAGGCTAGGCTCTAACACCAAGCCACAGGAAAAGGTCAGAGATGGGAATAGATGTGCCACGTCACAATGCTAACTTTGGAGATTACTCCTTGCACGGTTCTAATTTGTGGTTATTCTCCTATACAAAGTGTTCAACTATATTTAGTGTCCAAAGATAACTAAATACTAACAATAGTCCAAGACATAGGAAGAAGAATTGCGAAATTAGAAGGCGTTGTTATCTGTCAGTCAAGTTTTTCTTGGACGAAGAAGGTGGTCGATGTTATATCTATTCTTAGTGCACCCAGAAAGACACACATGCATTCTCAATATAACCAGAAAAAACATGCTCGTTTACAGCACATATGATAAATATCAAATAACATGCACTTGAATATACAATGAATAAACGCCAAGACCTTGTTTGGCCTTGAACCCGAACCGCTTTTCAGAAACAAAGAAACGATGCAGCGAAAAGCTCATATAAAAATTCAAGGCTCAAAAAGATAACTCCTAGAATTATCTAAATGAACAGTTAAGTTGCTACTAGCTTTAGTCTATGAACTGGAGAAACAAGAGAAATGAAGGTGAAACATTACCAGTTTGGATTACATTATGTACATACTCTGTTTTCTCAGAGCCACAAACCAACAAGCAATCAGGATACCTCTGATCTAGCTTCAGTCCCAAGAATTTGTTCTGCAAAAGAGTGACCTGTCAGTCCTGTCTGCTTCAATGCAAAGTAAAGTTACGATGGATGTGCAGGAAAATTACCTGACATAGCCAGTTATTCTCTATCTTCCAACCAGGAATGCCGGTACGAAGGGTATTCGGATTTGACACAATAATTTTTGAAGAATCGAAGCTTGGAAAACATTGTTATTCCAAGTTTGAAATTTTGCATGGTTATTAATATCATAATATAGTTTGCTGTTTGTACACTCCAAAGCAGAGCGAATATATTTGAACAAAAATGGGCTACAGTGTTGTACAAGCGCCCACATAGGCAGAAACAAAAAAATGAGGTAGTACAACATATTTGCGCTTAGTCCATGTCAGAATAAAATGGCCTTCAAGTCTCATTCTTCAGCCAGGTAGTTGTATTGTGGATGCCAATCATAAATAACGATAGGCTCCGGTGTATGGTGGTCTAGTAAACAGACACTTCAATCTGAACCTTGTATTCCAACCAAATTTACTTGATAAATCTCGAGACATCACCAACGAGACGCAAGGAGAATCAGATCTTAATCAATCTTAAGACATCACCAACGAGATGAAGGGAGCCAGTAACCAAGACCTGATTCAGTACACAAAAACAAACCTATAAGCATCGAGTAGGAAAGTAGTTGCAACTTGCAAGAGAATAAATACAGATACATAACACATGTTCTTAGTCATGGATTAGCAGAAATGAACAAACATAAAGCACCCCAAAACACCAGTGTAATAAAATGGCAGGTATAAATCATGGAATAGCAGAACCAGATGAAGTAAACAAACAAATGAACGTGAATTGAACAAGTAGAAGAATAATATATGCCAAAAATACAGACAATTACATACATGTGTGAATGAGGGTCAGTAAAGGATAAGTGATAACAGATCCTACAATGCCTAGAGGGGGGTAGCTAGTTATGGATGGCTGGGTGAAATACTCCAGTCATCGCAAGACATAATGTAGTACTGCTACGAGACATTTCAGAGAACATCACTGAAAACAATCAAATATGCCCAAAAAAATTACCTGCCATGAAGTAGATTGGTTTTGTTGAGAAGTTTCCCTTAGCCACTTAATTGCTGATGGAAGAGATTCAAAAACTAAACTAGCCCCGCTAGAACTTGTGCCATTTAGACCTGCATTGTTCCCATTGAAGTTCATCAATCATCTTTAACTCAAATGGTCGTGTTGACAGTACAAGTGTACAACCCAGTTTGAGAACTAACTGCAACGAACTTTTAGTATACCTTTCTTGCCGCGGAGCAAGTCTTCCCAGACTGTTTGGAGCGACAACTGCCATGACAAATCAATTTGCTCTCTCCCTGGAGGTGGTGATGCATGCGAACCAAGCTTGTTATATTGCGATTGGTTTGGCACAAATAAGGCCTGATCAAAGTGGAGGCCTGGGCAAAATGACTTATCATTATAGAAGAGCAATGAAAGCATCCACTCAACTTACAGTATGAGTATATTGTTCATTTTGAAAAGTAAGCACAAAGAAAATTAGCCAGTGACTTCAGACAGTCCTCAGCTTGCTGGTAGTTCATTCAACCACACAAGCCATTAAGGAAATACAAGACAGATTATCTACATGCCACGCAAATGAACAACTTCTCTTTGACGTTAAAAGCGGGGACTCTGCCCATTTCATTAACTGAGAAAAACAAGGAGTACAAGCTTATTTACAAAAGCCATAGCTAAAATAAAAAAGTAAAAAGTAAAAGTGAACAATTGCTCTAGTAGAAATTTGTTTCCTCCAAACATGCTGAGTCTATATCTATGTCTATACCTACTAATAAAGCAAGGTGATATTCTTGGTTTCGTTCCGTCATTAATATTTATAAAAAAGACCCTGTATTTTTTTAACCAACCCGCACTCCGTCATGAGTATGTGAGCCTCATGAAAAGAGTAGCTACGGCTGGGGGATCGTACGGCAAAAAATCGTGCGCCTAGCCCGGTCTTCGCTGCGCTACTGGGCCACAGATGGGCCTTTTCGTATGGACCGTCCACGCAAAAAAAATTGCCGCGCTGGGGGATCAAACTCGTGACTTGAAGTATACGAGTCGCAAGACATCTGCACCAACCAACTCGGTCGTTCATATTTACTGTTAATAATACCACGTCACTCCTGAAGACACATAAGGACCAGTTTATATAGGATTGCAAATTCATATCAGCAAGACGCCTTGACAACAACAGGGAGGACGGACGAGATGAATTATGGGCTGTCGAGGGTATATATATAAAAGAAGGATACATAGATTCTGATCGTTAAACCGAAATTGTGGGCTGTCGTGTGGGGCTATTAAAAAGGAAAGGTGTGCATCTAAGGAAACGGAACGGAATTTGTGGGCTGTGTCTTGGGGCTCTTAAAAAGGGAAATGATTTAATGTCATGAAATGTGGACGGACTGCAAGGAAAATATTCCATAGGATGGACGTGCGTGCACACTCAAACCAACTTTGTGGAAACTGATGAATTTCAGTATTGTGAGCACGAACAGGGACGTGATGTGCCCAGGATTCGAACCAGACTAACTGGCCTGAACAGGATTCCAATTTCAGCATACAAAAAGTTTGTGTCCTGTTCCTCTAGCAAGGCGAGAAACGAGCCAGCGATTAGGCGGCCCATCTGAGAGCGACTGGGATCTCCACTGTCCATCAGCGAGGCAAGTAACAACCCAGTGATCACTGGCGGCTAATTAAAGGAAGGGGGCAATTAAAAGAAGGAAAGGAATTTATGAAGATTAAAGGCATCACTGTATGCGGCTAATTGTTTTTGGCTAATTGTGCAGCCCGGCGCGGTACACGCCCGGCAGATGCCAGACTCAGACATGGCAAACAGAGAATGTAAATAATAAGGATTGTTTGGTAAACTGATTTGGCAGTCCCTCTTATAAATCCAAACAGAAATCAGAATGCAGAAATGGGATAGAACAGAAAAATAGAAGAAGAAGAAAGCTCAAGGGAAATATAACTGAAATATCTTCTTTATTCTTTTTTCATATGGGTGTCTTATTTTAAGGGGAGAGTTGAGAACTGGGTGGCGATCCATTTGTTAATTAGAACTTAGAATTGTATGATTCTTAAATCTATTCCACATACAGGCTAAATATTCATGGTTTTGAGTTGAAGGAAAGAGGGAAAGATTCATGAATCTGACATTTAATACTTTTAGTGCTCATATGGTACATATAGAGAAATATATTTGTTAGATTAGATAGATACATTTTTTGTATTTGGTTCAACTATAGTCTGAGACTGGTTTGATCAACCCGCAACCTGGCGTCCGTTTGAGTGGGGCAACAATGACATATTAGCCAATGGAGTGATGGGTAATTTTATTATAATTGATTAGTTCAGTTTTTTCAGTTTGATTAAATTATTGGGCATATCGTTCATCTCATTTAGAAGCAGTACATGTGGATATGGTACAATTCTATTATGCAAATCAACTGCACTTCGGGTTTAGTCGTACATATGATTTTCTGTTTCACCATTTGATCGCACTCTCCTTAAATACCGGGCAAGTCGTGTGAGTTGTCAAAAGAAGGTGTTACCAATTCCCAGGTAATCATGATGCTATTTAAGATGTTTAGTTAAACATCATCCTGTGCTGCGAATTTATTCCATGTTTTTTTTATTCTGCCGCGGATCAAATGACGGAGTAAATGAGGAGCAGGCTACCGTTAACAAAAAGTGAGGTGAATTACGGTGGTAATCCGAGCAAGGACACGACGGATAAAAATATATACGACATCCTGAGAGGTTGAAAGGAGCGGCTGGTGTCCGAGCTGCAAAAGGGCTCCAAAGGCATGAGCATCGAGTTTTGCAACACAGGAAAGCGGCCATAGAAAAGGAAGATGAGTGGCGACATGGGAGATAAGTGTCATGTTAAAATAGAGTATGTGAAGGTCAGGAGGGGGATCGTCAATGCTAATTTGTTTATAGATATATGATTTTTCCTCTCGTTGCAACGCACGGGCATGTTTGCTAGTAACTACAAAATGAAATAGTTGCATTGTTCAAGATCATTATTGATACATCAGCAAAGAATTATGTTGACGTACCTTTCTGAGCACATGTATCTAGAAGACGTGGAAGCAATATCTGAGGATCTCTTACTGACATGCAATTGAACAGGAGAATCTGAAAGCATCCCACAAGAGAATGTGTGTGTGTGTGTGTGAGAGAGAGAGAGAGAGAGACCATTTAAACATTGCTTTAATCCGAAAGGCTGCCACTGCAAGGCATAGCATACCTTCTTAGAATTGATACCACTACGAGGCTGCTCCAAAGGACCTGGTTGTGCTGCATCCTTTTTCGTAACATGGGAAAACCACTTTGCGCATATTTCCATACTTTCTGGGCTATGTGCCCCGTCCAAATAGAAAACTAAGGGACAACTGGCGTCCTTACATTCTGAGCTCACTTGTAGATCTGGGACAATCTGTGCTCGGCCTTGTAAACAAGCAATTGATAGCCCTTTGATGAACTGATCTGGTAAGGTGCCCTGCACTCCATGCTAACATGATAACTGATCCTAACATATCCTTTTGCGGAAAATAAATAAATGCCAGTTTGGAGTACTTACATGATCTTTGACATGTATTATGTCCAAATGTCCTTGCCTCTCAAGCCAGGTATTAGCCAATGCAACTGCAAGGCCTGCATTCATGTACTGGTGCTCACCATGCAGCCCAAGAGGTTGATCTTCTAATTGCCGTGGGTCCAAAGGTGGAACTATTCGGATAGAAACCTTTAATGAATTTAAGTTTCATAAATTAACTGGACCAAACTATAGTCATGCTCATTGCAATCAGAATGTGGCAGGCAGAGAGGCGACCAAAAAATGTGTGGCACGGAATAACATACACCCAATTCAGAAGCTCTCTGCTTCAGTACAGACATTGCCTCCTCTGGCTGTGGAACTGTATAGGCTGGAACTCCCTTCTGTGTTTTGATAAAAAAAAAGTCATGCAGGTACAAAACAACAGTCAAATTTAGTTACAGAAGTTGTCAGCTGAAGGAGATAGGAGCAAAGCAAACATGTTACATTCTCCTAAAAAATATGTTAAGGAAAAAAATAGGTCGAGAGAAACCTTCAATATTCCAGCCTTCTCCCCAGCAATTTCTACAAGTGAATTTCCTGCTCAAGCATTGGCAACATGAATGAAACCAGTTTACTACGGATGCAAAGGATTTTTTTTTTCATTCAGTTTCATGACTAACCAAGAATTTCCATGTGATCGTATCCGAGGGAAGATATCCCACAAACTACAGGTGCTTTTACCTGCAAAAGTTTCAATTTTCACAGTAGTTATGCTCTCCAGTCTTTTAAGTCAAGATGTTGACGGTGATCTCAACGGACTAAAATAGGAAGAAAGATAAGCTTAGTATGCATTCCAGACAGATTCTAGTTATCTTACAGGTGAACTTAGGTTAAACGAACTACATGACTGTCATTCTGCTATAGTTTGCACTGTGATCTCCGACCAGCCTTTTTGCAGCTAAAGTACATATGCAAGTTTAGTATTAAAATCAGAATCAAAGTGAAGTATTAAAAGGACCACATGTGCTGGTGTATGAGCTTTCTTTTTGGTTGGCGATCATGTCATACAGACACTTCATATTAATGTGGATTATTTAACTACAAAATGATCATAGAAATGTCACAAACCACATTTGTTGCATCATATTTCCCTCCCAAACCAACCTCCAGCACAGCTACATCCACCTGCTTAAACACACAACACACAAAATGAGTACGTTCTAGGAAACCATCATAAATGCAGTTCGGAAAATCAAGAAGTATACCACAGGCTCATCTACCTAGAAAATCATAATGCCTTTGAATAAACCTACCTGACAACTGACCCTTTCACAGTTCAAATTACCAGTCATATGACATCTGTCAGTAACATAGGCTACAGACAGTTCGAGTGAAGATGAAAATTATATGGAGGTGGGTACTGGCAGCCTTTTTACAGACAATAAAGACATTTTCTTTCATAAACGTACAAATAATCTGATACACAATGAGCCAATGTCCACAATATCTAGCCTTTAGATGGGGAAAGTCTTCAAAATTCACATATAAGAAAAGGCTCAAACATGTATTTATTTAGATTCATGACAAGAGTGAAAGCTTGTCGAACAATAAGTATTTGAAAAGTATTAACCTGCTCATCTGAAAAAATCTTGAATGCTAGCAGCGCAAGGAACCTAAAGTAGGCTGGCATTGGAATGTCATCACCAGTTTTGACCTGAAACGTAAACCAAATTCACCACATTAATGGGTGTTTTAACGAAAGTATTAAAGTTCACGAAAAGAAATGATGCAGATTCCACCGGTATTTATTTCATATAGTCCCACTTCAACATGATACAGCCGCAATGGCATCATATGAAACAAAACAGGTGATATTTACCTTCAATTTGTTCCAGCACCACCAGAAATACCTAATAAACTTTTCTTCTGAAATGTCCAGCCTGTAACCTCACCAGAAAAAAGGGTAATAGGTAAGTACAATGATGCATAGTGATAGGACAAATTAAATAAGTCACTCAACAATAGTAATTCCCTCAAGTCTAATTATAATGAGAAGCAACTAAAGATTTTCATTTAAAACAAAATGTAGCATCACAGCGAAGAGAAAAGTACCCATCAAGTCGAAACCGCTCACGGACATCGATCAAGTGTGGAGAGGTGAAAAGTCCAGTGCGGAAACCACATGATCGAAGAATTGACTCGGCAAATGTGCATGTTGAACCCTGACGGATATAAAAAGCCCAGAGAAGTTAACAGTCGCTCTGCTGCAAAATTTTCTTTGCAAGAATATCACAAAGGATTGACTCAGTAACAGTAAGTGTGCACGGAAACAATCAGAAAGTGCTATAGTCTGTTTATATTGTTAGATATCGCTAGGTCATAAACCATTATCATCACAAACAACTAGAAACACGACACAGACTACAAAATTACAAACACTTCATTAAAATAAGCAAGGCCTCAGGTAAAGGCTACTTCAGCAATTATGTTAGTTTCTAAAGTAAACTGCTTGATGCCAACTTGTATTACTCCGTGTTTCACGCCAGATGAAGACACACATAAAAACAAAGGCAATCCGATGTTTTATTTCCCTTTTCTTTTTGGAAAAACGGTAGGAGCGTCGTCCTTCATTCAGAGGAACAAAGTTCCAAAAGTATGTGTGTGTGTGTGGGGGGCTCAGTCACCTCGGCAAAACAAAGAAGCAGGCTGGTTGGCTTAAACACTGCAAGACACACTGTAGTGCAAGATATCCTCTTGAGTGAGGAAAGAAATCCGCTCGGCATCTAAGAAGTCATTTCATTTCTAAAAATGTGTCTGTTCTGCTCCTTCCAGACATTCGACCAAACATATAACAGTGTGGCACCTGCGTAGAGTCATGGATGAAGGCCCGAGGATGTGCCCCCACCAGCGTCCAGGGAAGATTGAGACAGAGGCAGAGGGGCGATGTGATCATCTTTCCAATCCAATGTCTCACGTGGAAACATAGTTCAAATGCAAACGATGTAGATAACACTAGTTCATACTGTTACAACTATTGCTGTGCTTGGTTACCAATAAACTAAAACCGCAAGCCTAAACCCATCCAGAATTCCGGAACAATTCAAACCTTAACCCAGGAACGCCATCCCTAACGCCGCGTCCAGCTGCACTCACCTTCCCTTTGGTCCCCGCGACGTGAACCACCTTCAGCCGCGCGATGGGCTCCTCCAGCTCCAGTATCTAGCAAAACAAAACAAACCAAACCGCAATCAGAAACAACAGAACAGACCACAGATGAATCGAATAGATCGCCGTCGCAGCAACACCACCTGCAGGTACTTGGCCATGAGCTCCCACTGGTTGCCGCGGTTGCCGGTGTCCGCGCGCACCTTCTGCTTGATCAGCGACGCCAGGCACCCCAGCACCTCCTCGTACTCCGCCGACCCTGTCGTCGCACCTGCGCCCACCCCCCACGCACCGCCCGCATCATTCGCTATCCCCAAATGGCAGAGAGGAAGTTTTTTTTCGGTCTGGTTCGCGAGCTTACCTGCCTGCGCGGCGCCGGCCATGGCGCGGGGGAGGATGAAGGAGGGGCGGACGGGGCGGACGGGGCTGGGGGCGAGCGGGTGAGGAGGTGGGGAGTGGAGCGAGAGTAGGCGGCGGAGGTGGGCGAGGCGAGGTGCCGGCATGGCGAGCGAGGAGGAGGCGGGTACTGGTAGTTTGGTGGTGGTCGGAGGGGCGGAGCGCTTCGGTGGTGCGGGTCGTGGGCTCGCGCCGCCGCTCGCGCGCATCGCTCGCCAATCGTGTGATGTGGAGCGCTCAGCTTCCTTTATCGCCGTTGTGTTGGGTTTTTGGGTTTTTTCGGAAACGCTGTGTTGGGCTCTAGCGCTGTGCGGAAGGAAAAACAGGCCTCATTTCTTTATAGTTTTGGGCTTAACAGGTTACTGGAGCTTTTTCCAGCAATCCTGGCCCATGACATGTGCCATCCACTCATTTCTAAATATCACATATGGAAAAAATGAGTGTTGCGATCTCTGGCAGACAGCCACTCAATGCGCGATCGTTGCCTCCACATAAGCTCTTCCCACAAGTAAAGCTCGATGAGTCTATCATTGATCTTTGTTTCAACAATAGATGGGCCAGCCCTAGCCGGCTCATTTCGCAACCTGTCCAATTCCTTTTTGAGCTTGCGGATCTCACCACGAACACTGCCAAAGGAAGCCGTGGCCCAAACCCCCAAGTTGTTTGCCAGATCATTCAGTCTGGCTCGAACCTCATTCGCCGTTAGCTGTCCTCCCGGCTCCCATGCAGTCTGAATGGTGGGTTTCAAATCCGCATGTGTGTCCCACATCACTTCGTATCGAAATCTCTTCTCAGCCTTTGCTCCTGGAACTCGTGGCGCGAGGTGTACCAGAATTGGAGAATGGTCGGAAGTTGCTACAGTGAGGTGTTCAACAGCCGCACTAGGAAATTGAGTGCACCAGTCGGCTGTCCCGAGAGCCCTATCCAGTCGTACACGTGTAAAGGACCCTCCGACTACTTTCTTCTCATACGTCCACATCCTTCCAGAGAAACCAAGGTCTACAAAACCACACACATCCACTGCGTCCCTGAACCCCTGGATCTGGGATTGACTACGAGTTCCAATCCCGTCATGCTCCTCTTGGCGCAGAACCTCGTTAAAATCACCCAAATACAACCAGGGCATGTCGTGTAGGGTGGCTAGATCTTTCATAGTGGTCCAGGTATGACGCCTCAAGTGCGTTTGGGCCTCGCCATAGAAACAGGAGAGTCTCCATGGATCCCCCCAAGCATGCTGATTTTTAAATCTATGTGATACTTGGAATACCCCAAATTCTCAATCTTTATTTCATTGTTCCAGAAGATACATAAGCCTCCACTCCTACCAGAGGAATCAACAGCAAAAGCATTATCATAACCTAAAGTACTTTTAAGATTTTCTGCTCTCTCACCACTAATCTGGGTCTCCACAATACAAAGTACTTTAGGGGCACACTTTCTCGCGATTTCGTGTAGCTCTTGAATTGTCGGGGCGTTGCCAATCCCATGACGATTCCAGCTTAGGAGATTCATTGCGCGCGGTGGTCCTCCCCGGAGGAGGCCGCCACACGCGCCTCGATGTTGTTGGTCTTGCCAGCAGGTGCTTTCCTTCCCCCACTCACACTTGTTTTGTCATTCTGCAAACTAGTTTTCGTCCTTTTTGGGTCTTGCTTCGGAGGTGGGCTCATGGGGTCAGCCACCCCTACTGAACCCTTCGCAACCAGAGCTAGCTCCAAACCTGTGATCGCCTTTGGGGTTTCAAGGACTACCACATCTGAGGATCTCTTGCGGGTCAGGTCAGTATCCTCCATCCCACTGTCAGTCATCTCAGCATCCCTTGTGTTATGCCTCCTAGCTTCAGTGTTGTCGCCCATTGCAGCCTGATTCTTCTGATTGTTATTTCTCCGCTTGGTAGCCCAACTGGTGATGGCCGGTGCGCGCAGATTTTTATAGACCAACACAGACGGAGGATGAACACCATCACCATGTTCCTTGACTGGTGCCCCATCATGCCACATACCTGACACCAATCCGGGAGCCTCTCATAGATAACTGCGAAAATCTCACGTTCACCCACTCGGATCAGAGAGATTGCCTTTTTCAGTGAATTATGCACATCCAGACGGATCCTTACCCTGAATAAATTTCCCTAAAATTTGAAGGAGGCGGGCTCAGCATCCACAAACTCGCCAATCTTTGACGCTAGTGCCTTCACCTTTCCATGATATGTCGGAGGGAGATCAATGATTCGAGCCCATATCTCAAATTTGAAAAGTTCTATCGTAGACGGCTTGGTGAATCCGTCATACGGGGCGATAATCACCGGGTTTCCCTTGAAGTGCCACGGGCCTTCTTGTGTTACTCT
Source organism: Aegilops speltoides (assembly GCA_021437245.1). Classification (NCBI taxonomy): domain Eukaryota; kingdom Viridiplantae; phylum Streptophyta; class Magnoliopsida; order Poales; family Poaceae; genus Aegilops; species Aegilops speltoides. Next base: position 266,708,045 of record CM038141.1, read on the forward strand.
CTCCCAATCTCCAAGGCAATCAAACTGCATAATGAAGAGATTATCTTCCAAGGTTTTGATCTTAACCGGCCTCGCCAGATCCCAGGCTGCTCGCATCGTGCGAAAAAAACAGTAGGTACTGAAAACCTTGTCCATGTGAACCCTGACCAAAATCATCCAGCGAAGATTTTCATCTACCGGCGCATCTTCGTCCTCGAAGATCACGTCATCCAGGTTGCCCTCTTCGAGGGCAAGTTCCTTCATCATGTCCTCCAGGTTACCCTTCCCCTTGTGCGCTGTAGAAGAGCTGCCTCGGTTCGCCATGGCAAAACCCTAGACAGATCGCTTCCTTACCGAAACCAATAACCTAACCCTTGCCACGCCAAAAACTGGGTCCCTTCCAAGGCCGGGCAGCGACCTGGAGGTCGCCCCTTGATCAGCCCGAGAAGAGATCACTCGTAGGCGAGGGAGAGATCAGAGTTCTCTACATCGCCAACAGTGTCAAGAGGAGAAAAAAGCCCTAATGAGAGGGGACCCTTATGGTGCTCAAAATGGGAGAGATTTTCACTTCCCGGCCTCTGCACCAACCAGGGATGCATACGACCATTTTAGTATGAGTACCAAGATAAGCATCGTTGAGGCGGAGGAAGAACCTGATTAAGGCGCTGCAAAGGGCAAACGGCGAGCTCACTGAGGACATGTCCGAGATGCAGCAACTTGCGCTCGACTTTTACAGAAATATCTATACTTCAGAAGGTGTACAGGGAGTCGCAGATGTATTTGAGCACGTACCGGCAAAGGTGACACTAGCGATGAACGCGATCCTGTTGGCACCATACGAGGAGAAGGAAGTGAAAACAGCTTTATTGCAGATGTTTCCTACCAAGGCACCGGGGCCTGGCGGTTTTCTGGCGCACTTCTTTCAGAGACACTGGGATGTATGTGGGGAAGTGGTAACTCGAGCTGTGATGGGCATCGTTCGAGGGGAGGACAGCCCATCATGTGTTAATGATACACTCCTCGTGTTAATCCCTAAGGTATCTAACCCCACCCTGCTGTCACAGTTCCGCCCTATCAGTTTATGTAACGTGTTTTACAAGATTGCCTCGAAGGTGCTAGCAAACCGCCTTAAAGATCATTCTGCCTGATATCATCTCTGAGGAACAATCAGCTTTCGTCCCAGGGAGGCTAATAACGGACAATATAATTTCAGCTTATGAGTGCCTTCACTTTATGAAGAGAAATAGAGCCAAGAGCAACAGATTTTGTGCACTCAAGCTTGACTTGATGAAGGCGTATGACAGAGTCGAGTGGGAATATCTCAGAGCGATAATGGAGAAGCTAGGTTTTGCTGCACCCTGGATTACTATCATTATGAATATGGTGAGCACTATCTCGTTCTCAGTAATGTTTAATGGACATAAGTTGGAACAATTCAAACCTGCACGTGGTATTCGACAGGGAGATCCCATCTCTACTTACATTTTCTTGTTGGCAGCGGAGGGCCTTTCATGCCTACTAAAATCACAAAACCAGTCATCCTAGCTTGGCGGCATTAAGGTGGCACCATCGGCTCCGCCGGTGAACCACCTTTTATTCACGGATGATAGCCTGTTGTTTTTCAAGGCAAGTGTTAATGGAGCGGAGGAGGCATCAAACCTATTGGAGTTATATTGTATGGCATCGGGTTAGAGAATAAATAGGGACAAATCATCCATCTTTTTCAGCAAGGGGACTCCGGATATAGTTCGAGATGCAGTAAAGGGTTTCCTTCATGTCCCTAATGAATCACTGAGTGATAGATACTTAGGAATGCCAACAGATGTGGGGCATTCCAAGAATGGCACTTTCAAATATTTAAGTGACCGTGTGTGGGACAAGGTTAAGGGATGGATGAGCAAATGTTTATCGACGGGAGGAAAATAGGTTCTCATCAAATCCGTAGCCCAAGCTATCCCAGTATATTCTATGTCATGTTTTAAACTCCAAAGAGGATTATGTGATCATATAAAGTCTATTATCCGTAAATTCTGGTGGGGATGCAAACATGGACAAAGGAAGTCGGCTTGGGTCTCCTAGGATGTAATGATGAGACCAAAACACTTGGGAGGCTTGGGATTCAGAGACTTGGAGCTGTTTAACTTAGCTTTGTTGGCTCAACAAGCCTGGAGGCTGTTCATGGAACCGTCCATGTTGAGTGCTAGAATACTCAAGGCAAGTTACATCCCGGACTGCTCTTTGCTAGATGCTCAACTTGGAACTCTCCCCTCTCAGATTTGGCGAGCAATACTCGAGGGGAGAGATTTAATGAAGCAAGGCATCATCCGGAGGATTGGGAATGGTCAGACGACAAATATCTGGTCAGATAATTGGATACCAAAAGAACATACACCACGACCCATCACCTCCCTTGTGCAGAACCCTCCAACGAAGGTGGCAGAGCTGCTACAGCCAGCCACCGGATCATGGAATGAAGGGTTGGTCCGGTCGGTGTTTATACGATTTGATGCGGACATTATTTTGAGAATCCCAGTTTGCACATGCAACATTGATGATTTTTGGGCATGGTACCCAGACAAAAAAGGGAGGTTCACTGTCAGCTCAGCTTACAGATTCTTGGTTAGCACCAAGATGCAGCGAGAGGAGTGGCTAGAGGGCCGATCGGGGTCTTCTTCGGGACAGGAGGAACAACGGGCCTTGTCGGCTCTATGGAAAATAACAATACCGTCGAAGATCAAAGTTTTTGTATGGAGATTAGCATGTCATTTGTTGCCTACCACGGATGTGTTACATCACAGAAACATGGCTACCCAAGATATATGTCCTCTGTCTGGGTGCCAAGATTCATGGCAACATGCGTTGATCTCCCGTACCATGTCACGGTGCGTGTGGGCTCTATCAGATGCAGATGTGGTGCAAGCGATGTCTGAACTAGAAGAACCAAGTGCAAAGAGGTGGTTGTTTGAGTTATACAGCAAGCTTGATCACTCCAAGTTCACGACGATGGTTGTCACATTATGGGCTATTTGGTACGCACGTCAGAAAGCAGTGTACGAAGCGATCTTTCAACCGCCGCAGCAAACCATTGCTTTTGTGAACAACTTCCTTGCAGACTTGCAACAACTCAAAAGGGATCCAAGGGTGGCTAGCCAACAGCAGCGGTGGTCTGGCCACAATGCTGGCTTGCACTCGAGTCGGGTGCTATTAAAATAAATGTCGATGGAGCGATGGCACGGAACATGCGGGGAGGAGTAGTGGCAGCACTCTGTAGAGATGACGATGGCAACTACTTGGAGTCCTCGGCAGTGGTCTATGGAGGTATCATTGATCCCATGATGTTAGAAACCCTTGCTTGCAGGGAAGGACTGGCGCTGGCAGTTGATCTGGATGCTCACGACGTGGTTTTGGCTTCTGATTGCGAGGGCGTAGTCACTGACATCAACAGAGGGACAAGTGGTCCTAACACATCTATTACACATGAAATATTAGCTCGCTGCTCTAGTCTCTCATCCTGCAAGTTTATTTTTTAGCGTAGAAATTTCAATTTTGAGGCTCATAATCTCACAAAGCATGCATGTAATCTAGGTATAGGCAGACACGTGTGGTTGGACACTCCTCATGACTCGACTATTGTACCTATGAACATTACTCTTATTCAATAAAGCATGCGAGATTTCTCAAAAAAATATCTAAATATCACATTTTTTTGGGCAAAAAACACATCTTTCTATCTTTGTGAGAAAAATCACACATGTTTTTTTAGACAAATCACACATGTTTTGGAGTTGAAGGTGCTACACAAAATATTTTAACCAATTTGTTTCGGCCCGTCGGCGTCAAAATTTGATAAAAAAAAGTTGAAGAGTAATAATAATTCATGGGTTGAGGGTACTGATAACCTCAAGCCCATCATTTTTTATTACTTTCGGAGTCTCTTTAACACTGATGCTGATAATATAGATGCATATTTATTGCCTGTTGTTAAGCCTCTTAGGAGACATGAATAGGATCTTAATGGCCCCTTATACAAGAGAAGAGGTCAATAAGGCTTTGTTCCAAATAGGCGATATGAAGGCACCTGGTCCAGGCCATATTTTTCAAGCATTTTTGGCATATTGTGGGTGATGAACTGACTAAGGAAATGCTTGCAGCAGTTAGCACAAGAAAGTTACCAGATGGATGGAGCTTTACTAATGTAGTTCTGATCCCTAAGGTGGAAAGCCTAGAGGTAATTATCCAATATAGACCCATTAGCCTATGTAATGTGGTGTACAAGATAATCTCGACGATATTGGCAAACATGTTGAAAAAAATATTACTTGAGGTTATTTCCCCAACCCAAATTGCATTTGTTCCACGCAGATTAATTACTGATAATGTGTTGATAGCCTATGAGTGTTTCCATGCTATAAAGAAGAAGACACATGGGACAAATGGATTATGCGCGGTCAAGTTGTATATGCTTAAAGCATATGATAGAGTTGAGTGGGGGTTTCTTCAACGGATGATGATAAGGTTAGGATTTCATAATTAGTGGGTGGATATGATCATGGAGTGTGTCTCTTCTGTCACACATAGAATTCGGTTCAATGATATAGAGAGAGATGAATTCACATCCACTAGGGGGTTGAGACAGGGAGACCCGTTATCCCCTTGCTTGTTTCTTCTTTGTTCTGAAGGTTTATCCAGCTTGTTGGCTCAGGAGGAGGAGACACGTGGTACTGAGGGTATTCTGGTTTGCAGGAATGCACCATCTATTTTTCATCTTCTTTTTGCAGATGACTCCCTGATATTGATGAGAGCTTACACGCAGAATGCAAACACCCTGAAGAGAATACTGGATACCTACTGCGACAGTTCATGACAATGTGTAAGTACAGCAAAATCTAGTATTTTTCAGTCCTAATACAAGTGTCAGGGTGAGGGAAGATGTTGTACGGACTTGGATATAACATAGTTTAAAAAAGCGCTAGGCGTTAATTGTGCGTTTTGCCACTGCCTTGCGCTTTACTGACCAAAGCGCATGCTTATGCGCATTTATGCACAATTATGCACAGATTAAGTGTAGTTATGCGCAATGCATTTTGCCAACGCCTAGAGCCTAGGCGCGCTTAAGCGCTCGCTTAGGTGTGCCTTTTTTAACTATGGGATATAATGACAAAAGCTTTATCAGATAAATATTTGGGCCTACCGACTGCAGTCAAAGTGGATAGGAGTGATTGTTCCAACACCTGATTGACAGAATTTGCCAGAGGCTCGAGGGTTGGAGGGAAAAAATGGTATCAATGCAAGGAAAGGAAATTTTATTGAAATCTGTTGCACAAGCAATTCCCTCCTATGCAATGTCAGTGTTTAGGCTACCAAAAGGTACTTGCAAATTAGTTACTGATGAAACATCTAGATTTTTGTGGGGAGATGGAGACGAAAGAAAAGAAAATTGCATTGGGTTGCATGATGGAAAATGTGTATACCAAAGAGGAAGGCAGGAATGGGGTTTCAAGACCTTCACAACTTTAATCTTGCTATGTTAGCAAAGCAGTGTTGGTGGCTTCTCCAGAATCCCGATTCTTTATGTGCTCAAGTTCTTATTGCAAAGTATTATCCAAATGGTGATATTTTAAAAGCTGAACCGAAGAAAGGGTCCTCATTTACTTGGCAAAGTATAGTTGCTGGAATTCAGACTTTTAAAAGAGGTTGTATATGGTGAATTGGTTCAGGATCGCAAACAAAAAATTGGGAAGACCCATGGATCCCATCTAGCGAAACAAGGAGATTCATTACACCAAGAGGAGGAACTATGTTAACATTGGTACATGATTTGATTGACCCTCATACAGGTCAATGGGATTGGATCTCATTCATTCTATCTTCTCACCGGTGGATGTTGCCAGAATTGTGCAGATTCCCCTTCGGACTGAGGTTGTGGAAGATTTTGTTGCATGGCAATATACAAGATCAAGAACTTTCTCGGTCCAACTGCGTATCATACGGAGTTCAATCATTAATTTGGGCGCCAAATGGACTGATCAGATGGCCAGGGCAGCGTGCACATGAATCCGATCTGGAAGGAATTGTGGCAACTCCATATCCTAGGGAATGTAAAACATTTTGGATGGAAGGTGCTAAAGGGTGTATTACCATGCCTAGGTGTCTTGGCTGGACGACACATCCCGGTTCTTCCACAATGCCTAATATGCAAAGTTGGGTTTGATGATATACAACATGTCCTCTTTAATTGTTCAAGAGCGAAGGAGATATGGACCAAAGTTGGCTTATAGGATGTTGTCCAACGTGCACTAGTTCAAAACAGATCCAGTTCAGTTACTCTAGAAATTTTGTCAAAAACCCGCGAGATGGTTGATGAACTTTCAAAAGCAGAGCTAATCTTGGTAGTTGTGTAGTCGCTCAGCTGCCTCAATTCTGGTTATAAGGGCATATTATCCCTCAGTAGTTTTGGTGATTGATGGCAATGCTTTTGCGGACTAATCGTGTGCGTTGAGCGTTTCAGATATATCATGTCTAAACACAAGACGATTTGGTGCCCTCAAAGACCATTGAAGATGGCGCTTCTCTACGTTTCTTTTTGGTGGATTTGAGTCGTAGGAAAGCCGTACTATTAAGAGGGGGTCCGCATTGGAAAGGTTTGGGTGGAATCACACATACATGTCTGTTCCTTTTTGCACCACCTTTCCTTTGGCTCTTTGGATCATCCTCCGTCTCTCCGTGTCTCTGCAAAATGAAGGACTCCTAATGTTGCTAAACTGAGGCAGGCGGTAGTACTACTCTCCAGAGTGGTACTACCGTAGGCCCTTGCGGTAGTACCGGGCTCCAGCACGATAGTACCGTAGGTGCTCACGGTAGTACCGCTCCTTAGGAGTGGTAGTACCGTGGCCTCAGGCCAGGCGCAGCTGCTCGAGCGGTAGTAGGGGCAGATGTAATTTTTTACATCCGCGCCCTACGCGGTAGTATCGCGCCATGGGCGCGGTTGTACCGTGAGCTCTGGTCAGGCACAATAGCATGAGCGGAAGTAGGGGCGTATGTAATTTTTTACATCCGCGCCCTACACGGTAGTACTGCTCCGGGCTTGCAGTAGTACCGTGTCGGATTTTTGCATAGATCAAAACTCAGCGGAAGTAGTCACGGATGTAATTTTTTTATGTCGTGCCTTCTCAGCCTAGACCGTGCCTGCCTTGTAGTAGTACCGCAAGGGGGCGTGGTAGTACCGTGCCAGCGGTTCTACTGCTCCTTGTCTGAGCACATCAGGACTAGTCTTGTCCCCTGTCGTGCCAACGGTAGTACCGCGGTCTACCGCGGTAGTACCGTAGGCCCTTGCGGTAGTACCGCTTGTATGCTGCGGTAGTACCGCGTGTTGCAGGCTGAGTTGGTGGATAATAGTTGGATTTGTCCCTTGACCATAAAAGGGGTGTCCTCTTCCCCGAGTTGACCACCTCTTCCACCCCTAAGCTCCATTGATGCTCTAAGCTCCATTTTCGCCCGATCTCTCTCCCTAGCCAATCAAACTTGTTGATTCTCTATGGATTGGTTGAGAAGGCCTTGATCTACACTTCCACCAAGAGAAATTTGATTCCCCCCACTAATCCCTTGCGGATCTTGTTACTCCTGGGTGTTTGAGCACCCTAGACGGTTGAGGTCACCGCGGAGCCATAGTCCATTGTGGTGAAGCTTCGTGGTGTCGTTGGGAGCCTCCAATTAAGTTGTGGAGATTGCCCCAACCTTGTTTGTAAAGGTTCGGTCGCCGCCTCCAAGGGCACCAATAGTGGAATCACGACATCTTGCGTTGTGTGAGGGCGTGAGGAGAATACGGTGGCCCTAGTGGCTTCTTGGGGAGCATTGTGCCTCCACACCGCTCCAACGGAAACGTACTTCCCTTCAAAGGGAAGGAACTTCAGTAACACATCCTTGTCTCCATCGGTTCCACTCTTGGTTATCTCTTACCTTTACTTGTGCAAGATATATTGTGTTATATCCTTTGCTTACTTGTGTGCTTATTGTTGTTGCATCATATAGGTTGCTCACCTAGTTGCATATCTAGACAACCTACTTTGATGCAAAGTTTAATTTGGTAAAGAAAAGCAAAAAAATTGTTAGTTTCCTATTCACCCCCTCTAGTCAACTATATCGATCCTTTTAATTGGTATCAGAGCCTCGTCACTTAGTTAAGGGCTTTACCGTCCTAAGAGTATGGTTGACACTATAGACAGTGAGGAGGAGCACCCCGGTGTGAATCCTTCTATGTCCATGGCCGATGGGGGATCCCCGGTCTCACGTGAGGAATTCAATGTGGCTTTGGACACACTGAAAACCTCCAGGATGACCGAGGTCAAAGACATGTTTATGTTAAATTTGTTGGTTCTCCTTATGAGTACATTGAATGGTCTATTTGGGTTCCTAAGACCCTTGTTACTAACATCAAAGGACCCATTACAAAATGGGTACCTAAAACCAAGCATTGATCTCTTGTAGGTGTTCGCTTCCGGTGGAGGATCATGGTTGCTCGATAGTGGAGCCACAAATCATATGACCGGAAGCAAGGACTTGGTGGTGGACGTGCACAAGATCCCATCTATGCCCACCAACGTCGAGTGAGGTGATGCCTCGTCTTCTAAGGTATTGGGTCTTGGCAAGGTTGTCATTTCTCATGATCTCACGATCGAGAAAGTCATGCTTGTTGAGTCCCTTGCATACAATCTACTTTCCATTCGTCAACTTGCACTCATGGGTTTTGCCACATTCTTTGATATTGATACCGTGGCCCTCTTGTGGAGCAAGACACTTAAAGTAGCCTTTGTTGGGCATGTCGAGAATGGTCTTTACGTGATTAACTTTTCGGAGTGAGCCACTAAGACCGCGACATGCCTAATGGATAAAGTTGATGTGGGGTGGCTTTGGCATCGCTGTTTAGCCCATGTCAATATGAGATCTTTGCAAAGTCTTCTCAATGGGGACGATGTTTGTGGACTAACAAATGTTAGTTTTGCCAAAGATCATGCTTGCAGTGCTTGTATTGAAGGAAAGTTACATGAGAAGGCTCACCCTCCCACGACTATCATCTACTCGAAGAGACCCTTGGAGCTCCTTCACATGGATCTCTTTGGGCCTCCATCCTTTGATAGTCTTGGGGGTAGAAAGTATTGCTTGGTGATTGTCGATGATTATATATTTCTTCAAGAGGAAGAGTGAAACTCAACAAACTGTCATCAACTTTGCAAATGAAGCTCAACGTCAACACGATGCAAAGATCTTGACAATAAAAAGTGACAACGGCACCGATTTCAAGAACTACACCTTGGATGAGTTTCTTAGTGATGAGGGAATCAAGCATCAATATTCCGCACCATACACCCTTCAACAAAATGGTGTTGCAGAGAAGAAGAATCGGACGTTGATGGATGCGGCAAGGACCATGATGGCAGAGTTCAAGTCTCCCTACAACTTTTGGACCGAAGCCATCAACACCGCGTGTCATGCATCCAATCGGCTCTATCTCCGCAAAGGCTTGAACAAGACTCCATATGAAATACTCACCGGTAACAAGCCCAACCTCAAGTACTTGCCGCATGGGTGTTTGGGTGTAAGTGTTTCATTCTCAAGAAAGGTGTTCGTTTGTCTAAATTTGAGGCTAGAGCTCATGAGGGCATATTTGTTGGTTATGCTACAAACTCTCATGCTTACCGTGTCCTCAACAAGTCCACGGGACTCATTGAGGAGACGTGTAACGTGGAGTTTGACTAGAATAATGGCTCCCAAGTGGATCAAAGTGGTACTTGTGATGTAGGTGATGAAATTCCTCCCCAAGCCATAAGAAGAATGGGTGTTGGTCATATTCTACCCATTGAGGAACCCCTTGTGGCCGAAGGAGAAGGACAATGCTCCACTCAAGTGGAGCCATCACCGACCCAAGACCCACATGCTTCCGAAGAACAAAGTGAAGGCCCTCAACCACGTGAACAAGATCAAGGGCAAGATCAACCTCAAGATGGTGGTGAGCCACCAAGTTATGCCCAAGGTCGAGTTCTCCTTTCCGAGCAAGTTCAAGATCAAGAGCAAGCTCAATATCAAGAACAAGCTCAAGACGACGCTCAAGATGATCAAGTTTCCCCTCCGCTTTTCACACTCGAGGAGGAATTAGAGCGTCATGCCACTAAGATCGCTTCCAAGCTCACAACCAAAGGTCATCTCATGGAGAATGTGGTTGGAATCCTAAGAAAGGGGGTAAGCAATCATAGACAATTAGCAAACTATTGTGAACATCACACGTTTGTTTATTATGTCGAACCCCAAAAGGTCTATGAGGCGCTCGAAGATCCGGATTGTCTCAATGCCTTGCATGAAGAACTCAACAACTTCGAGCATAACCAAGTGTGGAGATTAGTGCCAAGGCCGACGGGGAATCATAATGTCATTGGAACCAAGTGGATATTCAAGAACAAGAAAGATGCTCATGGGATCATTATTCGCAACAAGGCTCGTTTGGTGGCACAAGGCTACTCCCAAGTCAAGGGTATCGACTACGGTGAAACCTTTGCTCCCGTTGCTCGCCTTGAACCTATTCGTTTATTGATAGCTTTTATCCTTCTCATCATAATTTCAAGTTGCAACAAATGGATGTGAAGAGCGCTTTTCTTAATGGTCCCGTTAATGGTTGGTCTATGTCAAACAACCCCCGGGGTTCGAGGATCCCTATTTCCCCGATCATGTGTACCAACTCGACAAGGCACTCTATGGCCTTAAACAAGCCCCACGTGCGTGGTATGAGCATCTTACTGAGTTGTTGCAAGATCGTGGGTTCGAAATTGGGAAAATCGACCCCACTCTTTTTACTAAGAAGGTCAAAGGGGAGTTGTTTGTATGCCAACTATATATTGATGATATTATCTTTGGTTCCCCTAACAAAGCTTTCAATGAGGAATTTGCCGCTCTCATGACCTCATAGTTCAAGATGTCTATGATGGGAGAGTTGAAGTTCTTTCTCGGGTTTGAAATCAAGAAAAGAAGAGAAGGAACCTTCATCAACCAAGCCAAATACACTCAAGACATGCTCAAGAGATTCAAGCTAAGTGCTGTCAAGCCGGCTTCCACTCCAATGCCCGTCAAATGCCAACTTGACATAGATCCCAATGGTAAAGCGATGGATCAAAAGGTATATCGCTCCATGATTGGCTCCTTGCTTTACTTTTGTGCATCTAGACCGGATATCATGTTGAGTGTGGGAATTTGTGCACGGTTTCAAGCCGCACCTAAGGAAAGCCACTTTGTGGCGGTCAAGCGAATCTCTCGATATTTGGCTCATACCCTGAACTTTGGCTTATGGTACGCAAGAGGAGCCAACTTCGAACTCTTGGGCTATTCAGACTCAGATTGGGCGGGAGACAAAGTGGATAGGAAGTCCACCTCCGGAGGGTGCCAATTTCTTGGTTGCTCTTTGGTGAGTTGGTCTTCTAAGAAGCAAAGTTGTGTATCCCTCTTGTCCACCGAAGCGGAGTATGTGGCTGCCGGTAGTTGTTGTGCTCAACTTCTATGGATGAGGCAAACTTTGAAGGATTACGGTGTCACTTGTGATGAAGTGCCTCTTTGGTGTGACAATGAAAGTGCCATCAAGATCTCTCTCAACCCGGTGCAACACTTCAAGACGAAGCATATTGAGATTCGGTATCACTTCATCTGGGATCACATTAGGCAAGGGGAGATCAAGCTCAAGTATGTCAACACTCATGATAACCTTGCAGATATTTTCATGAAGCCCTTGGAGATTTCACGAGTTAAGGCATGAGCTAAATATCATTGATTCGAGCAATATAGCTTGAACCCCTGCACACCCCACCATACTCAACTTGATATCTTGTTTAGGTGTAGGCATGGACATAGGGGGAGTGTTGTTCTCTCAATGAACTCTCCCTCCCCCCATTATGCATAAATTGATCAACTCTTTCACATTAGCCATTTTTGATGGTATTTGTGCTTCAAAGACGAGTTTTGGTCATGGGCCCAAGGATAATTCTTCACGGTGCCATACGAGTTGACTCATACATAGGTGGCTCCGGCCACCGCCCTCTCTTCTTGAGAGTCTTGTTTCGTGTTTTGGTCTTTGTTGTCTTTTGCCTTTGTTTGAGCCGTGTTTGTGTTTGTATTGCCTCGCGTGCTAGCTCTTGGTGTGTCCGTTTGCGTGAAGGTTGCGTTGCAAAGGCTGTTTTCCTCTCTTTTTTGCGAAACTTGCATTTTCTTAGGTCTACGGTACTACAGTGGTTTGCCACGGTACTACCGCAGGAGCTGCGCACAGTACTACCGCAACCAGCACGGTAGTAATTTTTTACTGTCGCTGGTCGAGCGGTACTACCACCCAGCGTGCGGTACTTCCGCCGGGGTGGTACTACCGCAATGACGCATAGTACTACCGCACAGTCATGAGCGTGTGGGGGTTAAGAGCGGGCAGGGGGAGTTCTAACTCCCCCATACCCATTCAACTCCTTTTCCCCACGACATCTCTCTCTCTCCTACCCAAGAACGGTGCCGGAGGACCTCACCGGATCTCCATCTCCGGCCACTCTCCTCGCATTCCGACCGGTGGGATCGTTCCCCACCTCGCCCTCTTGCCATGGACCAAGGTTTTCCCCAAATCCCTCGCTTTTTGCTTCGTTGTCTTGTCTCTAGGTTTTTGGGGAGATGCATGTGTTCTTGAGATTTTAGGCCAAATCTGTGCAAGAGTAGGGTGTAGGAGAGTCATATTGCAGTAGAGATGCTATTTGGACTATTGCTACTCGGTAGTTTGATCAACCGTAGTACCGCTCCATTGTTGCGGCGTTTTGGATCCGATCCTGTTTGGATCTGAACTCGAGCGGTACTACCGCTCTCGCCGTGTTCGCCTCGTACGGTACTACCACTCCCCCAGAGCGGTACTAACGCGCGCGGCACAGAAGTAAAATTTTACTTCTGCTCTAGGCGCAGTATACTACCATGCCGTCCTAGCGCGGTACTACCGCGGCTAGAGCAGCAGTAAAATTTTAGTTCTGCACCATGGAGTTGTACTACCGCTGACTTCAAACCTTCCTCGTAGCCACTACCCAATGTTATTTCTACTTGTTTCATTTGTTTTCATTGTGGTCTTTGCATTGATCCTTCTCGCTTCTTTTGCATGTTCTTGTGTTGTGTGCTTAGGTGGTGGCTCGGGTTCCATTGTCAGTCGGTTGAACCCTGTCCGTGACACGGGCTCGAAGCGCCTGCGCAACCAAGATGAAGCTCCAGATGGCTCCAATGCCTCCCAACGTAGAACCAAGCACACCACCACCAAGCTCAAGGAGCCCACAATGGGCATGGATGAGATACCACTGGCTGAATTTATCACTCGAAGGAAGATCAACCCCTATGTGAATCCTTGTGCAAACTTCAGAGGGAATGTTTTGTTCTGGACCAAGCAGCAGAAGCTTATCTATCTGGATGTGATCAAGGCCAAGCAGAACATCTACATGGACGTGCACTGGATTGACATGAATCACATGAGGCAGGATAAGCACCATCTGACTACTTTGGTGAGGCTTTGGACCTGGTGGAGCAATTTTGGCATTGAGCACATGCTTACATTTCACCTGGACTTTGACCCAAAGATTGTGGCTCAGTTCTTCACTTCGGCCCACTTCCATTTTGATGAGGCAAGGTCCATGACCAGGCCCGTATGGGAGACATGTGCATGGTGTTCTACTGCACAGGGCCCCCGATTTTGCATGTGATAGCAACACTACTAATCAATACAATTGACCAACTACTGGTGGGTAGTACTAGTACTCTTGCTAAGCTTGGGGACTGTGCGAGAGTAATTCCCAGCCCATCTCGAGCACGACTCCTCCTTCCCAAAGGACTCTCTTCTTCATTTTCTCTTCAACTTCCAGCTCAAATGTAACGGCTTGACAGATACATCCCTTCCTCTTCCAATAATCCAAGCTGCTGATGTTACTCCGTGGATTAATTCCTTCGCACTTTCTCGAAAACAAATCTGTTCGTCTAGTGAATCAAGTTCGAACAGGTATGTTCCACCCTCAACACACCATCTGTTTATTCGATGTTTTCTTCGGAATTCTCATATCTCTTCTCTTACCTTGCACCTTGATAATTTGGGTGCCCGATTGGAGTTCTAACCTAGGACCTGAACTGGACTATCGAGTGACACGCTACTGCAAATCCCAAATAGATCAAAGATTGTTTATCCTTCTTTTTCCAATGTTCTGCTTTTAATACTACTCCCAAACAAGACATAGTATTGCCTCTTAGTTTTCTTATGAGATGTAGTTCATCAAACGTTTGTACTGCCAACATGAAATATATTATAATTTTTTGTAATATGTGTTTACCTAAATTCCTTTCCTAATAATATTTTTTCCTAATTTCCAATGCTATCGAGGGCCTAATATTTGATTTCGTACCGGGCCCCAGTTTTCATGGGTACGGCCCTGTCCATGACCTGGATGACCAATGGACAACAGATGACTGCTAAGTGGAAGGACTTCATGGATTTGCTTTAGGTTCCTGATGAGGGGCTCGACACGCCCCTTGGTGTTCGCCCTCATGCCAACCCCGAGTCAGCGAACAAGAACAAGCTTCAGCCCTTCTTTGTTGAGAAGACACTTCCCCGTAAGAAGAAGGCATGGGTGCTGAACTCTTTCCTTGACATCGTGCATCGGATCTTCCGCAACTCCCTCTTTCCGTGCATCGGTGACAAGGATAAGGTGCATGCCTATCTTGTGGATATGATGCTCATTTGTGAGGAGGCGCGTCATGCTCAGACGCAACCACTTGATGTCTCACATATCATGTGGTGCGAGCTACAGTTTGCGGTGTTCAACCGTAAGGTCCTCGTCTATGGACCTTACATGTTTCTTTTGATCACAAAGACTTGGGAGAAGCTCTATCCCGATGATGAGTTTGTTGCCCCCGACTGGATTCGGCATGAGCCCATCAAGCTCCGCATCAAGAGCCAATGGGCTAACACCACTACCAGTGCTGAAGCAGAGGCTGCCAAGATGGATGTGGATGAGGATGAGATCGAGGAGGAAGCGGATGAGGACAGTTTTGATGGGTACACTCCTCCCTCTACTGAGCCCTCTTGGACTAAGAAGCTGAAGAAGAAGATGAAGGCTATGTTATGCATGCAGGCCCAGGGGCAGTACAGGACCCATGTTGCCTCCAAGGAGAGCCGCCAGCGCGATAAGAAGATATTAAGGACCTTTGGCGAGATTGTGCATAGTGGCTCAGAGGAAATCATCACTCCGGAGGCTGCTGGATAATAGCGAGGGGTATCGATGGGCCAGTCGAGGAGGAGACCATTCAGCTGCCGAGGCCCGATGAGGAGTCGTTTTCAGCCTGAGCAACCACCTGTGTCGTAGGTGTCCTCTCTGCCTTTTGGTGTCTCGATGCCAAAGGGGGAGAGAGTGTAGGATTTGCGCGTCTTGTGTCGTGTGTTTAGCTTTGTCGCTTTGCTTTCTGTCTGTTGAACCTCGTTTGCTTTGGTTTGGTTGGTGCTCGTAAGACCAAGTTCTCTATCATATGGTGTAAGACATATGCACTCTAGCATATCTTATTGTGTTTTTGCTTAAGTAATTCGTGAGCCTATGCTATCTTGTGCCCTTCTCTTTATGATCATATTCATTATCTTGCCTACTTGCTTAGTGTTAGTTATATTGTTGCAAGAGATGCCTTATCTATAAAATATAGGGGGAGTGCTGATCCTAGTATGTGTGTTGTGCAGTCCAAAGCACTTCTCTAGAGTGCACACATCTAGGGGGAGCCCGTCTATATTTTATAGATGGTGGGTTTGTCATTGTTTCATTTTATATCCCTATATGCAAATCCCGTATTGTCATCAATCCACCAAAAAGGGGGAGATGGTAAGGGCATATTTACCCCTCAGTAGTTTTGGTGATTGATGACAATGCTTTTGCGGACTAATCATTTGCGTTGAGCATTTCAGATATATCATGTCTAAACACAAGACGATTTGGTGCCCCTCGGAGACTATTGAAGACGGCGCTTCTCTACGTTTCTTTTCGGTGGATTTGAGTCGTAGGAAAGCCGTGCTATTAAGAGGGGGTCCGCGTTGGAAAGGTTTGGGTGGAATCACACGTCACGTTTGTTCCTTTTTGCAGCACCTTTCCTTTGGCTCTTTGGAGCATCCTCCGTCTCTCCGTGTCTCTGCAAAATGAAGGACTCCTAATGTTGTTGAATCGAGGCGGGCGTACCGCTTGCTCTCGAGCGGTACTACTGCAGCCCATCTTGATAATACTGGGCTCCAAAGACGGTAGTACCGTAGGTGCTCACGGTTGTACCGCTCCTTAGGAGCGGTAGTACCGTGGCCTCAGGCCAGCCACGGCTACTCGAGCGGTAGTAGGGGCAGATGTAATTTTTTACATCCGCGCCCTACGCGGTAGTGTCGCGCCATGGGCGCAGTAGTACTGTGAGCTCTGGCCAGGCACAACAGCATGAGCGGAAGTAGGGGCAGATGTAATTTTTTACATCTGCACCCTACACGGTAGTACCGCTCCAGGCTTGCGGTAGTACCGTATCGGATTTTGCATAGATCAAAACTCAGCAGAAGTAGTCACGGATGTCATTTTTTATGTCTGTGCCTTCTCAGCCTAGACTATGCCTGCCTTGCAGTAGTACCGCAAGGGGGCGCGGTAGTACCACGCCAGCGGTTCTACCCGCTCCCTGTCTGAGCACATCAGGACTAGTCTTGGCCCCTGCCGTGCCAGCGGTAGTACCGTAGGCCCTTGCGGTAGTACCGCTTGTATGCTGCAGTAGTACCGCGTGTCCCTTGACTATAAAAGGGTGTCCTCTTTCCCGAGTTGACCACCTCTTCCACCCCTAAGCTCCATTGATGCTCTAAGCTCCATTTTCACCCGATCTCTCTCCCTAGCCAATCAAACTTGTTGATTCTCTAGGGATTTGTTGAGAAGGCCTCGATCTACACTTCCACCAAGAGAAATTTGATTCCCCCCACTAATCCCTTGCGGATCTTGTTACTCTTGGTTGTTTGAGAAGCCTAGATGGTTGAGGTCACCGCGGAGCCATAGTCCATTGTGGTGAAGCTTCGTGGTGTCGTTGGGAGCCCCCAATTAAGTTGTGGAGATTGTCCCAACCTTCTTTGTAAAGGTTCGGTCGCCGCTTCCAAGGGCACCCAATAGTGGAATCACAGCATCTCACATTGTGTGAGGGCATGAGGAGAATATGGTGGCCCTAGT
Source organism: Aegilops speltoides (assembly GCA_021437245.1). Lineage (NCBI taxonomy): Eukaryota > Viridiplantae > Streptophyta > Magnoliopsida > Poales > Poaceae > Aegilops > Aegilops speltoides. The sequence goes on from CM038141.1 coordinate 266,725,270, forward strand.
GGCTTCTTGGGGAGCATTGTGCCTCCACACCGCTCCAACGGAGACGTACTTCCCTTCAAAGGGAAGGAACTTTGGTAACAAATCCTTGTCTCCAGGTTCCACTCTTGGTTATCTCTTACCTTTACTTGTGCAAGCTATATTGTGTTATATCCTTTGCTTACTCGTGTGCTTATTGTTGTTGCATCATATAGGTTGCTCACCTAGTTGCATATCTAGACAGCCTACTTTGATGCAAAGTTTAATTTGGTAAAGAAAAGCAAAAAGAAAATTGTTAGTTGCCTATTCACCCCTGATACGTCTCCAACGTATCTATAATTTTTGATTGCTCCATGCTACTTTATCTACTGTTTTGGACTATATTGGGCTTTATTTTCCACTTTTATATTATTTTTGGGACTAACCTATTAACCGGAGGCCCAGCCTAGAATTGCTGTTTTTTTGCCTATTTTAGTATTTCGAAGAAACGGAATATCAAACGGAGTCCAAACGGAATGAAACCTTCGGGAACGTGATTTTCTAACCGAACGTGATCCAGGAGACTTGGACCCTACTCCAAGAAGCTTCCGAGGAGGTCACGAGGGTGGAGTGATGGATTCATGTACCTAGGGTAGGGTCATAGGCCTGACCTAAACGTCCTACCCAAGGGTACTCACAGAAGAGATCATCTTCCAGTCGACCAAAGAAGAATTCACTCGACCAGACTGGAAGCACTCGACCATGGAAGACCCGCTCGACCATGAAGACTCACTCGACCACCGAAGGTCGAGGACACTCCATGATCTGCGGTTTATTATTGAATAGACTTAATGATAGTTAAGACACCTTATGAGGCGTTACAAGAACCCCCTAGCTTAATGTACTTTAATCCCTCCATTATGTGGGCTGGCTGGGGTCTGGCGCACTCTATATAAGCCACCCCCTCCACGGTAGAAGGGTTCAGATTCTTGTAATACTCATACTCATAATCCACTCGACCGCCTCGGGGCTCCGAGGGCGTGGGGCTATTACTTCCTCAGAAGGGCTGAACTCGTACATCCCTTGTCACCACAACTGCTCCATAGCTAGGACATCGCCTCTCCTAACCTACCCCTACTTCTCTTGTCGGACTTAGAACCACGACGGTTGGCGCCCACCGTGGGGCGGTGTTTTAGCGATTTGTGGAGGTTGCAGACTTCGAGTACCTTCATCATGATGACTTCGGAGTTTTGGAGTGCGGGGCACGAGATCCGTCTCGGTGCTCTCACTTTGTCGCCGACGACTCCGCATGGCTCGAGGCCCCTCTTGACATCGAGGCGCTCCCGTCCGTGAGCGGCGCGACTTCGTGCATGTGTTCGCGGCGTTTTGCTGCGGCAACCGTCGACTCCGTGTCGGTCGACTCCTTATCGATCGCCGCCGGTCTCCCACCAGCATAAGCGCTCTGGTAGGTCGAGGCTTCAGCGGTGGGTGAAGCACGCGGTGGCTCGCCAGACAGCCACCGCCCAAGTTCTGATTATTGAGCCCGACGAATCTCTACTACTGTTCGATCATCGGTAGACCGTAGAGAGATCGCATCCGAGTGTGATAGCGGTGATCCGTGGCGGAGGTCCTCATGGTCGGCGGCCCTCACAGTCCTCCGGCCATGCAGCGGCGGGCCGCCGGGAGGTGACCCGTGCAAGAACACGAGGAGTACCAGCCCGAGACACTCGACTCTCTGAGAGAAGAGCTTCGTCGTAGGAACATGGATGCACTACATACTCCCATCGCGGAGAGACCCACGAGGCTCGTGCCTTGGAGGAAGCACGTTTGGCCAATGTGGTGGCGCGCTCGTTTGGAGAATCTTCAGAAAGCACTCGGCGAACAGCAGCAACGACTCCACGAATCCGGTCGGCGTCGGCTTTTCCGCCGACCCGTATACCGCCGCCAATTCAAATTTAGCAACTGCAACCCGTATAGCGAAATCTATTCAGCCGTCCCCACGGAAGCTGGAAGAGGCTTGCAGCGGATCGAGATTTACTCCGGCGGCGGTAATCAAAACTCAGCCGTGTCGCGATCGCGCAGCAACAGATTCACACCCGATCCATCGCTGCGAACATCGTCTGATCGGCTCCAGACCCAGATCGCCTCCGCGGCGGGAAGGGCGCGACAACCGGCGCGAGCAGCTCGGAGACCGTTCCGACCGAGATGACAGCGTCGAATGCCCTTTCCTCTCGAGGAAGGGTCATCGCTCCTCGGCGGCAAGATGACGAGCAACGATTCGATGCAGGCGAAGGGTTCGGTCGACCCCGAGAACCGGGCTTTGATCGCGATCCATTATCGTGCAAGGCTTGGTCGACCGAACGAGCTCATCGAGGAGGACCGAGAGAGATGCACCCACCAGCGATCGAGTGCGTCTCGGTCGGAGTGTTTTAGTAGGGCTATCGAGCGCGATCATCCCCCAATTTCAGGTTGGCGGCGAGTCTGCAAGTTCCTTTGGGAATCTAAGCACTGAAACCTGGCTCAAGATTACCGAGTGGCTGTTCAGATTGGTGGAGGAATGATGAGGTGGCCATGAAACATTGCCCCTCATGTTGGAAGGTTACGCAAGAGCATGGTTGAGTCAATTACCTCACAAAGCAGATATACACTTGGGAAGATTTATCCAGAGTGTTTGTCGGACTTCAAGGGACTTGCAAGCGACCGGCTGGTTTGACGGAATCGCAAGTTTGTGTGCGAAGACCAGCGAAACTCTCCGAGAGTACATCCAGAGATGGATTACCTTACACATCTTGTGGAAAATGTGTCCGACCATCGAGCGGTTTGCCTTCAAGGCGGCGTCAAAAGCAGAGAATTGAGTCTGAAGTTCGGTCGAACCGGGACATGACCACAGAGTCGAATGATGGAGATTGCTAGCAAATATGCTAACGGCGAAGAAGAAGACCGACTCGGCGGCAAGTACAAGCCGAGCCACGGAGAAGGGCAATTCGAGTCGGAAGCAGAAACGCAAAGCCGAGCCAGCAGCTCCTGGAGAGGCCTTGGCCGTCACTCAAGGGAAGTTCAAGGGGAAACCTAAAGGATCCTGGAATCCGAAGAAAGTGAAAGATAAGGAAGGAAGCGACGTGATGGATATGCCCCGCCATATTCACACGAAGAAGGATGAAGAGGGCAACATTATTTACCCGGCACACCACTGCCAATGTCGACTCTGATCCAGCGGTTTGGGCAAACAGTCTAAGGACAAGGAGAAGGAGCGGACAAGGCCGGAGACAAAGAGGACGGTGAGGAGGAATACCGCATGTCAACTCCACTCGATGATCTTCGCGGATGTGGAAAGCAAAAGTCGTCAAAGTCATCAATCGGGAGGTGAATATGGTTGCCCCAGTTAAGCCAAGTTATGTGAAGTGGTCCCAGACACCCATCACATTCGACCAATCGATCACCGACTCACATTGCCACCTGGGCGGCAAGCGTTAGTGGTCGATCCAATTGTCGAAGGCACTCGGCCGACAAAAGTCTTGATGGATGGTGGTAGTGGGCTGAATTTGTTATATCGCGGATACCTTGAAAGGGATGGGCATTCCGATGTCGATTGGCGCCAACAATATGAGTTTCCACGGTGTTATACCGGGAAGAAGGCCAACTCACTCGGCGGATCATACGGATGTGGTTTTAGCGATTCCAAACACTTCCGCAAAGAAAAGTTGACCTTTGAGGTTGTGGATTTTCAGAGTGCATACCATGCCATTTTGGGAGGCCGCCTCGCATCGATTCATGGCCCGACCATGCTCGTGTACCTCAAGCTGAAGATGCGGGGCCCAAGGGGTGATCACTTGTCACGGGGATCGGAAGAAGGCGGAAGAGTGCTTTGAAGGGCTCAAAGATTGCCGACTCCCAAGTGTCGTGATCGAATTCGACGGGTACATGCAAAAGCAGATCCGAGTGATTTGCTGCGATCTAAGAAGCCAGCCATAGAGTCTGCATTCAAGTCGTCTGGAGAAACAAAGCCCGTCCATATTCATCCGACTGACCCCGATGCAGCTCCAACCCACATATCCACAACACTCGACTCGAAATAGGAAGAAGCGCTCATCCAGTTCCTCCGTGAGAACTGGGACATCTTTGCATGGAAGCGGTGACATGCGGGTGTTCGAGGCGGCTGAGCATCGCCTTCAGTCGACAAGTCAAATAAACCAATAAAGAGCATCTGCGACGGTCCGCCGTCGAAGAGAAAAGCTATTGGGGAAGAAGTGGCTCATTGTTGTGACAGCAGGATTTATCCGAGAGATTTACCACTCAGTGGCTCGCTAATGTTGTCATGGTCCCCAAGAAGGACGACTCACTCCGCATGTGCATTGATTTTAAGCACATTAATCGGGCCTGCCGAAGGATCATTTTCCTCTCCCGCATCGATCAAATTGTAGACTTCGACCGCGGGGTGTGAGAGGTTGTCTTTTCTAGATCGTATTCGGGTATCATCGATCCGTCTGTATGGACCCGACGAAATAAAACAGCTTTCATCACTCCATTCGGTGCTTCGCTATATCACCATGCCCTTGGCCTCAAGAATGCGGAGCCACATTTATGCGAATGATTGAAGTGTCTTCTCACTCGGATCGGTCGGAATGTGGGCGTATATGGATGATATCGCCGTTAAGTCGCGAAAAGGTTCCGACCTGCTCGCGACCTCGTCGAAACATTTGCCAACCTCCGAAGATGCGATATCAAGCTCAATCCGTCCAAGTGCACATTCGGAGTTCTGGTGGAAAATTACTCGGTTTTCGTTTCGAGCGAGGAATCGGCGCTAACCCGAAGAAGATCGGCACTATTCTCCGAATGAAACGCCCCGTCGAGTGCCGGCGTCGAGCTTCTTGGATGCTTGGCGCTTTAAGTCGATTCATCTCACGACTCGGTGAAAAGGCATTACCTCTCTACCGATGATGAAGAAGGCCGACGAGTTCGAGTGGACTCGGAAGTCGATGCAGCGTTGCGAGCTAAAAGCTCGCTTTCCACCCAGCCGGTGCTTCTTGCTCCAATCAGCAAAGAGCCTCTGTTGCTTTACATTGCAGCCACTAGACAAGTTGTCGATTCACGTGCTTACGGTCGGCGGGAAGAGGAAGGAAAGGCCTTCAAAGTTCAGCGCCGGTGTATTATTTATCCGAAGTTTTGACTCCATCCAGCGAGAGATACCCTCATTATCGAAGCTTGTGTATGGTATATACATGACCACAAAGAAGGTTGCTCATTATTTCTCGATCATTCTGTCACGATCGTCGTGACGCTCCTTATCGAGAGATCTTGCATAACGAGACGCATGGCCGGTCGAGTGGCGAAGTGGGCGATTGAACTTCTTCCCTTGATATCAAATTCGAGGCAAAAAAGCCATTAAGTCCCGTGCTATAGCGGATTTCTGGCGAGTGGATTGAACAACAACAACCGATCGAAGTTCACTCGGAGCATTGGACCATGTTCTTTGACGGCTCCAAGATGTTGAATGGTTACGGTCTTTGGGGTTGTTCTAGTTTCCCCGGAGGAGATAAGCTTAAGTATGTGCTCGATTCACTTTGATTCCTCCAACAATGAGGTAGAATATGAAGCCCTTTTATATGGATTGCGCATGGCCATCTCACTCGGCGTCCGTCGCTCGATGGTTTATGGCGACTCAGATTTAGTGGTCAATCAAGTGATGAAGGAGTGGGGCGTGAGAAGCCTAGCTATATTGGATCTTGCAATGCGATGAGGAAGCTGGAAAAAGAAGTTTGAGGGTTGGAGCTCCATCACATCCCCGATTGAAAAATCGAGCGCAGATGATCTGGCGAAGATAGGGTCCAAGAGGAAGCCATTCCGAGTGGCGTGTTTTGGAACATATACACACTCCGTCGATCAAAGAAGATCCTTACAGGAGGAAGCCCCACAACCCAAGAGCGCCACAGACCGGTGAAGTTGAGGTCCCAGCGGTGGTCGACTTGGTCATGGAGGTCTTAGTAGTTACTCGATTGGACAATTCCATACATTGCGTATATTACGAGAAAGGAACTCCCGGAGGATGAGGAAGAGGCCCGACAAATCGTCCAGTTGATCCAAAGCCTTCTTGTTATCAATGGGCGGTTATATAGAAAGCCCAGCGAGTCGGACAAAAGTGCATAACGCCGGAAGAAGGTCGAGTCATTCTCAATGATATCCACTCGGGGACTGTGGTCACCATCGTCCTCTCGGACCATTGTAGCCAAAGCATACCGAGCAGGATTTTCTTGGCCAAGAGCAAATGAGATGGCGAAAGAAATAGTGGATAAGTCGAAGGATGCGGTTCTATTCCAATATGTCACACAAGCTGCGTCGACCTTGAAGACCATTCCGCTCGTTTGGCCTTTATTTGTATGGGGGTTGGACATGGTCGGTCCCTTACTGAGCGGGTCGGAGTGGTTACACGCATGTATTGGTAGCGATCGACAAGTTCACCAAGTGGATTGAGGCTAAGCCAATCAAAAACTTGATCTTTGATCTGCGGTTTCCTTCATCGAAAGTTGGCGTTCGGTATGGAGTCCCGCACAGCATTATCACGGACAATGGGTCGAATTTTGACTCGGAAGAATTCAAGGGCTTCTGCAACTCCCAAGGCATACGAGTCGACTATGCTTCAGTCGCCCATCCACAGTCGAATGGACAGCAGAGCGAGCCAATGGATTAATCCTCAAAGTGCGAAGCCCGTTTGATCGAGATCTCAAGCATGCAGTGGAGCTTGGGTCGACGAACTTCCTTGATGCTTTTGGGTTTGCGGACCACGCCTAATCGGTCGACTGGGAGAACTCCTTTTTTCCTGGTCTATGGGGCAGAAGCGGTTTTACCGAGTGACCTCCTTCACAATGCTCCACGAATTGAACTGTATAATGAAGCAGAAGCTGAGCAAGCGCGTCAGGATGCAGTCGACCTCTTGGAAGAGGAGCGGGAAATGGCTCTGATCCGCTCGACCATTTACCAGCAAGACTTGCGCCGCCTGTACGCCAGAAATGTGAGAGGTCGAGCCTTCCAGGAAGGAGATCTGGTCCTTGGTGGATCGCGAGAAACAACATAAGCTTGCTCCCTCATGGGAAGGTCCTTCATTCTCACAAAGGTTCTCCACAATGGGGCATATCGTCTCTACAATGTCGAACACGATATCGATGAGCCCCGAGCTTGGAATGCGGATCTGCTCCGCCCGTTTTACACTTAAAGTCTTTCGCTCGGACGAATTGTAATAAAGTACTCTTGTAGCTCACGAGCTTTGAAGTAATAGTGTCATAATTCCTTCATAATTTTTGTCACTCTTTATTTTGCGTCGAGTAAAATTTTCACTTCCCCCAGTGGGTGGCTTAGGCGCGAATCCGTTCCGCCTAAGTTTTTTACAAATCCTACCGAGTGGTAAGCCAGACTTCCACTCGGAGGCTTAGCTGCAGCCCAGTGCTTGCCTAAGTTTTTTACAAATCCTACCGAGTGGTAAGCCAGACTTCCACTCGGAGGCTTAGCTGCAGCCCAGTGCTCGCCTAAGATAAAAGAAATCCTACCGAGTGGAGAGCAAACCTCCCACTCGGGGGCTTAGCTGCAGCCCAGTGCTCGCCTAAGATAAAAGAAATCCTACCGAGTGGAGAGCAGACCTCCCACTCGGGGGCTTAGCTGCAGCCAGTGCTCGCCTAAGATAAAAGAAATCCCACCGAGTGGAGAGCAAACCTCCCACTCGGGGCTTAGCTACAACCCGTGCTGCGCCTAAGATAAAAGAAATCCTACCGAGTGGAGAGCAAACCTCCCACTCGGGGCTTAACTGCAGCCCAGTGCTCGCCTAAGATAAAAAGAAATCCCACCGAGTGGAGAGCAAACCTCTCACTCGGGGCTTAGCTACAACCAGTGCTGCCTAAGATAAAAGAAATCCCACCGAGTGGAGAGCAGACCTCCCACTCGGGGCTTAGCTACAGCCAGTGCTCGCCTAAGTTATTAAAATCCTACCGAGTGGTAAGTCGACTTCCACTCGGAGGCTTAGCTGCAGCCAGTGCTCGCCTAAGGAATAAGTCGATTGCGATAAGTGCTTCATTGTCAACCTGCAAAGAGCAATTCAAGCCGAGAGCAATCATTTTCAAAAATCAATCTAAATTTAGGTCGACACCTAAAGTAACCGAGAGTGCTCGGGCACTAAGCACATTAAAGTTTTATCGGTTACAACTTCACTCGACATTCGAGGCAAATTTAAGGTCAAGGAAAGTTTTTACCCCTCACGTGGAGGGCTGGATGGAACAACGAACTTCGTCAAGATCAATCCCGTCGGCGATCCGCGTGGCAGCAGCAATGAAAGTCTCCATGAAGGTCTGAAGTCGTGCTTTTTGGTGTTGGCCACTCGAGAGCCGCCACTTGTCTTCTCGGGCTTCCTTGCAATGGACTCGCGCCGGACCGCGAGCAACGTCCGCACCACACCGAGCGAAGATTTCTTCCACTCTTGTACTCGGCGGGGCGGCGTTGATCGAGCCATCGGTGATTCAAGGTCATTCTGAATCTGTCTCCTTGGGCGAGGCGTCGAGTCGATGCGGGGCGTAGCAACCTTGATCTGGCGAGATAATCCTACAACAGCGGCAACACGAGACTCCAATCGGAAGATGTTCATAGCAGTTTCATCATTCACCGGGAATTGGCGGGTCAAGGTTCGTCTCGGTGGCTGGTTTCTTCTTCAAAGTTGCGGCGAACTCTGCGAGACAAAGTCGAATCGGGAAAAGCGATCAGTGGAAACATAACAGTTGGGAGAATTGGTCGTGAAAGAAAGTTACCTTGAGCTTAAGGAACAATTCCTTAGCGAGACCACTCAAGAAGCTTTCCAGCTCGTTCCTCTTCCCAGCCAGTTGGAGGATCTTATCGGTCAGGTTCTTTTTGTCAGCCTTCATTCGCTCAGCATCCTTGCCGGCAGCGGCCAGAGCAGCCTTCAGATCGGCGTTTTCCTGTTCGAGCTTGGCAACTGAGGCCAGTTTTTCATCAGCAAGCTTGATCTTTTCAGACAGCTCAAGCTCCTTCTTCCTTTGAGCTTCCCTCACCTTGCCTGTAAATTGCAACAAAGTCAAAATTGAAGCAAGTGGGAGGAGGAAAGAGTCGTCGAAATCTCACCAAACATACCTTTGGTCTCCTCCTTCGCCTTTGTCAGGTTCTCCTGCACCAGTTTTAAGTCCAACTCGAGCTGAATATGCTTCTGCTCCAGTTCAGTATAGCGTGCCGCAAGATCACAAGATTTCTACGAAGTGTCAGTTGCAAAAATATCAGAGATAATTCTCTTCCGAGTGAATAAAGAGGAATTGTGCGTTTCTAAGACTACAGTCGAATGCAAGCATTCAACCGTAGTCTCGGGGACTACACCCAGTGGGTGCACTCAGCGTGCCCCCACTGGTCTTATTCAAGACAGAGTCGACCAGTCGACCAGTTAAAAAGCGAGTCGACCAGTCGACCAGTTTCATTCTTAGTAAGCCTATGGTAGAGTCGACCAGTCGACCAACACAAAAAAAAAAATCGACCAGTCGACCAATGCTTCTTCAGACTGTAATCAATCGCGGCGATCGACTACGATCTCGGGGACTACACCGGTGGGTGCACTCAGCGTGCCCCACCGGTTTGGCTACATGCATTCCATTAGGATCTTGATAAACATCTACTTAGTAAGCCTAAGACCATTGCCCGTGATCGACCTTAACAGGGGACTACACCGGGTGGTGCACTCAGCGATGCCCCGCTAACAAGAAGTTTTATCGACACACCCGGTGGGTGATTGCTATTGCTACAAATTTGAGAAAGAAAAGTTTGATAGCATATCCTAACAGCAATGTGGTGGTCGACTAACTCAACATTACTCACGAAGGCGGTGGCGTAAGAAGCTGCTTGGCTCGCTTCGGCGATCTTCACTGTTCCATCATGATCCACTGCTGACGGATCGCCTCTTTAGCGACATCAGCCTGGTCCTCCGGGACATGGTGCGTGGTGAAGATCGAAGGCTGTCGGCACTTTCGGCGAAGTGGGTCGGGCACTTTCGTCAGCGGATTTGCAAAAGATACGATGTGTCGAGTGCCGACTTCCCTTCCGTCCACGATGGTCTCGGCGCCGTCGCACCTTGGGTTTCTCTGCCCGGCGGATGCCTTCCTGCTCCTCCTAGCCCTTTGTGGCTCCTCATCCTCATCATCATCATCGGGAGAGTGATGATATTATCGGTGGAGCTTGAGAAAAGAGTTAAGATCAGGAATTTTGAGTCGATCAACTAAGGACAAGAATTAAGGATATAATACCAGATTTGAGGTGGCGGCATCCTCCATCTCATGGTCTTCAGCCTGGCTGAGGTTTGGAGGTCGCAGCTGAAAATCCAAAGAATCGATCGACCGACTCAAAGTACCAATCAGAGACAAAATTTGTATAGAACAAGAAGATTTAAACAAGATATTTACCACGAGATGGTGGGGATGGACACTTTCATCTTTGGCGAGAGGCTTGGTTGTCCTCGGCGGAACTACCTTCGGTTGCTTGGCGCCTTCTCGATCGGCACGGAGAAAGCGGTCCGAGGCGCTTGGTCGATCATGAAGCGATCGCGACTCCTACAGCGTTCACCGAAGGGTCGTGCACAAGCTTTGACCGCCTTTCCAAGCGCTGTGGTGCGACTTCCTCCTCCTCATCCTCGTCGTCCTCGTCGTCCTCGTCATCATCATCATCGTCGTAAATGCGTCTCCTGCGTCATCTGAATTCCACTCCTCCTGGCTCTCACCTCCACCGGCTTCCCCTCCTCGGTCGAATTTGGCGCCGTTGGGCATTGAGTATAGCTCTGTGAGGGCACTGGAAGTATCAAAGCGAGTTCGATCGACCAAATTCTGAAGCACACTCGACATACATGCAACGAGAAAATAGAACAAGTGTACCTTATGCGGAACATTGTCACGATCAAGCGGAGAAATCCTCCGGGATCCGCGAGATTGTCCTTGTTTCCGTGATTGAGGTCAGCCATCTTTCCACTACGGCATCGTCGATTGCCTCCGGGTGGGCGAGTTTCATCTTGATGCCGCAATACAACCACATCTGATGACTCGGGCTCAAGGGGCTGGATTAGCCTTGAAGGAAAACTTCCAGAGATCCATGCCGATCCTCCGTCTCTAACCAGCTGCACCACCGGTCCATCAGCATCTTCACTTCAGCCCTTTCTTGAGGGCGACCTTGAGGAGGAGGGCACATTCACTCGACTCATGGTGAATTTCGGGAGGCGGTCGATCGCCCCCGGCGTCGTCTCGTTCCGACAATAGAACCAGGTCGATTGCCAACCCCTAACCGACTCGGGAAAATGCATAGCTGGAAAAGTGCTTTTGCTCCTCAAGCTGGACTCCTAAACCACCACACATCTGGACCACTTGGGTCTTCTCGTCACTGGGGCTTGCTTTCTTCCACGGTCTGAGGCGACATGTGAAGATGTACTTGAACAAGCCCGGTCGCGATCGACAGCCCGAAGTTCTCGCACATAGATACAAACGCAAGGTATGCGATGGAGTTTGGAGTGAAATGGTGGAGCTGAGCTCGAAGAAATTCAGAAAACCTCGAAAGAACACACTCGGTGGCAGCGAAAAACCTCGGTCGACATGGGTGGCCAAAAGCACGCACTCACCCTCTTACGGTTGAGGCTGCCATTCCCGCCAGAAGTCTCGCGGCGTTGTGAGGAATCAATCCGTCGTTAGCCATATCAAGGAGATCCTTCTCCACGATCGTCGGCGGATCCATCCCCTGGACCCACCTTTGGCAGCTTGGATCTCGACGAAGAACCACCGCGACCGGTGGATCTCCCTCGCCTTCTCGGCGCCGACGCTTTCTCCGCCACCGACGCTTTCGCGCGCTCCAGCATCATCGTCTTCTCTTTGCCCATGGCGCCCGGCGAATGCGCAAGGAGAGACGGCAAGGAGCAGCAGCGGAGGTGGAGAGCGGAGACGGAGAGAACGGAGGAGAAAGAACAAGGTCTCAGACACGAGCCTCCGGAGTTACATTTATAGCATCCTTCCGAGTGGATGACATGTGGACCAAGCGATCAATCATATCGGCGGCCTTTTCGCGATCGTGGCGGAGAAAGCGGCGCGAAAATCGAGCGCCTATTACGTCCCATCCAAGCGCCATGATCTGTTCCGTTTAGCGCTTCCCCAAATTTCATATCCCGCGAGATCCGCGGACGACGGATCGATCATCAAGTGCGAGATCTCCTGCGATCCGTTACTCAAATATAGCAAAGAAAGTCACTTTCGGTGAAGAACAAGAATGGATCAAGTCGATTGAAGGAAAGTTTCTTGTTACCAACAAAGAAGATCTTGATCCAAGACAACATGTAGCGAATGCAAAAGCGATGGAAACAACGTCAACTCCTCCTTCACTCAAGCCTCAATCCATTCGGGGCTAATGATGGATTCATGTACCTAGGGTAGGGTCATAGGCCTGACCTAAACGTCCTACCAAAGGGTACTCACGAGAAGAGATCATCTTCGATCGACCAAAGAAGAATTCACTCGACGGTGGAAGCACTTTCGACCATGGAAGACCCGCTCGACCATGAAGACTCACTCGACCACCGAAGGTCGAGGACACTCCATGATCAACGGTTTATTATTGAATAGACTTAATGATAGTTAAGACACCTTATGAGGCGTTACAGTAACCCCCTAGCTTAATGTACTTTAATCCCTCCATTATGTGGGCTGGCTGGGGTCTGGCGCACTCTATATAAGCCACCCCCCCACGGGTAGAAGGGTTCAGATTCTTGTAATACTCATACTCATAATCCACTCGACCGCCTCGGGGCTCCGAGGCGTGGGGCTATTACTTCCTCAGAAGGGCTGAACTCGTACATCCCTTGTCACCACAAGCGCTTCATAGCTAGGACATCGCCTCTCCCTAACCTACCCCTACTTCTACTGTCAGACTTAGAACCACGACATGGAGGGCGCGCCCTCCCCTTGGGCACGCCCCCTACCTCGTGGGCCCCTCGGAGCTCCACCGACGTACTCCTTCCTCCTATATATACCTCGTATCCCCGTATGATCGAGCAGGGCCAAAACCTAATTCCACCGCCGCAACCTTCAGATCCACGAGATCCCATCTTGGGGCCTGTTTGAGCTCACGAGGGAGGCATCCACCACGGAGGGCTTCTACATCATCACCATAGCCCTTCCGATGAAGTGTGAGTAGTTTACTTCAGACCTTGGGTCCATAGCTAGTAGCTAGATGGCTTCTTCTCTCTTTTGGATCTCAATACAATGTTCTCCCCTCTCGTGGAGATCTATTCGATGTAATCTTCTTTTTGCGGTGTGTTTGTTGAGACCGATGAATTGTGGGTTTATGATCCAACTTATCTATGGAAAATATTTGATTCTTCTCTGAATTCTTTTATGTATGATTGAGTTATCTTTGCAAGTCTCTTCGAATTATCCGTCTGGTTTGGCCAACTAGATTGGTAGTTCTTGCAATGGGAGAAGTGCATGGCTTTAGGTCAATCTTGCGGTGTCCTTACTCAGTGACAGAAAGAGTTGCAAGGCACGTATTGTATTGTTGCCATCGAGGATGACAAGATGTTTTTTTATCATATTGCATGAATTTATCCATCTACATCATGTCATCTTGCTTAAAGCGTCACTCTATTTTTAACTTAATACTCTAGATGCATGCTGGATAGCGGTCGATGAGTGGAGTAATAGTAGTAGATGTAGAATCGTTTCGATCTACTTGTCACGGACGTGATGCCTATATACATGATCATTGCCTAGATATACTCATAACTATGCTCAATTCATCAATTGCTCAACAGTAATTTGTTCACCCACCGTAGAATACTTATGCTCTTGAGAGAAGCCACTAGTGAAACCTATGGCCCCCAGGTCTATTCTCATCATATCAATCTATATCACTTTATTTACTTGCTTTGTTTTTACTTTGCCTTTACTTTTTACTTTGCATCTATCTATCAAAAATACCAAAAATATTATCTCTATCAGATCTCACTCTCGTAAGTGACCGTGAAGGGATTGACAACCCCTAAGCGTTGGTTGCAAGTTGCTATCGTGTTGTGCAGGTATGAGGGACTTGCGCGTGACCTTCTACGGGATTGATACCTTGGTTCTCAAAAACTGAGGGAAATACTTACGCTACTGTGCTGCATCATCCTCTCCTCTTCGGGGAAAACCAACATAAGCTCGAGGCGTAGCAAGAAGAATTTACGGCGCCGTTGCGGGGAGGCTTACGCAAAAGTCAACATACCAAGTACCCATCACAATCCCTATCTCTCGCATTACATTATTTGCCATTTGCCTCTCGTTTTCCTCTCCCCCACTTCACCCTTGCCATTTTATTCGCCCTCTCTTTCCCAATCTCCTCCTCTCTTTTCCGTTTGCCTTCCCGTTGCCATGGCCGAATCAAAAAGAACTACGGGTTTTTTCCCGAGCTCTAGTGCCTTAGACAACCCCTCTATCCTCTCTAAGCTCATAAATAATGATGCTATAGAAAGACCCACCGGGGTCTCCAATGAGAGCTTGAATAATTTTGATGAGGATGACTCTGGAATTTTTTGCTATTTACTTGATGAGTCTTTAAAAGATGCTTGGGATAGGTTACTAAGGATTCGGGCTAGTTATGTACCACAATATCAAATTGAAATTTACCTAAAAAGTTTTTATGTTGGCTTGCCCACTTCCTTCAAACAAGTTTTAGATTCCATCTTTGAAGAAGGTTTTCTTGAAGGGGATGCTATAGATACCTATGAAAGAATGAAAACTATATTTGGGCACCCCATGAATGATAAGGTTGAATCAACTACTCTCTTGTGCTTTTATCAAAATGAAATTATTAAAGAGATGAAGTCTAGTTTAGAGGCAAATTTCTGTAACGTGCTTAATCTTACTTCTTCCATCAATGGCCATGTGCTTAACTTGAATAGAAGAATGAATGCCATAGAAAGGAGATCCTCCTCTCCAAGTGCCAAAGATGGCAATACCTAGATATATCCTTGCTTTTATGCCTAGCTAGGGGCAATAAACGATAGCGCTTGTTGGGAGGCAACCCAATTTTATTTTGTGTTTTTTTGTTTTTGGTTCTGTTTAGGAATAAATAATCCATCTACCTTCTGTTTGGATGTGGTTTTATGTTTTAATTAGTGTTTGTGCCAAGTAAGACCTATAGGATAACCTACGATGATAGTTGATTTGATTCTGCTGAAAAACAGAAACCTTGCACGCACTAATTTAGTTATGATAAATCACAGAAACGTGCTTTTGTGTTGATTCTTTTTGCTGTTGATCAATAAACAAATTTTCCAGGACTTACTATTTTTGTAGAATTTTTAAAGTTCTATAAGTTTGCGTTAGTTACAGATTACTACAGACTGTTCTGTTTTTGACAGATTCTGTTTTTCGTGTGTTGTTTGCTTATTTTGATGAATCTATGGCTAGTAAATTAGTTTATAAACCATAGAGAAGTTGGAATACAGTAGGTTTAACACCAATATAAATAAAGAATGAGTTCATTACAGTACCTTGAAGTAGTCTTTTGTTTTATTTCTCTAACGGAGCTCACAAGATTTCTGTTGAGTTTTGTGTTGTGAAGTTTTCAAGTTTTGGGTGAATTCTTTTGATGGATTATGGAACAAGGAGTGGCAAGAGCCTAAGCTTGGGGATGCCCATGGCACCCCCAAGATAATACAAGGACACCAAAAGTCAAAGCTTGGGGATGCCCCGAAGGCATCCCTCTTTAAATCCACTTCCATCGGTAATTTACTTGGAGCTATATTTTATTCACCAACATGATATGTGTTTTGCTTGGAGCGTCTTGTATTATTTGTGTCTTTGCTTGTTAGTTTACCACAATCATCCTTGCTGTACACACCTTTTGAGAGAGCCATACATGATTTGTAATTTGTTAGAATACTCTATGTGCTTCACTTATACCTTTTTGAGCTTGATAGTTTTGCTCATAGTGCTTCACTTATATATTTAGAGCGTGATAATTTTTTGCTCTAGTGCTTCACTTAGATCTTTTAGAGCACGGTGGTGGATTTATTTTAAAGAAACTTGATCTCTCATGCTTCACTTAGATTATTTTGAGAGTCTTTAATAGCATGGTAATTTGCTTAATGTTAATATACTTGGTGTTCAAGATATGTGAAACTTTCTTTTGAGTGCGTTGAATACTAAGATAAGTTTGATGCTTGATAATTGTTTTGAGATATGGAGGTGATAATATCAAAGTCGTGATAGTTGGGTGATTATGAATTTGAGAAATACTTGTGTTGAAGTTAGCAAATCACGTAGCATGCATATGGTTAAAGTTGTGTAACAAATTTGAAACATGAAGTGTACCTGGCTTGTGCATCCTTATGAGTGGCGGTCGGGGACGAGCGATGGTCTTTTCCTACCAATCTATTCCCCTAGGAGCATGCGCGTAGTACTTGATTTTTGATGACTTACAAATTTTTGCAATAAGTATATGAGTTCTTTTGACTAATGTTGAGTCCATGGATTATACGCACTCTCACCTTTCCGCCATTGCTAGCCTCTTCGGTACCGTGCATTGCCCTTTCTCACCTCGAGAGTTGGCGCAAACTTCGCCGGTGCATCCAAACCTCGTGATACGATACGCTCTATCACACATAAACCTCCTTATATCTTCCTCAAAATAGCCACCATACCTACCTATCATGACATTTCCATAGCCATTCTGAGATATATTGCCATGCAACTTCCACCATCATCATCGTGACATGCATTACTTTTGTCATATTGCCATTGCATGATCTTGTAGTTGACATCGTATTTGTGGCAAAGCCACCATGCCTTATTTTCCATACATGTCACTCTTGATTCATTGCACCATCCCGGTACACCGCCGGAGGCATTCATATAGAGTCATATCTTGTTCTAAGTTTTGAGTTGTAATCCTTGTGTTGTAATCAATAGAAGTGTGATGATCATCATTATTAGAGCATTGCCCAAATAAAAAAAGAGAGAAAGGCAAAAAAAAGGGAAAGGCCCAAAAAAAAGAAAGGCCAAAAAAAGAAGAAATGCCCAAAAAAAAGAAAATAAAATAAAATAAGGGCAATGCTACTATCTCTTTTTCCACACTTGTGCTTCAAAGTAGCACCTTGTTCTTCATGTAGTGAGTCATATATTGTGCTTCAAAGTAGCACCATGTTTTTCATATAGTGAGTCTCATAAGTAGTCTTGTTTATACTAGTGGGAATTTTTCATTATAGAACTTGGCTTGTATATTCCTACGATGGGCTTCCTCAAATGCCCTAGGTCTTCGTGAGCAAGCAAGTTGGATGCACACCCACTAGTTTTCTTTTGTTGAGCATTCATAGCTCTAGTGCATTCATTGCATGGCAATCCCTACTCGCTCACATCGATATCTATTGATGGGCATCTCCATAGCCCACTGATACGCCTATTTGATGTGAGACTTTCTCCTTTTTTGTCTTCTCCACACAATCCCCATCATCATATTCTATTCCACCCATAGTGTTATATCCATGGCTCACGCTCATGTATTGCGTGAAGGTTGAAAAAGTTTGAGATTATTTAAGTATGAAACAATTGCTTGGCTTGTCATCGGGGGCATAGAAGTTGGGAACATCTTTGTGTGACGAAAATGAAGCATAGCCTAACTATATGATTTCGTAGGGATGAACTTTCTTTTGCCATGTTATTTTGAGAAGACATGATTGCTTTGATTAGTATGCTTGAAGTATTATTATTTTTGTGTCAATATGAACTTTTGTCTTGAATCTTTCGGATCTGAATATTCATACCATGATTAAGAAGATTTACATTGAAATTATGCCAAAGTATCACCCCGCATTAAAAATTCTTTTTTATCATTTACCTACTCGAGGACGAGCAGGAAATAAGCTTGGGGATGCTTGATACGTCTCCAACGTATCTATAATTTTTTATTGCTCCATGCTACTTTATCTACTGTTTTGGACTATATTGGGCTTTACTTTCCACTTTTATATTATTTTTGGGACTAACCTATTAACCGGAGGCCCAGCCCAGAATTGCTGTTTTTTTTGCCTATTTCAGTATTTCGAAGAAACGGAATATCAAACGGAGTCCAAACGGAATGAAACCTTCGGGAACGTGATTTTCTCACCGAACGTGATCCAGGAGACTTGGACCCTACTCCAAGAAGCTTCCGAGGAGGTCACGAGGGTGGAGGGCGCGCCCTCCCCCCTAGGCACGCCCCCTACCTCGTGGGCCCCTCGGAGCTCCACCGGTGTACTCCTTCCTCTTATATATACCTACGTATCCCCGTATGATCAGAATAGGAGCCAAAAACCTAATTCCACCGCCGCAACCTTGTGTATCCATGAGATCCCATCTTGGGGCCTGTTCCGGAGCTCCGCCGGAGGAGGCATCCACCACGGAGGGCTTCTACATCATCACCATAGCCCTTCCGATGAAGTGTGAGTAGTTTACTTCAGACCTTCGGGTCCATAGCTAGTAGCTTGATGGCTTCTTCTCTCTTTTTGGATCTCAATACAATGTTCTCCCCCTCTCTCGTGGAGATCTATTCGATGTAATCTTCTTTTTGCGGTGTGTTTGTTGAGACCGATGAATTGTGGGTTTATGATCCAGCTTATCTATGGAAAATATTTGATTCTTCTCTGAATTCTTTTATTTATGATTGAGTTATCTTTGCAAGTCTCTTCGAATTATCCGTCTGGTTTGGCCAACTAGATTGGTAGTTCTTGCAATGGGAGAAGTGCATGGTTTTGGGTTCAATCTTGCGGTGTCCTTACTCAGTGACAGAAAGAGTTGCAAGGCACGTATTGTATTGTTGCCATCGAGGATAACAAGATGGTTTTTTTTATCATATTGCATGAATTTATCCCTGTACATCATGTCATCTTGCTTAAAGCGTCACTCTGTTTTTAACTTAATACTCTAGATGCATGCTGGATAGCGGTCGATGAGTGGAGTAATAGTAGTAGATGCAGAATCGTTTCGATCTACTTGTCACGGACGTGATGCCTATATACATGATCATTGCCTAGATATACTCATAACTATGCTCAATTATGTCAATTGCTCAACAGTAATTTGTTTACCCACCGTAGAATACTTATGCTCTTGAGAGAAGCCACTAGTGAAACCTATGGCCCCCAGGTCTATTCTCATCATATCAATCTATATCACTTTTTTTACTTGCTTTGTTTTTACTTTGCCTTTACTTTTTACATTGCATCTATCTATCAAAAATACCAAAAATATTATCTCTATCAGATCTCACTCTCATAAGTGACCGTGAAGGGATTGACAACCCCTAAGCGTTGGTTGTGAGTTGCTATCGTGTTGTGCAGGTACGAGGGACTTGCACGTGACCTCCTACTAGATTGATACCTTGGTTCTCAAAAAAAACTGAGGGAAATACTTACGCTACTGAGCTGCATCATCCTCTACTCTTCGGGGAAAACCAACGCAAGCTCGAGACGTAGGAACCCCCCCCCCTCTAGTCAACTATATCAATCCTTTCACTGGTTCTGGCAACGAATTTTTTTTAGAGCTGCAACACCGAATCAACCTACCAGGAAAGAAATCCATACCCGACGGGAACCGTTTGATGGCAATGTTAAGATAAATGTTGATGCATCTTTTCACCTTGAAACTCTTTCTGGGGCTAGTGGCGCGGTGGCGAGAAACCACAAGGGGAACTTATAGCTGTTGCGACTTGAGTTTTACCTCGTGTTTGCAATGTTGAATCAACAGAGATAAATTCTATCCGAATGGTCTTTATATGACAGGGAAAATTGGGGGCAACAAGCTAGTCATTGAATCTGATTGTATGTCTGTAATTGAGTCGGTTACCCATGCAAATGATTATATGGGTCTAGATGTGGCTGTGTTAGCTGAATGTAATCATATCTCTTTGGACTTTACAAGTGTTGGATACTATTTCTATTGCAGAGAAGCTAATTCAGTCGCTGATAGTTTAGCTAAACACTCCTTTATGTCTAGCTCGTCTGAGTTCTGGGAGACTACTATCCCCGACTTTATTCTTCTTCAAGTTGTAAACGATATGTCTATTATATGAGGAAATAAAGTTGTTGATGCTCAATATATATATATATATATATATCCCCCTGACTCTGACAATGTCTTGGTCCGTCCTCGAACATGTCACCAAAGTTCATAGTTGAAAATGTCTTCCTATCATCGTCCATTTATTTTTCTCATTTGGGAATTGGCTATATCACGCGAGCCTTCTTCCGCATTGGGCAGGATGAGTTGACTTTCGTTGCCACCCGAGAATGCATGCGTCGCCATTTCTTAGTCTTTTATTCCTTTGACAAATCTAACACTATGTTCAGTGCCATGCTTGAGGGATGAGAGCCCATGGGGTTTAGTGATGTGGTATGTAAAGTTTGTGTTAATGAAGTGGCGGTTATATTTGTAATCTCCACATTAGGATTGTTGGCACCGGTTAAAGTTGGAAGGACACTTCCTACAACTATTATTACATTTGAACGAGAGCACGGGTTCAGTTTTTTCATCTTCTTCTATGAAAAGATAGTGAAAATCATTGGTCAAGCCTATACAATACAAGGCTCCCATAGTTTTCAGTGGGCTTGCATTCAAACCCACACAATAAGAAGGCATGTGCGAAGCACCCATGAATAGAAAATTGATAGTGTTATTTGTGATACTCATTGAATGCTCATGGGTTGCCATGGGAAAAATTATAGATCCAAATGTATGCCATTTTATGATGCATGTGATTTCAATTAATATAGAGGTCGATTCTCTCGTGCTTATTTCATCCTTGGATATCATCATGTCTCCTTAACCACCATCACCTTGCAAGAAAACAAAGTAACATATTTGCTTGAGCCCTACTACCCCTTTACTTCCATTATATTCACCCCATTACTCTAGCATTATCACTTGCTTCAAAATTCTAGCCCATTATATCTCTAATTTACAAATGAAACGCTTCTAACCTATCGCAAGGGATAATGGCGTGTTAATTTTCTTATTTACAAGGTGCATGTAGTGCAACGACATGTTTGTGTCTCCTTATTCTTCGATGACAACAAAGATAGTGATTTTGTGTCCACAAGAAACATAAAGAAAAGTAACATGGTGTATATCTGAGAAAATCAAACTAAAACAAAGGTCTGACTACCAAATGGACATCTCCTTATACTTCTTCCCATTCATCATGCTAAGCACATTATTCAATGGTGACTTGTGATTTACAAATTTAACTGTAGCACATGGGTAGTACAAAAAGGGGGTTTGCATATTGAACTTGCCGCTGCCAATTGCCTTCCAAAGCAACCTACGTAGCTGGATGATGGAGTGGCTACGCCAGGCCAGTGTGGCGAAAAATTGATGGTAACTCAGGGGCTCTGCAACCTATGCTTGTCTAGGAATGACGCGAAGGACAGAAAGTGTACCAGTGACCCATGAAAAATTGTTGATCCGGTGACACACTTGGTAGAGGAGTAGCATAAGTTATACAAAGGTGCGTCAATAATGCCCAAACCCTCGCAGAGGGGGCATGGGCTCCCTCCGACCAATGGTTGGATTAAGGTGATGTGGAAGAACGAGGAATAAGGAAGACAGAGCGGTGCTTAGAGACCAACATGGGTCATTCCTCACTAGAGCAAGTCACCCCTTCCCCTGTCCATCTCTGACCATGAATGGGTAGAACTCATAGAATTTCATCGTGCAATCCAATTGCAATGGAAATGGACATTTGGAAGCTCATTGTGGAGATCGACAACAAGGCGATGGGTGGTAAACTCAATGATCCAATAGAAACATGTCTATATATTGGCATCTTGTTGAAGAAGTGAAGGACTTGCTCCGCTATAAAGAGGAATTTAGGGTTTGTTGGGTGCAGCGATCGGCTAAGACATATCTCAACTAAGGAGAGTTGCGGGAAGAGGATATATGAAACATGGCTCCAAACCCCTCTGGATTGTATTATGAATGGTGTGCTCTAGGATCTAGCGGAGCATATTTGAATAAATGGCGACACTTCAAATTCGTCAAAAATACTAAGAAAAACAAAGCAGTCGAGGAATAGCTCAGTTATTAGCGTTGAAACCGAGGAAATAAAATCCAGCATTGGAACAAGCTAAGGAACCTCTATTTATGCAAATAGATCCAGGATATAACATACTTCTGCGGAATCTCTGATGTAGCCATGACTGATTAAGCAAAATGGGCGAAAAAATGGCATCCTTTATGCAGAAAAAACGGTGTTTTTTGTGCTTCGGTGAATCACTTGAGCCCTGAGACATTTTCGGTGCCATGGAGCTAGACCAGTGAGCTGTTACACTTTCTTCAAAGTTGTGTGTGGTCGGGAAGAGACGGTGCTGCACCGTTTCTGGTCATGCCAACATTCTGTGTTGTTCTGGCAGCTTCTTCACTCGGAAAAAGGGGATTAAGGTGGCGATCCCACCTTGTCAGATCGACTCCCAAGGTGCTTTAGCTAGCTGGTTAATTGGGTGGTTTGCCGATGCTGACGACGAGGAGCGGGCTGCCATGGTTCAAGCTACATACGGGCTATGGTTGGCTAGAAATGAAGCGAGGGATGGAAAGTTGATAGCTGCTCCACATGAAATTATGAGCACAGTTGTGTCATACATGAATGAGTGGATGGCAGTTCATGCTAAAGAAAGGCGACCGGCAGCGTCGGTCAAGGAGAAGTGGAGGCCACCCGAAGAGGGCTGGCTTAAGGTCAATTCGAATGGAGCGGTGCAAAGAGGAGGTGACAAGGGTGGAGCGGGAGCGGTCATCCGAGATCATGGAGGTGCGTTTCGTGCTGGGCTTTGTCATGTTTTTCACGGCATTGTAGACCCGGAAGCATTGGAAATCTTGGCTTGCAAACAGGGACTCCAGGTGGCGAAGGAGATCAACGCCGACAAGGTCCACGTCGAGCTCGATTCTCTAGATGTTGTCAGCAGGCTGCAAAGTCCGCACAAGGATCGTGCCAACACTGGGCCGTGGATACAGGAGATTAAGTCCATCCTTGCATCTTTCTCAGATTTTAAAGTATCTTGGGTTCGTCGTTCGGCTAATGTTGCTGCGCATAAGCTTGTTAGAGTCGGTGTAGGTGATGATTTGTGTAAGGTGTGGTTGGGAGATACCCCAGACTGTGTGCTAGATGTAATCTCGCACGAAATTCCGAATGCTTTTGATTAAATAAAGCGGCAACATTAACTTAAAAAAAATACCGCACTGTACCGGGTAACGATTACAGATGCAGATAAGATACCGCACCCTAGTTTGGGCGCAAAGCTGCAGCCCTTTCCGGTGCTTGGTGGTTGGTCATTTCAGTCCAGTTGCCGGGTGACCGACTCTGTCTGTACACACATCTCCTTGGATAGCCTATCGCTGCCGTTTTCCTGCTTGCAAATTCCCTGCAAATCAACACCATTGGTAGACGTAGTAGTAGCGTTGCAGTTTCCGATGAAGCCTGCCTTGTGCTTTTTCCAGTGTGCCCATTCTTGGAAAGAACCTGCGAATTACCTAAACTTGCATGTAGACCAGTACTGCACTGGTAGTAGCGAGAGTTGTACGGTTTCCTTCTTCTCGGTACTCTGAAAGAAACGACATAGAAAAATAAAGGTCACCAGTCGTCGGTCGTAAATCGTGACACCAAGGTAGTATTCAGGTAGGGATGCACATGTACGACCGTATGAGTGTCTGACCGGCTCAAGTCGTTATAAAGGATATAAACATAATACACCAGCCGTCTCACTGGCTTGAACGAAACTACTACTACGACGACGACTCTCAACCACCCTGACGGAACATAAGCAAAAACAAGTTGAAGTCTTCCCAGATTGTACTTATTTACTCTTAGTGATGCGTAGGATTTGACCTCCCTGTTTGTAGGCCTTGGAAATGGCTCCAGCTCGGAAAACCGGTGACCGGAAGACCAGATAGACTTCGGCAAGGAAGGCAAAGCATCACTTCTCTCAAAGTTAAACAAAGTGCTTTTTTTCGAAAGGGAATTGCACTCGTTTTGGAGATGAAACTTCCGCGTTTCTTTTTCGTCCCGAGAATGAATAATGTTCCAATCAGAAGCAGGCCTCCGAAAACGATACCTGACTACGGCGCACCCCGCGGGAAACGGCGTGTTTCCGGTGAGGAACGACGACGAGCTGATCGGTCGAGGGGCCGACAGAGACTTGTCCACACCGGTCCTGCAGTCAGTCCAGTGTTTTCACAACTGAGATGCCGTTTTGTTCTCTTGTGCCAAGTTGAGAAACCCATGCGCGAAACACTCGGATTCTCTTCCATTTATATTCGAAATAATCCAACTGCTTACCGAATTGTACGCTAATTAATCCTGGCCTGACGCCCTTTCCAGACCCCGGGCAGCAAATGCACAAGGCAAATGCAGTACTGGTCTGGTTCAGAAGCAAATGCACGGAACTGTGCTGCACAGTACTCCCCGCAGAAAAGAAAAGAAGTAATAATGCGTTGGTAATGTCATCGCTGGTGCCGCGTAACGATCGGTCGGCGACAAACGGCCACCCGCTTTGGATTAGTGCGGACAGGCATCGGGCTTTTTTGTATCCGCGACGATTCTTCCGTTTCCCCCACTTAATCCTGCCTCTTTGTCCAAAAAAAATCTTAATCCTGCCCTGTAATTCGTGGTGGTAGCTTCCATGGAGTGTCACGGTTTTTAACGACCCCGCTCTACTATGCGAATCAAGAAGCAGAAAATCTTCCATGAGCGGGGCTTGTTTAGAATGGTCGCTGCGCGATTCACGTACGGTACGCGTGCCTTGGTCCACGCAGGAAAACGACTCCGGTTAGTCGCCAGCAGCAGCGTCTCGAGATCACCCTCACCAATTATGCTCAATAGATATTTCCTCTCTTCACTTGGAGAAGGAAGCTCTTGGGATCATCAGTCGTTTACAAAGTTTTTCCCTGGGAATGGCTAAGGTGGCACATGAGATTGCTAAGAGCAACTCCAATGGGGCGACTCAAACAGACACGATTTTGTCCGTTTTTTATCCGTTGGGTCATCTGTCCGCCTAGCGGACATGTGGCAGACAAATGCGGCCGGTGGATGCACCCAACGCGCAACACATAAAGCGGACAACAACGACACATGAAGCGGTCGATCCCCTTCTCTGCTTCCTCTCCCGTGCATGTCGTCGGCGCCTCCACCCTCTGTTTCGGCCGTTGCCGGCTGGCTCCAACGCCGCCACGCCCTGGCGCTGCTCCGCCGCCGCCTTCTCCTCCGATTCCCCGCCTTTCCTTGATTACTTTGGCCCCTGTGTGCCCAATCGAGGCTGCCCCATGAACGTCCATGGCACTGCAGTTCCCCTCTATTGCGAAGCTCGTCCATGGCGTTGCCCCTCTCGATTTCCTCTCCTCCTAGAGCGGTAGCTCCTCTCTGCTCACTCTCCTCCGGCGCCGCCACGCGCTGGCGCTGCCCCGCTGCCGCCTTCATCGCGTCATCCGCCGCAGAGCCGAACTCCCTCGGCCCTCCTAGCTTGAGGTCGACGGAGCACTCGGGCCGGCCAAGCGGCCGCGACAATGATGCCCGCCGCGTCGGGAGCGGCCATGGCCGGCGCCCCTTCTACGAGATCTGCAGCTCACCGGGCCTCCTCGGGCCCGTGCCGCCTGCCTGCGGTTCCCCGGCACTGCCGTGATCCATTTCCCCGGGCCTGCGCAGGAGGCCTCGTCGACGAGCATGGTGGTCCCTGCGTAGGTGCACTCGCCGGTACGTCGGTCGCTCGCTCGCGGTCATTGATATGTGGGTCCAGAGCGTACGGGAGCGTGCGATGAGAGTGTCCGCTTCTGTCCGTCGCGGACCCATTCGTGACTCATATTTGGGCTCGGTTTGGGTTGGGACGGACAGCAGGCGGACGCCGTGTCCGTTTGGGTTGCCCCGTTGGGCCAACTTTTGTGTCCGGATGACCCAAACGGACGAAATGGGTCGCCCCATTGGAGTTGCTCTAAGTTCTTGTTTGGGTTATGTATGAGAAATTGGCATCACATAAACAAGCGGGGCACCCTTGATTACTGGTGTGTGTGAGCGAAGGGGGGTTGTGTTCGTTACGACCAAAACTTTCGAACAAGACCACTCTTGAATACAACTTTTTAAAGATATTAAGTTTTAAATATAAAACTTGATGGTAGTGATATCAAGTTTTTTATCAACTTTCATTTGCTTTTAGGGTTTAGGGGTTAGAGCTTCGACTTTAGGGTTTTTAATTTTTGAAACTTCAAGAGATTCATAGTAATTCAATAAAAAAGCAGATGATAAACTCATAATTCATCGGATCCCAGCAAACACACCGCAAAAGATTACATTAGATGGATCTTAGAGAAGATCATTGTATTGAAGATCAAAACAGAGAGAGAACCATCTAGCTAATACTATGACCCGTTGATCTTACAAGAAGTACTCATACATCATCATGGAGGCAGCAAGGTTGATGAAGACGGCCTCCCAAATGCCCCCCCCCCTCGATAGAGTACCGAAACAGGGCTCCAGACGGGACCGTTTTGAAACAGAGGCATGTGGCGGCGATAAAATTCTTTTGGATCTCGCTGCAAGGGTTTCTGAATATTTGAGAATATATAGACCAATAATTAGGGCAAACGGAGCTACAAAGGGCCCACAAGTCAGGGTGGCGGGCCCTACGCCCCAAGGTGTGCCTCCTGGCTTGTGGGGCCCCTCGTGGGTCTTCTTGCCTCCTCCGAAGCTTCCAGGGTGTCTTATTGTCCAGAAAAAATAGTCAATTTTTTTGTCATGTTTGGACTTGTGTAGGTATGGGTCTGGAAACAAAAAACATGCAAAAAATAGGATCCGACACTAAGCACTAAATTAATATGTTAGTCCAGAAAATAATATAAAATTGCATATAACTCATAAAAGAGTGATAATGTAATGTCATTTAACAATAAAAAATTATAGACACGTTTGAGATGTATCAATGACGTTTGAACACGGACCAGTTGCGTGCACCAGGAAGCATTGTTAAGGTAATCGGTAACTGATAGATGCTCGGTCGGCTAGGGAATAGCAATTAATCGGTGAATTGTCCTATTACCTGGTTCAATTGGTCGATCATTAATCGATAGATTAAATAGGAACCTGCGAACATTTTCTAGTTTTCTATGTATTATACCCTACTCTCACGCTCTCATCTATGTAATATACCAAATATGGTACTGTTTGATCAAATCCTAACTACTGAGGAGCGAGAGGAGGATGGTAGACGATACATGCCAATAATTTGGTCTTTGTTTTCCCAAAAGTAAATAGGCCAACAACGATTAATTGACCTAACAACTAATTAATCAGCCTGACAGGCTAGTTAATCAGGCTAATAGGCCATTTAATCGGCCTGGCACATTAACACGATGAATATGTGCTATTCGAATCGGTTACCAGCGAGTAGTGGTTAACCGACCCATTAACCGATTAATTGGACGAATTCTTGAACAATGTCGGGAAGTGGCGCGGGCGGCGCTCTCTTGGCCGGCGCGCCGCTTCAATGCCGGCGGCGGTGAGAGGTCGCGTCCACTCTAGCCGGGCATGAATGCGACACTGACGCTCTGGAGCGGCACTGACCGCATCGGGCAGGAAGCGTGTGTGGGCGAGGGAAGGGGTTAATGATGGACTAAGGTCGTCAAAAGCGGACGTGGCAACGGTCCGGAGGCCCGCAAAGCCCCCTAGTTTGTCTCCAGTTTACGGAAAAAAATATGTCCAGACTGTTGAGCGAACCGATGTAGGACCATGTTGGATGAGAAAATACGTTCGGACTGGGCGGTCCGGACGTATGCGACCCGTTTGAGGGTCAGCATTGAGATGCCCTAACACCTTCTTCCTCGAGCATCCTTTTTCTTACCATGTCGTCCACGACAACCGGCTGGCCGCCTGCTCCCACCACCCGCAGCCGGTGGTGCTTCTATCTGCATCACCTTGCCGCCCTTTCATCATTACCGCTCACCGCCGTGCTGCCTTCACTCTCGACCATCCCTCTAAACCTCCAAAAAGATTTCGTTGACGAGCTAGCGCACCCCCACCCGCACTAGTTAACCCGCTTCCTCACCTCCATCGGGGATGTCGCAGCTCGCTACTGCTCGCAACGCCGTTCACATCTCCAATGAGGTATTAATAAGAGCATCTCCAACAGCCGCGCTAAACTAGCACCGCGCCGCAAAATAGGTCGTTTAGCGCCACAAGAACGCGTCGAGCGCTCAATAGCGCAAAAACGGCAGCAGCTTAAAGCGGGTTAGGCGGCGGTCAAAACACTTACCCGCAGCGGTGTATTTGACCGCCCACTACAGCAGCACACTCGGCCTTCGCGCCGCTCTTCCTCTCGCTTCCACCCGACCCGCCACGCCGCCGCGCCGCCAGCGCACCCGGCGACCGTCTCAGGCTTCCCGGCCTATCCTCACAACCAAGGCTCGCCCATCCTCCTAGTACCGCGGCGCCAGCGCCCTCCGTCGTCCGAGGAATAATACGCTTCATGCAGCGCCAGCGCCGTAAGGTGTTTGACAAAACGCCTACAAGGTATGTATTGCTCAAACTTCATGAATTTGGTGCATGTTTTGAATTGTAGTTTTTATAGTATAGTATTGAACATTGTAGATGAGTTCGTCGTATGATTCTTCCGAAGAAGAATTTGATATGGAAGAGGAGGAGGATCTTGCAATGATCGTAGCTATGCATATCAATAAAAAACTGAAGCACGGTGGTTCGGTTATGGGTCGGGAGAAAATTTGGAGAGATAGGATTGATGCCCATAACAGATTGATAAAGAACTATTTCGTGGATAATCCCACATACCCGGAGTCGTATTTTCGTCGCCGGTTTAGGATGAGCACCGACTTGTTCAGGTGCATTGCAGAGAAACTAGCGAGCCATGACCGGTTTTTTCCAGCAAAGGAGGAATGCCGCCGGAGAGCTCGGGCATAGCACTTTTCTGAAGGTGACAGCCGCTTTGCGTATGTTGGCATACGGTATTCAATCGATCTAGTTGATGATCATTTGGCTATGGGTGAGAGCCAAGCCATCATGTGTGTCAAGCGCTTTGCGGTGGGAATTGTGCAAGTGTTTGGCGAGGAGTATTTGAGATCTCCCATCGCTGAAGACGCCGCAAGGCTATTGGCGATGAACAAAGCGCGCGGCTTTCCTGGCATGCTTGGCTCAATAGATTGCATGCATTGGAGTTGGAAGAATTGTCCAAAGGCATGTCATGGGCAATTCCACGGCCAAAAAAAAGGTTCCACTATAATCCTTGAAGCGGTGGCCGATCAGGAGACTTGGTTTTGGCATGCATTCTTTGGAATGCCTGGATCTTTGAATGACATCAATGTTGTCAACCGGTCACCACTGATGAATAAGATTGCAAACGGTGAGTTGCCACCTGTGCAGTTTGTAGCAAATGGTCGTACGTACAACTATGACTATTATCTAGCGGATGGCATCTATCCAAAGTGGCAAACCTTCGTGAAGCCGTTGAAAAAACCGGAAGGTAAGAAAAATCTTGATTTCCATAATGCTCAGGCGGCGGCTAGAAAAGATGTGGAGAGAGCATTTGGGATTTTGCAAGCCCAATTTGCTATTGTGAGAGGACCGGCAAGATTTTGGGATCAACAAATGCTTTGGTACATCATGCACGCTTGTGTGATCATGCACAACATGATCATCGAGAATGAGCGTGGCCAAGATTTAGACTACTCACAGTATGAGCTCTTGGGACATCCCGTGCGAGTGCGGCGGAGGGCTGAAAGGGTAGCCCGTTTTGTTGCCTCCTATCATACCATTCGGCGTCCCGCAACGCACAATAAACTTCAGAATGATCTAATTGAAGAGTGGTGGGCATAGCATGGACGGCAAAGAGCATGATGATATCTGCACTCGACATTGTATTGTTCATGAACTATTTGTTGTGTTGTAATAATTTATTTTGAACTATTTGTTATTGTACTGAACGATAAACTATTTGTTTGAGTTGATGATTTATTTTGAACTATTTGTTGTCGATTTTTATTTTGTTTGTTTGATCATTTTTGCTCATCTTCTTTGAAATGTACATGTGATTTGTCTTGTAGCAAGATCGTATTTTTTTATTCTCACGGAGCGGCCTTGTATTGCATTATAAGCGCCATTCTTTGGAGCCAAGCAGCGCGGGCGTAGAAAACCAACCATAGCCTTGTGTAGCTAATAGGTTTTTTGCGCGCGGCGCTTTAGCGCGGCTGTTGGAGATGCTCTCATCAAGTCCCCATCTTCGCGTCTCGAGCTGCACTTGCATTCTCTCTAAAATCAACTCACACAAGTTCTGAATTCATGCAACTTACAAATAGTTCGTGCTAAAAAAAATCTACAAACATAATTTTGATGAAAACCAAATGAAAATTAGCATATGTACTACGCTGCACAACCTCAATAAAAAATATATGAAAATACACAAGTTGTATTACGCTACAAAATACCGAAGCTGAAGGTTTTTCCTCTTGTCTTGTGCAGACTAGAACCTTAGACGCTGCCAGGAGAGGCCAACCTTCCAGTGTCGTTCTCCGGTGGCTCCCTCCACTGACGACCTATCGGTCGTTGGTTGGGGGGGGGGGGGGTCTTCGGATCCCGGAGTATTTAACAAAAAAACTATCACAATTCGTGGAACCGTGCATACAAACTATCACTTTACGAATTTATGCGGAAAACTACCATTTTTCACTAATGTTTGACTAAAAACTACCATGTATGAAAAGTACCCGATTTGACTCGTTTAAATTCGATTATGAGAGGGCTGGCCCACACGTAAGCATTGACCGTTACATTGACCGTTAGCGGCTGCACCACCGAGCACTGTGTCGCCGAGATCCGTCGCAGAGCGGGCGCAGCCACCGCTCGATCGCTCACCGCGTACTGCAGGTCGCGCGCAGTAGGCCCTGCCGCCGCCCGGTCGCCATGGACCCGTTTGTGCTTGTTGGCGTCCGCGGGGAGCGGCGAGGAGCAGCGGCTGCGGATTCCACCTCCCACCGAGCAGGTGACTCCTCGGCGGGCAGCTCCGGCGCTCCAATGATGACCGCAGCCCGGCGGCTCCATCGGCGACCAGGGCTGCTCCACCGGGCGAAGCGGCGCGGCGGCTCCAGCGGGCTCCAAATGGCCGAGCGGCTCCAGGTGAAGGCGGCTCGGCCGCACTGTTGGCCTGTTGGCGCTGAACTATGGGCTCGGCTCGCGTAAACGTGATTAATCGCGCGGCGGCGGTTCCACGACTTGGTAGTTTTTTTGCCACTGATTAGGTAAAAATCGATAGTTTTCCGCATAAATTCGTAAAGTGATAGTTTCTGGACATGTTTTCATGAAATGTGATAGTTTTTGGTTAAATACTCCGGATCCCGTGTGTGCGGATCGTGTATCTTTATGTTTGAAGGCCCCATTAGCTTCGGTCGGCCGTTCTACGTCTTGGCTTCGGTAGCGGCGAGGACGCTGAATAAAGAAGCTTCAATTCTTCCCCGACAAGGCGATCAACTCTATGGTCAGTGATGTATTTGGGAACTAACCTATTCAAGCGGGGATGTCGTGGAGGCGGCATCCTTGCAGTGGACTTGTGTCCTCGGCCTCCGCCATTGCGACGACATCTGTTGTAGCACCAACGTGGAGCTTGAGAGGTAGTAAGGAGCGGATGCAGATAGTGGTCTGCATCAACGACATCTGGATAACGAATCGTGTGCTGGGTTCATGGTTTGTGGCTGACATGTGTGGTTTCCTTCTCCGAAATCTCAGTTGTGCGGGGGTGTCAGATCATGATTTTAATAGCGTGTCCGGGGAGTTGTTTCCGTCTGCTTCGTTCAACGGCAATTGTTCCGCATTTGTTCAGCTATCTTGAAGGTCCATAAAGCTGCATATATTACCATGAAAAAAATCTCAAAGCTGAAAAAGTGTCCATGCAGGTCGGGTTAACACTTACTAGTACATCTTTCTCCCATCTCTATCTCACGATCTGAGCCATCCATTTCCCAAACAAACGTACCTGCCGGAGGCTGACCCCTTTTCCAATCAAGAAGCCTGGAGTCCCGCGACCACACACATGGATCACGAATTCACGACTGACCAGAGCTCACACCCTCACACCACCCGACCCATCGCGCTGGCCTTGGTCAAGTCAGTCCTCCATCTCCCCCACTGCTCGTCCACACAGAATTATTATTGACGACAAATCATAGTCTGCCAAAGGAAAAAAGAAGAGAGCGTCAGTAAACTGCTCCCTAATTTCGACCCAGTTGCTCACAAACATATCTCACGGTCGCCGTCACTCTCACTGTGTAGCCGCGCGTGCATATATATGCGTGCCAATGCCACTCTTTCTCCACAAACCTAGCAGCAGCAAACACACCACGCACCATTGATCACCTTCTCACCCTCCTTCTCGAGAATTAGCTGAGAGTCATCCTGAGGCAGTGGTAATGGCGGGCCCAGCGGCGTCGTTGAGGTTCACGGTGAGGAGGAAGGCGGCCGAGCTGGTGACGCCGGCGGGGCCGACGCCCCGGGAGCTGAAGCGGCTCTCGGACATCGATGACCAGGACGGTCTGCGGTTCCACATCCCCGTCATCCAGTTCTACCGGCGCGACGCGTCCATGGGCGGCAGGGACCCCGCGGCGGTGGTCCGGGACGCCGTGGCCAGGGCGCTCGTCCACTACTACCCGTTCGCCGGCCGGCTGAGGGAGCTCGAAGGGCGCAAGCTCGCCGTTGACTGCACCGGCGAGGGCGTGCTGTTCATCGAGGCCGACGCCGACGTGCGTCTGGAGCACTTCGGCGACGCCCTGCAGCCGCCCTTCCCGGGACTCGAGGAGCTCATCTTCGACGTCCCCGGGTCGTCTGAAGTCCTCGGCACTCCACTCCTCCTCTTCCAGGTAACTTTGCCTTTCTTTCGTGAAACTGAAACACTAACGCATGTTTGTGTGCACGTGCGAGCGTGATCGATGCATGGCTGACCGTTGTTCTTACGTTCAGGTGACACGCCTGGCGTGTGGAGGCTTCATCCTGGCGGTGCGGCTGATGCACACGATGGCGGACGCGCAGGGGCTGGTGCAGTTCCTGGCCGCCGTGGCGGAGCTGGCGCGAGGCGCGGCGGCGCCGTCGGTGCGGCCGGTGTGGGAGCGGGAGCTGCTGGAGGCGCGGAACCCGCCGCGCCCTGGCTTCGCGCACCGGGAGTACGACGAGGTGCCGGACACCAAGGGCACCATCGTGCCGCTCGACGACATGGCGCACCGCTCCTTCTTCTTCGGGGCCCGGGAGGTCGCCGCCATCCGGTCCCACCTGGCGCCGGGCCTCCGGAAGCGCGCCACCACGTTCGAGGTCCTCACGGGAAGCCTGTGGAAGTGCCGTACCGTGGCGCTGGCCCCCGACGCCGACGAGGTGATGCGGATGATCTGCATCGTCAACGCCCGCGGCGGCAAGCAGGGCGGCGCGAGCGCTATCCCGGCCGGCTACTACGGGAACGCGTTCGCCTTCCCGGTGGCCGTGTCGGCCTCCGGCGACCTGTGCGCGAACCCCCTGAGCTACGCCGTGAAGCTGGTGAAGGAGGCCAAGTCAGAGGTGGACGTGGAGTACATGCGGTCGGTGGCGGACCTGATGGTGCAGCGCGGGCGGCCGCACTTCACGGTGGTGCGAGCGTACCTGGCGTCGGACGTGACCAAGGCCGGGTTCGGCGACCTGGACTTCGGGTGGGGCAGGCCGGTGTACGGCGGGCCGGCGAAGGGCGGCGTGGGCGCCATCCCCGGGGTGGCCAGCTTCCTGATCCCGTTCAAGAACGGCAAGGGCGAGGAAGGCATCGTGATCCCCATGTGCCTGCCTGGGCCCGCCATGGACAAGTTCGTGGAGGAGATGGGCAAGCTGCTGCGCCCGGCCGTCGACGTCCCCGACATGTTCCCCGCCATGATCAAATCTGCGCTCTGAATCAGCGAGCGCGCGTGCGCTGTCCCATCGTCCGTTTCGCTGTCCGTAATTACGTCCCCGGTTATTTGTTGGTGAAGGAGTAGTACGTAAGTTGTTAGTAAGTACAGTAGAAATTTAATCCGCAGTGGGTGTGTGGTGCTGATGTGATGGAGCGGAGTGAACAAGGCTCGTCGGATGCACTGCGGCTGACGGGCGCGCATGGGTTGTAGTAACTTGTAAGGGTGACTTTGTATGTGTCTGTTTGAATAATTCCAATGTATTGCCATACCATTTTGAACAGAAGTACTGTACTGTGCCATGCCATTCTCTGCTGCCTGTTGCTGTATGTATATGCCTGTCTCCACGAAACAACTCTGCATTTTAGGGGTGTTGGCTGCCTTTCTTTTTGCTAATGGGCCTTCCACTAGCCAGAGATAGAGATAGCCGATAGCCTGGACAGCCCTGAGTCAGTTGCCTGCCGTAGTACATGCTCCTTTTTTGTGACATCAGTGTGTCCTCCTGTGTGACACCCTGGTTTTTGTCCTTTTTTTTTAACTTCATTGTCTTTTTTATTTGAATTTAAGTTTTAAATAAACTCAGTTGGACTAAACCACTTGGGCATTTATGTGATTTTCACCCAAGTGACTCACGTCACTCTCAAACACATCTCTTTCTATTCAAGTCATAAATATGCATGTTGGACAACTTGGTTTGCCCAATGCCAAATCATTTCTTTAAAATAGCGCTATGAAATAATCAAGGGAATTTGTGAAGGTTTACAATATATCCACAGAGATCAATTTTAAACTAGGTGGATGTAAGCACACTTTGCTAACCATCGCACCTGGGAAGTCCTCGTGTTGCATTTCCTTTTTAAGGTCATCCCACCATAACTAAAACTGTCATAGGAGCAGCCTTCTCGGACCATTTCTATACGGTCGCCTCTGAGCTAGTGGCGCTGCCGCATCGCCTTGTGCGCCCCCGAACACGGCGTCCACCCTCCGGCCGTCCCCACCGCCGTGTGCCACCCGGGCACGGCGTCCACCGTGCTTTGTACCTACTAGGAGGCATGGGCTCATCGTTCTCTCCGCCATGCGCCACCCAGGCTCGGCGTCCACACCTCGAGCCCCCCGCTGCGGCTTGAGGCCTGGATCCGGATCAACATTCGCCGTCCTACGCTTACACGGTTTGCAGGTCAGTTCTCCGTAGTGCTTGTTCTGAACCGCAGCCCTTCCTTGATGCATGCATGCCGTTCAGGCGCCGTCTTTCTCTGTGAGGTCTAGATAGGGTTTCTGTGCTCCGGGCTCCTGGCTTGCTCCATGGATGGATCTTGGTTTGAGGATGATATGCTGTCCAAGTATGGTTGCGGCACTGTCTCAGCCATCGCTGGCCGTTGCCGGCCGGCTAGCCTTCTCGCCGTCGTCCTAAACGATGGCGTTGTCTTCTCCCCTGAGGTGTTTGCCTCCCTCCTGGTTTCCTGGTTCGGGGGTTGTGCCAGTGGCTTCCGAGTCCAACAGTGTCAGGAGGGCTCCTTTCGCTTCCAGGTGGCTCATGAGTGTATTGCCAAGGAGATCGTGCTCCGTGATCCATGGCGGTCAGGCTTTATCGCGGTTGCCATGTCCTTTCCTGCCCTGGCTTCTTCTGTCCATCGTGAGTCGCCTGCTGCATGGGTGCATGCACGTAGACGTACGTGGGAGGTTAACTCCCTTTTGCCGTCTATTCTTGGTCCTCGCCCTCCACACTCTGAGCTACTGTCGTCTGTTAGTGATACTTTGACTGTTACGACCCCGCGTGCCCCGTTTTCCCGGGATTTTGCGATACGCTCGCACGACGGGCGCTCTGTCACACGCGGTTTTGAGGCTTCATGCAATCGATTAGCTTCGTGTTTATCCCAGCCTACTCCTTACTCCACGCCTTTGCCGCCTTCTGCTGACCAACCGTTGGCTGGTCCACGCACGGATTCCTCTGCCGAGGTTGGCGACGCTCTGGCTGCCCGTCCTCTTCCTTCGCTGTCGCCAGATTCTACCCCTACACCCTACAGAGATGCACTGCTCTCCTCCCCAGCTGCTTCTAATGTCTATAATCTTTCGGGAGCCACACCGTATCCACGGCTGTGGTTTGGAAAGCCTAAAAACCTGCCTAGCCGTTGTTATTGATGCCTCTCCTATAGGCACTGGCGACGGGATTGCAGGGATCCTGTGGTATGTTGGTTGTGCCGCTCTGTAGGCCACACCCACGCTGCCTGTAGCTATAGGTCTCTTTGCCCTAAGTTTCGGCGTGCTTGCCCATCTATAAGTGCAGCCCCCATGGACCAGTTCGCTTCATCACAGGCCTCTGCACTTGCTCTCTCCACCTCTCCACCAACCCTGAGCACAACCTCTCCTCCTTCCCCCGCCATGGAACCAGTAGTGCACGACCGCCCTTCCTCGTTGGATGTTCATTACCCTCTCGTTCCTGATCAAAACTCCCTTGTGTGCCTTGCCACCATCTCTCCACCAAAGGCCTCCTTCCTCCCCTGGCTCCGTAGAGTCCTTCACCACCGGCTCGGCATCACCGCGGTTCGCTTTGCCGGCTCGGCTATGGGCATGGCTTTCGTTGTTTTCCAGCGCGAGTCCGAGCAGGCCGCTGCTCTGCGTGCGAGTCCGTTGGAGGTGGGCGACCGCACCGTCTGGATCCTCCCACACAACGCAGGCGATAACGCTTTCCGCTTCGCTTACCGCCACGTAGTCAGCCTCTCGCTCGAGAAGTTGCCTCTGGAGCTCTGGAATCGGCGGTGGGGGGGGGGGGGGTGGCGGCGTGCGTTGCCGGGTTTGCCAGCCTCTTCCGCCTAGAGCACGCATGCCTCCATGGCAGCGAATTCTCCAGCATCTTCGTCCTCGTCAAAGTCGAGGCTCTGCACCACATCCCCCACCACATCACCTTTCACCGTGTTGACGGCAACGGTATCTACGCTGATGTCATCATCAACGAGATTTGGGATGTTGCTCCCTCCCTCGGTACTCCCACGGTCACGCCGCGCCTGCCCGGTCGCCTCGAGGAGGGAGGCGCCGATGCCCCCGCTCCACCCTCTCCTCACCGTGGGCGTGCTCACCACGGGTCCTCCACGGGCCGCGGGCACGCAAGCGCTGGAGAGGGCATGGCTGACTGCGCTTTTCGCACTTTCCTGTTCCCGGAGACGGCCGCGCCGGCCGACTTTCTGGCTATGCTCAAGCTGGCGGCCAAGCCAAAGCTTATAAGAGGATCCGCTTTCTCCCTGCCGTCTGAGGCTCAAATCTTGCACGAGGATGAGCTAAGGCTATGTCTCCACTCCTCACTATGGGCGGCGGAGGTGCGCACGCCGCGAGTCTCGGTCACCTTCGATACCGATGGCATGTGCTTCTCGTTCAAGCTCGAGCTCAACAATAGTCGGATCGCCTCGGGATCTATCCCAATCCGCCTGCTATCGTTTGATGATGGCTTCTTTCCTTGCTTCGACTACACCAAGGGGGTTCTGGCGCGGGAAAACTCTTGCTCCCTCTTTTTCAACTTCTTGCCTAAGCAGCTGGCCGGTGGGCCGTGTCCCCGCACGCTTCCACTGCTTTCCTCCGTTGAATGTAGGCATCCACCCAAACCAAATGTGCCTGTTGGGCTGCTCCCTGCGGTTGGGCCTGCGCTTGTCCTTTCCGGTGATGGGCCTCTATTGGATGTCCAGTTCCCGGCCCAGCAGCACTATCGGGCCCACCAGATCCTGGTAGCCCGGCCTATATGCTCCAGGCCTTTTCATCGCATCCCTCGGCCGAAGCCTGAGGTCCTGCCATGTGGTCAACCATCCCCTGTTCTCTCCACCGATCTGCAGCACGGTGCTTGCGCTGCAATTCCGCCCCAGGTCGCCACCGTGTTTTGCAGTTGCCGCGGGCCGCCTTGCGAGCCGAGTGCCAGAGATCTCCTGGCCAAGCCTCTGCTCCCGCTCTTCCCTGCGCCTGTCCAGGGTGCAGGGCCTGTGCTCGCGGCCGCCCTGGTCGATCTTGACCTGAACAAGGTGGTCGAGATCCAGCCTCTGGATTCGAACGACCAGGAGTGCCACGGCGAGGGTTCGGGGCCTGCCCTCGACCAGCAGGCCGCGGAGGAGGAACTTCCGCCAGTTCTCACTGCTTCGCCACGGCGCAGCCCGCGCATTAGCCGTGCATACGACGGCGTACGCCTCGGCTCTGTCGAGCGTGCGGCTAAGAGGAAGGCTGTGGCGGCTGGATCTGACTCCAGCTCTGGGTCGCCACGACGACCTGGTTCCTCTCATCGTTGCAAGAAGACAAAGACTGCGGCAGTAGCCAGCTTGCTTGAGCTGCCTCTGCTGAATGCACCGTCTCCCATGACTCGCGACAAACTGAAGAAGATTGCACAGTGCTGCGACCTCCATGCCTCCGCCATCCTAGAGCAAGCCAAGACCCAGGCTGTTCTGGTCTCGTCGGACGACACCTCTGTATCCGCTGGTGCCACTCCTGCTTCTCCTGCGTGTGTCTTCAGTTCCTCCAATGTTTAGGCTGAGAGTCTCTGTTTCAGGCGTTTGGGCAATGTTGCCTTCAGTTGTTGTTCCCAGTCTTATGTGCTTGATGCTTTGTAGTCCCCCTTTGTTTCTAATGTCTCTAGGGCCTCTGTTTAGTTCGGCTTCACCGATCTTCAGGGGCTGTAGTTTGTTTTGGTCAGTTGGTCCTGAGTCTGTATGCTGTTCCACCAAGTTATCTATCCTAGATATATGCTCTGTTTTTCTCTTCATGATCATAATGCATTTCCTCATGTTCTCCCTCACGTTGGGCTGTGTGTTCTTTACTGCACTATGAAGTTTCTGAACTGGAATGTCCGTGGACTCGGCGAGGACGACAAGTGCTCGTTGGTTCGTGATACAATAACCTCCTGCTGCCCTAGTGTTGTGTGTTTGCAGGAAACAAAGTTGTCATCCTTTTCCACCTTCAAACTACGAGCCTTCTTGCCCACACATCTCAAGGAGCATGCTGTTACCCCGTCTGATGGCGCGGCCGGAGATATCTTGGTTGCCTGGGACCCTGCAGTGTTTCTTGGTCAGGTGATTGCGCTGCATCAGTTTCATGTTAACCCTGAAGTTGGTTTCTACATCAACAAACAACACGATTTGCCTCTGAAAGGGCATGTAGCCCCTAAGTGTGGTTTTGGTAATTAAATGACAATCTCTATGGACTAATGTTTTCAGTGAGATATATTTGAAGTTTTTGTCCATAGAGAGTGCCTCAAGGATATTGGACGGAATCAAGGATGAAGTCCATATATATGAAGATAGTGCCTCAAGGATATTGGACGGAATCAAGGATGAAGTCCATATATATATATGAAGATAGTGCCTCAAGGATATTGGACAGAATCAAGGATGAAGTCCATATATATGAAGATATATTTGCCCTATGCTTTGGTACTAAATGACAATTCCTATGGATCATCAAGTGCATTGAATCTTATATGAAGATATGTTCCATAGTGATGCTTGAAGTGCATTGGGCTGTTTTGTGAAGTCTGCCATCAAAGCATCCGAAGAAGTCCTCATGGTATCCTTCTCTGGATACCCCGTGCACACGGGCTTGTACCGTGCGCACGGGGTCGAGTGTCAACTCTCTGGATACCCCATGCTTACTTGGCCTAGGTGTTGGCTCTCGAGATCCCATATCCAGTGAGGTTTCAAGTTGGTCTTTGGGTACTTCTATTGAAGCCATCAAGATTGGTTTCAATGCCTAATTTAATTATGTTCATGATGGAGTGCATTGGAGGACCTCAAAGATCGATATATTTGGGCTTCTGAGGATCAAGGCTTGAGAGAGTAATCAAAGAGAAGAATTCAAGTTATGGTCTCAAGACAAGATCATGGTGAGATCATGTGTTGGGTTTCGGTTGATCAAGTCTTGAAGCAAGCAACTAGAGTGACAAATTCATTATGCCTCTCAAGAGATTGTGATGGAGTTTTTAGAAGGGCAAGTGGTGACCAAGATGATATTCATAGTGGAACCTGATATGGTCATGGAAGAGTCTTTGGTGATATAGTCTTGAAGCAATGAAGGGAAATGAAGAGTTCATTGTGGATTTCAAGAAACCAAGATGGAGCTTTGAGTAAAGATGTTGGTTGACCAAGATGAAGCTCGAAGATTATATCTAAGTGGTCAACTCTCAAGCACAAACATTGTACCACGTGAGATCAAGTGATCTAGTGGTATGGTAAGTAATTGTGAATTGTGCTTTGTTACCTAACCCATGCTGTGTGTTTGGTATGTCTATGTGGGTTAGGTGTTTCTCATGGGCTTGCATCAAAAGGAAAGATCTCAAGTAGCCTATGTGTGGATGACATCAAGTGGTGATGGTCATCGGGTTCCAGGATTCCAAGTGCAAGATGAGAAGCCGGAGGTTATATGCTTTGAAGCTTGCGTTCCACATCATGATAATGCTCATGTGAAGATGGGCTTAAGTTAAGGCTTCCCTCATTGCAATACGCGGAATCAATTCAAGCATCTTCACCAAATGGTTGTGGACAAGAAAGGGATTCCAACTTGAGACAAGCATTGGAGTCATCACCAAGCTCAAGTTGAATATGCAAGGCAAAGGTATACCTTAGCTAGGTTTTCCTAGTTTTGCCGGTCTCATGGTACTTGGAGGGAGACCGGATTATAGGTTTGATAGACGTACTATCAAGAGGGACTCTCGGGCAAGTAGCTTGATCATGTCGCATGTAGAGAGCTCAAACCTTTGCATTACTTGCATCATTATTTATTGTTGATCTTGGGTGTTTCTCTATGTGAGGACCTTGGGCTTTTCCATAGCTTCAAAACGAGCCCAAGATCATCGAATTCGGAGTCCGTATGCCAAAGTTATCACTGTTTTAGTGGGCTGTTTGCAGGCTGTTACAGGTACCCTGTGGACACGGGTTTTGACCCGTGGGCACGGGGCCCCGTGCACACGGGCTTGTACCGTGCACACAGGACCCCGTGGGCATGGGGTCTAAACCCCCGTGGGCACGGGGTGTCCAGGAAGTGTCCGTTGGAGCCCCAACGGTTAGTTTTGGAAGTTGGCTATATAAGAGCCCTTCCTCCCCACCGGTTTGGCGGCTGTTCATTCACATTCTAAACATCATTTTGAGCCTCTTACCACCTCTCCCAAACATCTATCTTACTTCTAAGTGAAGGGGGATTTGTGGATGGATCTTGGAGTCATTTGTTGATTTCCTCCATTGCATCCCCTCTCTTCAATCTCCCACTTTCTTGAGTTGCATCTTGTGAGATTGAGAGAGTGAGTTGAGCATTTGTTGCTTGACCTTGCATTGCATTTGTTGCATTGGTTTGAGCTCCCCGCATCGATTTGTTCGTGTGAGAGCCCGTGAGTTAATTACTCTTGGAGGCTTCGCCTCCTAGACGGTTTGGTGATATATTGAGAAGATTGTGAAGAGGCCTATGTGGCCAAGGTTCCCCCGGAAGCTTCCTTTTGTGGTGTGCTCCGAGGAAGGGTGTTCAAGTGGCCTAGGTGGTCAAGTTCCTCCGGAAGCTTCCGTGTTGCGGTGTGCTCCGGAGAGGTTTGTAAAGGTGTGGTGGTCGCCTTCAAGACCAACCCCGAGTGAACCGAGGCTCATCCATTGGGGGTGACTCGAAAGGGAGAATACCGTGAGTCACTTGGTGACACCCCAGA
The DNA here is from genome assembly GCA_021437245.1 of Aegilops speltoides. NCBI lineage: Eukaryota > Viridiplantae > Streptophyta > Magnoliopsida > Poales > Poaceae > Aegilops > Aegilops speltoides. The sequence continues at coordinate 266,766,817 of CM038141.1, forward strand.
GCTTTGGCTACGGCACCGCTCTAACGGAGATTAGCACTCTCACGAGTGTGAACTTCGGGATAAATCCGCGTCCCCGACTCACTTGTGGTTATCTCATACCCACACCCTTTACTTTCCGCAATTCATACTTGCCCATATTGATATCTTGTGATAGTTGAATTGCTTTATTGTTCCTTCATTTCCATATCTTGTGATATAGTTTGTGCTTGCTAGTTTGCTTAATTGCCTATATTGTTTAGCATAGGTGTTGGTGCACTTATTTGAGCCTAGAATATTTAGGATTTGTGCTTGAAAAGTATCCGTTAGTTTAATTCCGCATTAGGATAAAGCCAAATCCGTAAAAGTTTTAAAACTCCTATTCACCCCCCCTCTAGTCGTCATCTAGATCATTTCAACCTCACTGCTGTTTATGCACCTCATCTACAAAATGAGAGATCAAGTTTCTTTGAGGCGGTTAGCAGTGTTGCAAGTTCACCTGACATGCCCTAGGTGGTGTTGGGTGATTTCAACATGTAAAGATTTGCACATGAGAAGTCTCGAGGCCAAATCAACTGGAGCTTGATGGAATCTTTTAATTCTTTGATCAGAGACCATGCTTTGGATGATGTTCAGATTGATAATAGACTATTCACTTGGTCTAACAAGAGAGAGCAGCCTACTCTTGTCCGTTTGGATCGGGTGCTTGTAAATGCAGCTTGGAACCTAAGTTTTCTGCAGTCATCTGTATCATGCGTTCCAACAACGACGTCTGATCACACGCCCCTGCTCCTTTCTTTCTCCACAAGCATGCCAAGGAGTAAGATGTTTCGTATGGAAAATCACTGGCTGGAAGCAGAGGAGCCCCGTAACATCATCTCCTTGGCTTGGTCCCGAGGCACTAGAGAGATCAGTTCTGCCGCTTCCTTGATCAGCTTCAAAATGAGACGTGTCCGTGCTGCTCTGCGGCAGTGGTGCCGCTCGAAGCCCAGCTTACGGATCCTCGTGGACAATAATAAACGTGTGGTGGCTTAACTGAATGCTGTGGAAGAGCTCAGGCCGCTCTCTTCTATTGAAGCTGTGCTACGGATCTCTGCGGCTGCCAAGGCCGAGCACCTGATCCTCTGGCAAACGGCTGCTTGGCGTCGTAGGGCCAAGTTACACTGGTGTGTGTCCGGGGATGAAAACAACCAGTTTTTTCACGCAGCGGCCAATCACCAGGCTCGACGCAACAAGATCAGGGTGTTGGTTCAGGAAGGAGTGGAGTTCTTTGATACTTCGCAGAAGCTGCGATTGGCTACAGACTATTTTAGAGAGATCTTGGGACAGCCTGCAGTCTCGATGGATGCTGTTGATGTTGCCTCCTTATATACTCCACTCGACCTTTCAGAGCTTAAAGCGGAATTCTCATGGGCCGAGATCGTGCAAGCTATCAACTGCTCGCCTAACAACCGGAGTCCGGGCCCTGATGGCTTTACTAACGAGTTCTACAAGGCCTTCAAACTGCTGATCAAGGATGATTTGCTAAGGTTCTTTTCTGCTTTCCATAAGAATGAAGTGAACCTCTCGGGTGTCAACTCTGCTTTCATCACACTGCTGCCAAAAAAAGATACACTGCTAGAGATACGTGATTTCAGGCCGATCTCTCTCGTGCATAGCTTACCTAAGTTGGCATCGAAGGTTTTGGCTAGCCGGCTCAAAGTAAGGATCCCTCACTTGATCCACACGCTTCAGTCCGGTTTCCTGTGGGGCAGATCAATTGTTGAGAACTTTGCCTTAGCTGCAAAAATGGTTCAGTATGCTCATAAAAGAAAATTGCCAGTCATTGCTTTGAAACTAGATTTTCATAAGGCCTTTGACAGCGTGAGTTGGTGCTGCCTCCGCAAGGTACTCGATGCCAGGGGATTCCCACGTATGTGGCAAAACTGGATACATGGCCTCTTGTCCACTGGCAGCTCTAGAATTATGATAACTGGGGAGCTGGGTCCTCCCATCACGGCAAAGAAAGGTTTTCGACAGGGGGATTCTCTATCCCCTTACCTTTTCATCCTTGTCGCTAATGTGCTACAGAGGATGTGCTGCCAGAGGTTTCAAAATGGCTGCTTACTACATCCGCTTGGGTCAGACAGCTTCTTCCCAGTTCTACAGTACGATGATGACACGCTCATCCTTTTCCATGGCAGTACACAGCAAGCTGAAGTTGTTAAGTCAATCCTCACAGCTTTCTCTGGTTTCTCTGGGCTCACTATAAACTTTCACAAAAGCACACTAGTACCTGTTGCTGTGGACACAGACACTGCCTCTGCTATCGCACAGATTCTTGGCTGCCCGGTCTCTGCCTTTCCGTGCACGTACTTGGGTCTGCCTCTCTCTTTGCACAAAGTTACACATGGTATGCTGCTGCCTGTCATTCACAAGGTTGATCGTCGGCTCTCTGTATGGTTGGCCACTTACCTATCTCTAGGTGGATGGCTAACTCTAATTAACTCAGTTCTGACGGGCATTCCAAGTTATTTCATGGCTTGCTTTTTATGGCCCATGGAATCCATTGGAAAGTTGGAGGGGTTGTTGCGCGCCTTTTTCTGGCAAGGGAAAAACAAAGTTAAGGGTGGCCAATGCCTCGTAGCTTGGGACACTGTCTCTCTACCCCGTATCAATGGAGGTTTAGGTGTTCGGCAACTGCAAGCTCATAATCAAGCTTTGATGTGCAAATTCGTTTCTAAATACAAAGTTCTGACATACCCTGCTACAGATGGTTCGCCACACACTACTGTCAGCCTGTTATCCCCCATGGTGCCCGAAGCAGAGATACAGCCATCTGGAAAGGTTTCAAGGATCTCATTCCCTTGGTTGTTAACTCCTCAAGATGTGTCATGGGATCTGGTACTTTGGTCTCCTTCTGGATGGATCAATGGCTGGACGCCGGTCGTCTCTGTCTGTTGTACCCTACCTTGTTTTCCTTCGCACCCCAACCAGCTTGCTCTGTGCTTTCATAGCATGTTAATGGATCATGGGTTATACAACTGCATCCTAATCTCTCCCAAACGGCAATGACCGAGCTTGCAGCCTTGCATGATCTACTGTCTATGTTTGCTCCTAATCCAGGCTCTGAAGAAAAATGCATCCCTGTCTCTGGCACTGGGCAACTCAACACGAGACATTTTTACAGCCTGCTTACCTTCAGAGGAGTTTCTGCGACTTTCAGCTCATGGGTATGGGACTCGTTGGTTCCCCTTAAGCATAGAATTTTCCTCTGGCTTGCTTTTAAAGGACGTCTCAATACCAAGGACAACATGGTAAAGAAGGGATGGTCAGCTGTTGCACCTTTTGCACACTGTGATGCCTGTCCTGTGGTGAAATCCGTTGATCATCTGCTGCTGCGTTGTGGCCAGGCTTCTGCTCTTTGGGGTAAACTTGCACTGGGCTCCTTGGCTTGCACAGTACCTAACATATTAGCCTTTGTCCAACAGGCTCAGCATCAGCTAAGCTTCAAACGACAATGGAAAGTGGCCTTTGTAGCATGTGCACTCACTCTTTGGCATGCTAGAAATGATCGGGTCTTCAACAGCAAGGTTTGGACCGAGGCTTACCTTCAATTCTATGCGGCAAACATGTTAAATCTGTGGAGCAACAGAGCCCGTACCCAAGCCGTCAAGGACGATATACAAATCCGGTGCCAAAAAATTACCACCTAAGTACACTTTAGACGGGATGTAATATAAACCCCCCTCTACTCCCCCCTCCTCCTTTCTCCTTGGCTCTTTGTTGCTTTACTTGCGCTTTGCACCTTCGTGCAATGGCCAAGTCATGCTTGTACTTGTAACTTCATCGGGCCTTGCCTGTTTTGAAATATAAGGGTGGCACCTTGCCACCTTTTCTTTCAAAAAAAAACACATCTCTTTCTCTCTGATATATCAAAATATTCCATTTCCTCTCAAAAATAGTACTTCAGTCACCTATGCTCCAAAGCAACCCTCATTTTTCTTGCTCACAAAAATCTGAGAAAATTCCTGGATATTCTTTGGACCTTGGCACACCTCCCCGTGCAAAAATATTTCATGGTTATATGAAATATTTTTGCTACAGAAAATCTTTTTTGTTTTGGCCAAAAAATGCACTTTACAAAAGAAGTGCATTTTTCCTTGATCCAATGAAGCTGAAATTTTTAGGGCTTCATTACCCTCTTAAGAAACCCTTAACCACCAAAAATTAGCTCCTAACCCCCTCTAGATTTTTCTCTATTAAGCTCCCAAGTTTCTGTCCAGAAACTTGGCAAGAAGCTACACTCTCACCCAGTCGACCTATGCTCAACTCAAGTGCTTGGAGCGACCTAACCTTGCAAGGACTACACGCCAGACACAATTTGCATAGCCCAGGTCACGTGATGCTAGAGTTCATGCGGTGACCATGCGTGGACACGGTGCCTGGCAGCTACTCGACGCGCTTTGGATGCCGCCGACGCCTCTGTTGAGCTCGTGCTCGATTCACAGCTCGCCTCAGCATGCCGCACTGCGCCACCATCCTCGTCACCTCGCCGGTAACTCTCCCTGACTGCTCGCCAACGCCGGAGCTCGCCGCAGCAAGCACGGGCACGACACGGCCAAGTGCACATTGCGAAGTCTTTAGGCAGGCGCTCATTGCGAAGGGTTCAACTGAGTCCGTTAATGAGCAGCTAACTGAGCAGCCAGCTGCGCCTCCTGACGTGCCCTAGCCTGATCCATCAGGGCCCGAACATTGTTATCATCACGCGGCGGGTCATGCCCACGGGGCGGGTTACGACGCCGCTCACTGCTGGAAACCGCCGAGGATTCAATGCGCCGACTATAATTTTGACTGTGGCGTGGAGTTGAATGCATTCGCTCACTGCTATATGAGTAACACGCCTGTTGGGCCACCGCCATCTGAAGAAGTTCCACGGTGTTCCGGGTCTCTATCGTAGCTGGGGAATCGCCTTCAACTGGAAGAGCCGCCAGTCGCGATGCCGCGACAATCATATTATCCACCGGGTTAGAGTAATGATTCGGAGGTGTGAGCACTCGCTAAGGTGGGGTCAAATTCAAACGAGGCAGGTCTGGTACACGGGGCCGAGCCACCGCCCTAGTGGCGGGCGCCTCTGCAGCCTGGGTCACATAGGGCGGTTACTCGGCCCGGCTCCGGGTGTAATAAAAAGGTTCGGCCCTCTGTAGTGACCAGACGTCAAATAGGCTGATCTCTATGCATCAGAATCATCCCTGGATCCGTAATGCTGACATGCACAATACTTGAAGGATTTATAATAGAGTAGCAATCACACACTTATTACATCGAATGTCTCAAAAGAAAACTTATTACAATAAATATGGCTTAAGGCCATCTAATATCGATAACAGCGGAAGGCTTAGAAGATAAAGTGAGTCCATCAACTCCAACGACATCACTGAGTGAAAGATCACGACCTAAGGCACCTTACTCGTCGTCTGAAAAGTCTGCAACATGAATGTTGCAGCCCGAAACGGGTCAGCACATGGAATATGCTGGCAATGTAACACAAGAGAGTAATGAATAGAATAATGCTATCACTACATGCATATATGGCTGGTGGAAAGCTCTATGGTTACAGTTTTGCATAAAGCCAATTTTTTCCTACATCAAAGGAATAAATTTTATTTAACCATCATGGTGGTTGTTAAACATTGAGAAGGTTCCTCCAACTCAATCCCAATTAAGCATCATCATTAAACCCAATCAAATTAATTTGGAGTGATGAGATCAACATGATAATCCAAGAACTAGATAATCAAAACGTCCATAATCGGGGACATGGCTAACCATGATTAGTTTGTACACTCTGCAGAGGTTTGCGCACTTTTCCCCACAAGACTCCAATACATCCATGGTTGGAGAAACGAGACACAGTCTTTCTGAAACAATAACTCTTTACTCTGGGTGGACAGTTACACCTACTTTCCCCTACATCTACTAGCCCACCACTGAAAGAGGTCTTGCAACTTACTCAACTATGCTAGAGCCCATAATAGCTTGTGGCTGCACACGGTTTCTAGCATGAATAATCTTATGATCCCTTTGAGCCTGGGTGGCAGGCCATAGGATAATCACACGGTAACCCCGGGATTTCCAAAAAACAGGCAACACTGGGTTCCCCTGGTGCCTTAGTCCACCCATATGTGTATTTAAGTAGCCACCTTAAGTTAACCATTAAATAACAATACTCACATCTGTCATGGATACACTCACCCAATCCACGTCTACAAGCATAGCATACCAATATAAGCAACGTAGAAGTAACTCCCAAAGGTTTGATAATAAACAGGACAATGGGTACTACCTCATCTACTTCCCAAAACCCACATGTTAAAATCAGATCCTAACCATGCAATTGTTTGAGGATTGATCTAATGCAATAAAACTGGGTAGTAAAGAGGTATAATCAAAGTGTTACTTGCCTTGTTGATGATCCGTGAAACCTAGAGACTCGTAGTAGCACGCTTTGCACTCCGGGTACTCTATCGCAAACAAACAAGCATACAATAAGCACTCAACTAGAAGCACGGATAAAATTCAAATAAGAGATCTAACCAGAAAGTTCAACTTAAGAACTTCAGTTTGCAAAAAGAATCAAATCAAATGAAGCAACTCCAACTGCGAAAGAAACAAGCTCCATTTACTAATCTGAACTTAAGTCAAATTTTTACAGTAGCAAAATCTTGCTTAAGTTGGTTAAACGTAAAGAGGGCTTCGAGATGAAACTCTAGGTGCTTGAATCGCCTGATTCCGATAAACGAGCGAAAAGATAAACTAAAACGAAAATCAAGGCAGAAATCGCGATCGAAAATAATCGCGGAAAATTCCTGGAAAAAGAAAAACTAACAAACAAACTAACGAACGAACGTTTGCTGTCTGCGGCTAACGGGTAAAAATCGTTCGTTAAAATGAACGAACGAACGGGTGTTCGCTAAATAACTAAACCGAATAAAATAAAACCGATCTAAAGAAACAACAACTGCGGTTTCTAAAAAAACACGCACGGTTTTCTAGAGAAAGCCGGCGGCGGATCCGGCAACTACCTCGACGGATCGGCGGCAGCGGGACGACGACAACTCCGGCGATGGCCGGCGGCGGGGCGACGGTGGATGGCGGCGGTGGTTAGGGTTTTGGGGGGTCCCGGGCGGGCCTTTTTAACAGGCCGGCCGGACGAGTCCAGGTCGGGTACGGCCCCGCTAAGTCGGTTCTCTTTTTTTTTAAAAATAATTCCACGCGCAGAAAAAGAAATAAAAGAAATACTAAATGGACTCCAAAAATCCTGAAATAAATTTTCCCCGTCCTGGAAAAATATAGCGGACAAAGTGAACATTTATTTGGGCCTCTAATGCAATTTTGAAAAATGCATATTTTCCTAATTCAAATAAAATAGCGATAAAACTCGGAATAAAAATCTTATTTGATTTTAATATTAAATCTCCAATATTTCTTTATTTTCAGAAAGTCATTTTATCCCCTCTCTTTTATTTTTATAAAAGAAATATTTGTAGAGAAAATGATTAAAATCAAACGATCCTCTTTTCAAAATTTGAGAAAACTCAAATATGAAAATAACGAAATCCCCAACTCTCTTTGTCTGTGTCAAAACCGGCGGATCTCGGGTAGGGGGTCCCGAACTGTGCGTCTAGGCGGATGGTAACAGGAGACAGGGGACACGATGTTTTTACCCAGGTTCGGGCCCTCTCGATGGAGGTAAAACCCTACTCCTGCTTGATTGATATTGATGATATGGGTAGTACAAGAGTAGATCTACCACGAGATCAGAGAGGCTAAACCCAAGAATCTAGCCTATGGTATGATTGTTGTTCGTCCTACGGACTAAAACCCTCCGATTTATATAGACACCGAAGGGGGTTAGGGTTAAACAGAGTCGGTTACAATGGTAGGAGATCTACATATCCGTATCGCCAAGCTTTCCTTCCACGCCAAGGTGTCAGGACCCCGACTCAATGCCACATCGATCTAGCATGTAACACCTCATATCACTTTGCGGCCTCACGCACGGTATTTCCACGGGTGTCGCTTTACCTTTGCCCGGGACCGTTTGCGCATTTTGGCACACGTATATGATAGTGTCGCTAGCATCCATATGATAAGGAGCCCGGGCTGACATGGCTAGTCGTAAACCCAAAGTGGCACAAACTTACGAGGACGAGCATCCATGACCCAAAGATCGAGCGTGTCGGTCATCGCGAGTGAATCCAGTCAGTGTAGCACTGGCTAGCGAGACTCGGTGAACGGGTGTGAAGCGGCTAACAGGACTCCGGTATTCATCGTGTGACATTTCCTCGAAGGGACAGACACAGGAACGAAGAAGGACACATGCCGGCCAACCTAAGTGTTCCGGAGCTGTAGCAAGCTACCATGGCTTAGTGGAAGCACTAGGAGACATTTCCCGGTAAGAAGGGATACTAAGGATAACAACTAGATAGTCAGATCCCACACATACCAAGCATTTCAGTAACATACACACAATATGCTCGATATATGCAAATACAACATGGCATCACAACATGACTCTACAACTCAAGTATGTATTCATTAGGCTCCGAGGAGCGAGATATTACAAACAGGGGTCTCATGACCCAACATCCAGAGCATACAAATCAAAGCACAAGCGGAAGCTTAACATGTCTGAGTACAGACATCTACAAATGGAAAAAGGCTGGGAAGCCTGACTATCTAACAGATCCTGCCGAGGGCACAAGATCGTAGCTGAGGTAACAAGCTAAACGTCGAAGTCCACGCGGAACTACTAAGGAGACCGAAGTCTCTCTGCAAAAACATAAAATAGGCAAACGTGAGTACAAATGTACCCAGCAAGACTTACATCGAACTAACTACATATGCATCATTATCAACAAAGGGATGGTGGGGTTTAACTGCAGCAAGCCAGCTTTGACTCGGTGGCTATCCTGAACTACTACTACAAGTAACTCTTTTGAGGTGGCGCACACGAGTCCACATATTCACCATATCAATACACCACTATGGATCCGCTCCCGTCTCCCTACGAGAACGCCATCCATAGCACTCACGCTTATCTTGCGTATTTTAGAGTATCCACTTCCACTTGTCTATGAACTGTTATAGGCAACCCAGAAGTCCTTTACCGCGGACATGGCTATTCGAATAGATGATGTTAACCCTTCACACACGCTCTCGCCACTTACCGCCATGTACACGTCATGTATCTCGTCAACCTTCAAGTGGAAGCCTGGCGAGGGTGTCGGCCATGGCCTACCTAAACACTCAAGTCTCTAGTCCAGGTTTATCGCCTATTCAGGTTCCATCCGCTGGGAGTCCGGCCGAGGTTTCCACATACGGCCCCGAACGATGTGAGCAGGGTTCCCGAGACACCAAACGGGCGCCCGGTACATCGTGCCACGGTGTATCTACCGCATCATAGCCCACCCCTAGGGTCAGCGCTACGCACGGCCTCCAACACATATCCTACAAACACGAAAACTAGTTGCAACTCTGGGACAGAGAACAAGGGTGGTTAAGAAGCCGAGAGAGTCAATTAAGGATCCCAATGTGTGGTAGTAACTGTTCATGGATCACAAACACAGATCTCAGTTTCTGAGGACGGTTTCAATGAGACAACCCACCATGTACTCCTACATGGCCTCTCACCGCTACCTTTACCAAATCGTGCTCACACACTTAACTCTCAACAGTAGGACATGTTCACACACCTTCGATTCATCCCTGAAGAATCAGACCTGACTCAATTCTAAGCAGTAGCAGGCATGAAAAACAAGCATGAATGAGTAGGCACATCAGGTCTCAAACAACTCCTACTCATGCTAGTGGGTTACATCTATTTACTGTGGCAATGACAGGTCATGCTAAGGATAAGGGGTTCAACTACCGCAGCAAGTAACAGATGAATCGTTGTTGTCCTAATGCAGCAAAAGAGAGCAGGAGCAAGAGAGTGGGATTGTATCAGAATGAACAAGGGGTTTTGCTTGCCTGGCACTTCTGAAGATAGCATTGAGTCTTCATCAGTGTCAACGATCACAACAACGGTACAACGTCTCCCGAGGGGGAACAACACCGACATAAAGAGAAGAAACACGATCAATGCAATGCACAATATGATGCATGCTATGACATGGCAATAAGAATGTGTTTTGGCTAATGCAAGCTAGAACAGATTGAGATGAGTCCATTTGAACCAAAGATTCAAATGCAAACCCATTTTAAGAGGTCATAAGAGTGCATTAACTTGTTTCGCCTAAACAGCAAGGTTAATGTGTTCTAACATGCATCAAACCAGTGCAGATGGATAGATTGGATTTTTCTGATCATTTTTCATATATAACTTACTTGATTTGGAGCTACGGTTGATTTTCTATGATTTCTAGAAGTTTTAGTTTTTTTCTAGAATTTCCTGTATAAGAATAATTCCAGTAATTGAATTAATGCGTCCGCACTGCGTTAGGGTGACGTCAGTGGTCAACAGGGCTGGTCCAGGTCAAACTGACCTGTGGGCCCTGCATGTCTGTAGTTAGTTTAACTAACTAATATTAGTTAGCGCTAACCCTAGGTTAATTAGCAGAGCGGGCCCCACTTGTCATAGACTCAGGGGAGTCAAACTGGGCCCACCCAGTCAAAGTCAAAGGTCAAACCCACCGGTGTTTAGCTGCCGGCGAGGCCAGACGCGGCGGTGAGAATGCATTAGCGCGTTCCGATGACCAAATGAGCGGCGGAGGGCATCTACGCGTAGCTGGGAGCAAGCCGCAGCGTTTGGTGGCGGTGGTTGGGCTCGGGGTTGCCGGAAACATCACCGGCGATGAGTTTGGTGGCGACTGGAGCTCGGGTGAGCTCGGACTCGTCGCTAGGGGGCACAGTGAGGCGCGTGGGTTAGTGCGTTGAGCTCCTGGGGATGCATTAGGGCTAGTGGACAAGGTGGCGCGGCCGTTGGGTGGCCGGAGCCTCGTCGGCGACGAGCTCCGTGGTGGCGCATGCGGGTGAGCTACGTGCAGTCGCTACGGAGCTCGAGAGAGGGAACGGGGAGGATGGGGAGGTAGCTAGGCTCACGGCGGTTGCAACGGAGCTGACGGCGAGGTCGGGGACGAACTGTTGCGGCGGTGATGGCAAAGGGATCTTGGCGATGTGTCAGCGAGGTCGGTCTGAGGCTTGAGACAGCGAGTGCTCGGGGCTCGGCTTGCTCGAAGGAGAGGAGGGCGGCGGAGCTTCTGGACACGGTGGCATGGCGCAGGGACGACAGAGAGCTCGACTACGGCGACGATGCGGCTGCGGTGGCGTCGGCCATGGTGCAGGGGAGTGAGGGAGAGGAGCTGGGGAGGAAAGGGCGTGTCTGTGGGCTCAGGGAAGGAGTGGGTGACCGACCAGGCGCCGAGAACAGCGAGGGAGGAAGGGCGGGCGGCGGGCGCGTGGTGGGCCTGGTGCCGACGTCGAGCACCTGGCTGCCTGCCTGGCCAAGCCAAGTAGCTCGCTAGAGCAGTGGTTGGGATGGGCCGGCAGGTGGGCTTGCGAGGTGGGCGCGAGGTAAGCCTCTGCTTTGCTTTGTTTTTCTTTTTTCTATTTTTCTGTAAGTTTGTGGCTTTATTAAAAATAGCTAGGCACTTCTAAAAATCCTGAAAATAATCAGGGGCTCTATTTAGAATATCTCCAACAGCCCACACTTATTTTCAGAATTATTTGAGCATTCAAAATATTTACTAGCATTTAAATGCCCAAATGCAATTTACATATGATTTAATTCAATGACCTTCTGTTGACCTAAAAAATGTGCACCAATTTTGCGGAGGTTCTAACCTATGACAAGAGGGTGAACTTTTAGAAGGGCATTTCAGTTCATTGAAAATATTTTTAGTAAGCCTTAGTTGAATTGAGGAGGGTTACGGGGTTACGGCTTCCCAATTCAAGTTTCGATGGAAAGTAGACATGATGCAACACTCTAATGCATGGACTAGCTGGGATGTGAGAACTCACCCCACTAAACAAGAATCTCGTCCCGAGATTCAAGACATGAGGTTAGAAGACGGAGGGGGCACAAGACCAACACAATCTTCGCGATCCAGGTTGCACCTCATAAGGTTGTTGATTTGTTGCATACGTTGATCTTGACATCCTCGCTTTTGAGATCTTCATCCACGTGACGACGATGGCGGAAAGGAACTCTACTAGGATTGATCTTCTCAAAGATCGAACTATACAATCTCAACTCACGGAATGAGATGTTGAAACATCTTGAGTTGAGACACAAAACACATCGAGAGGGATGGAAGAACAAACCACGGGGTTTGATTTGGTGGGCAACAATTCCACGCTTAGAAAGATGGTGGATGGTGTCAAGGTGGCGAGGAAATAATTTCCATGATTCCGTAATGGGGCACCTTGAAAAAGGTGACTCGTTGAACTGCTCCCTTACTTGGCAAAAAGAATTAATTTTGATCCATAGATCATTGAAACTCTTCATACCATCTTAAGGCAATTTACAATTGATCGATCGAAAGAGCTCGAAGGAATGGCATACTCGGACTGGGATGGATGATGTGGACTACCTTGTTGAAGACAACGCAATGGATGATTTTTGCTTATCATCGGGAATGGATGGGACCCATGGTAGGACCACTTTTGAGGATGATCCTGAACAAGAGTTACTAAGAAGGCAGCCCATAGTGAAATGGCACAAAGACGGTGCAAGCTAGGAACAAAATGCAAATATTGGAATGTTCCAACCATCATATCTGCCTGAGATTCAGATCTCGTTAGTAACAGGATACTTCAGACAACATGTCCGAAAAGGAAAGGTTGCAACACAAATTGACGAGATGATATTGCGAGAATCTCGGGAGATGAACTACGGTAGCAAGCTCCAAAACACGAGCTGGTTCTGCTACAAGCATGTGAACACGCTGTCCCAGACAAGCATGGTCACCTGGTAGTCTTACAACGGAACACTACTGAAAGCACATTTGCTCCCTGGGTGGTTTTGGTAATTAATGACAACATACTTTGTGGTTGGACTAATGCTTTTATCATGTATGTTTCAGGAAGTTCAATCACATTGGCATGGCAAAAGGACTGAAGAGGTGGACCCCTAAAATGCTAAGGCAAGCATTGGCAAAAGCTCAAGACTCCATTTTTGGTTTAGTGATCCAAGATCACATTGAGTCCATAGGAAAGACAATACTATTAAAAGGGGATGAGGTTATGATGATGATCTGGTTGCTCAAAGTGCTTAGTGATACATCTCCTAAACTATCGGCAATTCTCACCGCCATATACACTCATAAGTAATCTCGGTCCCACCGATATTCCAAACTTCAGTCACCGAGATGAACCACCTCACCACCAAGCGGACCCTAGAAATCTCGGATTTTCCGATTCGAACTTCGGTCTCACGAAACTTGAGTTATAAGCTTTTGTAACCTACATCATCAAATCGGTGTCACCGAGATGATGAAGTCGGTCCCACCGAGATTGGCAAGCTCTGTCTTTGCGAATCGGACTAACAGAGATTGTATTTTCGGTCCCACGAAAATCCCAACGTTCACATGATTTGAACTTTCGGTCTCACCGAGTTGTCAACCGGTCCCACCGAGATTGGTCAAATGTGTGTAGCAGTTGGATTTTGTGTGGAGGCTATAAATACCCTCCACCCCTCTTCATTAGTGGAGAGAGCCATCGAAAGTACTACCACTCCTACCTTACATTTACGAGAAGAGAACTACCTACCCTTGTGTTGAGATCAAGTTGCTCCACTCCCACCATATGAAGCTTGATCTCTAGCCTTCCCAAGTTGCTTTCCACTCAATCCTTTCTTCCACCACAGCCAAATCGGTGAGGAGAGTTGAGTGTTGGGGAGATTATCATTTGAAGCACAAGAGCAAGGAGTTCATCATCATCAACACCATCTATTACCTTTTGGAGGTGGTGCCTCCTAGATTAGTTAGGTGTCGCTTGGGAGCCTCCGTCGAGATGTGGAGTTGAACCAAGAAGTTTGTAAGGGCAAGGAGATCGCCTACTTCGTGAAGATCTACCCCAGTAAGGCTAGCCCTCCGTGGGCGTAAGCCATGATGGCATAGACAAGGTTGCTTCTTCGTGGACCCTTCGTGGGTGGAGCCCTCCGTGGACTCTCGCAGCCGTTACCCTCCGTGGGTTGAAGTCTCCATCAACGTGGAATGATGATAGCACCACCTATCGGAACCACGAGAAAAATCTCCGTGTCTCCAAATTGCGTTTGATCTTCTCCACTTCTCTTTACTACTTGTGCAATTTACTTTCCGCTGCCCATACTCTAGAATTGCATGTGTAGTATGCTACTTGACTTGTGTGATATGCAAAATCTGCCAAAAACTTGTTCTTGTCAAAAGGCATAATTTTTATCTTGTCGAGTAGTCTAATCACCCCCCCTCTAGACACTCTCACCTTCTTCGATCCTATAATTGGTATCAGAGCTTTGGTCTCCATTGCTTTGGTTTACACACCATTGGAGGAAGATGGACGTGTCTACGTTTGGGAGTGTTAGCCATAGAGTGCCTATTCTTGATGGAGTGTCCTATAACTCGTGGAGGATTGAAATGCTTATTATCTTTAAGATGTATAACTTGCGCAAATATGTTGAAACCCCCTATGTGCCTCCATTTGACCCCTTGCACCCTACCATGGATGAAGAGCTTTATTTGCTTCGTAACCTTAGAACTGTAAATCTTATCATTAGAGGGTTACCCGATAACTTGCTTAAGCTCGTTACAAACTTTGAGTGCGCCTATGCTATGTGGAAGTTCTTGGAAGAACTTTATCCGGACTACTCTTTGAGAGGTCTTGATGAAATTCTATACAAGACTATTGAATTTGATATGATGCGCCCCAATGATCCCAACTTTGATAAATGCTTCTTTGAGCTTCGTGATCTCATGAAAAAGAAGGGTGATCCTTGTCTTATCAATGCTCTAATTAGAAATGCTCTTATATTGCATTCCGATGATTATTGTCACATTCACAAAACTAATGCAAGTAGTTGTCAAATTGACCTAGGTGTTGATGATGAACTATCTATGGGTCAATATGATGATGAGCATGAGCATGATGATGATTGCTCCGATTCGGACACCGAGCTAGACAAGATCATGAAGAGTCTCAATCTCATGGCAAATCTGAGAGACTACATATCCGGCGGAAAAGAGTGGATTCTTGATAGTGGATGCACCGATCACATGACCGGAGATGAAGACATGTTTCGAGAGCTTGCAAAGAACGATGGTCCACGCAAGTATGTGACTTTTGGAGACAACTCCAAGGATAAGGTACTTGGCCTTGGTAAGGTGGCCATATCTCATGATAGCTCTATTCAAAATGGCATGCTTGTAGAATCACTTGGATACAACTTACTTTCCGTGTCTAGATTAGCTGACTTTGGATTCAATGTGCTATTCACCAAAGTAGATTGCCAAGTCTTTCGTCGTGACAATCATAACATGGCATTTACCGGTATCCGTAGAGGTGATCTATATATTGTTGATTTCACTAAGAAAGCCCAACCTAGAACTTGCTTCATTGCTAGATCCGCTAAAGGTTGGTTATGGCATAGAAGGCTTGGACATGTTGGTATGCGTAATCTAGACAAGCTAATCAAAGGTGATCATATTCTTGGTGTTAAAGATGTTCTCTTTGACAAAGATAGACTTTGTAGTGCTTGTCAGGCAGGAAAACAAGTAGGTGGAAGTCATCCCGTGAAGAACATCATGACCACAAGGAGACCGCTTGAGCTTCTTCATATGGATCTCTTGGTCCCAATGCTTACAAAAGCCTTGGTGGTAACTCCTTTGGTCTAGTTATAGTTGATGATTATTCAGATTTACGTGGGTATTTTTCCTTGATGACAAATCGCGAGTTCAGAGAATCTTCAAAACCTTTGCGAAAAGGCCCAAAATCAATTTGAGGTGAAGATCAAGAAAGTTCGGGTGACAATGGAGCGGAGTTCAAGAACGCCCATGTAGACTCTTTTCTCGATGAGGAAGGATTCTACATGAGTTCTCGACTACGTACACTCCTCAACAAAATGGAGTTGTTGAGAGGAAGAACCGAACAGCTCATAGAGATGGCGAGAACGATGCTTGATGAATACAAGACACGAAGCACTTTTGGGGTGAAGCCGTCGAGACAGTTTGTCATGCTATCAACAGGCTTTATCTTCATAAGCTCCTCGGCAAGACTTCATCGAGCTCCTCACGGTAACAAACCCCAAGTGGGATACTTTCGTGTCTTTGGTTGAAATGCTATATCCTTGATAAGCATCGTCGGTCTAAATTTGCTCCTAAAACTCATGAAGGCTTTTTCCTTGGTTATGGATCAAACTCCCACACCTACCGTGTCTACAATAATTTCACCCGAAAGGTTGAAGAGACGGTAGATGTGAAGTTTGATGAATCTAATGGCTCGCAAGTAGAGCAAATGCCTATTGATGTAGGAGACAAGGACCCATCGGAAGCCATCCAAGATTTATCTTTTGGAAAGATCCGTCCCATGGAAATGAAGGAGAGTACCTCATCTACATATGTGGAGCCCCCTACCTCACGGCAAGATGAACCTCAAGGCAACATGGAGGCCTCCACAAGTGGAACTCACCAAGATGAGGAAGTGCAACAAGAAGATCCACCACAACCTCCTTCTCCACCGCCTCAAGACAACACCAACAACAATGAAGAAGAAGAGGAAGATGAGGATGATGAGGAAGCTCAGCCACAACCACAACAAAAGCTATCCCAAGTCCGAGCAAGAGTCAAGAAAAATCATCCCGTGGAACAAATGATGAACGACATCGACTCTGGGAGAATTACTCGCTCTAAAACTCGCTTAGCTAACTTTTGTGAGCATTACTCATTTATCTCTAGTCTTGAACCTATGAAGGTAGAAGAAGCACTTGAAGACCCGGATTGGGTGAGCGCTATGCACGAAGAGCTACACAACCGAGAGGAACAATGTATGGACTTTGGTAGAAAGCCCAAAGATGATCAAAACGTCATTGGAACCAAATGGGTGTTTGGAACAAGCAAGATGAAGATGGACAAGTCATCCGCAACAAGGCTCGTCTCGTAGCTCAAGGTTACACACAAGTCGAAGGTATGGACTATGGTGAGACCTATGCCCCGTTGCTAGACTTGAGTCCATTCGCATTCTTCTTGCTTATGCCAATCACCATGATATTACTCTCTATCAAATGGATATCAAAAGTGCTTTCCTAAATGGTGAAATTGAGGAGGAAGTATTTGTGAAACAACCTCCGGTTTGTGAATCCCAAAAGCCTAATCATGTTTACAAGTTGCACAAAGCTCTTTATGGACTTAAACAAGCTCCTAGAGCTTGGTACAAATCTTGACTAGCTTTCTTCTTGAAAAAGGCTTTGAGATTGGAAAAATAGACTCAACGCTATTCACGAAAAGGGTTGATGGTGAACTATTTGTGTGCCAAATATATGTTGATGATATTATCTTTGGTTCAACTAACCCTCATTTTAGCGAGAAGTTTGGAAAGCTCATGTCGGAGAAGTATGAGATGTCCATGATGAGTGAACTCAAATTCTTCCTTGGGTTGCAAATCAAGCAATCTAAGGTGGGTACGTTTGTCTCACAAACAAAGTACACCAAGGATCTCTTCAAGAAGTTCAACATGCAAGAAAGCAAAGGTATGAGAACCCCCATGCCTACAAGTGGACATAATGACTTGACAAAAGATGGAGAACCCGTTGATCAAAAGGTTTACCGATACATGATTGGTTCTCTACTATATCTCTGTGCTTCTCGTCCTGACATAATGTTGAGTGTATGCATGTGTGCTCGATATCAAGCAGCCCCTAAAGAATGTCATCTTAAAGCTGTTAAAAGAATTGTGAGATATTTGATACACACACCAAACTTTGGCATTTGGTATCCTAAGAGGGCCTCTTTCGACCTTGTTGGCTATTCCGACTCGGACTATGCGGTGATGGGGTTGATAGAAAGTCAACTTCGTGCGTGTCAATTCCTTAGTCGATCCCTTGTATCTTGGTCCTCCAAGAAACAAAATTCGATATCATTATCCACCGCCAAGCGAGAATATATTGCTGCTGGTTCATGTTGTGCTCGATTGCTATGGATGACACAAGCGCTTAAGGATTATGGGATACATGTGAGACATGTTCCTTTGCTTTGTGACAATGAGAGTGCGATTAAGATTGGACACAATCCGTGCAACACTCTCGAGCGAAACATATTGAAGTTAAATCACCATTTTATTCGTGATCACATTGCCAAGGGTGACATCAATCTTAAGCATGTTCGTACTGACAAACAACTTGCTGATATCTTTACAAAACCTCTTGATGAGAAAGTGTTTTGTCACCTAAGGAGTGAGTTGAACATCATTGATGCTTCAAACTTGGAGTGAAAACTCCATTGATGCATGCAAGGCATGAGCCTACTTGACTAATCCTTGATATTTCTCTTATGATGATGATCATATGTCTTGGACACATTTGCCTCCTTGTATTGCATCTAACTCCTTGCAGGTACTTGGATGATCTACATTCCACAAGATTACCACACACTCAAATCTTGTGTAATCTTGTCATTGACCAAGTATCTAGCCCTTTGGGATGTTGAGTTCAAGGAACAAAATTCCACATATCCTTTTTGACACCTTACACATCTAGTATTTCACTCTTGTCATCTTGGATATCCTTGAGTATTTCCTTGCTTGCCTAACCCATGTAGGAAGATGAACTACACAAGTGGAAATGGCGCTCTAACTTCACATTCAATGAGCACCTACATCAAGTTCACCTACATGAGTACAAGCAGCTTCATAAGATGTGATCACATCAAATGCTTAATCGAAAAATGGCAACCCCATTTTGAGCTTAAACGATGAGTATGACCTATGATCAAATGTTCTCATTTGACTCCTAAGTCAAAATACTCAAACATAGGTGACCTAGTCGCCGACCCCTATCTAGATGAAGTACATATGATTTGGAGTGTTTTGTTCTTGTTTTCTCTTATGTTCTCTCATTAAATACAAAACACAAAAAAAAACTTCATCTAGGAATCTTTTTCATTTCTGTTCTTCTGTCTTTGTGAATATCCTTTTGGCTCTGAACAATTCCTTGAAAATCATTTACCAATTCATTGCAAACCCTTTAAAACATTCCTTGCAAAGTGAGCTGAATTATTTCTGTATTTCCTTGGAATTAAACTCGGCGTCACCGACTTAAAAATTTCGGTCTGACCGAAAAGGATCTGCCCTATGTCCCTGACTTTCGGACCCGCCGATCCATCTTATTTTGGTGTCACCGATTTACTTCTTTCAGGATATCATCTTCTGCAGCTTCACTGATTTTATTGCCCTGTTGTGATTCTTAAGGATCCCACTTCTTTCCATCTTCCCTGACCTTCCTAGTTTGCTGTCCTTTTCGGCACTTGATGTCAAAGGGGGAGAAGACTTAGGGGGAGAAGAGAAGATTTAGGGGGAGAAGAAGAGCAATCTTACCTTAAGGGGGAGAGAATCACATCAAAGCTTTGCCGTGTTCCACATTGGATATTACATTTGGCATCATTCTTTTGATTTTGCTCTTTCCATCAAACCCCTTGATCTGAGACAACTCAAAGGGAGAGGAATCTTCACAATTGATATCTTATGGAAAGCAAAATCTCTCAGAGTTCATTGAAAATCTTTTAGTTTCAGGAGACATGTTTGCTGATTCAAGCTTGTGCTCAATATGAGACACTCTTTACACATGTCATCCCTGGCTTGGTACTCTTGATGTTCTTGCAGTTGGTTGAAGAAATACTCTTGTGTTATCTAACCTTGTTTTCCCAAGTTTATTTCTTGGTACAATGCCAAGGAACCTCAAGGTAAGTATATGCACCTTGCGAGAATGTGCATGATGGTGACTTGCTTGTGAATACTTGTTTGCAAGAAATCACCATGCACATATGCATTATCACTCACTTCTTTTCATCTCTTTCGATGCATATAGCCAAGCTGCATGTAGCACATCTTGCTTCTCTCTCTTGTGTGCTTGTGGTAGTCCAAAACCATAATTTATGAAAATCTTGCACACTTGTAGGGGAGCCTGTGTGTACTACATGTTTGTCAAAGCTTTCGTGATTATTCTGTCTTTCTTTCAGTAAGCTTTGATGTCTTGTTTTGTGTGTTGCCATCAATTACCAAAAAGGGGGAGATTGAAAGCACATTTGCTCCCAGGGTGGTTTTGGTAATTAATGACAACATACTTTGTGGTTGGACTAATGCTTTTATCAAGTATGTTTCAGAAATTCAATCACATTGGCATGGCAAAAGGATGAAGAGGTGGACCCTCAAAATGCAAAGGGAAGCATTGGCAAAAGCTCAAGACTCCATTTTGGTTTAGTGATCCAAGATCACATTGAGTCCATAGGAAAGCCAATACTATTAAAGGGGATGAGGTTATGATGATGATCTGGTTGCTCAAAGTGCTTAGTGATACATCTCCTAAACTATCGGCAACTCTCACCGCCATATACACTCATAAGTAATCTCGGTCCCACCGATATTCCAAACTCAGTCACACCGAGATGAACCACCTCACCACAAAGCCAAACCCTAGAAATCTCGGATTTTCCGATTCGAACTCGGTCTCACGAAACTTGAGTTGCCAAGCTTCAGAACATACATCATCAAATCGGTGTCACCGAGATGATGAAGTCGGTCCCACCGAGATTGGCAAGCTCTGTCTTTACGAATCGGACTAACAGAGATTGTATTTTCGGTCCCACGAAAATCCCAACGTTCACATGATTTGAACTTTCGGTCTCACCGAGTTGTCAACCGGTCCCACCGAGATTGGTCAAATGTGTGTAGCAGTTGGATTTTGTGTGGAGGCTATAAATACCCTCCACCCCTCTTCATTCGTGGAGAGCCATCGAAAGTACTACCACTCCTACCTTACATTTACGAGAAGAGAACTACCTACCCTTGTGTTGAGATCAAGTTGCTCCACTCCCACCATATGAAGCTTGATCTCTAGCCTTCCCAAGTTGCTTTCCACTCAATCCTTTCTTCCACCACAGCCAAATCGGTGAGGAGAGTTGAGTGTTGGGAGATTATCATTTTAAGCACAAGAGCAAGGAGTTCATCATCATCAACACCATCTATTACCTTTTGGAGGTGGTGCCTCCTAGATTGGTTAGGTGTCGCTTGGGAGCCTCCGTCGAGATGTGGAGTTGAACCAAGAAGTTTGTAAGGGCAAGGAGATCGCCTACTTCGTGAAGATCTACCCCGAGTAAGGCTAGCCCTCCGTGGGCGTAAGCCATGATGGCATAGACAAGGTTGCTTCTTCGTGGACCCTTCGTGGGTGGAGCCCTCCGTGGACTCTCGCAGCCGTTACCCTCCGTGGGTTGAAGTCTCCATCAACGTGGAATGACGATAGCACCACCTATCGGAACCACGAGAAAAATCTCCGTGTCTCCAAATTGCGTTTGATCTTCTCCACTTCTCTTTACTACTTGTGCAATTTACTTTCCGCTGCCCATACTCTAGAATTGCATGTGTAGTATGCTACTTGACTTGTGTGATATGCAAAATCTGCCAAAAACTTGTTCTTGTCAAAAGGCATAATTTTTATCTTGTCGAGTAGTCTAATCACCCCCCCTCTAGACACTCTCACCTTCTTCGATCCTACAACTACCGAGTTCCGGGAGGAACCATCAACGAGGATATCAAAGTCCTTGCATAAGTCTAGCTCTTAAGAAGAAACTTCTTCTCCTTGAACAAATCAATCAGTGGCTTGGTGTGCTACAGAATTCATATGGAACAAAGATGATCAGTCTAACAGACCACAGAATACTTCACACGTGCATGACCGACTCGGGATGATTCCATAGGAAGTAAAAAACATGCTTTCTCGAATTCACGGCGGCATCTTGCATCCAATGCACATGAACTAGAGTAAGTCACTTCTTTCATCCAAGCATATTCTTCATGAACGAAACACGAAGATAATGCTTATATAAGTTTCCAATACTAGCTGAATGTTCAACACGAATCATGGAGGAGATAAAAATGTTGCTGATGGGCTCAACAACAATTCATCTAGGTTTCCATATAAGTGGAATTCCACAATTATGTGAACAAGGCGATAGCATCGGTCAGACCAAAGGATATAACGGTGTATGCCCGAGGAAACAACCACGGGTAAGACAACATTACGAGTATCATTGGTTCTGACTTGACTTGACGATTGTGACGCCCGGATAATTAGGCTACAGTAATTCCACGCTAATGATGCCACGTCACCTCGATTACTGTTGTTAATCTCGCGATGGTTCAAAAACGATTCAAATTCAAATTTAAAATCAAGTCAAACAATTAAAGTTTTCAAAAGTAATAACTAAAATGTTCTTAATGTGACAAATAAATTATGGATATTATTGGTGGAATAACAACATCTTTATAAAATATTTAAATACCCTAAAAGTGATTAAAACAAAATCAAAACAATTAGTTATACTCCTAATATATTTTACCAAATACTAAACTATTTTTATTCTGAGGTAAAACTTCTTAGGACAGTGGATTATTTTGACACACTATTTTTGGAGCTATTGTCATATTTTACTAAACCAAAAATAAAGTGTAACTAAAATAAAACAGAAAAGAATAATAAAAAACAACAAAAGGAAATAAAAGCCCCCCTCCCTCGCTGGGCCTCGGCCCAGCAGGCCATCGGGCCGCCAGGCCGGCCCAGCCGCGCCCCACACCCTCCCCCATATCCACCCCACTGGGGGGAACCCTAACCACCCACCCCACTTTCCCCACTCCTCCCTCTGCTTCCCCCGATCCAGATCGGATCGGGCGTCAGCCTCCCTTCTTTGCTCGCCGGCCTTGCGCCTCGGCGGACCGCCTTCGTCGGAGCCGCCCACCGGGCCGCCCGTCCTCATCCCCTCCCGATCGAGAACTGGTTGAGGCACGACCGACAGCAGCCGAACCATGATGCCCGCCGCTTCGACCCGGACCGCTCCCTCGCGGACCTCCTCCTCTACGTCGGCGTCGTCCTCGTCCTCCTTCCCGAGCCAGCGTCGCTTTGCTCTGCGGGGCCGGTGAGCCGCCGCCCTCCTCCTTTTCCTCTCCGCCCGGCTGTTCACCAAGCCTTGACGCCTTTTCGTGCCCCTGCTCACCTTGGCCTCGCCGACCAGGCGTGCCTCCGCCGCGCCGGCCTCGTCTTCTTGTTGGACAGCGTCGCCCTCACGCCGAGCCATCGCTCTGCCTTGCCTCGCCCGTGCTCCCGCGCCCGTCCCATGGTCGCCACGCCTACCTCCCAAACCGCGCATGCCACGCTGCGGCCTCATTGGCCTCGCCCCACTGCAGCCCCCTTTCCCCCCTCCTTGACGCCGTTCAAGCCGCCCCGGTCGCCGCCGTCAATCGCCGTCGTGCGCCTGGCCATAGGCCGCGCCGCGCCCGTGCCCTGTTGGCCTCTCGAGGCCAGGGCCTCACCACCACCGTGTCCAGACTCTGACCTCGCCGACGCCCTGTTGCCCGTGCCCTCGCGACGCAGCGCACGCCTGATTAACCCGCCCGATAGGCCCCACGGGTTTATGACAACGAGGCCCGCCCGAGCGTTTATAGAAAAAGAAACAAAATAAAAATTAATAAAATAAATGAATAATTAATTAACTAATTAAATTAATGAATTAATTAAGTTAATTAATCCTATGTAATTAACGTAATTAACTAGTTAGTTTAATTAAGCAGTAACTAGATTAGTTAAACACTAATTAGACTAAGCATCGATGACTAGTGGGACCCACCGTCGACCACGATCGACACCTCTGTTGACTGCTGACGTCATGCTGACGTAAGCAAACACTGTTTTGGATAATGTTGAATTAAATTAAATTAAATAAAATTCTAAAAATGATTTAAATCTTTTAAAATTAATATAAAATAAACCGTAGCTCGGATGGAAAAACTTTATACATGAAAGTTGCTCAGAACGATGATACGAATCTGAATCGTAGCCTGTTAAATCATACACACCCCTAGCATAGCAAACATGCAAATTTCCCCCTCGGTTCATCTATCAAAAACGCGAAACACGGGTATACTTTCCGGATGTTTCCCCCTTCACGCCAGTATCACCTACTACCGCGTTAGGGCACACCTAGCACCGCGTATTGACATGTTATGCTTTGTGATGCTTTGATAGCTCATTATTTATTGTGTTCCCATCCGTTACTTCTTTACGGTAGACACCGAGGCGCTTTGCCGGTACCCTGTGATCGACTACATCGACGCGAACCCTTCTTGCGAGCAACCAGGCAAGCCCCCCCTTGATCACGGATATCGCCTATTCTCCTCTATCTGCTTGCATTAGAGTAGTGTAGCATATTCTTGCTTTCGATTGATCCTATTACGATGCATAGCGACATTGTTGCTACATCTGTTGATACCTTACCCGCAATCCTAAATGCTTAGTATAGGATGCTAGTTTATCATCATTGGCCCTACATTCTTGTCGATCGCCTCGCTATACTATCGGGCCGTGATCACTTGGGAGGTGATCACGGGTATATACTATACATACATACATACTATCTGAGATGGTGACTAAAGTCGGGTCACTCGATGAGTACCCGCAAGTGATTACGATGAGGGGGCCGAAAGGACGGTGGCTCCATCCGGTGAGAGGTGGGCACAGGTTCCCGACGGCCCCATTGTTACTTTGTGGCGGAGCGGCAGGCGAGTTGAGACCACCTAGGAGGCAGTGGGCTGGCCTGATTAGGCGTTCAGCGGATACTTAACACGCTTAACGAGATCTTGGTATTTGATCCGAGTCGGCCATTTGGTCTATCTTGCACTAACCATCTATCACGGGAGTAGTTATGGGTATCCGGCGTCGTGGTATCGGCGAAGCCTTCTTGGCGTCGGCGACGGCCGGTGCGCCGGGTTGGACTGCGTTAACGCAACTTCCTTTGTAATGGAGGTTGCTAGGTCGCTCACCGCAGCGTCATAGCAAGCGTGCGGTGTGTGCAATAGGCGATGGGCCCGACCCTGCGCACATAGGATTTAGACCGGCGTGTTGACCTCTCTGTTGTGCCTAGGTGGGGCTGCGGCGTGTTGATCTTCGAGGCGGGCATGACCGAGAAAGTGTGTCGGCCAAATGGGATCAAGCGTGTTGTGTTATGTGGTGCACCCTACGGGAAGTTAATCTATTGAATAGCCGTGTCCCTCGGTAAAGGGCGACCGGAGTTGTACCTTGACCTTGACAACTAGAACCGGATGCTTAATAAAACACACCCTTCCAAGTGCGGATACAACCGGTGATCGCTCTCTAACAGGCTGACGAGGAGAGGATCATGAGGTAGGATTATGCTATGCGATGCTATTGGAGATGCTACTTGGAGATGCTACTTGGAGATGCTACTTGGAGGACTTCAATCTACTCTCTTCTACATCTTTGTAAGGCGGAGGCTGCGAAGTGTAGTCTTCGATAGGACTAGCTATCCCCTCTTATTACGGCATTCTGATTCGGTCCACTAATATGGCCTCCTTACATATACCCATGCATATGTAGTGTAGCTCCTTGCTTGCAGTACTTTGGATGAGTACTCACGGTTGCTTTCTCCCCCTTTTCCCCATTTCCTTTCTTTACGGTTGTAACAACCAGATCTTTGGAACCAGAGGCAGGCCGCCACCGTCGGCGGCGACTACTACTGGAGGTGCCTACTACTACGTGCAGCCCATGAAGGCGACCGGGAGTAGTTAGGAGGATCCCAGGCGGAGGCCTGCGCCTCTTCGATCTGTATCGGTTTGTGCTAGCCTTCTTAAGGCAAACTTGTTTAACTTATGTGCGTACTCAGATATTGTTGCTTCCCGACTTCGTCTATGATCGAGCACTTGTATTCGAGCCCTCGAGGCCCCCGGCTTGTATTATGATGCTTGTATGACTTATTTATGTTTTTAGAGTTGTGTTGTGATATCTTCCGTGAGTCCCGATCTTGATCGTACTGCGTTTGCGTGCATGATTAGTGTCACGATTGATTGAAGCGTCTGAAGATTGGTATCGAGCCATTTGTCTGTAGGAATCCCCTTCCACACTCCTTGGTGAAGTCAGTCTAGACTTTACAAAACTTTTACTAACATGGCTGTGTGGCCCATGGGCCCACATCGCCATTAGGTGGTATTAGGATCTTTTACTCCTCGATCTTTACTCGGGACTCTGAGCTCTCTTCTATTCGCGGTAAATGATTTTGCTAAAAACAAAACTAACTTTAGGTTCTATAAGTACTTCCTCCGGAGAGCCCCTTGTTACCAATGACCTTTCTTTGCACGAAAGATTCGAAGATACTCTCGATGTGCTCTCGAGACTATGTGCCATTGCTTTTGCAATTCACTTCCATCGATAAATCCTTTGGATAACTACTTACACCTATCGTTCATATTGTCGTCCCCGGTTGCTCTTGTTATTACAAGATGTCTTGAAATACTCCTCGATATTACGAGAATTCTTTACGCTTCTGCCTGCGGTTCCTTGCTACATGAATACCCCTACGGATAATTACTTGCGCTTGCCGAGTATCC
The DNA here is from genome assembly GCA_021437245.1 of Aegilops speltoides. Lineage (NCBI taxonomy): Eukaryota > Viridiplantae > Streptophyta > Magnoliopsida > Poales > Poaceae > Aegilops > Aegilops speltoides. Next base: position 266,793,406 of record CM038141.1, read on the forward strand.
GTTAGTCAAAGTTGTTCATGTGTTTCACAAAAATACATTCAAATACTACCCGATCTTCCGAGAATCCTGAGCAGCCTATTGCTCTTGAAATTCTTGCTTGCTTGCATTATGGTTAATCCCATAAGTCTCGTAATCTTAATGGCATACATTGTCATTATCATTTTGAGTCTGTTGATTCAATATGTTGCGAATGCTCGCAATCCTCAATCAGATCCTAGAATTCATCCTTCTAGCTCAGATGTCATTTTAAACATGAGCTGGTCCTCGACCAATCAAGTTGTTGTCGATTGTACCCCCAAGTCTATTCAACTTATTCATTTTTAAATCAAACAGTCTGCTTCTGATCCTTTGTTTCGGAAATCATAATTCCTTTGTTATCTAAGCATCGAATTATTCAGATGTTCTATAATCGGCGCCCTTGCATTATTTCTTCCTCGATTGAGTACCGATACTCACATCAGCTCCATTATGGACCGGCAGATCCTTTGTTGGGTTTTATCCGACAATGTCCTTCATATTCAATAACCTTGAGCCTTTCCTAGGATATATACGCCTTTGGTAAATTGTATCCTCTACTTTGCCAACCATGCTCTGCTATCGAGCTTGTGTTATTTACTCCTGAAGTTTGTGGTATATGTTCCTAAGAGGCCCCGATGGGTTGGACATATGCCTTCTCTAAAGCTGTGAACCGGAAACCACTACGGGTCATACTCTACTAGTGTTATGTCAGATAAAATTTCAACACACAATTTCGTTGAAGGCGAGAAGTGAATGAAATGTTATGCATTAATGAAGTGGGAGTCGACCTTGAACTTTGTGTTCATGCCCATGGACACGATGTAGATCCTATCATAGAAGCTTCTTGTAATAATAACTATTTCCTTGATATGAAATCATCTGGTATCTATGTATTGATCATTTGCGATCGTGGTCCGACCACATTTTCTCCTTGATTCAATTTCTCGGACAAGTTAAAGTGCTTGCCTTTTGCAGATCAATACGCTTGCCCAACCTCTATTTTGATCTTCCTCGAGTATTAACCTTTGGTATCTCGAGAACTATGTTGCTTCCTGCGAGTCTTCATCTAGTATTGCTTCTCACCGATCTCGGATCCCCCCCAGGGTCTGAGTTATTAGTCACTCGAGAACACGATAAGTGAATCGATTCCGCACTCCGATTCAATAAAGTAATTCTTGTTGCCTACGAGTTTAATAATCCTTCAAGTCATTCCTAGCCTTATCGGCTATATCATTATCGTGCAAACTTCTAACTGTGCTACCTGGTCCTTCCTCCCGGAGCACAAAATTTTCGACGATGAGCTAAGCTTATGTCGATCTTCCTCGTCATATCAGTTCGCCTTGAACAACAATCCTGATTTCAAGTTTGTGTCCTATCCATGGTTCCAATAACCTTTTGCTTCATAATTCCTTTGACTGGATGATCATCACCGATCAGTTACATCTTCTCGAAACCTCTCGACAAATGTGTCGTGATCATCATCAACATTCTGAGGTCTTCCAAGATATCTATCGAATTCTTGATGAGAAATAGCATCCTTTGCCCTCGATGGTTTGGGTTATCATCCACAACATTATTGCATTCCCTCCAACACAAAAATTGTTCCTGTTTTGTGTTGTACCTTGAGTTCCTTGTTATCCAACTTATGTTATGATTCTACTGGAGTATTACCATCTTTGATGTCAAGAATGTTGTGAGGATTGCTCCACCTCTTAAGAATTCTTGCTATAGTGATACCTCTCGCCATCACCATTCTTTCTTGGTCCCGTGTTGGTTCTAACGGGATACCAGCAGATGAGCGGTGCTATTTGGATTACGCCCTTCTAGCAACCCTATTGCTTTGAAGTTAATGGTTGGCCGTTCATTCTTAGACTATTGATTATTGAATCACCATTCCAATGTTGGCCGTGCAACCCAGCCCATATTTGGGTGCACCTTTCAACCATTGTTAAATTGTGTATGTTTTCCTCAAGCATACATCAATATATCATTTGATCGGCAAATGTTATCTCTTTGTTCACATAATTGTGGAAATCCATCCTTTAGAAATTTTGATGAATTGTCGCTGAGTTCATCAGCCACCTCCTTGTCCTCTCCTTGGGTTAATGATGAACTCTTGTTAGCGGAAATCACTTCATAGTTCATTTCGAGAATCTTACAAGGTCATCCGTCAATTTGTGTTGCACCTTTCTTCTCGGGCATCCAGTGTCGAGGTATCATGACAACCAGATCTGAAACTTCGGTCGATATGATGGTTCGGATATTTTCAAGTGTCATAACATTGGTCCTTATATGAACCGATAAGGTGAGGAGCCTAGCACACTGGCGGAGGACTTCTTTGTCATGGTTCCTTTTTTAACGAGGTTAACCATTCTTCCATGAGGAAATTGTACGACTTATTCTATAAGTTGTACTTGATGAATCCTTTGTCTATCCAAGTCCGGCCTTTGCTTAAAGACCATGGCAATGCTGTCTCGAAGCATGTCTGTGGTACTCTGATCATCGATAAGAACATTTGAAGCACCATGCTAAATTTCCTTTATCAATTTTTCAAACACCGTTGTTTCGGTGATGTCATAAAGTTCCTCTCCCCTAACCTAAAGGGTTTCCTACGTTATATCCTGTTATGGATATCATGCTCTACTTGTCCTTGGGAAGGATATACCCCTGAATTATGTGTTTAAACACACTATTCTTTCCATTGTTCTGATTAAATCTGATAGACACTTTTCCCCTTCCATTGGTTGGTTTAAACCCTTTCTATGGTCTATATGATATAGCGGTAATAATTCCTGCTTGTGCAAACACATCGGTGTGCAACTCTGTCGATGAAGATCTTATTACTATTGTTGATGACATTAGGTAACCACCAAGGCGATAACTTTGCCAATTGGTTAGCCTCGTTCAACAAGCGGAAAATTGCTCTCTTAGTTCCCGTCCTTGGTACCGACATTGTGGCCGACATAGTTGGCAAGCTATTCAACGACATGCCTCCTGTCAGCGGTTGTGCAAGATGTCACCACCCTTCCTACTTTCAACCCACATGGTGGGCCCATAACCAGTTCCACAGGGTGAAACGACTCTCTGTACACCTTATTGTCAAAGTTATTCCTCGTCCGTGGCCTCGTATGTAATTCACGAGCCACCTTCAAGTCTGATATCAGACACAATACTTATTCCCGTTGCTTTGAACCCCTTTTCACGCCCTGTAATAGGCATCGAACATTCCTGCCCGCTTGAAACTTTCCATGATACCGCCTTACTTTGCTCTCGATATTTTCTAAGTTTCAATTCGAGAGTTACTTTCCGCCACCTTCCCCGATGTTATCGACTAGATAGCCAGCCTTACAGAGGTCTGTTCCCCTGGAATAACCCCCTTATTCTTTCGTAAGTACGATGGAGTTCCTGAAGAAAGGACGCTGTCTTCACCATGATGACCTGAAGCAGAGAAATGCAGACACCAATGTAATGGACCGACCTCTTCGAGAAGAGCAACCAAGGCCGAGAAGATCCGTTAGAATTTAGTAACGGATCCCTTCTCCTTTACTCCGCTCCTAAATCTCGGAATGAGATTTCTTGTAATGGAGGAGAATTGTGGCCTTGGATAATTAGGCTACAGATAATTCCACGCTAATGATGCCCGTCACCTCGATTCTTGTTGTTAATCTCGCGATGGTTCAAAAAGCGATTCAAATTCAAATTTAAAATCAAGTCAAACAATTAAAGTTTTCAAAAGTAATAACTAAAATGTTCTTAATGTGACAAATAAATTATGGATATTATTGGTGGAATAACAACATCTTTATAAAATATTTAAATACCCTAAAAGTGATTAAAACAAAATCAAAACAATTAGTTATACTCCTAATATATTTAACCAAATACTAAACTATTTTTATTCTGAGGTAAAACTTCTTAGAATAGTGGATTATTTTGACACACTATTTTTGGAGCTATTGTCATATTTTACTAAACCAAAAATAAAGTGTAACTAAAATAAAATAGAAAAGAATAATAAAAAAACAACAAAAGGAAATAAAAGCCCCCCTCCCTCGCTGGGCCTCGGCCCGGCGAGCCATCGAGCGCCCGAGCCCGGCCAGCCGCGCCCACCTCCCCATATCCACCCCATGAGAGAACCCTAACCAACCACCCCACTTTCCCCACTCCTCCCTCTGCTTCCCCCGATCCAGATCGGATCGGGCGTCGACGCCCCTTTGCTGCTCGCCCGACGCCGCGCCTCGGCGGACCGTCTTCGTCGGAGCCGCCCACCGGGCCGCCCCGTCCTCATCCCCTCCCGATCGAGGCTGGTTGAGGCACGACTCAGCACTGCCTTGAACGCGATGCCCGCCGCTCGACCCCGGACCGCTCCCTCGCCGGACCTCCTCCTTTACGTCGACATCGTCCTCGTCCTCCTCCCCGAGCCCGCGTACGCACATCTGCAGGGCCCGGTGAGCCGCCGCCCCTCCTCTTTTCCTCTCCGCCCCGGCCTGTTCACCGCGTGCGCGACACACTCGTGCCCCTGCTCACCGCGGCCTCGCCCTGACCGGCGTGCCTCCGCCCGCACCGGCCTCGTCTTGCGCTGGACAACGTCGCCCTCCGCCCGGGCCGTCGCTCTGCCTTGCCTCGCCGTGCTCCCCGTGCCCGTCCCACGGTCGCCACGCCCTACCTCCCAAATCGCGCGCCCACGCGCCGGCCTCATTGGCCTCGCCCCACTGCAGCTCCCTTTCCCCCCTCCTTGACGCCGTTCAAGCCGCCCCGGTCGCCGCCGTCGACCGCCGTCGTCTTGCGCCGCCATAGGCAGCGCCCGCTCCATGCCCCTGTTGGCCTCTCAGAGGCCACGACCTCACCACCGTGTCAGACTCTGGCCTCGCCGGCGCCCTGTTGCCCGTGCCCTCAAGCGGCATGCGCCTGATTAAGCGCCCGATAGGCCCCACAGGGCCTATGACAACGAGCCCCGCCTGAAACGTTTATAGAAAAAGAAACAAAAATAAAATTAATAAAATAAATGAATAATTAATTAACTAATTAAATTAATGAATTATTTAAGTTAATTAATCCTATGTAATTAACGTAATTAACTAGTTAGTTTAATTAAACAGTAACTAGATTAGTTAAACACTAATTAGACTAAACAGTCAATGACTAGTGGGACCCACACATCAGTTGACCAGTCAACACCTCTGTTGACTGATGACGTCATGCTGACGTCAGCAAACACTGTTTTGGATAATGTTGAATTAAATTAAATTAATTAAAATTCTGAAAATGATTTAAATCTTTTAAAATTAATATAAAATAAACCGTAGCTCGGATGGAAAAACTTTATACATGAAAGGTTCTCAGAACGACGATACGAATCTGAATACATAGCCCGTTCGTCCGCCACACACCCCCAGCATAGCAAACACGCAAATTTCCCCCTCCGGTTCATCTGTCCAAAAACGCGAAACACCGGGTATACTTTCCCGGATGTTTCCCCCTTTCGCCGATATCACCTACTACCGCGTTAGGGCACACCTAGCACCGCGTATTGACATGTTATGCTTTGTGATGCTTTGATAGCTCTGTTATTTATTGTGTTCCCATCCGTTACTTCTTTCTGGTAGACACCGCGTCTACCGGTACCCTGTGATCGACTACATCGACGATGAACCCTTCTTGCCAGAGCAACCAGGCAAGCCCCCTTGATCACGGATATCGCCTATTCTCCTCTATCTGCTTGCATTAGAGTAGTGTAGCATATTCTTGCTTTCGATTGATCCTATTACGATGCATAGCGACATTGTTGCTACATCTGTTGATACCTTACCCGCAATCCTAAATGCTTAGTATAGGATGCTAGTTTATCATCATTGGCCCTACATTCTTGTCGATCGCCTCGCTATACTATTGGGCGTGATCACTTGGGAGGTGATCACGGGTATATACTATACATACATACTATCTGAGATGGTGACTAAAGTCGGGTCACTCGATGAGTACCATAAGTGATTACGATGAGGGGGCCGAAGGACAGTGGCTCCATCCGGTAGAGGTGGGCTGGGTTCCCGATGGCCCCATCACACTTTAATGGCGGAGGCGGCAGGCAGGTTGAGACCACCTAGGAGGCAGGTGGGCTGGCCTGTTCGGCGTTCAGCGGATACTTAACACGCTTAACGAGATCTTGGTATTTGATCCGAGTCGGCCATTTGGTCTATCGCACTAACCATCTACGGGAGTAGTTATGGGTATCCCGCGTCGTGGTATCGGCGAAGCCTTCTTGGCGTCGGCGGAGGCGGCGCTAGCCGGGTTGGACTGCGTTAACGCAACTTCCTTTGTAATGGAGGTTGCTAGGTGCGCTCACCGGCGCGTCACATAGCGTGCGGTGTGCAATGGGCGATGGGCGGAACCCTGCGCACATAGGATTTAGACCAGCGTGTTGACCTCTCTGTTGTGCCTAGGTGGGGCTGCGGCGTGTTGATCTTCGAGGCGGGCATGACCGAGAAAGTGTGTCGGCCAAATGGGATCAAGCGTGTTGGGTTATGTGGTGCACCCTGCGGTGAGTTAATCTATTGAATAGCCGTGTCCCTCGGTAAAGGGCGACCGGAGTTGTACCTTGACCTTATGACAACTAGAACCGGATACTTAATAAAACACACCCTTCCAAGTGCGGATACAACCCGGTGATCGCTCTCTAGCAGGCTGACGAGGAGAGGATCGCGGGTAGGATTATTCTATGCGATGCTCTTGGAGATGCTACTTGGAGATGCTACTTGGAGATGCTACTTGGAGGACTTCAATCTACTCTCTTCTACATCTTTGTAAGGCGGAGGCTGCCGTAAGTGTAGTCTTGATAGGACTAGCTATCCCCCTCTTATTCTGGCATTCTGCAGTTCAGTCCACTGATATGGCCTCCTTACACATATACCCATGCATATGTAGTGTAGCTCCTTGCTTGCGAGTACTTTAATTGAGTACTCACGGTTGCTTTCTCCCCCTTTCCCCATTTCCTTTCTTTACGGTTGTCGCAACTAGATCTTTGGAGCCAGGGCAGGCGCCACCGTCGGCGGCGACTACTACTAATGGAGGTGCCTACTACTACGTGCAGCCCAGGCGGCGACCGGGAGTAGTTAGGAGGATCCCAGGCGGGGAGGCTGCGCCTCTTCGATCTGTATCCCGGTTTGTGCTAGCCTTCTTAAGGCAAACTTGTTTAACTTATGTACGTACTCAGATATTGTTGCTTCCGCTGACTCGTCTATGATCGAGCACTTGTATTCGAGCCCTCGAGGCCCCTGGCTTGTATTATGATGCTTGTATGACTTATTTATGTTTTTAGAGTTGTGTTGTGATATCTTCCCGTGAGTCCCCGATCTTGATCGTACATGTTTGCGTGCATGATTAGTGTACGATTGAATCGGGGGCGTCACAACGATAGCCCATACTCAAGTGAAAATTTTGACAAGGCAATAGATCCAACAACTGATCACAGGGACCAATCGGTGAAGATATCATCTTTCTTCAACAACCAGACAAACACAAGGATATCCCTTTGAAAATGAACTAAGTCGGACAAACTTTCATCTTCCAACTCTCCAAGTTGTTGCTCAGTTTACCAACTAGCTCAGGGTATCCAACACAGATTTTTGAAGAAGGGGTGGTTTATGGAAAACCAACTTGATCACGAACCCTACATAGCGGTCAGGTGACAACCTGGTAATACTTCCGTGAAGATATTCGGAAAATTATGAACCACCAATATGTTATTAAGCTCGAGAACAATCTTGCTTCCGAGGCAAGATGATGTGATCAATTAAGCAAGTGATTGAAATCCTAACTCATTGATCGAAGAGTGCACCAGAAATAGGGACTAGGTAGCACGATCTGTCTTAGAATGATGATTTAATACCCAACATGCTAAGTATGAGAATATTTTCCATTTACTACCAAGCAACGAGGTTGCTAGGAGTATTGATTTCACACATCACATTCCATTTGTCGGTATTCCGGTTGCAACAACACAGGGACTGAGGAATGAAAAATGATGGCAAGAGTATCACTGTATCAGGAATTCATAAGAGGTTGTACAATTCCAATGACATTCTTGACATAAGATGGCAATACTCCAGGGTGGAATAGATTAGAAGCTAGATTGGCATTTGATCTGCGGAATACAACTGCTTTGACCCGATCCTAGAAATGGACAAGGTACTGGAGTTTGTTTCTCCTAGTCATTCCAAAATAGAATGGCTCGACGGACCACAAGAACAATAGGCATCGATGAACATGGTTGCACAACTACTCCTGTCTATCAATTGATAGATGAGGGTCAGAAGACAACTAAGAGGGACAACTCAAGGAACATATAACTTTCTGAGTTGTGGATGCATAGATTAGTATGTCGAACCAAGTTCAACATGTTTCTTCCGGATAACCCATGCAGAGAGGTAGGACCGTCAGAGTCACGATTATGAACGAGAACTCCTCAAGAGTACTCTGATTGTGATCTTTTGGTTCAAATAACTTCTGCCTTAATGGTTCATGGTATTTGGAAGAAGGAAATACCATGGACCTCGAGGACTATCGCAAGGTTACTAATAACCTAAAGGAACTAGCAAACACTATCAACATGAAGTAAGTAGGGTAAATCTCGGGTTCAAGAACCTAGGAATAGAATACCTACTACTAAGTGGCATCACGGGATGCTTTCGAGAATAAAGGCCAGAATTATCACACCAGGAACACAAAACATGGCTAGATTACTAGGTGGTTCTCTAAGACACCTAGGGTCATAATAGTAGCTCCAACATATATACCGAGGCAATAGAGTACCTCAACGCACCGGTTAGTGTGCTTATTCGACCAAAAGGACATCGAAGCGGAAAGAAAGGATTTGGAAATGCATCGGACTATTTAGAAACACAGGATGACTCGGACTGACATAACGGTGTAAATGCTCAAAATGATTTGAGACATCTGCAAAAATGGTGGCATAACCACTCAAAAGCACAAAATCAAGGTTAAAGACCAACTATGGACACACGGAGTAGTATAAATTGAGCTGAGGCGTAAGACCAACAATCTCATAAGTCTATGGATTAGTAACACGTCATCTGATAGATAGATGAGAAGGCCTAGTTCTTAATCCCGTAGAAGAGAGAGGTTGACTTCGGATCGAAGGCCATGAGGTATAAGGAGTAAAAGAGCCTTCGTTCCTTCCACAATCAATTCCCTTATATAACTAAAGCATTTCTAGACTCAACTTGACCCGGTTTGGCTTGGTAATCCTACAAGCGATCGGGCTCGATACCAAAGCTGTCGGGACCCGACTCAATGCCACATCAATCTAGCATGTAACACCTTATATCACTTTGCGGCCTCACGCACGGTATTCCCACAGTGTCGCTTTACCTTTGCCGGGACCGTTTAGCGCATTTGGCACACGTATATGATAGTGTCGCTAGCATCCATATGATAAGGAGCCGGGCTGACATGGCTAGTCGTAAACCCAAAGTGGCACAAACTTACGAGGACAGGCATCCATGACCCAACATCGAGCGTGTCGGTCATCGGTGAGTGAATCGGTGTAGCCTTTGGGCTAGCGAGACCCGATGAACCGGGCATGGCGGGCTAACGGGACTCGGTATTCATCGCGTGACATTTCCCGAAGGGACGTACCTGAGAACGAAGAAGGACACATGCCGGCCAGCCTAAGTGTTCCGGAGCTGTAGCAAGCTACCATGGCTCAGTGGAAGCACTAGGAGACATTTCCCGATAAGAAGGGCTACTAAGGATAACAACTAGATAGTCAGATCCCACACATACCAAGCATTTCAGTAACATACACACAATATGCTCGATATGTGCAAATACAACATGGCATCACAACATGACTCTACAACTCAAGTATGTATTCATTAGGCTCCGAGGAGCGAGATATTACAAACAGGGGTCTCATGAACCAACATCCAGAGCATACAAATCAAAGCACAAGCGGAAGCTTAACATGTCTGAGTATAGACATCTACAAATGGAAAAAAGGCTGGGAAGCCTGACTATCTACCAGATCCTGCCAATGGCACAAGATCGTAGCTGAGGTAACAAGCTAAATGTCGAAGTCCACGCGGAACTACTAACGAGACCGAAGTCTCTCTGCAAAAACATAAAATAGGCAAACGTGAGTACAAATGTACCCAGCAAGACTTACATCAGAACTAACTACATATGCATCATTATCAACAAAGGGGATGGTGGGGTTTAACTGCTACAAGCCAGCTTTGACTCGGTGGCTATCCTGAACTACTACTGCAAGTAACTCTTTCGAGGTGGCGCACACGAGTCCACATGTTCACCATATCAATACACCACTATGGACCTGCTCCCGTCTCCCTACGAGAACGCCATCCATTGCACTCACGCTTATCTTGCGTATTTTAGAGTATCCACTTCCACTTGTCTATGAACTGTTATAGGCAACCTAGAAGTCCTTTACCGCGGACACGTCTATTCGAATAGATGATGTTAACCCTGCAGGGGTGTACTTCTTCACACACGCTCTCGCCACTTACCGCCATGTACACGTCATGTATCTCGGCAACCTTCAAGCGGAAGCCTGGTGAGGGTGTCGGCCACGGCCTACCTAAACACTCAAGTCTCTAGTCCAGGTTTATCGCCTATTCAGGTTCCATCCGTTGGGAGTCCGGCCGAGGTTTCCACATACGGCCCCGAACAATGTGAGCAGGGTTCCCGAGACACCAAACGGGCGCCCGGTACACCGTGCCACGGTGTATCTACTGCATCATAGCCCACCCCTCGGGTCAGCGCTACGCACGGCCTCCAACACATATCCTACAAACACCAGAAACTAGTTGCAACTCCTAGACAGAGAACAAGGGTGGTTAAGAAGCCGAGAGAGTCAATTAAGGATCCCAATGTGTGGTAGTGACTGTTCATGGATCACAAACACAGATCTCAGTTCCTGAGGACGGTTTCAATGAGACAACCCACCATGTACTCCTACATGGCCTCTCACCGCTACCTTTACCAAATCATGTTCACACACTTAACTCTCAACAGTAGGACATGTTCCCACACCTTCGATTTATCCCCGATGAATCAGACCTGACTTAACTCTAAGCAGTAGCAGGCATGACAAACAAGCATGAATGAGTGGGCACATCAGGGCTCAAACAACTCCTACTCATGCTAGTGGGTTTCATCTATTTACTATGGCAATGATAGGTCATGCAGAGGATAAGGGTTTCAACTACCGCAGCAAGTAACAGATGAATCGTTGTTGTCCTAATGCAGTAAAAGAGAGCAGGAGCGAGAGAGTGGGATTGTATCGGAATGAACAAGGGGGTTTTGCTTGCCTGGCACTTCTAAAGATAGCATTGAGTATTCACCAGTGTCAACAATCACAACATCGGTACAACGTCTACCGAGGGGGAACAACACCGACAAACAGAAAAGAAACACGATCAATGCAATGCACAATATGATGCATGCTATGACATGGCAATAAGAATGTGTTTTGGCTAATGCAAGCTAGAACAGATGGAAATGAATCCATTTGAACCAAAGATTCAAATGCAAACCCATTGTAAGAGGTCATAATAGTGCATTAACTTGTTTCACCTAAACAGCAAGGTTAATGTGTTCTAACATGCATGAAACCATTGAAGATGGATAGATTGGATTTTTCTGATCATTTTTCATATATAACTTACTTGATTTGGAGCTACGGTTGATTTTCTATGATTTTTAGAAGTTTTAGTTTTTTTTTGGAATTTCCTGCATAAGAATAATTCCAGTAATTGAATTAATCGTCGACCTTCGTCGTCGGTGGCGTCGCGGTCAGCAGGGCTGGTCGAGTCAAACGGCTGTGGGCCTGCGTGTCAGTAGTTAGTTTAACTAACTTACATTAGTTAGCGCTAACCCTAGGTTAATTAGCAGAGCGGGCCCCACTTGTCATAGACTCAGGGGAGTCAAACTGGGCCCACCCAGTCAAAGTCAAAGGTCAAACCCACCGGTGTTTAGCCGCCAGCGAGGCCAGACGGCGGTGAGAATGCATTAGCATGTTCCGGTGACCAAATGAGCGGCGGAGGGCATCTACGCGTAGCTGGGAGCAAGCCGCAACGTTTGGTGGCGGTGGTTGGGCTCGGGGTTGCCGGAAACGTCGCCGGCGATGAGTTTGGCGGCGACCGGAGCTCGAGTGAGCTCGGACTTGTCGCTAGGGGGCACGGCGAGGTGCGTGGGTTAGTGCGTTGAGCTCCTGGGGGTGCATTAGGGCTAGTGGACAAGGTGGCGCGGCCGTTGGGTGGCCGGAGCCTCGTCGGTGATGAGCTCCGCGGCGGCGCGTGCGGGTGAGCTACGTGTAGTCGCTACGGGGTCGAGAGAGGGAACGGGGAGGATGGGGAGGTAGCTAGGCTCACGGCGGTTGCAACGGAGCTGACGGCGAGGTCGGGACGAATGTCATGCGCGGTGGCAAAAGGGATCTTGGCGGTGTGGTCGGGCGAGGTTGGTCTGAGAGGCTTGCGGCAAGTGGCGCTTCGGGGCTCGGCTTGCTTTCGAAGGAGAGGAGGCGGCGGAGCTTCGGACACGGTGGCACGGCGCAGGGCAGACGGAGAGCGCGACTCTGGCGGCAGTCTTGGCTGCTTGTGGCGTCGGCCATGGTGCGGGAGAGCGAGGGAGAGGAGCTGGGGAGGAAAGGGCGTGTCCGTGGGCTCGAGGAAGGAGTGGGTGACCGACCCAGGGCGGCAGAACGGCGAGGGGAGGAAGCAGGGCGGCGGGCAGCTGCGTGGCGCGCACTGGTGCCGACGTCGAGCACCTGGCTGCCTGCCTGGCCAAGCCAAGCAGCTCGCTGGAGCGGTGGCTGGGCTGGGCCGGCAGGTGGGCTTGCCAGGTGGGCGCCAGGTAAGCCTCTGCTTTGCTTTGTTTTTCTTTTTTCTTTTTTTCTGTAAGTTTGTGGCTTTATTAAAAATAGCTAGGCACTTCTAAAAATCCTGAAAAATATCTCCAACAGCCCACACTTATTTTCAGAATTATTTGAGCATTCAAAATATTTACTAGCATTTAAATGCCCAAATGCAATTTACATATGATTTAGTTCAATGACCTTCTGTTGACCTAGAAAAATGTGCACCAATTTTGCCAGAGGTTCTAACCTAAGACAAAGAGGGTGAACTTTTTAGAAGGGCATTTCAGGTTCATTGAAAATATTTTTAGTAAGCCTTAGTTGAATTCAGAGGGGTTATGGGGGTTCTGGCTTCCCCAATTCAAGTTTCTGATGGAAAGTAGACATGATGCAACCCTCTAATGCATGGACTAGCTGGGATGTGACACAAGGAAAGTCCCATCCGGACACGGGACGAAGTCTTCAATCTTGTATCTTCATAGTCCAGGAGTCCGGCCGAAGATGAAGTTCGGCGATCCGGACACCCCTAGTCGGGACTCCTCGGTAGCCCTGAACCAGGCTTCAATGACGATTTAGTCCGGCAAGATATTGTCTTCGCATTCCAAGGCGGGTTCCTCCTCCGAATACTTCATAAAAGATTTTGAACACAAGGATAGTGTCCGGCTCTGCAAAATAAGTTCCACATACCACCGTAGATAGAATAATATTTACACAAATTCCATTTGCTGACGCATTTCATGGCGTGACATCACACCACGACCAAGCCTTTATTCGAATCATTTTTACTGTTCCACCTTAGCGCGTTTAGCGAGGCGGTTTCCTTGGCACATCTTGTCAAAGCAGAGATCGTGTCCCCTTATTCCGGGATTCTCATCAATACGAGCATGGCTAACCAACTGCGCCATTGATCACAGTGCTTGGGAGATAAGCGAGTTTTACCAGGCTGGTGGAGACGCATAGCTTCGTCCATCCATATAAGGGGATAAGGATCCACTTTTTCACACATGCCTTCTTCCTCCTTTGTTCATCCATTTCCGCGCACTCGAGCTCCAGCTCCCAAGTCCGCACATCTCCCCTCAACCTTCCCCAGCCATGTACGGAGAGGGAGGCAAGTGGATGGTCTCCTCCATTACGGAGGGGCACATCAAAAAGCTGCGGAAGGCCGGATACTTGTCCAGCGACATCGCGCATCGGCTCCCCGACAAGGGGCAGCTCATCCCCACCCCTAGGCCCCATGAGAGGGTGGTGTTCCTCACCCACTTCCTCCGCGGACTAGGTTTTCCACTTCACCCATTTGTCCGGGGGTTCATGTTCTACTACGGCCTGGATTTCCACGATCTGGCCCCGAATTTCATCCTCAACATCTCGGCGTTCATCGTCGTGTGCGAGGCCTTCCTCTGCATCCAGCTTCACTTTGGCTTATGGCTGAAGACCTTCAATGTCAAGCCGAAGGTAGTGGGCGGCCGCCAAGCGGAGTGCGGAGGTGCCATGGTGGGCAGGATGCCCAACGTCCTATGGCTCGAGGGCTCTTTTGTGGAGATCATAAAGGGTTGGCAATCGGGGTGGTTCTACATCACCGAGCCGCGTGACCCTAAATGGGTAGCAGCCCTCGAATTCCGATCTGGCTTCCCTACATGGCTCACCTCCTGGAAGGAGACGGGCCTGACGTGGGGTAATTCGAAAGAGCTGACCGGACTTCAATCCTGCGTCCAAAGCCTGGTGAACAAGAAGCTCAAGCTTGTCAACATAGTCCAGGTCATGCTCATCCGTCGGATCCTGCCGTGCCAACAACGGGCCTTCAGCTTGTTTGAGTTTGATCTGGCACAGCATCGAACCTTGAGCAGGCTGTTCGACACTATGTACAAAGATGCCTGGAAGGTGCTGTTCAAGGGCACCGAGGCTCCCGCATCCGCTTCTGAAGATCGCGGATAGAGCTCGCAGCGTCAAGCCAGCGAGGTAAGCTATTTTACCCTTGACGGGACTCTTGTTATCCATAGTTTGACACTATGCGGGATCTAAACTCCCTTACCTTTGACAGGCCTGGCAAAAGACGTCCGGGCAGGTTAACTGTCCGGCTCCCTTGCCAGAAGACACAATGGACGCCCGATTGACGGGGCTGCTGGTTCCGGCACCTCACGTGGTGCCGGAGAATAAGGCCAAGAAGAAGGCCACGGGAACTTGAAAGAGTTCCCGACGCCAGGTGTTGTCGGACTCATCGTCCAATGACTCCGAGGCGGACTCCTCCCGCGAAGACGGGGAGGAGGAAAAAGAGGCCTCTCCCCCAGTGGTGGGAGAGAAGAAAAGGAAGGCCGCCCCAACGGGGGAGGCCGAAGGGTCCAAGAAGGGAAGGACCCTCCCTCTGGACTACTCTACCAACGCCGACGACAGCGAAGAGGAGTGGCCACCAATGACTAAGCCCTTGGCGACATCGTAAGTGTCTGGATACCAGAATAACTCATGGCGTCTCGTTTGTCGTACAGAATCTCCTAACGCCGAACATAACCCTGCAGCCCGCCCAAGGACGGGCTCGACACTTCAACGAGCGGCTCCCTGTCGTCGTCGGACGTGAATAGCACTTCACTTCCAGCCGTCTCCTCTCCTCGCACTGCGGATGACGCCGAGATGGGGTCCCAAAAGGGGCCCAGCCAGGAGGAGGAGGTCTCGGAGGTGCCGCAAGGCGACCTTCCGGACTTCGGGCACAAGGGGGATCAAACCCCGAAGGGTTCTAAGTCCGGCCCTGGGCCGGACTCTGCACCGGAACCTTCAGTGGTTCCAGAGTTCGGCAGGCGGCCCCTTCGTAAGAAGGGCGAGACTGCGACACCGGTGACCTCCGTCCAACCGAAGGCACCGGATAATTTGCTGGAGGCGCTTAACGGCGCCTCCATCGACGAGAACACCGCCTTTGTTATGAGTGTGGTGATCGAAAGTTCGATCCGCTAAGGCGGGCTGGTAGCTTATGCCGACCTTCTAACGAGCTTTGATGTATGTATTTAAGATATGTAAAAATATTACCGCATAGACAGTAGCCCCTGATGCTCAGTTTGGTGTTCGGAAAGAAAAACCGAATTGAGGATCTAAAAAGATGTACTGACTGCGGAGGTCGATGCATTGAAGTAGAGCCTCGAGCGGTCCGAGAACGAGCTCGGCCTTGCCAAGAAGCAGCTCGAGGACAAGGAAGGTAAGTAATACCTTATGGAAGTAAAATATGTGGTTGCAAAAAATAATAGGAATAACGTGAGAATTGCAGGGGCCACGAACACGGTGGCGACCCTGAAGGAAACGGTGTCCAGAGCCGAAAGCAATGCGGCCGCGGAACGCACCGAGCGAGAGAAGCATGAGGCGCGGGTGGCGGAGGTGCGGCAAGAGCTCCAGGCTCTCTTGAAAAAACACGAGAGTTTGGAGCGTGACTCAAAGACTCGAGAGTCCGAGCTCGCCTCGGGTCTTGAGAGCGCCAAAGCCGCTAAGGCCGAAGCCCAAAATGCCCTCCAGGAAATTGAGGCAATAGAGATGATAGCGGCGGGTAAGGCATTCTTCATGCAAAGCAAGCACGTGAAAGTGAATTACTTGTTACTTACCCGAATCCAGAGGTCTCCAGGAGCATTCGCAGATCTGCCCCGCAGTGTGTCCAACGCTGCCGTATTCTACCAGGCCGAGGAAGGGAGCTCGACGGAGAAGGTATTCTGGTCTCAGTATGCTGAGGCCGGACACCCGGTGCCCTTGAGCGACCAGTTGAAGCAGCTGGTTGAGCTCCATAAGGTGGCCGAACAGGCCATGAAGGGCCTCATAGTTCGGCTGTGGCCGAAGGAGGCCATGCCTGGGAGCTACTTCAGGCTGGTGAGGCGGCTGGTGGACGCCTGTTGTGGATTGAAGTCGTCAAGCACTCCGTCTGTATCGAAGGTGCCCGTCGGGCCCTTGCCCGTGCTAAAGTGCACTGGGCAAGATGGACACTGAGAAGCTTGTGAAGGACGCTCTACCGCCGGGCAGGGAGTATCGCAAGCCCGAGATGTATTATGCGGGTGTCCTGAAGGGTGCCCGCCTTATAGCAGGTCAACGCTCCAAAGATGTAATTTTTGAGTGAACTCGCATTTGTTATCGTGTACGCTTGAAAACTTTTTCATATGCGCTAAGCAACACTTGTGAATTTAAAATATTACCTTCTGTGCGGCCGTTTATTAAATTTGAGTGATGGCGAGTCGTCGGCTTCTGCCCCCATGCCACGAGTGCTGGGGTGTTCGGGACAAACTTGGGCGCTCTTTTTCCCATTCTTGGGTCCTTCGAGGGAGGCGTTCAATGCAACGAACAAGGCAACCGGACTCTAGTGCTTGAACACTCTCACTTAGCCATAGAATTCTATAATTTTAAATTTCGGCGAAGCCTCTAGTATTCGGAAGACCAAGTTCGGGGCGCTATCCACGCCTGGGCCGGACAAAGCCGACTCCTTGCTCTAAGCGGCATAAGTCTTTAGGGACTCGAAAAACATCTCGAACAGCGACCGGCTCTCGCCCTATCATGACGGTCAGTTTTAGCTTTCTCCACTGAGGTGCTTAACCCAGCTCAACCGGAGCACAATCACAGTGGTTCTCCCAGCGCTACCTTAGCCGATATAACCGAACGTAAGGTACCAAAACATGGGAGCCGGGCAAACCCAACTATTGACCCAAGACATGATTCGGAGCCAATGCATATAATGCTATAAGTTCGGGGTGCCGCACTTGTGAAAGTGTTCGGAGTTATCACACCATATTTTGGGGTACTTAAGCCCCTGGTGTATTTGGCCGTACCAAAGCGTACGGGTGCAACATGTCATAAGTGAACATGTATAGATAAAATAAAAAAGGAATGCAATAATAGGCAAAAGCTATGCATTGTTTATTCAAAAAAGCTGCGGTAAAAGCAGAACGATACAAATAGTGCGATAAGCAAGGGACGGGACTATTAGACACGTCTCCCTCCAGGAGCGAGCTGCGTGATGATATGTAAAACAAGTATACTGCTTGTTATAGAGACCACCTGGACACTCGACGTAGCTTTCTGCTTCCCTGGCTGTTGCATCGTGTGTTCAGCGATTCTACTGCCGGATAGGGCTTCTTGAGAAAGGAGTCCTGAAAGTAAGAGAAAAAAGAAGAATGACACAATTGGAGCCCCTGGTGCGGTTGAGCCGCATTATGGGCATGCCGTGGTCATGCCCCTCCCCCTATGCCCATGGTATTACCAGAGCGTTATGTACGCGTAGTACTGGTTCACAATTTCGTGAGGGCTGGGGTTGGGGCCGCATTGCTACGCGTGCTCGGAACGTGCCAGGCGGTCTTGTTGTTGGTTACTCCGGGTGTGCTTGACGGTGTCCGGATGTTTAATAGCCGGACTCGAGAATTGCCTTAAGAGGCTGCTTTGTACTTCCGCCGCGAGAGCCGCCATATGCTCCTCCATTCGGAGAGAGCGTTCGGTGTTTCCGTTGACCGTAATGACTCCTCGAGGGCCTGACATCTTGAGCTTGAGGTATGCATAGTGCGGCACCGCATTGAACTTTGCAAATGTGGTTTGTCCGAGCAGTGTGTGATAGCCGCTGCGGAACGGGACTATGTCGAAGATTAATTCCTTGCTTCGGAAGTTATCCGGTGATCCGAAGACAACTTCAAGTGTAACTGAGCCTATACAGTTGGCCTCTACACCTGATATGATGCCTTTGAAGGTCGTCTTTGTGGGTTTAATCCTTGAGGGGTCTATGCCCATCTTGCGCACTGTATCCTGATAAAGAAGGTTCAGGCTACTGCCGCCGTCCATCAGGACTCTCGTGAGGTGAAATCCGTCAACGATTGGGTCTAGAACCAATGCGGTGGATCCGCCATGGCGGATGCTAGTGGGGTGGTCCCTTCGATCGAAAGTGATCGGACAGGAGGACAACGGATTGAACTTTGGGGCGACTGGCTCCATCACATATATGTCCCTTAGTGCATGCTTCCGCTCCCTTTTGGGTATGTGGGTTGCGTATATCACGTTCACCGTCCGCACTTGTGGGGGGAAGCCCTTCTGTCCTCTATTGTTGGCGGCCGGGGCTCCTCCTCGTCGTCACTATGCAACCCCTTGTCATTGTTTTCGGCATTTAACTTGCCTGCCTGCTTGAACACCCAACAATCCCTGTTGGTGTGATTGGCTAGCTTTTCAGGGGTGTCGTGTATCTGGCACGAGCGATCGAGTATTCGGTCCAAATTGGACGGGCCCGGAGTATTTCTTTTGAATGGCTTTTTCCGCTGACCGGGTCTAGAGCCTCTGAATCCGGCATTGACTGCTGTATCTTCAGCATTATCACCATTAATGCGGCGCTTGTGCTTGTTGCGACGCGACCTGCCGTTGCTGTTCTTGGTATCCGAATTACCAGGGCTCTTGGTCATATTGTTACTACGAGCTAGCCAGCTGTCCTCTCCCGCGTAGAAGCGGGTCATGAGTGTTGTGAGGGCTGCCATGGATTTCGGCTTTTCCCGTCCTAGGTGCCGGGCAAGCCACTCGTCGCGGATGTTATGTTTGAAGGCTGTGCAAGGGCCTCTGCATCCCGACAGTCGACGATTTGATTTTTCTTGGTTAGGAACTGTGTCCAGGATTGTCTGGCCGATTCTTTTGGCTGCTGAATTATGTGGCTTAGGTCATTGGCGTCTGGTGGTCGCACATAGGTGCCCTGGAAGTTGTCGAGGAATGCGGCTTCCAGGTCTTCCCAACAACCAATTGACTCCGTTGGCAAGCTGTTAAGCCAATGCCGAGCTAGTCCTTTAAGCTTGAGTGGGAGGTATTTGATGGCGTGTAGATCATCACCGCAGGCCATGTGGATATGAAGGACGTAGTCCTCGATCCAGACCGCAGGATCTATTGTGCCATCGTATGATTCAATGTTTACGGGTTTGAAACCCTCAGGGATTTGATGACCCATCACTTCGTCTGTGAAGCATAGTGGGTGTGTGGCGCCTCTGTATTGGGCTATATCACGACGCAGCTCAAATGAGCTTTGTCTACTGTGTTCGGCCCAGACGGAATTGCCATATCCGGCGTGACGGCTATCATCACGTATCATGGGGCGCCCACACGATCCGTAGATCGATCTTGTTTGCCTTGCCTTGTCCTCCAATATATCCCGCAGGTCTGGCGCATTTTCCGGCGCCTTGGTATTTTTTGAGCGGCACCGGGGTGTGGCTTAAGTGGAGGGCCGAGAGGCCTCTCTGTCACGGCCACGAGGTGGCCGGTCGGCCATATTATGCGCGGGTGATGTAGGTTTATGATCTTGCTCCTCTAATCGGGGTAGTAGCCTGCGTTTTGGGTAGCTCTTGGAGGGGCGTTCGAGTTCATACTCTTGACGCAAGGACTTGATCCATCATCCGCTGCCTAGCAAGTCTTGGTCAGCTCTAAGCTGTTGCTGCTTTTTCTTGAGGCTGCTGTCGTGGCCATGAGCCTGCGTTTGAATGCTCTTGTTCGACGGGATCCTCAGACACGACAAATTCGTCATCGTCGAGGCTTGCCTCGTCTTCGGAGGGAGGCATGTAATTATCGTCCTCTACCTCTCTGCCTGCCGCTCTCTCATGAGGGCTGGCTTCTACATCCTCCCGCACTGAATCCTGCTGGAGGGAGTTGTCTTCGGCACTGTCCGGGGTGTTATTGTCTCCCGTGTCGGAATCACCGTTTTTGCTGTGGCGGGATTCAGAGCGGCGCCGCTGACGCCGGCGCTTAGGCTGTTTCTTGGAGGGATCATCCTCTGTTGTTCCATCGCCATTCCCATCTTTTGGGATGTCCACCATGTAAATGTCGTATGACGAGGTGGCCTTCCAATGCCCTGTAGGCGCTGGTTCTTGGTCGTCTCCTGCATCGTCGTCCATACCGTCGATGTCTTCGGAGTCGAAGTCGAGCATGTCGGTTAAATCATTGACAGTGGCTACGAAGTGGGTGGTGGGTGGGTTTTGAATTTCTTCGTCGTCCGCATCCCAACCTTCCTGACCATAGTCCGGCTGGGGCTCTCCTGATAAAGAGAGAGACTTTAGTGAGTTCAAGATGTCACCAAAGGGCGAGTGCTGAAAGATGTCCACGGCGTTGAACTCCATGATCGGCGCCCAATCGGATTCGATTGGCAGGGGCACGGAAGGTTTGGAGTCCGGCACCTTGGAGTCACGAACTTCGCAAAGGACAGGGTTGGTGTTCGGCTCAATCGCCGTAGAGATAGCAGCCCCCGAGGCGGTGTCCAGCACACATCCTCGATCGGTGCAGTCGGCTCCGAGCTAAGGGTCGGAGCGAACACTGGTGCGGCCTCCAGGACACTGTCCGGCGGCAAAGTAGATCATGCCCTTCGTGACAGTGCGGCGTGCTTGGCTGTGGCTCGAACCCGTCAAAGATCAAGTCTCCGCGACGTCAGCCGTGTAGTTCAAGCTTCCAAATCGACTGATGGCGGGCGTAGCTTAATCTGCTCCGTGGCTGGCGAATTGCCCGCAGCAAAGCCGCCGAATCTGAAGATCTGTCCGGGAGAAAAGTCTCACCCTGGACCGCATCACTGTTGATGATCGGAGGAGCCATCGGGCCTAAAGATGACGACACAGAGGAGCTCTTAATGAAAGCACCAATGTCGGTGTCAAAACCGGCGGATCTTGGGTAGGGGTTCCCGAACTGTGCGTCTAGGCGGATGGTAACAGGAGACAGGGGACACGATGTTTTTACCCAGGTTCGGGCAAACACATTGTGAACTCCTGACAGTCCTTCGGGCAACTCCAACTTGTAAGCAACTTCTCCCATACGTTCCAAAACTTTTTATGGTCCCACAAAACGTGGTACTAAATTTCCTTTAACTCCAAAACGCTTAACTCCTCGAAGTGGGGACACCCGAAGATAAACTCTGTCTCCGACTTCGTAAACTGTCTCCTTGCGTTTAGAATCCGCATAGCTCTTCTGCCTAGATTGGGCTACCTTGAGTCTATCACGAATCGGCTTAACCTTCTCTTCAGAGTCTTCAATCAAATCTGGTCCAAACAACTGACGGTCTCCAACTTCATCCCACAACAACGGTGTCCTGCACCTCCTTCCATATAAAGCTTCGAAAGGGGCCATCTTCAAACTGGCTTGATAACTGTTATTGTAAGAGAACTCTGCATATGGCAAATTGTCGTCCCAACTAGATCCATAATCTAGCGCACAAGCTCTCACCATGTCCTCTAGAATCTGATTGACTCTCTCGGTCTATCCATCTGTGTGTGGATGAAAGGCTATACTGAATTTTAGCCTGGTACCCAAATTTCATGCAACTGATTCCAGAACTTTGAGGTAAACTGGGTTCCTCTATCTGATACAATGGTCCTCAGAACTCCATGCAGACATATGATCCTGGCCATGTATATCTTTGCCAACTTAGCACTGGTGTAAGTGGTCTTCACTGGGATGAAATGAGCTACCTTTGTCAGACGATCGACTACAACCCATTTCGAGTCATAGCCCGAACGAGTCCTGGGCAATCCCGTGATAAAATCCATGCCTAGCTTATCCCACTTCCATTTGGGTATCGGCAATGGCTGTAGCAATCCTGCTGACTTCTGATGCTCCGCCTTTACTCTCTGACATACATCACAAACTGCTACATACTCCACAATATCCTTCTTCATTCTGGTCCACCAGAAACTGTCCTTCAAATCCAGATACATCTTGGTATTTCTTGGGTGAATCGAATGTGGTGAATCATGGGCCTCCTGCAGAATCAACTTCCTGATCTCCGGATCCTTAGGCACATATACGCGGTCCTCAAACCATAAGGTATCGTGTTCATCCTCACGAAATCCTTTGGCCTTTCCTTTGATCATACTTTCCTTTATCTCTGCAATCTCCATGTCCGTCTTCTGAGTTTCTCTGATCTTATCCATCAAAGTAGATTGAATCTCCAATGCTGCTACATAGCCTCTCGGAACTATTTCCAAACATAGCTCGCGAAGATCCTCTGCTAACTCCTTGGGTAACTCTCCGGTCATGAGCATATTGACATGGCTCTTGCAGCTCAACGCATCAGCTACTACGTTAGCCTTTCCGGGATGATAATGCAATCTCGTATCATAATCCTTAATGAGATCCAACCATCTCCTTTGCCTGAGATTCAACTCCTTCTGCGTGAAAATATACTTCAAACTCTTGTGATCCGTGTACACCTCACAATGGTTTCCGATAAGAAAGTTTCTCCATGTCTTCAACGCATGCACTACGGCTGCTAACTCCAAATCATGTGTAGCGTAATTCAACTCATGGGGTTTAAGCTATCGTGAGGCATAGGAAACAACTCTTCCCTCCTGCATAAGCACTGCTCCAAGTCCTCGACGAGAAGCGTCGCAATACACTTGATAATCCTTGCGTTGATCTGGAAGAATTAACACTGGAGCTGTAACCAAACATTTCTTTAACTCTTGAAAACTGGCCTCACATTCCTTAGTCCATTTGAACTTGGTGTCCTTCTTCAACAACTCCGTCATGGGCTTTGTAATCTTCGAGAAATTCTCGATGAACCTCCGGTATTATCCCGCGAGTCCAAGAAAACTCCGGATCTCTCCAACTGACGTGGGTGCTTCCCAATTTATCACAGTGACAACCTTGGTGGGGTCTACTGCTATTCCTTCTCCGGATATAACATGTCCGAGGAATCCAACTTCCTTCAACCAAAACTCACACTTACTAAACTTGGCATATAACTGATGTTCTCTGAGCTTCCCAAGTACCAAACGCAAATGCTCCTTATGCTCCTCTTCGTTCTTAGAGTAAACCAGAATATCATCAATGAACACCACGATGAACTTATCCAGAAACTCTATAAACACCTTGTTCATCATGTTCATGAAATAGGCAGGTGCATTAGTCAGAACAAATGACATAACAGTATATTCATATAGCCCGTACCTTGTGGTAAAAGCTGTCTTAGGTATATCCCGCTCTCGAATCTTCAGCTGGTGCTATCCGGACCGCAGATCAATCTTGGAAAATACTTTAGCTCCTTGTAGCTTGTCAAACAAATCATTGATCATCGGTAGTGGGTACTTGTTCTTGATCGTCACTTCATTCAATCCACGATAATCAACAACCATCCTTAAAGATCCATCCTTCTTCTCCACTAGAAGCACTGGTGATCCGCACGGTGACGAACTTGGGCGAATATAGCCTTTATCCAGTAACTCCTTAATCTGCTTCTTAATTTCCTCCAAACCCTTTGCGAACATCCTGTACGGTGTCTTAGATATTGGCCCTATGCCTGGCAAAAGCTCAATCAAAAACTCAATGTCTCTATCTGGTGGCATGCCTGGCAACTCTTCTGGAAATACATCAGGGAAATCCTTCACCACTGGTACTTCCTCCTGTACAACTCCTGATAAGGAATTTACTTGAGTCCTTTTTGGCACATGCCGGGATACATACTTAATCCTCCTTCCTTCTGGGGTGGTAAACATAATCGACTTGCTGGTGCAATCGATGTTTCCTCCATACATCAATAGCCAATCCATACCCAAAATCACATCCAAACCTTGCGACTCCAGAATTATCAGGTCTGAGGGGAAAACATGCCTACCTATGGTCAATGGCATCTGAAAACATCCTTGGCTTGCCATATGTTCTGCTCCTGGCGAGCTTACTAACATAGGTGTTCTAAGAACTTCGGTGGGTAACTTATACTTATCCACAAATCCCCTTGATATGTATGAATGCGATGCACCAGTATCAAAAAGAACGATTGCAGTAATTTACTTAACCAAAAACTTACCTATTACTACATCTGGCTGTGCTTCAACCCCCTCCACGTTAATGTGGTTCACTTGTCCCCTGTTGAAAGGGTTAGGCTTCTTCCCAGAGCTTCCATTTCCATTTCCATTCTTAGCTTCAGGACATTCATTGGCATAATGTCCCGTCTTCTGGCATTTGTAGCAAGTAATGTGACTTAGATCCTTCTTGGCGGGCGTTGCTGGGTTGGAACAGTTCTGGCCATTGCTTCCTCCATTACCATTCCCATTCTTGGGGCCACTATGGTTATGCGAACTTCCTCCATTGGGATTGTGACCTCCATGGTTATGTTAGAAGGTGTCCTCCCGAGTTCGGGGTAAAACGGGGTCTCTGCTGAGCTCCAGAATTTTACTTCCCTTGTCCATACTTCCTCTTGCGATTGTCAATCTGCTGCTGCTTCCCTTCAATCATGAGAGCTCTATCTACCAACTCCTGGAAGTCGTTGAAGGTTGCCACCATCAACTGCATGCTCAGCTCATCATTCAGTCCTTCCAGAAACTTCTCCTGCTTTGCTGCATCCATAGCAACGTCATCCGGGGCATAACGTGCTAACTTACTAAAATCATCCACATACTGGCCCACTGTACGTCCTCCTTAGTGCAAGTTGCAAAACTCGCTTCTTCATGGCCATAGCTCCTGCTGAAACATGGGCAGTGCAAAAAGCTTGCTGAAACTGATCCCATGTAAGAGTGTCAATGGGATAAGTGATTGTGAAACTCTCCCACCATGATGCTGCGGGTCCATCAAGCTGATGTGCGGCAAACCGCACTCTCTCCGCATCTATGCATCCTACAGTGGTCAACTCCCTTCTAATTTTGCGGAGCCAATCATCTGCAACAATCGGCTCGGTGCTACTGGAAAACACCGGTGGATTCAGCCTTAGGAAACAAGATAAGTGATCAACAGGTGGTGGTGGTGGTGGGTTGTTGTTGTTGTTGTTCCCCTGATTCTGATTCTGGACTAGTATCTGCATCAATGCATTCTGCTGCTGGATCAACTGAGTGAGCTCCGGTGGGAAAGCAAATCCATTGTTGCGTCTCGGAGGCATCTGAGGGTTTAGAAAAGATGAGAAAATAGATTAGAATGAGGTCTAGGGGGAAAACACTACCCATATGCATATGAGACAAACACAATCAATATCACTTCAATCGATTCAAACAAGGGCATACATCGGTCTAACTACCATTACAAAAGTGCTTGGACTATACTATATACATGGGGGAATACTACTACTGTTATGGTGGTCGACTAGAAAACTTGATCGGTGGAAGACTCCATGATATCTGCTCCAGCTTCATCAACATAGTCATCATCACTATCATCAGGGTCCGAGTCGGTGTCGTCGATGATGATGTAGTTCTCCGGGCAAGTGGAATCGTCGTCTTCTCCTCCTGGTGCAGGGTCTCCCATGAATACTCCTAGCTTCTTTGTTAGATCAACATTCTTCTCCACGAGTATCGTCATTTCCTCCTCATATCCATCGCGTGTAGTCTTGAGTTCTTCCTCCAGCTCCATGATCCTAGTCATTACCTTCTTCAGATCTATCATGCCTGCGCACATTTGGTTCTCCTGGCGGCAAATATGCTGGTTTAACTCCTGGATGAAAGTTGCAATGGATCTATCCTTCCTGGTGTTGATCATCTCCCATTGCTCATCTCGGCGCCCACAAATCTGGTAGATAGTATCCTTGAGATCCTTGTGGTAAACTTCTCCAATGCGTCCCATGGTGATGTGGGCTGCCATGCTCTTTCCTAGACTCCAGGTTGGTGCATCAAAGGAAAACTCTATGGGCTCAGCGACTGGCATGAACGTCCTTCCTGGAACTTGAACTCGAATCATCCAACGCTCCTCTTCTGGTAGAGTGGCGATGTAGGTCCCGGTGAAGCTTGGTATTCCAATGTTCATGTATCTAGTAACTTCCTACAAGTGTCGTCCAAAAGGTGTATCTTCATCCGGTTGCCTGAACTTGTTTCTTGCATCCACCATCCTAAAGAGTAGAAAAGGGAGAGGAGTCAGAAATGAGAAGAGAATACTGATCTAGGGCTTTAGCTTAGTGGTCGTGTCCTACATTCAGCGTGTGCTCTAATACCATCTTGTAGCGACCAGTCCTCAAACAGTCTGATCTCTATGCGTCAGTGTCATCCCTGGATCGGTAATGCTGACACACACATTACTTGAAGGATTTATAATAGAGTAGCAATCACACACTTATTACATCAAATGTCTAAAAAGAGAACTTATTACAATAAATATGGCTCAAGGCAATCTAATATCGATAATAGCGGAAGGCTTGGAAGATAAAGTGAGTCCATCAACTCCAACGGCATCACTGAGTGAAAGATCGCGACCTAAGGCACCTTACTCGTCGTCTGAAAAGTCTGCAACATGAACGTTGCAGCCCGAAACGAGTCAGCACATGGAATATGCTGGCAATGTAACACAAGAGAGTAATGAACAGAATAATGCTATCACTACATGCATATATGGTTGGTGGAAAGCTCTATGGTTACAGTTTTGCATAAAGCCAATTTTCCCTTACATCAAAGGAATAAATTTTATATAACTATCATGGTGGTTGTTAAACATTGAGAAGGTTCCTCCAACTCAATCCCAATTAAGCATCATCATTAAATCCAATCAAATTAATTTAGAGTGATGAGATCAACATGATAATCCAAGAACTAGGTACTCAAAACGTCCATACCAGGGACACGACTAACCATGATTAGTTTGTACACTCTGCAGAGGTTTGCGCACTTTTCCCCACAAGACTCCAATACATCCATGGTTGGAGAAACAAGACACAGTCTTTCTGAAACAATAACTCTTTACTCTGGGTGGACAGTTACACCTACTTTCCCCTACATCTGCTAGCCCACCACTGAAAGAGGTCTTGCAACTTACTCAACTATGCTAGAGCCCATAATAGATTGTGGCTGCACACGGAAGTTTCTAGCATGAATAATGTTATGATCCCTTTGAGCCTGGGTGGCAGTCCATAGGATAATCACACGGTAACCCCGGGATTTCCAAAAAAACAAGCAACACTGGGTTCCCCAGGTGCCTCAATCCACCCAGATGTGTATTTAAGTAGCCACCTTAAGTTAACACTCACCCAATCCACGTCTACAAGCATAGCATAGCAATATAAGCAACATAGAAGCAATCCCAAAGGTTTGATAATAAACAGGACAATAGGTACTACCTCATCTACTTCCCAAAACACACATGTTAAAATCAGATCCTAACCATGCAATTGTTTGAGGATTGATCTAATGCAATAAAACTGGGTAGTAAAGAGGTATGATCAAAGTGTTAGTTGCCTTGCTGATGATCCGTGAAACCTAGAGACTCGTAGTAGCACGCTTTGCCCTCCGGGTACTCTATCGCAAACAAACAAGCATACAATAAGCACTCAACTAGAAGAAAGGGTAAAACTCAAATAAGAGATCTAACCAGAGTTCAACTTAAGAACTCCGGTTTGCAAAAAGAATCAAATCAAACGAAGCAATGAAACTCCAGCTGCGAAAGAAACAAGCTTCATTTACTAATCTGGACTTAAGTCAAATTTTACAGTAGCAAAATCTTGTTTAAGTTGGTTAAACACAAAGAGGGCTTCGAGACAAAACTCTAGGTACTTGAATCGCCTGATTCCGATAAACGAGCGAAAAGATAAACTAAAACGAAAATCAGGGCAGAAATCGCGATAAAAAATAATCGCGGAAAATCCCTGGAAAAAGAAAAACTAACGAACAGACTAACGAACGAATGTTCACTGTCTGCGGCTAACGGGTGAAAATCGTTCGTTAAAATGAACGAACGAATGGACGTTCGCTAAATAACTAAAGAAAAAAATAAAACCGATCTAAAAAAACAACAACCGCGGTTTCTAAAAAAACACGCACGGTTTTCTAGAGAAAACCGGTGGCGGATCCGGCAACTACCTCGACGGATTGGCGGCGGGGATTTGGCGGCAACTCGGCGATGGCGGCAGCGGGCAGGCGAGGCGGCGACGGATGGTGGCGGGGCGACGACGGATGGCGGCGGGGTCGGCGGCGGTAGCTAGGGTTTCAGGAGGTCCCAGGCGGGCCTTTTTAAGAGGCCGGCCGGACGAGTCCGGGTCGGGTACGGCCCGGCTAAGTTGGTTCATTTTTTAAATAATTCCGCACAGACAAAGAAATAAAAGAAATACTAAACAGACTCCAAAAATCCTGAAATAAATTTTCCCCATTCTCTAAAAATATAGAGGACAAAGTGAACATTTATTTGGGCCTCTAATGCAATTTTGAAAAACGCATATTTTTCCCAATTCAAATAAAATAGCGATAAAACTCCGAATAAAAATCTTATTTGATTTTAATATTAAATCTCCAATATTTCTTTATTTTGGGAAAGCCATTTTATCCCCTCTCTTTTATTTTTATAAAATAAATATTCATAGAGAAAATGATTAAAATCAAATGATCCTCTTTTCAAAATTTGAGAAAACTCGAATATGAAAATAACGAAATCCCCAACTCTCTCCATGGGTCCTTGAGTTGCGTAGAATTTCTAGGATCAAGCCAAAATGAAATAAAATATGATATGCAATGATGATCTAATGTATAACATTCCAAATTGAAAATTTGGGATGTTACACCCTCAAACTGCGAGGTAGGCGGCTCTGGTGCCTCCTTTGAAGAACAACATTTGATGCATTTTGATCAAAGTTCAACCGAAAAGCTTCTTCTTGAATCCGCTATGCCTCGGCCTCCAACGCGGCTCGCTCCGTTGCCATCCTGACATTCTCCGCATTGAGCTCCTCTCTAGCTTGGGCTATCTCATCCCGCAGTTTCGCAACCTCCACATTATGATGTGCTTGAGTCACCGGGGTTATCTCTACGGCCATCAGAGTCGCCAAAGCATCCAAGAGCTTGGATAAGACCTGAGCCGGAGGGCACACAGAGCTGCTCGCCCTGGCCATCGCAGCAGCTATTCAACCGAAGGTCATAGCTGCAGTGGTTGATGAGTTCAGTATCCGTTGCGTATCGGCCATGAAGATAGCATCCCTGCTCGGCAGCTCATAGGAGTCCGCAATACTGTCACCATCGGAGTAGCACCCAAGCCTGTCGTCTTGTACTCGATAGATTAACTCAGTTTCGCTGGTTGATGACTCATCATCTGAATAGATGGTTGTCTCTCCACCAGATACCGAGCCTTCCTGAAGATTCTCCCCATGAGCAAAACCGAATAAAACATGCTTCCGGGCGGGTTGGACCTTGGCGGGTTACTCGCGTCGAGCCATCTCAATGGTGTCAGTGCAGGTGTCTGGCTCAAGCAACGACTCGCCGATCTTGCCGATGAAAACGTGAATTCCGCCAAAGGGGACCCGATACCCGTACTCGATTGAATTGGCCTTGGGACCCTAGCCAGTGTCGTTGATGTAGATCTTGCCACGACGGCTCTTGGTCATCTGGTTCCATGTCGTATCCCTTGATCCCTGAGAAGCTACCCTTCAAGAACTCGAAACCACCATGCGAGGGCCCCACGGTGGGCGCCAACTGTCTTGGAATTGTCACGGTAGATATCCTAGCAAAAGTACTTAGGTGTAGAGCCATCGCAACGTAGTTAGCTTGAAGGGGATGAATGGTACAAAGGACACAAGGAGTTTACCCAGGTTCGGCCCCTCGCAAGGAGGTAAAAGCCTACATCCTGCTTCTGGTTGTATTGCTTGAGTTTCACTTACAAGGGAGTGAATACGCTTGACCTAGTCCTTGATCGATTGATTCTTGAGTTAACCCACCGCCGGGTCTCACTTTTATATACACAGGTAGAGACCCGGAGACTTACAGAGTCCCCACCGTCTCACACAACATGACCGGCTCGGTTTCTAACTAGCTATGCCTTACAGGGTAAGCCATCATACGACGGTTCATAGGCCCGGGTCTTGGGCTTCCACCAGGCCTGCTTCTATGAGCCGCCATCTTCACACTTTGGGCCTCCTTGGACCTTCTTCATATTAAACCGCCAACGGTGTAACCCAGCCCCTCCTGGGCGGGTCACACCTCGGAACTATATCCCCAACACTATGTATATGCAATTTTGTGTTATTTGAGCTCCATGATATGTGTGCTAGCATGCTATGCCTTTTGATGCCATGTTATTGTACTGTAGCATCATTGTTTCATGCCTCCAACTTGCCATCATATTAACTCTGCTCATGTATATGCCCACTTTTTCATTAAGTCCTAATCTGTGCCAGAACATTGCATTTTTCATGGAGCATATTAAATTAACCATGATGCTTATGAACCTGAACAGTAAATATGAATTGAAGTATGTTATCTGTATTTTAAGTGCATATCAAGTTTGTGCCCATATCATTCCTATAGCATGTTGTTTTGATGCTTGCAATATGTCTAGTTGTTGTTTTGGGCAGATTATTGTTTAAACTTGTCTTGTGTGTATGTGTAGGACCATTGCTCCGTTTTGATCATGTATATGAAACTTACTTAGAATTGCATGTAGTTTCATATTATCTTGTTGCATCCTTGATTTGAGTGCTTGTGGTTGGTTTGCATGCATTTTGCATCAATGCCATGTTAAACTTGTTTAGCTCGTATATTTTAGACCGTAGCTCTGAATTAAATAATCTACATATGTAACTTGACTAGAAAACCGTGTGGATCGTCATGGTGCACTTTATTTTGCTGTTTAACAACATTAAAATTGTGTTTAGGCAGAACAATACTAATTTCGAAAATGACATATAGGGAGTTTCCGGAATTGTTATTTGTGTTTCCGGCCTCATTTAAACTTTCTAAAAAAGTCAAAAACAAGGAAAAGAACAACAACTCGCACTGGGAACTAGGTTGATAGGTTAGTCAAAAAATATGATATAAAGTAGTATGGTAATGCATATAAAACATTCAAAACAGATAATATAATAGTATGGAACAATAAAAAATTATAGATACGTTGGAGACATATCAAGCATCCCCAAGCTTAATTCCTACTAGTCCTCGAGAAGGTAAATTAGCAAAACAGAAGTTTTGATGTGGAATGCTAACTAACATATTTATTCATGTAATCTTCTTTATTGTGGCATGAATATTCAGATCCAGAAGATTCAAAACAAAACTTAAGTATTTACATAAAAAACAATAATACTTCAAGCATACTAATAAAGCAATCATGTCTTCTAAAAATAACATGGCCAAAGAATGTTATCCCTATAAAATCATATAGTCTGGCTATGCTCCAACTTCATCACACAAAGTATTAAATCATGCACAACCCCAATGACAAGCCAAGAAATTATTTCATACTTTTGATGCTCTCAATTTTTTCTACTTTCACGCAATACATGAGCGTGAGCCATGGATATGGCACTATAGGTGGAATAGAATATGGTGGCTGTGGAGAAGACAAAAAGAAAGAGAAAATCTCACATCAACTAGGCGTATTAACGGGCTATGGAGATGCCCATCAATAGATATCAATGTGAGTGAGTAGGGATAACCATGCAACGGATGCACTAGAGCTATAAGTGTATGAAGGCTCGAAAAGAAACCAAGTGGGTGTGCATCCAACTTGCTTGCTCACGAAGACCTAGGGCAATTTGAGGAAGCCCATCATTGGAATATACAAGCCAAGTTTTATAATAAAAAAATTCCCACTAGTAAATGAAAGTGATAACATAGGAAGCTCTCTATTATGAAGATCATGGTGCTACTTTGAAGCACAAGTGTGGAAAAAGGATAGTAGCATTGTCCCTTCTCTTTTTTCTCTCATTTTTTGTTTGGCCTCTTTTTTCTTTTTTTTAATAGGGCTTCTTTCGGCCGCTTTTATTTTTTTAAGTCCGGAGACTCATCGTAACTTGTGAGGGAATCATAGCTTCCATCTTCCTTTCCTCACATGGGACAATGCTCTAATAATGATGATCATCACACTTTTATTTACTTACAACTCAAGAATTACAACTCAATACTAGAACAAAGATATGACTCTATGTGAATGCCTCAAGAACATGAGACTAATATGACAATGATGGTGTGTGTCATAAGAAACGGAACGGTGGAAGCTGCATGGCAATATATCTCGGAATAGCTATGGAAATGCCATAATAGGTAGGTATGGTGGCTGTTTCAAGGAAGATATGTGGTGGGTTTAATGCACCGGCGAGAGTTGCGCGCTACTAGAGAGGCTAGCAATGGTGGAAAGGTGAAAGTGCGTATAATCCATGGACTCAACATTAGTCATAAAGAACTCACATACTTATTGCAAAAATTTATTAGTTATCGAAACAAAGTACTACACGCATGCTCCTAGGGGGTAGATTGGTAGGAAAAGACCATCGCTCCTCCCCGGCCGCCATTCATAAGGAAGAAATAATCAGTAAATAAATCATGCTCTGACTTCATCACATAACGGTTCACCATGCATGCATGCTACAAGAATCACAAACTTTAACACAAGTATTTCTACCAATCCACAATTACTCACTAGCATGACTCTAATATCACCATCTTTATATCTCAAAAACAAATGCAAGGAATCAAACTTCTCATATATTCAATGCTCTTTATAAGAAAGTTTTTATTATATCCTTCTTGGATGCCCATCATATTAGGACTAAATTCATAACCTAAGAAAATTACCATGATTTTGGAGACTCTCAAAATAACATAAGTGAAGCATGAGAGTTCAAAAATTTCTATAAAATAAAGCCACCGTCGTGCTCTAAAAACATATAAGTGAAGCACTAGAGCAAATTGCCTAGCTCCAAAGATATAAGTGAAGCACATAGAGTATTCTAATAAATCACGATTCATGTGTGTCCCTCTCAAAAGGTGTGTACAGCAAGGTTGATTTTGGCAAACTAAAAATCAAAGACTCATATCAAACAAGACGCTCCAAGCAAAACACATATCATGTGATGAATAAAAACATAGCCTCAAGTAAATTTACCAATGGATTGAGGACGAAAGAGGGGATGCCATCCGGGGCATCCCCAAGCTTAGATGCTTGGTTGTCCTTGTATATTACCTTGGGGTGCCTTGGGCATCCCCACGCTTAGGCTCTTGCCACTCCTTATTCCATAGTCCATCAAATCTCTACCCAAAACTTGAAAACTTCACAACACAAAACTCAACAGAAAACTCATGAGATCCGTTAGTATAAGAAAATAAATCACTACTTTCAGGTACTGTTGTGAACTCATTATTTATTTATGTTGGTATAAAATCTACTGTATTTCAACTTCTCCATGGTCCATACCCCCCGATACTACCCATAGATTCATCAAAATAAGCAAACAACACATAGAAAACAGAATCTGTCAAAAACAGAACAGCCTATAGCAATATATAAACTTTGTATACTTCTGTAACTGTAAAAATTCTGAACAGTTAGGAAAACCTTGGAAATTTGTATATAAATCTTGTGTAAACAATTCAGATCAACATAACACTTCTGTGAATTATTAAAATTGTTTTACTGGGCGCAAAAGTTTCTGTTTTTCATCAAGATCAAATCAACTTTCACCGTAAGCCATCCCAAAGGTCTTACTTGGCTCAAACACTAATTAAAACACCAAAACACAATTACTACAGAAGTAATAATGTGTATTTATTGAAAAACAGAACAAAAAAACAAAAACATAAAAATAAAATTGGGTTGCCTCCCAACAAGCGCTATTGTTTAACGCCCCTAATTAGGCATAAAGTATAGATCTAGGTAATGTCATCTTTGGTATTTGATGACCCACAAGTATAGGGGATCAATCGTAGTCCTTTCCATAAGTAAGAGTGTCGAACCCAACAAGGAGCAGAAGGAAATGATATAAGCGGTTTTCAGTACGGTTTTCTCTACAAGCACTGAAATAGTAGGTGATAGATAGTTTTGTGATAAGATAAATAGTAACGAGCAAAAAGTAAATAAAGTGCAGCAAGGTGGCCCAATCCTTTATGTAGCAAAGGATAAGCCTGGACAAATTCTAATAATGAAGAAGGAGCTCCCGAGGACACATTGGGAATTATCGTCAAGCTAGTTTTCATCACGTTCATAAGATTCGCGTTCGGTACTTTGATAATTTGATATGTGGGTGGACCAACACTTGGGTACTGTCCTAACATGGACTAGCATCCCACTTATGATTAACCCCTATTGCAAGCATCCGCAACTACAAAAGGGAGTATTAAGGTAAACCTAACCACAGCATTAAACATATAAGTCCATATCAACCCCTAACGAAGCAACGCATAAACTAGGGTTTAAGCTTCTATCACTCTAGCAACCCATCATCTACTTATTACTTCCCTATGCCTTCCTCTAGGCCCAAATAATGGTGAAGTGTCATGTAGTCGACGTTCACATAACACCACTAGAGGAGAGACAACATACATCTCATCAAAATATCGAACGAATACCAAATTCACATGACTACTAATAGCAAGACTTCACCCATGTCCTCAGGAACAAACGTAACTACTCACAAAGCATATTCATGTTCATAATAAGAGGGGTAATAATATGCATAAAGGATCTGAACATATGATCTTCCACCAAGTAAACCAAATAGCATCAACTACAAGGAGTAATCAACACTACTAGCAACCCACATGTACCAATTTGTGGTTTTGATACAAGATTGGATACAAGAGATGAACTAGGGTTTTGCGATGAGATGGTGCTGGTGAAGATGTTGATGGAGATTGACCCCCTCCCGATGAGAGGATTGTTGGTGATGATGTTGGTGATGATTTCCCCCTCCTGGAGGGAAGTGTCCCCGGCAGAACAGCTCCGCCAGAGCCCTAGATTGATTCCGCCAAGGCTCCGCCTCGTGGCGGCGGAGTTTCGTCCCGTAAGCTTGCCCGCAATTTTTTCCAGGTGAAAACCCTTCATATAGCAGAAGATGGACGTCGGAGGCCCACCAGGGAGCCCAGGAGGTAGGGGGCGCGCCCTACAGGGGGGCGCCCCTGTCTCCTGGACAGGGTGTGGCCCCCCTGGCCTATTTCTTTTGCCCAAAAATTCTTGTTAAATCTAAAAAGTTGTTTCGTGGAGTCTCAGGTCTTTTGGAGTTGTGCAGAATAGGTTTCCAACGTTTGCTCCTTTTCCAACCAGAATTCTAGCTGCCGGCATTCCCCCTCTTCATGGTAAACCTTGTAAAATAAGGGAGAATAGCCATAAGTATTGAGATATAATGTGTAATAACAGCCCATAATGCAATAAATATTGATATAAAAACATGATGCAAAATGGACGTATCAACTGCCCCAAGCTTAGACCTCGCTTGTCCTCAAGTGGAAGCCGAAATCGAAAAATATGTCCACATGTTTAGAGATAGAGGTGTCAATAAAAATAAAATACGGACATGAGGGCATCATGATCATTCTAATAACAGCAACATATATGGATTTTGTCATATGATTTCTTATGTTCAAATAATAAGCAATTCACAATGTCAAGTATGGTTCAAAAACTTCATTGGGAACTAACAAACTATAATCTCAGTCATTGAAGCAATTGCAATTTATCGTAACATCAGAAAGAGTCAATAATAGAGCTTTTCAGCAAGCTCACATACTCAACTATCTCGTAGTCCCCTATAATTGTTAACACTCATGCAATACTTGTGGATATAGAGTTTCAACCGGACACTGAGAAAGATAGGGGCTTATTGTATTGCCTCCCATCATATTCACCTTTAGGTGATGTCAACAATAATAGCCTATGCCAACTTACATCCAATTGGATATATGCATCATGATCTTTCAAACACGAGGAGCTTGCCAAAGGATAAAATGTAAAAGGGAAAGGTGAGGATCACCTAGACTCAAGCATAAGGTAAAACATAAAGTAAAAGATAGGCCCTTCGCAGAGGGAAGCAGATGTTGTCATGTGCATTTAGGGTTGATGCACGAAATCTTAATGCAAAAGAACATCACTTTATATTGCCCCTTGTATGTGGACCTTTATTATGCAATCCGTCACTTTTATTACTTCCACAACAAGTTTGTACAAAGCTTATTTTCTCTGCACTAATAAGTCATACATATTTAGAGAGCAATTTTTATTGCTTGCACCGATGACAACTTACTTGAAGGATCTTACTCAATCCATAGGTAGGTATGGTGGACTCTCATGGTAAAACTGGGTTTAAGGATATTTGGATGCACAAGTAGTATCTCTACTTGGTGTAAGGAATTTGGCTAGCATGAGGGGGAAAGGCAAGCTCAACATGTTTGGAAGGTCAATGACAATATACTTTAACTGAGATGTCGGAAAACATAAACCATTACATTGTCTTTCTTGTCCAACGTCAACTCTTTTAGCATGTCATACTTAATGAGTGCTTCACAATCATAAAAGATGTCCAAGATAATCTATTTATATGTGAACCCCTCTTCCCTTATCACTTCCTATTAACTGCAACGATGACCAAGGCTACGTTCATCAACTCTCAACAATTTTTCTGCCTCATACTTTCTATGTGTGAAGTTATCACTATCCATAAGATCAATATGAACTCTTTTGTTCTTTCTACTTTTTCAAGATCATAGCAACATAGCAAAGCCCTTGACTCAACACTAATCTTTATTATAGATAGCACACGGACTCGATTACAAAAAGAGATCACAAAGCAAAACTCAAAACTACTTGATATCAAAACTTCAACTACTAATAGATCAAGGTACTACTAAAAGGATCGAACTAAATAAAGCGGTAAAGATAGGAGTGTGATGGCGATATGATACCGCGGAACCTCCCCCAAGCTTGGCAGTTGCCAAGGGGAGTGCCCATACCAATGTGATTATTTCTTCAGAGGTGGTGAAGTAGGAGTTGTTGATGATGTAGGCTTGTCGTCCGTCTTCCAAGGCATAGGCTCTCCATCATAAAAGGATGATCGAGTCTCCGGGATCCTTAAATGTGCAGCCAAACTTATTCACTTGAATCTATATTCATACTCACAGTTCTGGTTTTGCAGGTCATAAATCTGGGCTTGGAGGTGCTCGATTTTCTCTTGAAGCTTGAAGATAGTCCCCCCAATGACTTTAGCATCCAGCTTGTGGTTGTTGGTGAACTCCGTGATCATCATCTAGTTAGCGTTGAGTCCACGCTCCACCATCCCTTGGCACTTGAAAATTTCTTGCTCCATAGCTTCGAGCTTTGTCTCCACGCTCCCGGTACGCCTTGGTCCCTCCACATCGCGGATGTGTAACACCCCCTCACGCATCTAAATGGTTTGAGGGTGATGCAGCACCTACACAAGATAGGGGTTGATAACCCTCTCGAAAAACTTGTCCTTGGGAGCACTTGGAGACGACATGATGTTCTAGATCTGAAACAGCAACAACTCAAAACGAAAACAGAGGATATTTGCGCGATACGGTGGTCAAATCCTTCGGGAGTATATATAATGTATTTTTACCGACCAAAATACGTAACATACAAGAAAACGGAGTCCGGGAGGCACACGAGGTGCCCATGAGATAGGGGGGTGCGCCCTACAGGGGGGGCACGCCCTCCTCTCTCGTGGGAGCTTCGTGTCCCTTTCGGACTACTTCTTTCTTCCTAAAATCTTTAAATAATCCAAAACTGATAAAAATTGCCATTAGAGTTGTTTTGGAGTCGGTTTACTTACCGTACCACGTACCTATGCCTTTTCGGAGTCTGGAACATTCTGGAAAGTGTCTCTTATGTATTCCACACCGGTTATGGTTTCAATAATATTAGTTTCAACGTTGATAAGATTACCTGAAATGTAACATTTAATTCTTTGACCATTTACCACCCTCGGGTTTGTGCCTTCGAAGTTGTTGATTTTTATAGCACCAGAACGGTAGACCTCCTCGATAACCTAGGGACCTTCCCATTTTGAGAGAAGTTTTCCTGCAAAAAATCTTAAACGAGAGTTGAACAATAACACCTAATCTCCTATGTTAAACTCACACTTCTGTATCCTCTTATCATGCCAGCGTTTGACTTTTCCTTTGAAAAGCTTAGCATTCTCATATGCTTGGGTTCTCCATTCATCAAGTGAGCTAATATCAAACAACCTCTTCTCACCGACAAGTTTGAAGTCATAATTGAGCTCTTTAATAGCCCAATATGCTTTATGTTCAAGTTCAAGAGGTAAATGACATGCTTTTCCATAAACCATCTTATATGGAGACATACCCATAAGATTTTTGTATGCAGTTCTATAGGCCCATAATGCATCATCAAATTTTTTTGGACCAATTCTTTCTAGATCTATTCACAGTCTTTTTCAAAATTAATTTGAGCTCTCTATTGCTCAACTCTACTTGACCACTAGACTGCGGGTGATAAGGAGATGCGATTCTATGATTGACATCATACTTAGCAAGCATCTTACTGAAAGCACCATGAATAAAGTGTGAACCACCATCACCATAAGATATCTAGGGACTCCAAACCTCGGAAAATAACTTCTTTAAGCATTTTAATAGAGGTGTTATGATCAGCACTACTAGTTGGAATAGCTTCTACCCACTTAGTAACGTAATCAACAGCAACTAAAATATGTGTATAACCATTGGAGGCAGGAAAAGGTCCCATATAATCAAAGCCCCATACATCAAACGGTTCAATAACAAGAGAATAGTTCATAGGCATTTCTTGACATCTACTAATGTTACCTATTCTTTGACATTCATCACAAGATAAAACAAACTTACGGGCATATTTGAAAAGTGTAGGCCAATAAAAACCAGATTGTAGTACCTTGTGTGCAGTTCTGTCTCCAGCGTGGTGTCCTCCGTAGGATTCGGAGTGACACTTGCGTAGGATTTGTTCCTGTTCATGCTCAGGCACACAACGTCTAATAATACCATCTACTCCTTCTTTATAAAGGTGAGGATCATCCCAGAAGTAATGTCTTAAATCATAAAACAACTTTTTCTTCTGCTGGTATGTGAAACTAGGAGGTATATATTTAGCAACAATGTAATTAGCATAATCAGCATACCAAGGAGCAGTACGAGAAGCATTGACAACCGCTAATTGTTCATCAGGAAAACTACCATTAATAGGCAGTGGGTCATCAAGAACATTCTCTAGCCTAGACAAGTTGTCTGCAACGGGGTTCTCAGCTCCCTTTCTATCAATAATATGCAAGTCAAATTCTTGGAGCAAGAGAACCCATCTAATGAGTCTAGGCTCAGCATCTTTCTTTTCCATAAGATATTTAATAGCAGCATGATCTGTGTGAATAGTAACTTTGGAATCAACAATATAAGGTCTAAACTTATCACATGCAAACACAACTGCTAAGAATTCTTTTTTAGTGGTGGCATAATTTCTCTGGGCAGTATCAAGAGTCTTACTAGCATACTGGATAACATTCAATTTCTTATCGATTCTTTGCCCTAAAACAGCCCCTACAGCATAGTCACTAGCATCGCACATAATTTCAAAAGGTAGATTCCAATCAGGTGGCTGAACAATATGTGCAGTGATCAAAGCCTTCTTAAGTGTTTCAAATGCTTCTACACAATCATCATCAAAGACAAAAGGAATATCTTTTTGCAATAAATTAGTCAGAGGCCTAGAGATTTTAGAAAAGTCCTTAATGAACCTCCTATAAAAACCGGCATGACCAAGGAAACTTCTTATACCTTTTATGTCCTTGGGACATGGCATCTTTTCAATAGCATCAACTTTGGCTTTATCAACTTCAATACCTCTCTCGGAGATCTTGTGCCCCAAGACAATGCCTTCATTAACCATAAAGTGACAATTTTCCCAATTCAGGACGAGACTAGTGTCTTCGCATCTCTGCAAAACTCGATCAAGGTTGCTCAAACAATCATCAAAAGAGGATCCATAGACGGAGAAGTCATCCATGAATACCTCACAAATCTTTTCACAAAAATCAAAAAATATAGCCATCATGCATCTTTGAAAGGTAGCAGGTGTGTTACATAAACCAAAAGGCATACGTCTATAAGCAAAGGTACCAAAAGGGCAAGTAAAAGTAGTTTTAGATTGATCCCCCGCTGAAACAAGTATCTGAGAGAAGCTAGAATAACCATCTAGAAAGCAAAAAATGTGTGTGTTTGGATAGCCTTTCTAGCATTTGATCAATAAAAGGTAAAGGGTAATGATCTTTCTTAGTGGCTTTATTTAACTTACGGAAATGAATTACCATCCTATAGCCTGTAATAGTTCTTTGCGGGATCAATTCATCTTTATCATTAGGAACAACGGTAATACCTCCCTTTTCGGGGACACAATGGACAGGCCCATTCACTATCAGCAATGGGATAAATAATACCTGCCTCAAGGAGTTTTAGTATCTCCTTTCTTACCACTTCCTTCATTTTGGGATTTAATCGTCTTTGAGGATCTCTAGCTGGTTTGGCATCTTTCTCCACTGAGATTTTGTGTTGACATAATGTGGGACTAATGCCCTTAGGATCATCTAGAGTATATCCAATAGCAGCTCGGTGCTTCTTCAGAGTTTTCAATAATCTTTCTTCTTCTTTCTTTGAAAGGTTAGAACTAATAATAACAGGATATATTTCTTTTTCATCAAGATAAGCATACTTGAGATTATCAGGTAATGGTTTGAGTTCAAACATGGGATCACCCTTGGGTGGAGGGGGATCCCCAAGAATTTCAACGGGAAGATTATGTTTCAACATAGGTTCTTTTTTAAGGAACACTTCATCTATTTCTTCCCTTTCCTTCATATACATATCATTTTCATGGTCTAGCAAATATTGTTCTAACGGATCAGTTGGTGGAACA
The DNA here is from genome assembly GCA_021437245.1 of Aegilops speltoides. Classification (NCBI taxonomy): domain Eukaryota; kingdom Viridiplantae; phylum Streptophyta; class Magnoliopsida; order Poales; family Poaceae; genus Aegilops; species Aegilops speltoides. Next base: position 266,834,837 of record CM038141.1, read on the forward strand.
GCAATGGAAGCAAGACCAAAAATTTCATCCTTACTAGATGGCTCTTCTTCACGGTGTTGTCTATGAAATTTAGAAAAGTTGAACTCATGAGACATATCACCTAAACCAATAGTAACTGCATCCTTTTTGCAATCTATCCTAGCATTAACGGTGTTCAAGAAGGGTCTACCAAATATAATGGGACAAAAGCTATCTTGTGGGGAGCCAAGAACAAGAAAATGAGCAGGATATTTAGTTTTCCCACACAAGACTTCAACATCTCTAACAATTCCCATTGGTGAAATAGTATCTCTATTGGCAAGTTTAATTGTGACATCAATATCTTCTAACTTAGCAGGTGCAATATCGTGCTTAATTTCGTTGTATAAGTCAATAGGTATTGCACTAGCACTAGCACCCATATCACATAAGCCATGATAACAATGATCTCCTATTTTAACAGAAATAACAGGCATGCCTACCACAGGTCTATGTTTATCTTTACCACAAGGTTTGGCAATTCTAGCAGTTTCAACACAGAAATAAATAACATGCCCATCAATATTATCAGACAAGAGATCTTTAACAATAGCAACATTAGGTTCAACTTTGATTTGCTCAGGAGGTGTATAAGTTCTAACATTGCTCTTACGAACAACAGTCGAAGCTTTAGCATGATCTTTTATCCTAACAGGAAAAGGAAGTTTTTCAACAAGCAGTAGGAATAATAGGATCACTATATGTAATAGTGTTCTCTTCGACTGTAATAGGTGCAACTACTTTCACTTCAACAGGAGGATTATATTTAAACCACTTCTCTTTAGGGAGATCAACGTGAGTAGCAAAAGTTTCACAAAAAGTAGCTACTATCTCAGAGTCAAGTCCATACTTAGAGCTAAATCCACGGAAAGCGTCGGTATCCATAAAAGGTTTAACACAATCAAACTTAGGTGTCATACCTGACTCCTTACCATCGTCGGAACCCCAATCTTCATAGTTGCATTTAATTCTTTCCAATAAGTCCCATTTGAAATCAATAGTCTTCAGCATATAGGAACCAACACAGGAAGTATCAAGCAGGTTACGATTATCAAGAGAAAGCCAAGCATAAAAATTCTGAATGATCATTTCCCGAGAGAGCTCATGATTGGGGCATGAATATAACATTGACTTAAGCCTCCCCCAAGCTTGAGCGATGCTTTCTCCTTCGCGAGGACAGAAATTATATATGTAATTACGATCACGATGAACAAGATGCATATGATAGAACTTCTGGTGAAATTCCAACTTCAATCGCTTATAATTCCAATATCTCGTATCATCACATAGCCTATACCATGTTATTGCATCTCCCTTCGAAGATAAAGGGAAGACCTTCCTTTTGACAACATCATCGGGAATACCTGCAAGCTTAAATAATCCACAAACTTCATCCACAAAGATGAGGTGTAAGTCCGGATGCAATGTTCCATCTCCTGCAAAAGGATTAGCTAGCAGTTTCTCTATCATACCCGAAGGAATCTCAAAGCGAATATTTTCATAAGGTTCAGTAGGTTGACGAGCATCTCTTTGCTCTTCTGGGTGGGGTGAAGATACCCCAAACAAGCCCCTAAAAGGGTTAGTTTCCATAGTAACAAGTAACAAAAAATTTCAGCACACTATATAAATGTTTCCTTACCAAGTTCCACTCACCAAGAGCGCTACGCTCCCCGGCAACGACGCCAGAAAAGAGTCTTGATGACCCACAAGTATAGGGGATCTATCATAGTCCTTTCGATAAGTAAGAGTGTAGAACCCAACGAGGAGCAGAAGGAAATGATAAGCGGTTTTCAGTAAGGTTTTCTCTACAAGCACTGAAATAGTAGGTGATAGGTAGTTTTGTGATAAGATAAATAGTAACGAGCAAAAAGTAAATAAAGTAAATAAAGTGCAGCAAGGTGGCCCAATCCTTTATGTAGCAAAGGATAAGCCTGGACAAATTCTAATAATGAAGAAGGAGCTCCCGAGGACACATTGGGAATTATCGTCAAGCTAGTTTTCATCACGTTCATAAGATTCGCGTTCGGTACTTTGATAATTTGATATGTGGTGGACCAACACTTGGGTACTGTCCTAACATGGACTAGCATCCCACTTATGATTGACCCCTATTGCAAGCATCCGCAGCTAGAAAAAGGAGTATTAAGGTAAACCTAACCAGAGCATTAAACATATAAGTCCATATCAACCCCTAACGAAGCAACGCATAAACTAGGGTTTAAGCTTCTGTCACTCTAGCAACCCATCATCTACTTATTACTTCCCTATGCCTTCCTCTAGGCCCAAATAATGGTGAAGTGTCATGTAGTCGACGTTCACATAACACCACTAGAGGAGAGACAACATACATCTCATCAAAATATCGAACGAATACCAAATTCACATGACTACCAATAGCAAGACTTCACCCATGTCCTCAGGAACAAATGTAACTACTCACAAAGCATATTCATATTCATAATCAGAGGGGTAATAATATGCATAAAGGATCTGAACATATGATCTTCCACCAAGTAAACCAAATAACATCAACTACAAGGAGTAATCAACACTACTAGCAACCCACAGGTACCAATTTATGGTTTTGATACAAGATTGGATACAAGAGATGAACTAGGGTTTTGAGATGAGATGGTGCTGCTGAAGATGTTGATGGAGATTGACCCCCTCCCGATGAGGGGATCGTTGGTGATGATTTCCCCCTCCCGGAGGGAAGTGTCCCCGGCAGAACAGTTCCGCCAGAGCCCTAGATTGATTCCGCCAAGGTTCCGCCTCGTGGCGGCAGAGTTTCGTCCCGTAAGCTTGCCCATGATTTTTCCAGGTGAAACCCTCCATATAGCAGAAGATGGACGTCGAAGGCTCACCAGGGAGCCCAGGAGATAGGGGGGCACGCCCTACGGGGGCCCTGTCTCCTGGACAGGGTGTGGGCCCCCTGGCCTATTTATTTTGCCCAAAAATTCTTACTAAATCTGAAAAGTTGTTTCGTGGATTCTCACGTCTTTTGGAGTTGCGCAGAATAGGTTTCCAACGTTTGCTCCTTTTCCAGCCAGAATTCCAGCTGCCGGCACTCCTCCTCTTCATGGTAAACCTTGTAAAATAAGGGAGAATAGCCATAAGTATTGAGATATAATGTGTAATAACAACCCATAATGCAATAAATATTGATATAAAAGCATGATGCAAAATGGACGTATCAGTATTCTTTTCCATAGATGTGTTCTTGTGAGAAGGTGTTGCAAAGATAACTTGGAACGCATTGTCCATGCAAATTTTTGCATTGTTAATCTGCCCATCTACATACCCCCTTTGATTTCCGGCTACAATCCAAGAATATTGTTGATTAACATCGTTGAAAACTTGTTGGATCAAATCTAAAATGGGGATTTTTTTAAGGTTCTCGTCGAAATTTTTACTATTTCCAAACAAATGTCTCAAAGTATAGTCACTATTGTAAAGAATCTCATCTATCACATGTGTTACACGGCTTATACAATAATGTCGAAAAATTCCCTACCTTCCCGTACTATGTGATCAAATTCATTCTTAAGAACGTGGGTAGCTATCTTTTTAACCTTAGGATCTTTTATAACTGGTAACTCATAAAACAATCTTTGCAAGGTAGGATGAGTACAGATAAATCTACTTTCAAATTTCAGAAATAGTGCTGAAACAGCTTCCGCATAAGTTTTAGTTCTTTTAAGTATGGGAGTGTCATCGAGGGGCAGATTGCCCACACAATTGAAAAATTCATGTATATGTTCCTTTCCCAGAAAATTCCCTTGCCCCAAAACAAAATTTTTAGCATCCAGATTGTCGACCCATCCAATTTTAGGAGTTAGGTCATCATCTATTTATGCCATACCAAAGTCACTCATGATGATGAGTTCAAGCAAACAAAAGATCGGACGGAAGAAGGGCGAATAAAAAGGCAAATATTTTTGTATTTTTCTGTAAGCGTTTTAGAAGTAGGGAGACGAAAACAAGAGGCAAATGGAAAATACTATAATGCAAGAGATGAGAGTTTATGATGGGTACTTGGTAGGCTTGAGGTAGAACCTCCCCGGCAATGGCGCCAGAAATTCTTCCTGCTACTTCTTGAGCTTGCGTTGGTTTTTCACTTGAAGAGGAAAGGGTGATGCAACAAAGTAGATATAAGTATTTCCCTCAGTTTGAGAACCAAGGTATCAATCCAGTAGGAGGTACATGCAAGTCCCCAATCTATGCACCTGTACAAACAATCAAACACTTACACCCAACGCGATAAAGGGGTTTTCAATCCCTTCATGGTCACTTGCAAGGATGAGATCTGATACAGATAGATATAGACGTTACTAAAATGTAAAACTAAATAAAAGTTAATAAATTGCAGGAAGGTATTTTTAGGTTCTTTGGTTTATAGATCTGAAAATATATGATGAAAAATAGACCCGGGGGTCATAGGTTTCACTAGCGGCTTCTCTCTGGAAAGAAAACATACGGTGGGTGAACAAATTACCGTCGAGCAATTGATAGAAAAGCGCAAAGTTATGACAATATCCAAGGCAATGATTATGAATATAGGCATCACATCCGTGTCAAGTAGACCGACTCCTGCCTATATCTACTACTATTACTCCACACATCGACCGCTATCCAGCATGCATCTAGAGTATTAAGTTCATAAGAACGGAGTAACGCCTTAAGTAAGATGACATGATGTAGAGGGATAAACTCAAACAATATGATGAAAACCCCATCCTTTTGTCCTGATGGTGACAATACAATATGTGCCTCGCTACCCCTACTATGTCACTGGGTGAGGACACCGCAAGATTGAACCCAAAACTAAGCAAGAACCAATCTAGTTGGCCAAAACAAACTGATAATTCAAAGAGAAATACAAATATATTTAATCCTGCATAAAAGAGTTCAGAAAAGACTCAAATAATATTCATAGATAATCTGATCATAAATCCACCATTCATCGGATCTCGAGGAACACACCGCAAAAGAATATTACATCAGATTGAACTCCATGAAAAATTGAGGAGAACATTGTATTGAAGATCAAAGAGAGAGAAGAAGCCATCTAGCTACTAGCTATGGACCCGTAGGTCTGTGGTAAACTACTCACGTATTGCCTCTAGGGCATATTTCCTTCAGTCTCCCACTTGCACTAGAGTCAATAATCTAGGTTACACAATAATGATTCTAACACCCATGGAGTCTTGGTGTTGATCATGTTTTGCTCGTGGAAGAGGCTTAGTTAACGGGTCTGCAACATTCAGATCCGTATGTATCTTGCAAATCTCTATGTCTCCCACCTGGACTTGGTCCCAGATGGAATTGAAGCATCTCTTGATATGCTTGGTCCTCTTGTGAAATCTGGATTCCTTTGCCAAGGCAATTGCACCAGTATTGTCACAGAAGATCTTCATTGGTCCCGATGCACTAGGTATGACACCTAGATCGGAAATGAACTCCTTCATCCGCACTCCTACATTTGCCGCTTCCAAGCAGCTATGTACTCCGCTTTGCATGTAGATCCCGCCACGACTCTTTGTTTAGAACTGCACCAACCGACAGCTCCACTGCTCAATATAAACACGATCCGGTTTGCGATTTAGAATCGTCCGGATCGTTGTCAAAGCTTGCATCGACGTAACCATTTACGACTAGCTCTTTGTCACCTCCATAAACGAGAAACATATCCTTAGTCCTTTTCGTATTTCAGGATATTCTTGGCATTGTCTAGTGATCCACTCTGGATTACTTTGGTACCTCCTGCTAAGCTTATTGCTAAGCATACATCGGTCCGTACACAAGATTGCATACATGATAGAGCCTATGGCTGAAGCATAGGGAACATCTTTCATTTTCTCTCTATCTTCTGCTATGGTCGGGCATTGAGTCTGACTCAACTTCACACCTTGTAATACAAGCAAGAACCCTTTCTTTGCCTGATCCATTTTGAACCTTTTCAAAACTTTATCAAGGTATGTGCTTTGTGAAAGTCCAATTAAGCGTCTTGATCTATCTCTATAGATCTTGATGCCCAATATGTAAGCAGCTTCATCGAGGTCTTCCATTGAAAAACTTTCATTCAAGTATCCCTTTATGCTATCCAGAAATTCTATATCATTTCCAATTAACAATATGTCATCTACATATAATATCAGAAATGCTACAGAGCTCCCACTCACTTTCTTGTAAAAACATGCTTCTCCAAAAGTCTATATAAAACCATATGCTTTTATCACACTATCAAAGCGTTTATTCCAACTCCGAGATGCTTGCACCAGTCCATAAATGGATAGCTGGAGCTTACACACTTTGTTAGCACCTTTTGGATCAAGAAAACCTTCTGGTTGCATCATATACAACTCTTCTTCCAGAAATCCATTCAGGAATGCAGTTTTGACATCCATTTGCCAAATTTCATAATTATAAAATGCGGCAATTGCTAACATGATTCGGACAGACGTAAGCATCGCTACGGGTGATAAAGTCTCATCGTAGTTAACCCATTGAACTTGTCGAAAACCTTTCGCAACAAGTCGAGCTTTGTAGACAGCTACATTACCATCAGCGTCAGTCTTCTTCTTGAAGATCCATTTATTCTCGATGGCTTGCCGATCATCGGGCAAGTCAACCAAAGTCCATACTTTGTTCTCATACATGGATCCCATCTCAGATTTCATGGCTTCAAGCCATTTTGCGGAATCTGGGTTCATCATCGCTTCCTCATAGTTCGTAGGTTCGCCATGGTCAAGTAACATGACTTCCAGAATAGGATTACCGCACCACTGTGCGGATCTTACTCTGTAGACCTACGAGGTTCAAGAGCAACTTGATCTGAAGTTTCATGATCAATATCATTAGCTTCCTCACTGATTGGTGTAGTTGTCACAGGAACCGGTTCTTGTGATGAACTACTTTCCAACAAGGGAGCAGGTACAGTTACCTCATCAAGTTCTACTTTCCTCCCACTCACTTCTTTCGAGAGAAACTCCTTCTCTAGAAAGGATCCGAATTTAGCAACAAAAATCTTGCCCTCGGATCTGTGATAGAAGGTGTACCCAATAGTCTCTTTTGGGTATCCTATGAAGACACATTTCTCCGATTTGGGTTTGAGCTTATCTGGTTGAAGTTTCTTCACATAAGCACCGCAGCCCCAAACTTTAAGAAACGACAACTTTGGTTTCTTGCCAAACCATAGTTCATAAGGTGTCGTCTCAACGGATTTTGATGGTGCCCTATTTAACGTGAATGCAGCCGTCTCTAAAGCATAACCCCAAAACAATAGCGGTAAATCAGTAAGAGACATCATAGATCGCACCATATCTAGTAAAGTACGATTACGACGTTCGGACACACCATTTCTTTGTGGTGTTCCGGGTGGCGTGAGTTGCGAAACTATTCCGCATTGTTTCAAATGTAAACCAAACTCGTAACTCAAATATTCTCCTCCACGATCAAATTGTAGAAATTTTATTTTCTTGTTACGATGATTTTCCACTTCACTCTGAAATTCTTTGAACTTTTCAAATGTTTCAGACTTGTGTTTCATCAAGTAGATATACCCATATCTGCTCAAATCATCTGTGAAGGTGAGAAAATAACGATACCCGCCGCGAGCCTCAATATTCATTGGACCACATACATCAGTATGTATGATTTCCAACAAATCAGTTGCTCGTTCCATAGTTCTGGAGAACGGTGTTTTAGTCATCTTGCCCATGAGGCACGGTTCGCAAGTACCAAGTGATTCATAATCAAGTGATTCCAGAAGTCCATCAGTATGGAGTTTCTTCATGCGCTTTACAATCGATATGACCTAAACGGCAAGGCCACAAATAAGTTGCACTATCATTATCAACTCTGCATCTTTTGGTTTCAACATTATGAATATGTGTATCACTACTATCGAGATTCAATAAAAATAGACCACTCTTCAAGGGTGCATGACCATAAAAGATATTACTCATATAAATAGAACAACCATTATTCTCTGATTTATATGAATAACCGTCTCGCATCAAACAAGATCCAGATATAATGTTCATGCTCAGCGCTAGCACCAAATAACAATTATTTAGGTCTAAAACTAATCCCGATGGTAGATGTAGAGGTAGCGTGCCGACCGCTATCACATCGACTTTGGAACCATTTCCCACGCGCATCGTCACCTCGTCCTTAGCCAATCTTCGCTTGTCCGTTGTCCCTGTTTCGAGTTGCAAATATTAGCAATAGAACCAGTATCAAATACCCAGGTGCTACTGCGAGCATTAGTAAGGTACACATCAATAACATGTATATCACATATACCTTTGTTCACTTTGCCATCCTTCTTATCCGCCAAATACTTGGGGCAGTTCCGCTTCAAAGTGTCCATCCGCTTGCGGTAGAAGCACTCGCCAGTGCTTAGGTCCAGACTTGGGTTTCTTCTCTTGAGCAGCAACTTGTTTGCTGTTCTTCTTCAAGTGCACCTTCTTCTTCCCTTTGCCCTTTTTCTTGAAACTGGTGGTCTTATTGACGATCAACAGTTGATGCTCCTTCTTGATTTCTACCTCCGCAGCCTTTAGCATTGCGAAGAGCTCGGGAATAGTCTTGTCCATCCCTTGCATATTATAGTTCATCACGGCTCCCGGGCCTGGGCCACACACGGTGCCGAGCGCTGTTGGGCCAGGCCCAAAACAGTGCACGGGCACACGCGGCCCACGGCGTGCCGAATCCACTTCCGCATCTGCCGCATCCCCCCGTAACGGCACGCGTCGATTGCGGCGTCGTCGGAGACGTGGGTGGCGCGTGCGGTCATTAGGGCATCCACCCCCGTGATCGTGATGCAGGGCGAGGTCACTTCACCCGTCGCTCCGGCCCCGCTTTTTCGCCACGCGGCCCTCATGCACGGGGGTCATGGGCGGCGAAGGTGGGAGACCGAGCCGTCACGGGCGGAGATGGCGAGTCGGCCCCGCTCCTCTGCCCTCCCTGCTTCCCGATTGGCCGGGCAGGGCGGTTGAGCCCCCACCTCGCCCTTTAAAAGGGGCGGAAGGGGAGCACAATGGTCTCACACTTCCTCTTCTCCCTTCATCTTTAGCTTCCGTTCTTCTTTCTGCCATGGAAGGAGGAAATCCTAGTTCTTCAACGGTGGCAGCGAGGGTCGCCTCCAGGCAGCGCACTTCTCCCTATCCCGCACCCGTGGCAGCGGAGCCGGCTACGAGGGGGAGAGGGAGGGGGCGAGGCCGAGGACGAGGCCGAGGGCGTGGTCGAGGCGGTCGGGGGAGAGGCGGTCGTGGCGATGTGCCTCCCCCGTCTCCTCCGGTGGCTCCTTTCCTCGAGGCGGTCCATACTTTGAGACGATCCTCGGGAGTTCTTCATCAAGCTGCGCCGAGCGCCTGTCGCCGCCTCCGGCTGCCGGCCCTGCTCATGAGCGCGATGGAACCGGATCCGCCCGAGGTGATGGAGTTGCGCATGAGGGGTGTGGGATCAGCGCACTCGAGTGAGTGTCGTGTCCCCAGCCCCGACGTGATGTACTTTGATCGAGGGTGGAAGACGTCACGCGCATCCACAGCTTGACGGCGGGTTTACCCTCCGAAGCTCTTGTAGCTTGGTGGCGTGATTGAAGAATTACATCGACACTATCATCGTGAAGATTAACTCCCGCTTGAATCACGTGATTATTATACCCGGACATTTTGAGTATGTGTTCACCGATGTAACTATTCTCCTCCATCTTACAGCTATAGAACTTATTGGAGACTTCATATCTCTCAATCCGGGCATTTGCTTGAAATATTAACTTCAACTCCTGGAACATCTCATATGCTCCATGACGTTCAAAACGTCGTTGAAGACCTGGTTCCAAGCCATAAAGCATGGCACACTGAACTATCGAGTAGTCATCAGCTTTGCTCTGTCAGACGTCCTTAACATCGCCAGTTGCATCCGCAGCAGGCCTGGCACCTAGCGGTGCTTCCAGGACGTAATTCTTCTATGCAGCAATGAGGATAATCCTCAGGTTACAGACCCAGACTGTGTAATTGCTACCATCATCTTTCAACTTAGCTTTCTCAAGGAACGCATTAAAATTCAACGGAACAACAAAGACGAGCCATCTATCTACACAAACCATAGACAAGTAAAATACTATCAGGTACTAAGTTCATGATAAATTTAAGTTCAATTAATCATATTACTTAAGAACTCCCACTTAGACAGACATCTCTCTAGTCATCTAAGTGATCACGTGATCCAAATCAACTAAACCATGTCCGATCATCACGTGAGATGGAGTAGTTTCAATGGTGAACATCACTATGTTGATCATATCTACTATATGATTCACGTTCGATCTTTCGGTCTCCGTAGTTTAACCTGAGTACTCTGCGTGTGCAACTGTTTTGCACCCGTTGTATTTGAACGTAGAGCCTATCACACCCGATCATCACGTGGTGTCTCAGCACGAAGAACTTTCACAACGGTGCATACTCAGGGAGAACACTTCTTGATAATTTAGTGAGAGATCATCTTAAAATGCTACCGTCAATCAAAGCAAGATAAGATGCATAAAGGATAAACATCACATGCAATCAATATAAGTGATATGATATGGCCATCATCATCTTGTGCTTGTGATCTCCATCTCTGAAGCACCGTCGTGATCACCATCGTCATCGGCGCGACACCTTGATCTCCATCGTAGCATCATTGTCGTTACGCCATCTATTGCTTCTACGACTATCGCTACCGCTTAGTGATAAAGTAAAGCAATTACTGTATGCGTTGCATTTCATACAATAAAGCGACAACCATATGGCTCCTGCCAGTTGCCGATAACTTCGGTTACAAAACATGATCATCTCATACAATAAAATATAGCATCACATTTTGACCATATCACATCACAACATGCCCTGCAAAAACAAGTTAGATGTCCTCTACTTTGTTGTTGCAAATTTTACATGGCTGCTATGGGCTTAGCAAGAACCGTTCTTACCTACGCATCAAAACCACAACGATAGTTTGTCAACTTGGTGCTGTTTTAACCTTCACAAGGACCGGGCGTAGCCACACTCGGTTCAACTAAAGTGAGAGAGACAGACACCCGCCAGTCACCTTTAACCACGAGTGCTCGTAACGGTGAAACCAATCTCGCGTAAGCGTACGCGTAATGTCGGTCCGGGCCGCTTCATCTCACAATACCGCTGAACCAAAGTATGACATGCTGGTAAGCAGTATGACATGTATCGCCCACAACTCACTTGTGTTCTACTTGTGCATATGACATCTACGCATAAAACCAGGCTCGGATGCCATCGCTTGGGGACGAGTAATTTCAAAAAATTCCTACGCACACGCAAGGATCATGGTGATGCATAGCAACGAGAGGGAGAGTGTTGTCCACGCACCCTCATAGACCGAAAGCGAAGCGTTAGAACAACGCGGTTGATGTAGTCGACGCCTTCACGATCCGACCGATCCAAGTACGAACGTACGGCACCTCCGAGTTCAGCACACGCTCAGCTCGATGACGATCCCTGACTCCGATCCAGCAGGGTGTCGGGAAGAGTTCCACAAGACGACGGTGTGGTGACGGTGATGATGTTCTATCGGCACGTGGCTTCGCTTAAGCACCACTACGATATGACCGAGGTGTAATATGGTGGAGGGGGCACCGCACACGGCTAAGGAACGACCACGAAGATCAACTTGTGTGTCAGGGGGTGCCCCCCTGCCCCCGTATATAAAGGAGGGAGAGGGGAGGTGCGGCCGGCCCCTAGGGGTGCGCCTGGAGGAGTCCTACTCCCACCGGGAGTAGGACTCCCCCCTCTTGCCTTGTTGGAGAAGGAATGGGAAGGCGGAAAGAGGAAAGGGGGGCGCCCCCCCCCCTTCCTTGTCCTATTTAGACTAGGAGGGGAGGGGCGCGTGGCCTGCCCTGGCCGGCCCTCCTCTTCTCCCTTAGGGCCCATGTAGGCCCATTAACCCCCGGGGGGGTTCCGGTAACCCCCCGATACTCCGGTAAAATCCCAATTTCACCCGGAACGATTCCGATATCCAAATATAGGCTTCCAATATATCAATCTTTATGTCTCGACCATTTCGAGACTCCTCGTCATGTCCGTGGTCACATCCGGGACTCCGAACAACCTTCGGTACATCAAAAAACTATAAACTCATAATATATCTGTCATCATAACGTTAAGCGTGCGGACCCTACGGGTTCGAGAACTATGTAGACATGACCTAGAATTGTTTCCGGTCAATAACCAATAGCGGAACCTGGATGCTCACATTGGCTCCTACATATTCTACGAAGATCTTTATCGGTCAAACCGCATAACAACATACGTTGTTCCCTTTGTTATCAGTACGTTACTTGTCCGAGATTCGATCGTCGGTATCTCAATACCTAGTTCAATCTCGTTACCGAGAAGTCTCTTTACTCGTTTTGTAATGCATCATTTCGTAACTAACTCATTAGTTATGTTGCTTGCAAGGCTTATAGTGATGTGCATTACCGAGAGGGCCCAGAGATACCTCTCCGACAATCGAAGTGACAAAACCTAGTCTCGAAATACGCCAACTCAACATGTACCTTTGGAGACACCTTTAGAGCTCCTTTATAATCACCCAGTTATGTTGTGACGTTTGGTAGCACACAAAGTGTTCCTCCGGTAAACGGGAGTTGCATAATCTCATAGTCGAAGGAATCTGACATTTGGGTCTCATGCCATTGTCAACGTAGTCAATAAACGAGAGAATTGCACAACGAAAGGCCGACACCGAGGACCCAAAGAGCTCGCCCAGCTTATTTTTGTTTTTGGTTAATTTGATAAATGCCTCCGAGAAATGCCACTGCAATTTCCAAACTTTGAAAAATGTCATTTCATGCCATTTCTAGTGGCATTTTTCGAAGTCTGGAGTGGCATTATTCAAAGTTTGCAAACTGCAGTGGCGTTTTTCAAAGTTTGCAAAAATTGCAGTGGCATTTTTCAAAGTTTGGAAATTGCAGTGGCATTTTTATGAATCGCCATAATTGGAGTGGCATTTATCTAATTTGTTTTTGAGATGTAGGGTGTCAACTGGCTGTAAGGGACACTCTGGCCTGTCTAGACAGCCTTTTCTTTTATGTTTACCACAGACCAGCCCATTAGGTTTTTTTTCTTTTTGAAAATGGCTAGCCTAGTTTTTTTGTGATTTGTCAAGTAAGTCGCTTTATCAGGCCTGTTGGGCTGCAAATCTTTCAAGACGAGGAGAGCTTCATTCGGTTGGTCGAGAAAATGGCCTATCAGTAATGAGAAATGGGCTGTACATTTTTAAAACACATCAAACCGGCAATTAGTTTCAAATATCTTTTTTTCATTTCAAGATTTTAAATTGCATTGATTTTTATGCGTGGACAATTTATTGGATTTTATATTGATATACATTTATTTTTAAAATCAGTCTGAATGTGACTCGAAATTTCGGGATTAAAAACAGTTCAGACCGCACCGACATATGCAAAATTTCGTATAATTTTTTAACCGTGGCCACAATATGGGTTGTAATGCTAACAAAAAGCATATGAGCTCCAAAAAACCGTAAGAATTAGCAAATGGGCTGTAAACTATTTGAAATAATGGCAGATGGGCTGTATGCTATTTTCCACAGATTTGAGGCTTTCCACAGATGGCCTGTATACTATTGGATGTCCATCCAACGGCCGTCGTGTTTCTTCAATTTCTGCTCTTCCTGCTCCAGCCGCTCAAACAAGCGCCAAGGGACTGCCTGCTCCTCCTCCCATGGCTTCTTTGTCTTTGCCAAGACAGCCTCACCGCCCCACCGTACTCCCATCGCTGGCCTAGCCATCCTTCTACTCACCCACAGTCCCACACCTGTTGTTATTCTCCAGCGACGACAGACAAACCAATAAACCCTCGTACAGTCATACTCCCCTCCGCGTGGGAAACAACTGCCGAGTATTCCCTACCTTCGTGTCTTTCCCTTCCTAGGCCTCGCCGTCGTCCACCGCCCTGGTGCTCTCGGCGTGGCGTGGTCAATGTGGTCAACGACTGACATGCATCTGAAGTGGACTGTATGTGGAGAGGCTCACAGCTGGGTCCATGGTCGCACACAAGGAAATGCCTCCTTATTACGCGCAAAATAATGATTCCTCCACCTGACATCTGGGACCCACCAAAAGGGCCTCTGTATTTCACGAAAAAAACATTACCACCGCTGAGAGCTCGGACCCACCAGCTATATCTTCGCATGCAAGGAAGTGCCTCCTTATTACGCCCAAAAAAAAGAATACTCCCCCTGCTAGCTGGGACCCAGTATACTGGGGCTACTAAGTTGACGGGGACGAAGGGCTTTGTCAACTTAGTCAATATGCACGATTCTAGCTCGATTGACCGTACGATGTCCATCCAACGGCCATAGTGCTTCTTCAACCTCTGGTCTTTTGCTCCAGCCGCCCAAAGCAGCGCCGGTCGTGCCGCCTGCTCCTACCTCCCATGGCCGGCTATGCTGCCACGGAGGCCTCACCGCCCCCATACTACTCCCACCGCTGGCCAGGCCATCCCTCCACTCCACTCACCCACACCCCCTGTTATTCTGCGGCGATGGCAGTGCAGCCGAACCAGTGAACCCTCGTACTCCTCTCCGCGTGGGCATCCACTGCCGCGTCTTCCCCGGCTCCGTGTTGGCCCCTTCCTAGGCCTCGCTGTCGTCCACCGCCGTGGTGCTCTCGGCACGGCGTGGTCAATGTGGTCAACGACCGAATTCCATCGGAAGAATACTGTACGTGGAGAGGCTGACAGCTGGGTCCATGGCAGTTGCAAGGAAGTGCCTCCTTGTAATGCGGAAAATAATTATTCCTCCACCTGACAGCAGGGACCTACCGTACGGGCCACCAGTATTTCGCGAATAAAACGTTGCCCCTGACTGCTGGGACCCACCCGACGGGCCACCGATTTCGCAAAAAAAACGCTCCCCTCGTCATCACTCGACCCACCGTGGTGCCTCCTTATTACGCACAAAAAATGAATACCCCCTGTTAGCTAGGACCCACCTTGGTGGAGGCTGACTTAGGGCCTACTAATTTGACAGGACGAAGGGCTTTGTCAACTTAGTCAATATAAACGATTCTAGCTCCAAAGGACTGTCGATGTCCATCCAACGGCCGTAGTGCTTCTTCAACCTCTGGTCTTCTTGCTCCAGCCGCCCAAAGCAGCGTCGGCCGTGCCGCATGCTCCTGCCTCCCGTGGCCGGATGTGTTGCCACGGAGGCCTCACCGCCCCCTACTATTCCCACCGCTGGCCAGGCCCTGTGGCGACGGCAGCCTCACACCGCAGCCGAACTAGTGAACCCTCGTACTCCTCTCCGTGCGGGCTTCCACTGCCGCGTCTTCCCTGGCTCCCCATCGTCCCCTTCCCAGTTCGCCGCCGCCCATCGCCTGCGTGCTCTTGGCGCGGCGTGGTCAACATGGTCAAGGAATGACTTCCATTGGACGTGGACTGTATGTGGAGAGACTGATAGCTGGGTCCAGCCACAGCAAGGACGTGCCTCCTTATTACACGGAAAATAATTATTCCTCCACCTGACAGCGGGGACCCACCGGACGGGCCACCGTATTTCGTGAAAAAAGCGTTTCCCCCTGACTGCCGGGACCCACCAGCTACACCTTCACACGCAAGGAAGTGCGTCCGGGCAAAAAAATGATTCGCCCCCGATCGCTAGGACCCACTACTACATCTTCGCACGCAAGGAAGTGCGTCCGGCAAAAAACCATTTGCCCCTCGATCGCTGGGACCCACCAGCTACATCTTCGCACGCAAGGAAGTGCGTCCCGCAAAAAACGATTCCTCCCCGATCGCTGGGACCCACTAGCTACATCTTCGCACGCAAAGGAAGTGCGTCCGCGCAAAAAAAAATGATTCGCCCTTCTGACTGCTGGGACCCACCAGCTACATTTTTGCACGCAAGGAAGTGTCTGACAGTCGGGACCCACCTGGTCGAAGCGTACGTAGCATTGTCATTCTGGTCGCGAACATGTACGTACATACTGGTCATTGTAGAGGCACGCACGTGTCGTAGTAGAGGCACGCACGTAGCATGTACACGTACGTACAACGGCCAGGGTGCAACAAAGAAAAGACGGCCACGTATGTGTACATACGGGCGGGGTCTCGAACACCTACTCGCGCATACGTACGGCGAGGGCTCGTGTACATGGCTGGGTCGGAACGGAGAAACAACGTAGTCGTCGTGTTCATGGGGAGGCAATGGAATGCGTCGTGTTCATGGGGAGGCAAAGGAATGTTTCGTGTTCATCGGAGGCAACGGAATGCGTGGGAGCCAACCGGCTGGGTCAGAACGGAATGCATGGTCATGTTCATCGGGAGGGCTTGGACGGAACAGGAGATGGAAATGAGGCCTGGCGTACCGCACAACGGAGGAAACGGACCTCCTACATTCGGAACGGGGTCCTGTTGATCGGAAGGGGTGTGGCGTACCGCAAAACGGAGGAAACGGACCTCCTACGGTCAAAACGGGGGTCCTGCTGATCAGGAGGGGTGTGGTGTACCGCAAAACGGACGAAATGGACCTTCTACGGTCGAAATGGGGGTCCTGTTGATCGGGAGGGTGTGGCGATCGCAAAAGCGGATTTAAACGGACCTCCTACGGTCGAAACGGGGGTCCTGTTGATCGGGAGGGGTGTGGCGTACCGCAAAACAGACAAAACGGACTTGTGTTGGAGCGCTACGGTTGAACCGGGGGTCCTGTTCATCGGGATGGGTGTGGCGTACCACAAAACGGACTCCACGGGATACTATTCATCTCCACCGTCGACCTCCTCCAGCCTCCACGGGCTACCGTCGACCTCCTCCTGCCTCCACGGGCTCCTGTTCATCCAGCCTCCACCGCGCTACTCCACCGGCCATGCTCAACCACCCTCCACCGCTCTCTGCTCATCCAGCCCTCCACCGCTCACTGCTCATCCAGCCCTCCACACCACAGGGTCTGCTCAACCACCCCTCCACGGCCACCCCTCCACCGCCTCACTGCTCATCCAGCCTCCACACCACGGGGTCCTGTTCAACCACCCCTCCACGGCCACCCCTCCACCTTCTACTGTTCATCCAGCCCTCCACACCACGGGGTACTATTCATCTAGAGGCAACGCCACCGCTCACTGTTAATCCAAACTGAAAGTGCGTTATATCGACTAGAGGGGGGTGAATAGGCGATTTTATGAATTCTTCACTAAGGAATTTGCTGGTGAGGAAATTCCTTAGCTAAGAACTACTTGCAATGAATATGTACTCAAGTAAACATAACAGATACACACATAGTCAAGATGATGAAATGAAGACTAAAACAGAGTACGGACAGCGTAAACACAGGATAACAAGATGAAGACAAACAGACTGAAGAAATTGAACTGAGGAATTTGTGGAAGTCTTCAGTCTAAGTCTTCAAGCACAGATATGAACAACATACAACACAGAATGAGGTAATGGAAGAGTTGAGGAAATAGAACCACTCAGTTGATGAAGACAATGATTTGGTAAACCAGTTCCAACTCGCTGTCTCGGTTATACGTCTGTTGGAGCGATCGAGTATTTAAACTCGAGGACACACGATCCGGACACCCGCCTCGAGCCACAACTCAGACACCCGGTCCTCACCAGATTCTCCTTGAACTAAGACCACGCAGCCTCGTCCCAATCACTCGTGGTAAGTCTTCAGTGACTTCCAAACCTTCACAGACTTGGTCACTCGGCGATCCACAATTCCTCTTGGATGCTCTAGACCTTGACGCCTAACCGTCTGGAAGAAGCACAGTCTTCAAAGGTAACAAGTGTCGGATCCACGCAAGATCAATTTCTTCAGTGATGCTCAATCACTTTGGGTTTGTGGGGGTTTGGTTTTGGGATTTTCCTCACTTGATGATTTTCGCTCAAAGTCCCTGAGGATGGGTTGCTCTCAAATGACAAGTGTCAAGTTCTTCGAGCAGCCAACCAACTAGTGGTTGTAGGGGCGGCTATTTATAGCCTAGGGAGCAGCCCGACATGATAAGACATAAATGCCCTTCAATGATATGACCGTTAGGTGGATAAGATATTTTGGGACAATCGGTAGCAACAAAGAACGGTCGGAAATTTGACTCTCAAATTCCTCGTGGTTATCATGTTCCTCATCGTAGGCAATTCAGACTGGCGAATTCCTAACTCCTCGATCGAGCAAAGTCCTTAGTGAACACAAGAATGCGTCTCACATCGATGAATTTGTGTGAATCTGTATGAGATTTCCAATGGCTTCACTCAAGGGATTGGTAGGTGTAGGATTTTGAGTTGAGCATCACATGGAAATTTTTCCTTAGTATTTCCTCGACCCCTTTAACAAAGACGGTGTTTCCTATGACTCAAGAAAGAGAAAATGAAACTACGAAAACAAAAGTCTTCATGCTTCATATTCCTCGAATGAATATCAAGTCTTCAAGGTCACACCATTTTCTTCACTTTCAAACTCTTCAGAAAGTCTTCAGAATATCAAAGTCTTCAATCGAAGAACTTCATTTTAGGGTCGACTTTCTCAGAATATCAAAACTCCTCATAGACTTATAGACCTGTGTACACTCACAAACGCATCAGTTACTTAACCTATAAGTCTTCAATGCACCAAAATCACTAAGGGGCACTAGATGCACTTACAATCTCCCCCTTTTTGGTGACTGATGACAACATAGGTTAAGTTTTCAACGGGGATAAACATATGGAGTGTAAATACTGATATTGAGGAATTTGATTGCAAGATATATAAGAACTCCCCCTGAATATGTGCATAATGAGGAATTTGCTTTTGAGGCAATGCACATTTGAAGAGTTGAATCTTAGAGATCTCCCCCTATATCTTGTAATTCATACACGCATTTGATATATAATATGAAGAATTTGAAATGCATGATGAAATATGGTGCCTGATGAGATTCAGCATGCGTGCAATAATGTTGACTAGGAATAAGCATGCAGAATATCACTTCAAAAGTTTCAGAGCTCAAATATCACATTCAGAGCTTAGTGCTTCAAAAGCATCAGAGCATCAACCGTATCAAAGCATGACCAAAAGTATCAAGGCACCATCGGATTAAGATTACAACTCGATCCAATTAAAAGTTTCAGAAGAACGAGAGTTGTAACTTAATAGAAAACACCCATAATATAAACCCGCTTGAAGACTAACTCAGATTTCTCCCCCTTTGTCATCAAATGACCAAAAGGAGCGGAACTGAGGACTAACGCTCAAGATTTTCAAGTAGATGGAGGAGCCCGGCATTTGTCGGGTTAGTTGTCGACGTAGGGCTTGCCGCAGTGTCGTCCAAATCTTCATGTTCATCGTTTCACGCGATGAAGAATAAGAGCTAGCCACCGGATCGGGAACTTTGACTCTCTTGAATTTCTTCGAGGTGGTGCGCACCAGTCAAAAGCTTCCCGAGACCCATAGTCTTCAATTCTTCGCGTAATATACATGATTAAGAACAGCCCAGTGCGGTTGAGGGTTTCATGAAGGTAGTATTGATTTTCTTCACCGCATTATGCATTGAGGTCATGTTGTGAAGAATTGCAGCAAATTGACGCTTCACCCATTTCGATTATGCTCAACCTTCCGATGAAGACCGAGGAGTAACTCACGATCACCATCACCACAGGTGCTTTGTTGCTTGAGGCTTTTGCTTGGTGAGGTATTTATGCGGTGTCATGTGTTGCAGAATCGTCATTGGTGGAGTAAGATGTAGCTAGACGGAATTGACCATCCAATGGACGAATGCCTTCATCAATCACAGCTGCTGCCTTGCCCTTATCATCAGATGATGAAACTGGTCGCTTGAGGACTTCAATGGGCGGCAAGTAGCTGCCATGGTTCAGAGTGTCAGCCTTGTAATTCAGTGAAGATCTTGCCCTTATGAATCTCATAATCCAAGGCGCATATGGCTTCAGCTCAAAAGGTGACATTGCAACATTGGCCAGAGTCCTCATGAGGAAATCATGGAAATTGACAGGAACGCCATGAATGATATTGAAAAGCATGTTCTTCATGATGCCAACGACATCTTCTTCATTGGAGTCGTGGCCTTTGATGGGACTCATTGTCTTTGTCAAGATTCTATAGACAGTCCGAGGCACATACAGTAATTCCTTGACGAGGAATTTGGTTCGAGGGGCCTATCCTGGCTTCAAAGGCTTCATGAGCACTTGCATAAAGTGATCAGACAGTTCGCGATCATTGTAGATACATTGTGAAGATTCATGGAGAGGATCAAGAGGAAGGACACGAAGCAATTCAGTTGCTGGTGCCTTGTAATGAGTATTTTCCGTCATCCAATCAAGCACCCATGAATTGATATCTTCAAATCTCCGTGATGTGCAGGTGGCATAGAACTCAAGAATGAGTTCTTCATTCCATCCACGAGATATCGGTCAGAAATTCAGCAGCCCTGCATCATGAATGACCCTGAGGACTGGCTCGAAGCATGGCAATGATTCCAGATCCACATGAGGAATATGCTCATGGTCAAAGATCTTGTCCTTGTCAAATAGCACTGAGGAATAGAAGTTGGCTTGAGTTGGAGTCCAGAAGCGTCTTTTCCTCATGCGAGCAGAGTCATATGGATTATAAGCAGTGAAGAACACATGCTCAGAAAAGAAGTCTTCAACCTTGAATTTTTGCTTGCTCGAGAATGGATTCTTCGGTTTGGGCAGAGGAATGTCGGTGATTTGCAAGACAACCTCGTGAATCTCGATCTCGTGTTCTTCAGCCGAGGAATTTCTGTTCCTCTTCCGTGCAGTTTGGGGATCAAGAAGTGGGTTCTTCAAAGCTAGTGGCTGGAATTTCCTCATGAATGCATTTATGTGGGATGAGTTTCTTCAGAGCCCAATTGTGCAGCTTGTAGCCGGGACCGAGGAACTTGTTAAATCGAAGTGAAGAGAGGAGTATTGGGATGCCGACTTTCCCAAAAGTCATCGCTCATCACCGTGTAGTGCACCCAATATCCACGTCTTCATCTTCCTTTTCAATTTCTCAACACCAGCCTCTTCAGCTGTGAACTGAGGCATGGGTGAGAAAACGACTGGCGGTGAAGGGAATGCTTCCACTTCAATTTCTTCATCAAGCTGTTCTGAGGCAGCAACAGATTGATTTTCTTCATCAGATCCGCTTGGGATCGTGTAATCTTCTCCATAAGGAACAATTTCCTTAGACGACATGGAGGAAATGGGAATGGCATCAATAGGATTTTCAATCGAGCTGGTCATTGGCTTCATTTTCTTCGCAGCCGAAGAATTTGACGCAGCTGATACCTTCCTTTTCTTTACTGCAACTCGTTCTGCAGCCTTTATCTTCTTCACTTCATAGGGAGAAGGAAGAATTGGAGTTGGTGTTGGTGCAGGAGGAGCTGAGGACTGTGGTACAGTTTCTTCAGACGCAATCGTGCAATTGCCTGATCTCTTCGATTTCTTGAGCGCACCACTAGTGGATGCCACAGGAATTTCTTCAATTAATTTGGAATGGAGTCATCAGCCCCGAACTTAGATTTTCATCAAGATGTTGAAAGTCATCAGCGATCTTGGCATGTTCTTCAAAGCAGCTGAGCAGAGTCTTCACTGAGGATTTTCTTGTTGCGATGGAGCTGCAATAGCTTGTCATTTCTTCGTCAAATTGATTTAATCTCACCTTGGCTCCTTGCCAATCAGCATTATAAGCATCAAATCCTTGCCGAGGGCTTGATTTCAGATTGAGCTTTAAGAAGTTCTTCAGAGTCAAGTTGACGATATTCTTCCTCGAAGCTTCTCCTTTCTCGCTTGTGTTCTCTTGATCTCACGAGCCTTTTCAAATTTCCATTTCTCTTGGCGATGAAATGGTTCAAGATATGACTTTGACCAGAGTCGATGGCAGATCCGGTATGGGAGTGTTTGGATCCTGATGCCACAGGTCGATGAAGTCAAGGATCTTCTTCGGATCCAAAAGCAGAGGCACAGTTGTTCTTTTGGCTCTAGCGGCCTTGGTCAGTCTGTCTCTGATGATTTCTGCGAGTTCTTCATCAGAAGCTTCGTCATCAAAGGGCACATTGAATGCAACCTGTTTCTTCTTTGGACTTGGCCGAGGACCGCGTCCAACAGTTGCTTTTGTCTTCAGCAGAGTGGGGCCTGATGAGGACATTGGTGCAGCTGAGGAACTTGCTGAGACACCAGAAGCAATTGAGAAACCCTGAGTCCTTTGACATGTAGCAAGATGCATAGGAGTTGAGGACTTGGAGGGAGCTGCTGAGGATTTGGAGTGAGCAGTAGCAGTCCGAGGAATTTGCCGTGAGGGCACGGCTGAGGAACTGGGTCGTGAGGGCGCTGATGGTGAAGCACTTGGCTTGCGAGCAGGCTTCTTTGGCATTGATTTCCTCGGCTTGACCGAGGGCTCAGCGGCAGCAGCAGCAGCAGAATCCTCATTGAATTTCCTCACTGCCGCCTTGGCCTGTCTTGCCAGTTTGGCTTGGCGCCTAGACCATTCTTCAGGAAAGTCTTCACCACGCTTGATGCTGGTGGGATCAGCGACTTGGCCAGGAGCCAAAGGAGCTCTTGGGCATGGAGGATTTAAGGCGAATTTCCTCATGTACTTGGGAGTAACATAGCGATATTCCCTCCATTCTCGTGCCCATCTTCTTTCTACCTCTCAGATATCGACTTTGCGCTGATTTTTGGTCTCCTTGCCAAACTTGGATTCATCGGTGTGCGATAATCTTTGTATATTTCATCGTGATCTCAAAGGCAGTCATGACCTCCGGTTTGTTTCCTCCCTTCTGCGGTCTCTTGCCTTCTCGCCATTTTCTTCAGATGAGGAATTTGAACTATAGAGCACTCAAGAAGTATGCAGTTTTTCTTCGAGGAACGCTGCAAATGAGTTAAGTTGATGAGAACCTAGTGATTCAAAGAATGACATGAGTACCGTGAACAGAGTGTAGGTGCGAGGAATTTGGAGAGGTCATATGCTCTCGTAAGATTTTTCAAAAGGAACAAGTTTGAGGAATTTGACCAGTTGAGCCTTGAGGAATTTCACTAAGCGTTTCGTCTTAGGTTCCAGAGTTGTACAGATTAAAAATCCGCACAATTGAGGAATCTTGAAGAAATGAATGCTTAGAGAGATAAATCAAGAGCATATAGTGTGTGAGGTGTTCATATGTGAAGATTTGAAGTATAAAAACACCTTTGAAGATTTTCAGGAAGATTTGAGAATCAACGCGAGTAATAAAAGTGACTTTTAATTACCCGAACAAAAGAACACGACAAACAGGAATGAACTGTAGTGAAGTTCGTCACATTAGATCTCCCACGCCCTAACTTGGCAGAGGGAGACAGCTACGGCAGCGGCGGAGTGAAGATTTCCGCGGCCGGCACGAGTACAACGGCGACGAGGTCGAGGCAGTGAAGCTCTTCCTCACCGACGGTGATGAAGTAGCGGCGGCGCTAGGGTTTGAGGAGAGCTCGAGCGAGAGACAATGATCGAGCGGAGTAAATGAAGTAAGGAAGGAGAGGGTATTTATAGCCATCAGAAAACTGTTCGCCCAAAGATTTTGGGACTAACATGCCCCCGCCCTTTCTCCTTCACGACATGTGTTACCCACGCATCGTGCGTATGAGATCGTAAGATCGTGGGTGATTAAACTAAAGTATCGTGGGGAGCGGAATGGTTTGAGCGGTAAAACCAAAAATCTGGATAAGATTTGTTTAAAAATTTAGTCGCAATTTCTTCACTGTCAAGGACACAAAGTGAAGACTTTGAATGAGTTTCAATCGTAACGCATATGAAGAATTTGTGAATAGATTGGGTTGAGTATAGCATAGAGGGGAAGGGTCCGATCACATTCACTTAGCGTAAATCACAACTTGAAGAATTAGCAATAAGTGAATGTCAGAGAGGACATAAACTCACATATGTATATAGCCAATGAAGAAAAAACGTCGGAAACATTGAAGATTTTGCAAAGTTGAAGAATTTGGAAAACTGAGGAATTTCAAAAATGAGGAAAAACTCAAATTGAAGATTTTCAACTCTTGAGGTGGCGTAGCCCACCGTATAAGAATGATGATTTCAGACACTGCGTACAATTGTCGTAGGGTTCTAGGAATCAAATTCTTCATTAATTTCTTCACACTTAGAGTGTTATTCTTCATTGATTGAAGAAAAACGTTTCTTCATGTGTTGCACATCTAAGTCATCAATTCTGCATAAGGGTTAGGATGTGCGTCCTTTTCAAAGAACATTCAAAGATTCTAAGATATTTAGCTCACACCGCAACTTGCTAAATCTCTTCTCATCCAAGGGCTTAGTGAAGATATCAGCTAGCTGTTCTTCAGTCTTCACATGCTCGATGGAGATGTCACTCTTCAACACATGATCACGAAGAAAATGATGACGAATCTGGATGTGCTTAGTCTTCGAAAGTGCTGAACTGGTTGTGAGCAATCTTGATGGCACTCTCATTGTCGCAGAGAGAGGCACATTCTTCACGTTGATACCATAGTCCTTGAGGGTTTGCTTCATCCAAAGCAGTTGAGCACAAAGATGAGCCAGCAGCAATGTATTCAGCTTCAGCAGAGATGTGATACGCAGCTCGCTTTCTTTGAGGACCAACGGACCAAAGATCGTCCGAGGAAATGACAAGTGCCGATGTTGACTTGCGGTCCACACGATCACCAAGATAGTCGAGTCGAAATATCCAATGAGATCAAAAGCAGAGCCCTTGGGGTACCATAATCCTAGTGTTGGTGTGTGAGCTAGATATCGAAGAATATGCTTCACAGCCTTATGGTGTGATTACTTCGGTGCAGCTTGAAATTGGGCACACATGCAAACACTAAGCATTATATCTGGCCTAGATGCACATAAGTACAATAAGGAACCAATCATGGAGCGGTATACCTTGTGATCGAAGTCAATAACATTTTCATCAGTGCATAGATGGCCATTTGTGGGCATAGGAATTTTGACGCCTTTGCAATCTTTGAGGTATTTCTCGTGAGATATGAATATGCCATTGCGCTGCTGACGAATCTGAAGACCTAAGAAGAATTTCAACTCTCCCATCATAGACATTTGATATTCTTCACTCATCATATAGGAAAATTCATCATTGTATCGTTGGTTAGTACAGCCAAAGATAATATCATCAACATATATTTGGCACACAAACAGTTCACCATCATATGATTTAGTAAAAAGAGTAGGGTCGAGTGAACCGGGTGTGAAGCCATTCTTCACGAAGAATTCCTTCAATGTGTCATACCACGCCCGAGGGGCTTGCTTGAGGCCAGAGAGCCTTATTGAGTCTGAAGACTTTGTCAGGATTCTTGGGATCTTCAAAACCTGGGGGTTGAGCAACATATACTTCTTCCTCAAGCTTACTGTCGGTGTCAAAACCGGCGGATCTCGGGTAGGGGGTCCCGAACTGTGCGTCTAGGCAGATGGTAACAAGAGACGAGGGACACAATGTTTGTACCCAGGTTCGGGCCCTCTCGATGGAGGTAAAACCCTCGCCCCGCTTGATTAATATTGATGATATGGGTAGTACAAGAGTAGATCTACCACGAGATCAAGGAGGCTAAACCCTAGAAGCTAGCCTATGGTATGATTGTTGAGATGTATGTTCGCCCCACGGACTAAGGCCCTCCAGTTTATATAGACACCGGAGAGGGCTAGGGTTACACAGTAGTCGGTTACAATGGTAGGAGATCCACATATCCGATTGCAAGCTTGCCTTCCACGCCAAGGAAAGTTCCTTCCGGACACGAGCCGAGTCTTCAATCTTCTATCTTCGTAGTCTAGGAGTCCGGCGGATATTGATAGTCCGCTGTCCGGACACCCCTAGTCCAGACTCCTCAAGAGTAGCCCACGAACCAGTCTTCAATGACGATAAGTCCGGCGTGCATAATGTTCGGCATTGCAAGGCGGGTTCCTCCCTCGAATAATCCGGAGAAGATAATGAACACCAGGATAGTGTCCGGCTCTGCAAAATAAATTCCACATTCCACCATAGAGAGAATAAAATATACACTTAGTTCAATCTGCTGACGTATTATGCGGCATGACATCACACCGCAGCCAAGCCTTTGTTTGAATTACCGTACCACCTCAGCACGTTTAGCGAAGCGGTTTCCTTGGCACGTCCTGTCAAAGCAGAGATCGTGTTCCCCTTATTTCGTGATTCTCATCAATACGTGAGTGGGTAACCCAACCGCGCCATTGATGGTGGCGCTTGGGAGATAAGCGAGTTTTACCAGGCCGGTGGGGGACGCATAGTTTTGTCCGCCTATATATAAGGGATAAGGATTTACCTTCTCACCCACGCCTTCTTCCTCCTTTGCTCATCCATCCTCGCGAACCCAAGCTCCAACGCCTAAGCTCACAAGATCTCGCCGACCTTTCTCCGAATATGTCCGGAGCGGAGGTAATGGTTGGCCTCCACCGCTAAGGAGGAGGACATCACCAAGCTGCGCGACGCCGATACCTTTCCAGCGATATGCGATCGGTCTGCCCGACGAGGGGCAGCTCATTCCTACCCCCGAGCCTCATGAGAGGGTCGCCTTCCTCCCCACTTCCTCCGCTGGATCGGGCTTTCCGCTCCATCCATTTGTCCGGGGCTCATGTTCTACTACGGCTTGATTTCCACGATCCGGCGCCAACTTCATCCTCAACATCTCGGTGTTTATCGTCGTGTGTGAGGCCTTTCTCTGCATCCAGCCCCACTTCACTGTGGCTCAAGACCTTCAACGCTGTCAAGGTTGTGAAGGGACGCAAGCGAATGCGGAGGCGCCATGTTGGGCAACCGCCCAACGCCCCTTGGCTAGAAGGGACCTTCGTGGACTCCGTCAAGGGGTGGCAATTGGGGTGGTTCTACATCACCGAGCCGCCAGAAGCCCACATGGGCGGCGGCCCCGCGCTAGATCTAGAATCCCCACGCAGCTCACCTCCCGGAAAGAGAAGGGCTTGCAGCAAGGGGCCTGGTGGAGGTGACGGGACTCGAGCCTGCATCAAGAAGATGGTGAGCAATAGGCTCCGGCTCGTCGACGTGGTCCAAGTCATGCTCCTCCGGCGGATTCTCCCATGCCAAGAACGGGCATTCAACTTGTGGGAGTTCAATCCGGAACAGCACCAAACACTAAACGGGCTCTTCGATACAACACACGAAGGTGCCTGGAGGGTGCTGTTCAAGGGTGGCGAAGCCCCCGCATCAGTGACCGAAGACCGCGGATTCAGCTCGCAGTCTCCGACTGACGAGGTAAGTGATTCAACCCCATTACGGGACACTTATGGTAATTAGATTGACTCTAATGAGGTTTTTAATCTGCCTCTTCCTTTGACAAGAATGGATGGAAAAGGCCAAGCTGCTCATCAGCCCGGCCCCCATGCCAGAGGACCCAGTGGATGCCCGCTTAGCGGGGCTGCTGGTTCCGGCACCGCACGTGGTGCCGGAGAAGAAGGCCAAGAAGGTGGCCACGGGACTCGAAGAGTTCCTCAGAATCAGGCGCCCGACGACGACGAGGACTCCTCCCACAAGACGAGGAGGAGGAGTACTCTCTCCGGAGGAGGAGAGAAGAAGAGGAAGGCCTCCCAATCGGGCGGCCAAGGGTCCAAGAGGGGAGAACTATCCTCGGACAGTTTCGCCAACATCAGCGTTGGCGAGATGAGTGGCCTCAAGGGCCAAAGGTCCCGCTGGATCGTAAGTATTCGGATCATTTATATGCCGCACTTTCATGTCACGTAGCATCCTTCTAACGCCGCATTCTCGTCCGTAGTCCGCCAGAGATGATCTCCCGACTTCGATGAGCGGTCGCTAGCCTCGCCGGACGTAAACTCCATCCCGACCGCCTCTACCCCACGCCACCGACGAGGATGCCGAGGTGGGATCCCAAAGCGGGACCCATCAGAGGAGGCTCCGGAGGTGCCGCCGAGCAGCCTCCGGACTTCGTCACGGACTCTACATCGGAACCCGCAGCGGTTCCAGAGTCCGCAAGCGCCCTTCAAAGAAGGGCAGATCGTGGACGCCGCGCGCCTCCGCCCAGCTTGGAGGCGCCGGATAACCTGCTGGAGGCGCTTAAAGGCGCTCCATCGAGAAAGAACACCGCACTATCATGAGTGTGGTGATTGAGAAGGTCCAGCTCGCCAAGAGCGGGCTGACCAAAGCCTGCAGCAGCCTTCTAACAGCTTTGAGGTAAGAAGTTGAAATTATATAATGTAATACCGCGATAGACAAGAGTTCTCGATGCTTAGTTCGGTGTTCGGAAGGAAAAGCCGACTAAGGATCTAACAAGATATACGCAGGTTGCTAAAATTATGTCAATATGGGTTTGCGGTTGCGTTGTTGACCTCTGCCGCATTAACGGCGGAGGTCGAGGCGTCAAGAAGGACCTTGAGCGGTCGGAGCAAGATCTCGCCATGCCAAGAGGCAGCTCGAGGAAAAAGAAGGTGAATAACACCACTTTAAATAAGTACCTTACGTAAAAGGGTTTTGGTTGCAAATAAAATTAACAAGGATAATATGTGTATTGCAGGGCCACTAACGAGGTGGCAGCCCGAGGATGCCATGTCCGTGGCCGAACGCAATGCGCCACGAACGGATCGAGCGAGAAAAGCAAGCGGCACCGGTGGCGGAAGTTCGCAAGAGCTCCGTGCTCATGGAAAAGCATGAGAGTTTGGAGCGTGACTCCAAGACTCAAGAGTCCGAGCTTGCCTCGGCTCTCGAAAGTGCCAAGTCCGCCAAGGACGAGGCCCAGAAGGCTGTAGGATCGAAAGTATGTCTAGAGGGGGGGTGATTAGACTACTTGACAATATAAAAGTTATGCCTTTTGACAAAGACAAGTTTTTGGCAGATTCACGGTTATGATCAAGTCATGCATCACCCTACACATGCAATTCTAGAGTATAGGCAGCGGAAAGTAAATTGCACATGTAGTAAAGAGAGGTGGAGAAGATCAAACGCAATTTGGAGACACGGAGATTTTTCTCGTGGTTCCGATAGGTGGTGCTATCGTCATTCCACGTTGATGGAGACTTCAACCCACGGAGGGTAACGGCTGCGAGAGTCCACGGAGGGCTCCACCCACGAAGGGTCCACGAAGAAGCAACCTTGTCTATGCCATCATGGCCTACGCCCACGGAGGGCTAGCCTTACTCGGGGTAGATCTTCACGAAGTAGGCGATCTCCTTGCCCTTACAAACTTCTTGGTTCAACTCCACATCTCGACGGAGGCTCCCAAGCGACACCTAACCAATCTAGGAGGCACCACCTCCAAAAGGTAATAGATGGTGTTGATGATGATGAACTCCTTGCTCTTGTGCTTCAAATGATAATCTCCCCAACACTCAACTCTCCTCACCGATTTGGCTGTGGTGGAAGAAAGGGTTGAGTGGAAAGCAACTTGGGAAGGCTAGAGATCAAGCTTCATATGGTGGGAGTGGAGCAACTTGATCTCAACACAAGGGTAGGTAGTTCTCTTCTCGAAATGTAAGGTAGGAGTGGTAGTTCTTTCGATGGCTCTCTCCACGAATGAAGAGGGGTGGAGGGTATTTATAGCCTCCACACAAAATCCAACTGCTACACACATTTGACCAATCTCGGTGGGACCGAAGTTGACAACTCGGTGAGACCGAAAGTTCAAATCATGTGAACGTTGGGATTTTCGTGGGACCGAAAATACAATCTCGGTTAGTCCGATTCGTGCAAAGATAAGAGCTTGCCAATCTCGGTGGGACCGACTTCATCATCTCGGTGACACCGATTTGATGACGTATGTTCTGTAAGCTTGGCAACTCAAGTTTCGTGAGACCGAGTTCGTAATCGGAAAATCCGAGATTTCTAGGGTTTGGCTTTATGGCTGAGGTGGTTCATCTTGGTGTGACTGAGTTTGGAAAATCGGTGGGACCGAGATTACTTATGAGTGTATATAGCGGTGAGAGTTGCTGATAGTTTAGGAGATGTATCACTAAGCACTTTGAGCAACCGATCATTATCATAACCTCATCCCTTTAATAGTATTGGCTTTCCTATGGACTCAATGTGATCTTGGATCACTAAACCAAAAATGGAGTCTTGAGCTTTTGCCAATGCTTGCCTTAGCATTTTAAGGGTCCACTTCTTCATCCTTGCCATACCCATATCAACGAACTTTCTCAAATGATTCTCAAGTAACTATTAGTTCAATGATATATATGTTGTTATTAATTACCAAAACCACCCGGGATTAGTTGCACTTTCAATCTCCCCTTTTGGTAATTGATGACAACATATAGATCAAAGCTCGACAAAGGATATAATCAATGAATAATATCGTCGCTTTGAGAAGTATGTGATAAGCAAGAGCTCCCCTAAATTTGTGCATTATTTAAGATTTGCGCTTGAATGCAAATGCACAATCGATTAGGATCATGGGTCACTCTTCCATGTCACATACATCTTGGTGGAGCGCACAAAATGATAAGAATGAATAGCATGCACCCAATCACCAAGACATGAGTAAATGGTCATACAAGATATGAATAGCATATGATAAGCATTAAGCACACATTAAAGCATAGTACGACCAAGCACTCATTAAGGTAGGATCAAACGAGTATCAAACACACGAATGTCTCAAAACCAAAAATATCTCAAAGAAACCGCAAAAGAACGAAAGAGCAAAAGCGCAAAGACAAAAGCGCTCTCTCTCGAAGTCCTATGATCTATACAATTTCTCCCCTTTGGCAACAAGTTACCAAAAGTTCAAAAGGCATAGAGCTAAGCGCCACCGGGGACTCTGCTGGCGGCTCCTGTGCAGGTTGATGTTGAGTTGATATGGCAAGATCGGCGAAAACTTCAGCTGATGTCTCAGGCTTTGGAGGAGGGTCACCGAGCTGGAGCTGAGGAACTGATGGAGCTGTGGGAGGTGTTGAAGCTGTAGTCCCGTGTCGACCATCGAATAGCAATGATCGGGTCCTGTGGGAACCGGAGCAGATCTGCTGATAAGCATCCCGGACTAAGTCATCCTGCATCTCACGATAAGCTCTTCCTTCTCCTCTTTGCTTCCTCAATATCTCGCCTCAAGCTTGTTGATTACTTGCACTTCATCACTTCACATCCAGAGCGTGGATCTTGTCTTCAACAATCCGCTCTAGGCTCTCCCGAGACTGCATAATGCTGGCCAGCGTTGTTCAATCCTCTGGGTAGCTTCAAGGAGCTGCTCTCCAACACTCTTTGGTTTAGCTGCTGCTGCTGCTGCTTCCTTGTCAGCTTTGGCTTTCTTGGCAGCTTCAATCTTTGCTTGACCTTCAACTGATGTTGGGTCCTCCTCATCCATCACAACAACATTATCCTCATGCTCAGCTGCAGTGGTAAGTGTGCTCTATCCAACAAGTATGTGCCCGTGCCAAACTTGGCATTAATAAGCATCCAATATGCGGGCAAATCCACATGACCTTTTCGTCACCGCAGTCCTCTTGATGGTCTCAACTATCAAGTCCATCACCTTGAAAGGTGCTCTCTCATCAAGTATATGCAGCATGTTGATAGAGTATCCTCGATCATGCGATGATCTCCGCACTTGGGCATCAAGGTATGCCTCGTAATAGTGTTAGTGGTAGGTAGACCTGCCTCGGAGATAGTACATCGAGCCGAGCTTCCAGATTCCCAAATCCTTAGCCGAACCTCTTTATACATGTTCTTCATGGATTCATGGTTCTTCTTAGGAATACCATAGACATCAATGTCATCCTCTCTTTGCACTCGGAGCATTCAGAAGTTCTGCCCATTCTTCAACAAATTGAAGAAAATCTTTGGCCTTCACCATCCATACAATCCTTCCATCCGGTAGAAGTGAGCTGTGGCATAGAATTGCATAATCATCTCATCATTCCAATTTGTCAACTTCACCCACAAAGTCTGCAACACCACATGCAAGGAAGCTTTCATGCACATGTGGAAAGAAGTCTCTGTGCTCTTCATCACAATGTATTTCCAATCAACATATCTTGTGTCATGCGACTATGGGCTTCTTGTCCATCAGCACAGTCTCATAGAAGTCCTGCTGCTCTCTGGTGTGAAATCTGGGATCAACAGCAGTTCTTCTCCTCACAGAATATGGATCAGCTTGTCTCCATAGCCTGAGACCTCTATCTTTCCTTTCCTTCATGTTCTTAGCTTGAGGATGAGCATCATTGTGAAGTGGCAGTTTCTGTTGAAGTTTCAGCAAAACTGGTGCTTCATCATCTGACACTGCTGGTGGCACATCATCTTTGTTCTTCTCAGATGCTGGAATGTTCCTGACTGTCTTCTTGGGCTTGGCAGCAGGCTTTGCTGGAGCTGCCTTGACTGGAGCAGATTGCTTGGGCTTTGAAGTGGCTCCAGCCCTGATGGCATCACCCATGAGCTTAGGCTTCTGAGGAGGCTGGGGTGCTTCCTCATCCTCATCTTCTGCTGCTGCATCATCATGCACTAACCTCTTCCTCTTGGAAGTTTTCTTCACCTTGCTTGTAGTTTCCTCTTCCAAACTCAGCTTCTTGGCAACAGTGGACTGCTTGACTTTTCTGGTGCCCTTCTTTGTTTGCTGACCTTGAGGCTCTTTGGCAACAACTTTCCTCTTGGGCTTTGAGGTGACTTCTTCCTCAACAACAAAATCTGAGTCTTCTTCATCTGAGTTCCTCTTCTTTCTGGCTCTGGTGGCTGCAGGAGGCAAACCACTTGGTGTACTCCTCTCACCATCATCTGATGAGCTGCTGGGCTCAGGACTAGTGCCTGCCTCTGGAATATCTCCAATAGGTGACTCTGACCTGTTCTCGATCACACCGGCATCCGACATGGCCGACAACCCGTGAATAGATAAGGTGTAGGCAGAGAAGAAGAGTTATCACAAACTGCAAGTTTTTGCAAACAAATGAGTTCAAATTCTAGTATTAGGTTTTCACAAAAGACATTTCGGTCGACGAGTTTAAAATTCGTGAATCCAAGTGTTCAAATAGAAGCCTTCACACCACTTTCGGTTGGACCAAGTGGGTTTCGTCCCGCCGAAAACACTAGGGTTTCACAGAATCCTCATTTCGTCACACCGATTTGCACAACTCGTTGGACCGAAGGTGCAAAGGTAATGGCCAGAGGCCAAATCGGTCATACCGAAAATGTAAAATCGGTCCCACCGAGATGTGTTCGCGGAAACCTAACCTAAAACTTTTACTCAATCTCGCTCAAACGAACTAATCTAGTGTTCGGAAGATTTCAAACGTGGCAAGATACTAGGCAAACCAAACGTGCATTGAATCGGAGATGGGAGCACGAGGGATCAAACTCACCCTAACTTGGTGGAGTTTTCACGGGCAACGGCGCGGAGAAGATGTCCGCTGACGGCGACGGAGACCTGCGGCGAGGGCGCATGACGACGACGGGAGACGATCCGGAGACCAGGCGACGGCAAAGAAGGGTGTGGGGCGAAGCGTTTGAAGGAGAAATCAACGCGCCCCCTGAGTATATATACCCCTTTGTTGCCGGTGGGACCGAGTTGTAAAACTCGGTGGCATCGAGATGGATAACTGCAGGCGT
The DNA here is from genome assembly GCA_021437245.1 of Aegilops speltoides. Classification (NCBI taxonomy): domain Eukaryota; kingdom Viridiplantae; phylum Streptophyta; class Magnoliopsida; order Poales; family Poaceae; genus Aegilops; species Aegilops speltoides. The sequence continues at coordinate 266,868,429 of CM038141.1, forward strand.
TATGCACTTCGGTCACGCCGAAAATCACAACTCGGTTTCACCGAGGTGAAAACCTAGATCGATCTATATGCTTTCGGTTCGACCGAGTTTGAGTGAGTTGGTCCGACCAAATCACTTAGAAGGTTTTGGAAGTTAGCCCTTGGCGGATCGGTGGCTCAAGTGCTCCTCACTCGGAGGGTCCAAAATGACTTGTTCAAAGTTTGTGATGTAAGCATGAATAGAATTTGAGACAAGAAAGCATAGATAGCTAGGGAGGTACTTAGGCATTCTTGTCCATCCATTTGGTCGAAAAAATCAAAACGACCAAAACAACAAATGGATGTCCTCGAATGGATAAAATCATGCATCCAACATGCTCACACAATAAGATAGCAAATGAAATATGTGTCAAACATGCACCATCAAAACTCTAGCTACTATCACACAATTTGTCGATGACTAGGTCATCTTTATATGAGTATATTGACTTAGGAGTCAAATGAGAACATTTGATCATAGGTCATACTCATCGCTTAAGCACAAGTGGGGTTACCACTTTTACATAAAGCATTAATGTGTTCACATCATTTGAAGATGCTTTAGCTCAATTCTTAGAGCAAAGCTCCCCTAGATGTGAGAACCCTTTTAAAGGGTCAAACTAACCTTGGGTTGTCGAGAAGACTTCATGTAGATGTTGAAGATGTGGATGCTCAATGTTGATGAAGATCATCAAGAGTTGGGAGCAATCCTTTGGATTCGGCACTTTCAATACCTACATGGGTTAGTCCCACAAGGAACAAACAAGGATATCCATGGACATAGATTGAAGTTCACAATAGATGATGTCCATGAAAGCAATGATTACCTTGTCCCTTGACTTACCAACAAGAGGGTTTGTGACTCCATGAACTAGTGCACAATGTGGAAGTTGATTGCACAAGTTTTTGCCAAAATGAGTGTGAGTGAAGTATGTTGGCGGAGTCACCCTCAAGAACTCTCTAGTTCTTCTTCTTCGGGATCCACATCATCTTGATGGGAATCCTTGGGGTTGTAGTTGAGCTTGACGAAGTAGAACTTGATGTTTCCTTGGGAACCCACTTGACCATGGCTTGAGGTGCTTCAACAAATGTATCAATCTCCTCTTGAAGCTTGTCCTTGCCTTTTAGCTTGTGGTCTTGTGGTGGAAGGTCATCTTGTGCTTGTTCCACATTGGAAGAAGTAGGATCATACTTCTCCTTTTGAGAAACAAACTGTGGAGTAGGATATTGACCTTCTTCCCATTCAACACCCTCGGCGTTGAACTTTCGCTCAAAACCAATTCCTTGATTCTTCCGGTGCCTTCCTTGCTTAAGTAACAATTTCTCAAAGTTCTTGCTTCCGCAAGGCTCTTGTAGACACCTTTCTCTATAATCCCTTTCAATAAACTATTTTCTTGCTCAAGTGTAACTTGGCTTGAAACATTGTTAGTGGAATCAAGAGAACTACTAGAAGCAACAATATTTGATTTAGCATGGTTATTGTTACTACTAGAGAAAGAAATTTTCTTATGCTTGTCATGCTTAGTTTTAATAGGTGGCAAGAAATTAGACAAGAGAAGTCGTTTGGCAAGATATGAAGAACTCTTCTTTCGAAGATCGTCATTGATTGCTTTTAGAAACTCATGTTCTTTCTCTAGAGTGAGCTTCTCGAAGCGTAGCTTCTCATGAGATCTTAGGAGCTCTCTATGATCTTCTTGAGTTGTTTCATGAGCTAACTTAAGAGTGTTTAGTTATTTAGTTAGACGCTCAATCTCCTTCATAGCATTGTCATTCGACTCTTCTCGACTATAAAGACTACTAGCATGTTCATCATTACTAGGCTCACTAGATTTATCATGTAAGAGCTCATCTTCACCAAGCAAGTCATCCTCATCACTATCAAAGTCAATGAATTCAGGTTGTGATACCTTGGGGCCTTTAGCCATGAAGCATCTTCCAATTCCCTCATTTGGTGAATCAAATAAGTCATAGGAGTTGGAGTTGGAGGACACGAGAGCAAGACCGGCAACACCTTCATCTTGACTATAGTCGGAGTTGGAGTGATAGCTTCTTTCGGATTGATTGTCGGAGTCGGAGCCGGAGACCCATTCACCTACATGAGCTTGATGTTTTCTTCTTGTGTAGCTTCTTGATGACTTGTCTTTCCTCTCCTAATCCTTGCTTCTCCGAGAGGGTCTTCGCTCATAACGATCATCTCTACTCCTTCTCTCTTCCGAGGTGACTCATCTCTTGAGCTTCTTCTTCTTGGAGATTCTTCTCTTCTTGTGGGGAGCCAACACTCATTTGAGTAATGTCCGGTCTTCCACAATTGTAGCAGTTTCGATCACGACTAGAAGATCTCTTTTCATCATATGATCTAGACTTTGAGCTTCTCTCTTTGCTTCTACTCTTGTAGAATTTGTTGAAGTTCTTCACCATTAGGCTTATCTCTTCATTGGAAACTAGCTTGTCACTTGAGGTTGTGGGAGCATCACTAGTAGCTTTGTAAACACCACTTGACTTGTTGTGAAGCTCTTCCTTATCCTTAAGTGTCATCTCATGAGCAACAATTCTTCCAATGACTTCGGTTGGCTTGAGATTCTTGTAGTTTGGCATCATTTGGATCAAAGTGCACACGGTGTCATACTTTCCATCCAAAGCTCTGAGAATCTTCTTGATGATGAATCGGTCGGTCATTTCTTCGCTTCCTAAGCCGGCAATCTCATTTGTGATGAGAGCAAGCCTAGAGTACATTTCAGCGACTCCTTCACCTTCCTTCATCTTGAACTTGTCAAGTTGACCTTGAAGAACATCTAGCTTTGATTCCTTCACGGACTCGGTACCTTCGTGCATTTCAACCAAAGTATCCCAAATCTCTTTTGCATTCTCAAGACGGCTGATTTTGTTGAACTCCTCGGGACACAAGGCATTGAAGAGAATGTCACAAGCTTGAGCATTGTTTTGCAACATCCGCAATTCTTCCGTTGTAGCTTCACGATCCGGAACTTTTCCTTCCTCGAAGAATTCACCTTGCATACTGTCGTGGATTTGACACGGCAGATGTCCTAGCATAAGGACTTAGTCGTGGAGCCATCGCTACGAGTTTACTTGCAGGGGTTAAAACGGACACAAAGACACGAGGGTTTATACTAGTTCGGCCCCTTCGATGAAGGTAAAAGCCTACGTCTAGTTGTGATGGAATTGATGTAGTCTCGATGGCTAGGGAGCAAAATAAGCTTCGCCTAGGCTCGAGTTGATGTTGTCTCTCTTGAACCGCCGCCGGGTCGTCCCCTTATATACACGAGTGACGCCCGTCGGTTTGCAGAGTCCCAACCGGTTCATATTCGTATCCCGGTTGGTCTCTCTCTATTCCTAACTTACAATACAAGTTTACACATCAGGCCGGTTTACGGCTACAAGTTCTAAACCGACTACGGGCCTTGGGCCTTTCCATGACTACACCACCAGCAGGGCTAACCCGGCCCAAACTGGGCCGGTTTGTACCTAGTGGTAACATTCCCAACATTAGGCCCCAGATTGATTTGAACTGGTTCATGTCAATCCTTCATAAAACCTGCATCTTGGATATCTTCTTTGTATAATAAACCGTCACGTTGTCATCGCTTCTGATCATCGTAAACCGCATGACATCATTGCTTCCGGTCATCGTAAACCGCCCGACGTCATCTTGAAGTTTATCTTTATAACGCCTTCTTTAATAAACGCCCTGGATTTGGCGCGTTTGACCTAGTTTTATCGCTTTATAAATACGAATCAAGGGTCATTCTGCTTTTCTCCTTCGCTTCCTCTTCTTCTTCCTCGCGCGCTGCCTCGGAGCTCCGTCGTCACCATCAATCGCCCGCTTCGACCTTGGCCGCTGATCAACTGTTTCGACCAAAATATCGCGATTTCTCCGTATCTCCTCCGTTTCCGGTAAATCTCCTGCCCTTCTTCAATCTGTTCGTTATCTTAGATCTATTTCTAGGGCTCAAGCTTCATGCCGCATTCTTCATATGCACTTCACTTTTCTAGATTTTGAACCATGCTATGAATCCTTTTCTGTACCAAACGAAGGCTCCTGCTTAACCGCCGCACTTTCTTATCTAAACTCCATAGATTTTCTGCATATATATATCTTTACGGCACATCCCTGTTTCTTTTTTGCTTTCGCGACGCCTTTCCTGTTTTTCTGAAAACTCACGTTTGATCCATAATAAGATTGAACTCTTGTGAAACCTGTTTCTGTCGATTTACTCTGAAGCCAAGATTAGGCGGTTTAACTCACCATAGAAACAAAAATTGCTAAACCGGCATCGGCACACCATTAGTCCCCGTGTTGAACCGCCAGCATATACCATATCGAACTGATTCGTCGGAACTTCCTCTGGTTTACCAGAACTTAGATCAATTACTCCGTGATGAGTACTTTCTTAAACCGGATTCTTCTCCTTGTAGACCTCATGGCGGCCAAACAGGTGTATGAATGCAACTGGGTCCCTTCCCGCGTCTCTGAGACACAGCTGAATGAGTTAGTGTCGATTGGCGCTTTGGATGACCGAAATATCATCCATTGGAGGGTTCCTGGAGAGGAATGTCCTCCCACACCTCAAGAAGGCGAAGTCGTAGTTTTCGCAGATCACCTGTTCCGGGGTTTCAAACCGCCCGGGTCAAAGTTTTACCGGGACGTAATGGCCAACTTTCAACTCCGTCCCCAAGATATTGGTCCTAATTCTGTTACCAACTTGTGCCATTTTCAAGTGCTGTCCGAAGCATATCTGCAAGAGGAGCCTTCTATTGAGTTGTTCCGGGATCTCTTCCACCTGAACCGTCGTACTGAATTCACCGATGGCCCCAATACCGAATTGGGCGGTATGGCTATCCGTAAGAGGAAAGAGATCACTTATCCCCACGCCAAGCTCCACTCTCATCCCAAAGAATGGAACGCAACTTGGTTCTATCTGCAAAGACACCTCCTCAAGGTGAAAATCCTTTACCCGGTTTCCGCCCGAGCGGCTCAAGAACACACATCCTTTCCGCAACGATTGACCGCGAAAGAGAGAAGCAAATACGCCCCCAACTATCCAAGCTCCGGCCTTTATGGCCAACGGTTTGATCGAACGATCCGCACGCTGCTGGTTATCTTGGGGCATACCGCCTCTGAGCCGCGCTCGGTTTGATGTGCCAAGATACCGGCAAAGTCGATGACCCACTCCGACACACCAAACTGGAATTGTCTCAAGATGAAGTCACAGATTCAAGGAGGAAGATGTCAATGAACCGGAGCACCTCTCGTGCCCAAACCGCTTGGCTCCTCATCGCACCTTCAACGCACTCTCTGCGGTAAGCCTCGATCGCGCCATTATTAAATTTTACCATTACTTTCATACTTGCAATTCTCAATTTTTTCCGATCCAGGTGATGATCCGCTTTGGAGCAAGAAACTCTCGCAAGATAAAGCGGACAAGGCTGGGCGGCAAAACCGCCCAAAACCAAAGTTGTCAAGAACCGCCACAAGAGGAAAACCACGGCTTCGTCTCGATCCGCCATCGATGATGATGATGTGGGTAATCCGAACTTGATTCTCTTGGCTTGTTTTTTACATGTCTTATTGATGACGATGCTTGTCGATGATGCTGCCAAGAACGCTGGATTTGCCGAGGTAACCATTCTCTTCCGATTCAACAAGCTTACCTTCACTAAAATTTCGCGGCAAACCGGAAAGTTAACTTTTCTCATCCTCTTGCTCACTTGGATCCCAAACTTATGAAGACGCAGCAGCACGAGGCCCGCCGCACAACCCGCAAGACAAAGGATGGTAGTTACCTCTCCGGTTTACTAAACAGCCCGCTCGAAGCGCCGCACCGAGGTTTCCAACCATTTAATTACCTTGAATTCCAAAGCGGTTTATTCCACAACCTCTTAATCCGTCCGACTCCAATTATCGTGTCACCTCTCATTCGTCCTTCCGCGAATCGTCACCACTCAGCTACCGCCATCAAGATAGCTGCTGGGTAAATCAATATGACCACATGTTTACCAATTTCTTCAGAATGTACGTGCCTTTTATTTCTCAATCCTTCGCTTTTCAGACCAAACCGAAACCCAGAAGAAAGCTCGCTTGGAGAAAATAATCAAGAGGCTGCCGCTTCGATCATGAGCAGCGCCGGATCATGAAAATGTGGCCTTTGAAGACATTCCAAATGATCCTCGTTCAAGAAGATGTGATTCAAGGAGAAGCTCAGAATCGCTTTGAGAAATCAGCGACCGCCGCCGATCATCGTCCGGTTTGAAGATCCTCATAATCCAGCGGAAATGTATACCCGCACGATCCGTCAATCGAAGATGATGACGTTGTAATCACCGGACGGGCCACTCAACCGGGAATGCCGCAACTCTAACCCGCATATCGTGGAAGGAGGACTCTTCCACTCTTAACAAAGGAAAGTGGAATGTAGAGCTGGAAACATATGCCGCTATGAGCGCCCAAGACCTTCATTCCGATATCTGAACCGCTTTACAAAGAGCCGTGATTATGAAGTCGCTTGGTAAAACCGATGAGAGATAAGTTTGAGGTAACGCCCTTTCCTTATTACCGATATAGTAATCCTTGTAGCCCCCAAGGGCCGGTTTGCAATCTTTGATCAAACTGGTACTTTATAATTTTCTTTGATTAGACTTTGCAATCTTCCCTCACGACCACCAAGGCCGGTTTAAGTATGTAGACCTAAACCGGTACTCCAAAAACTGCTTGTCAACACTTTAGTAAAATCAAATAGCCATTAGCCCCCAAGTGCCGAGTTGAATACGCGTATTGAACTTGGGACTTTTCCATATATTAGTAGTAGAAAAATTGAAGGCACATTAGCCCCCAAGTGTCAAGCATATAACAATGTTGTGTGGTTGAGACTTGCACTTTTAATTGCTGGCTGATGATACTGTCAACATGCAGGCTGAGGTGGCGATCAAGGATGATCGGATTGCCGATTTACAGGCAGCATTGGTGACCCAAAGAGTCAAAATGCATAAGGCCAAGAAGGAGCTAACTAGTGCCCCGACCGCTGCGTAAAAAGCAAAGGATAACATGAAGAAGGAACAGCTGTCCGGGCCATCGAAAAGGCCGATTTGCTCAAACGGGCGGAAAATGTCAAGCCGCCTTAAACCGTGGTAGATGATCCGACACCGTGAAGCGGCAAGTGCATTCTATGACGGCAGCCATCTTCGGTAAGTCCCCGTGAATAAGTGTAACTTACTTTTCTTGTTGCTCCAAAGATTCGGTTTAAAACTGTCTGTTATTTAAATGCGTGCACACGCTGGGCACTTGGGGAACGACGTATGGAAAAACTAAAGGCTGTCTACACCTTAGTGGAGCAACAGATACCGAGCCCAACGGTGATTACCACAATGTCATATAACAACCCAGCGCCGCCCCTGATCCAAGACACCTTGAACCGCTATCCATCCCGCCTTCCCGGATTGAGGAGGTAAAGAAGTCTGCCAGATGAACCGGAGCCATCAACGCTTTGATCCGGCCAAAGCCCGGGTGCCGATTTTGATCCAAAGGAAGCAGCCTGTGGCTATCCCAAAGGTGAAGGAAGACGGCTCGGACTTTAATGAAGAGGACTTGCGGCAATAAACCGTCGTAATACGCCCACTTGCTTGTCAATTGGCGGAAGAAGCCGATTTGGAACACTACCAAGCCCAATACAACGATCGAACAAGCGTGTGTCCGCCCAACTTTTGAACCGAAAACTTGATCCCTCCAATCCGTAAGCACACTTACGCCCCGACATTGAGCCGCCATCTTTGATTCATGAAGAGGCTGTTTTTCAAGTGTTGATGGGCATCGATCGACTTCGTGGATTTCCACCAATGGGTAGAGAGGAGAATGTCAAGCGGTGGAGGATGAAGAATAATCGTGAACCGTAGCCGTTTAGAAAACAATGATCATTTGGGCACCGTGTTTGCCTTGTAATAGCTTTAGTCAAACTTCGCCGCTCGGGTATGCCTTCAGACATCGAGTAAACTTTTGTTTGATTCACAGCCTCGCAACCAAAAGATTGAACTCGGCGGCGGTGATACCGCCTACCGTTTATGGCATCCAATATATCTTTATGTATCAAAATCAATTAGTATGTGATACAAATACCGCCATATCTGGCATAAAGTCATGCGAGCTAATCTTGAAGCGAGGCTTTCTTGTTAAAAACCATAACCGTCTGGGGAAACAATAACCCCCACATAGGCGTCTTTGAACCAAACAAGCCCCAAGTTTCTCCATAAAGATGAACCGAAGATGGTAAACCGAAAATAAAACTTCGGTAATACTAAACTGCACTATCAGCTTGTTACTGATAGCTAAACCGGATAAAAACACTCATCATATTGGAAACGCAACAAAATCGAATACCAAATATGGCAACAAAGGCAATAACTCTTTGTAAAAGGAGAGCTGCATGAAGCTGGTCAGATGGCATTACCATGGTCAGACGCAACCAAGCCCCCAAGGTGTAGCGATGGTGCTAGTCGCCAGTCCCCAAAAGACTCGTGGCGAGTACGCCGCCAAGTGGCGGACATTGGTTCGGTTCACTAAGCCCCAAGTGGCATCGCCCTATTGGCCGACCAAGAGGCGTGACTGTTCAGACGTGACCGTGTCCCCAATGATCTAGTGGCTTTCGCCTATCCGAGGGGTAGCATTGGTTCGGATACTACCAAGCCCCCAAGTGATAAATATAATCGTCAAGGGGTAAACCGGAGGCCGCTTTGTTAAAAAATGTAAACACTCCATGTAACCACGCATGAAAAGAAAGACAGAGACCCCGCTTTGGTGAGGCCCCGATTTTTATTATATCAAAGATAATATATACATTGTTATGCTATGTACATAAACCGAGCCGATGACTCATGTGCAGAAGGTCAAGATGAGCTATATTCCACGGCCCGCTGGTCTCCTCCTCTCGATGTACGTGAGTCTTTATGCTCTCGAATATCAACCAGCTAATAGGAACCGCCAGCAGATTCTGTCGACCACAAAGGCCCTTCCCAAGGTGGGGATAGCTTGTGCATGTCTGTTCGTCTTGATGAGACGAAGCACCAAATCGCCTTCCCGAAGGCTCGGTTTTAACCCGCGGCCGTGATAACGACGAAGGTCTTGTTGTAAATCGCCGAATCGAAGCGGCTGCCATATCACGCCCTCATCCAAAGAGGTCCAAAGCATCCCGTCGTGCCGCTTCATTGTCCGCTTCAACATAAGCCGCCACATCGGGCGAATCGTGCGGATATCATCGGGGAGAATCGCTCGCCCATAAACCATGAAGAAAGGCGTAGCCGAGACCGCTTTGGCGTAGTATTGATACTCCATAGCACCGATGGGAGCTCTTCAACCCAGCACCCGGTGTCCTCTCGTAATGGGACCAAGTCGGGTTTGATGCCTCGCAAGATTTCGATTAGCCCGCTTCGCCGCCTGCTGGATCGGGGTGCGCCATCGATGATACATCGCCGGATATGCTCGCTCACAAAATTCTTTCATAGCTCCCTTGGACAGATTGGTGCCATTGTCGCGATGATACCGTGGAAAGCCAAACCGAAAATCACCTTTTGATGAACTGCATCACGCTGCCGCATCACACTTATCGACAGTGCTCGCTTCAACCCACTTGGTGAACTTGTCCACCGCTACTAACAGTGGGTCTTCTTATCTTTGGATCTCTTAAAAGGCCCGACCATATCCAGCCCCCACGCCGCAAACGGCCACGTTATTGGGATCATCCTCAACTCCCCGTGCGGTATGTGAGCACGCTCGAGAATTTCGACACCCATCGCAGTGTTTGACCAAGTCCTCCGTGATCAAGATGAGCAGTTAACCAAGAGAATCCATGACGGAATGCCTTTGCCACTGTGGACTTTGAACCGCATGATGCCCGCAATCCCTTCATGGATTTTCGTAAAATTTCGCCACCTTCCTCGGGGAAACACAGCGTTGAAACGCCTCAAACGCCGCGATGATGCAACTCACCATTAATAATCGCTATGGACTTAGAGCGCGGATTACTCGCCTCGCCGTAACCTCATCGTCGGCAATTCTCCTCGAGTCATATACGCAAGATAAGGCACCGCCCAATCCGGAATAGCGTAATGCTGCCACCAACCGGGCCTCCGGATCAGAATTGCCAAATCCGCTTCACCAGGAGCCGAACCGACGGGTTGTGCAAGATGTCGAGGAAGATATTAGGGGAACCGTTTACGCCGAGAACCCAGACGGCTTAAAGCGCCCGCCGCTTCATTCTTCCGCGATCCACATGATCCACTTGATATCCCTTGAAGCACCCTCGCTATATTATCCACCTCTCGCCGATATGCAGCATGAGGGGGTCCTTAGAGTCCCAAGTGCCAGATACTTGCTGCGCCACCAGGACCGAATCACCAAAGCACTTAACCAGGCTTAAGTTCATCTCCTTAGCCATCCGGAGACCATGGAGCAAGGCTTCATACTCAGCTGCATTATTAGTACAAGGGAACATTAGACGGAGAACGAATAAAACTTATCACCTCGTGGGGAAGTTAACACGACTCAAATTTCGAGCCTTCCAACCGCTCGATCCATCAAGTGGATAGTCCAAGATGTATGATCCGCTTCTCCGGGCGCTTGTAACTCCGTCTAATCATTAATGAAGTCAACAAGTGCTTGTGACTTCACTGCAGGCGTGGTATGTACTTGAGCCCATGTGGCCCAAGTTCAATGGCCCATTTGGCAATCCGCCGCCGCTTCCTCGCTCGTATGATATCACCCAAAGGAGCTGAACTAACCATCGTAATAGGATGCCCTTGGAAATGCTGTTTCAGCTTCCTACCGCCATAAAAACACCATAGACTAGCTTCGCCAATGCGGATACCTCGCTTGGACTCAATAAGTACTCATCGATATAGTAAACCGCCACGAACCGATATTCCTTTCTCGCCTCCTGCGCTTACCACAATGGCTACGCTACCGCCGTGCATTGGCTGCCACATATAATAACAGCGTTCCTTGTCAACCGGAGCTGCAAGGACAAAGCGGTTGGCCAATTGCCGCTTTAGGTCCTCGAAGTTTATCGCAGCCGACCTCGCATTTAAATGATCTGCCTTCCTCAAAGATTCCGTATAAAGGAATAGCCTTCTCCAAGGCGGCCGATAAACCGCTCAATGCCGCAATCCGCCCGCCAAGAGTTGAACATCGCTGATACACTTCGGTTTAGCCAAGGAGGTGATCGCTTTAATTTTCTCCGGATTGGCCTCGATTCCTGTTAGACACCAGAACCCCAATAACTTGCCACCGAACACCAAAAACACACTTGGCCGGATTAAGCATCATCTTATAAATGCGCAGTTGTCGAAGGTCTCCTTCAAATCGCCCACCAGCCGTCTCCTTCGTCTTGATTTCACCACAATGTCATCTACATAAGCATGCACATTGCGGCCGATCTGTGTGCAAGCAATTTCAGACACACCGCCGATAACTAGCTTGGGCGCTCTTGAGCCCAAAAGGCATAGATACATAGCGTAAGGCTCCAAAGGGAGTTATAAACGCCGCTTTCCCTGGTCCTCGACCGCCATCTTGATCTCGATGATATCCGAGTATGCGCCCAAAAGCTTAAACGCCACATCTCCGCCGTGGCATCAATAACTGATCAATGCGGGGAGAGCAAAAGGATCTGGCCGGACAAGCTTTGTTAAGATCTGTGTAGTCCACACACATACGCCAGTGCCGTTTTTCTTAAGGACCAGCACCGGATTAGCGAGCCACTCGATGAAACACCTCGATGATAAAACCAGCTGCCGTAAGCCTCGCTACTTTTCTCCAATGGCCTTGCGCGCTTTCTTCATTAAACCGCGGAGGAACTGCTTTCACCGCTTTATACTTAGGATCCACATTAAGTGTGTGCTCACGAGTTCCCCAGACACCCGCATGTCGATGGCTTCCATGCAAAATGTCCTGTTCTCACGGATGAACTCGATGAGCGCCTTCCTATTTAGGATCCAGTTGGCACCGACAAAGGAATCGCTTGGACGAATCGCCTGCACGAAGTCAACAAGCTTGGTTTCACCACCGATTTGAATTTCAGATCCGATTCATGCTCCGTAGTAGGCTTCTTCAGAGGGGTCATATCTGCCGGATCAACATTGTCCTTATAGAATTTCAACTCCTCTCGGGCATGCATCGCCACAGAAGTCGCATCTCCTTCCTCACATTCCAAAGCGACTCGGCGGCTTCCATGCACCGTTATTGTTCCTTTGTAACCCGCATTTTGAGTTGCAAGTAGATATAACAAGGTCGTGCCATGAACTTAGCATAAGCCGCCGTCCAAACAGGCATGATATGGGCTCCGGATTTTCACCACCTCAAAGGTTAGCTTTTCGCATCGGAATCATGCTCATCTCCAAAGGCCACATCCAAGGCTATCTTGCCAATAGGATAAGCAGATTTGCTCGGCACTACACCGTGGAACACCGTATTGACGGTCCGAGATCTTTATCTGTGAGACCCATGCGACGGAAAGTGTCATAATACAATATATTGATACCGCTCTCCATCCATAAGCACCTTAGTAAACTTATAGCCCCCAACTTGTGGGTCTACCACCAAAGCCAACCGACCCGGATTATCAACCCGGGGATGGTCCTCTCGCCCATACGATAGGCTGCTCGACTAACGCAAATACCGTGGCAAAGCCGATTCAACAGAGTTTATCGCCTGCTTGTGAAGCTTCCGATCCCGCTTTGTCCAAACCGGTTGTGAAAACATGATACCGCCCGCCGCTCAACTGCTTTGGCTGGCTCGATAGCCTCGATCGCTTCTGCTGCCTTGGCTACCTTGATTACTCGTTGTTGAAATTGCCTGGTTGTGCCCTCGAACCGAAGCTCCGGCCCCGACCCGCCCGTGAAAACCGGATCCCGAACCGCCACCGATCCTCGGTCATATCGGAAAGCATCGAATTTTTGAACTCTTGCATAATAGAGCAGTCTTTCCAAAGATGATTCGATGGGTTTTCGTCATTCCGTGTTTGGGACAAGGCTGATTCAGCAAGTAATTCAAACGGCTCGCACCAGCATTTGGACCCCGATTCGCCTTTGCCTCTACGCCGGGCCTCTCATCTCCGCATTAGTGTTGGCTACGAAATCATCACCTTGCGCTTGCCCCGCTTCCATGACCTGCCGGTTTGAAATGCTGCTGCTTGAGTTGCCATTCTTCTTTCCCTTCCCTCGCTTCATCATCATCCGCCAGGGGTCCTTGGTACTGCTCGAATCGGCATATTTCACCAAAGCGGTCATGAGGGTTCCTGTATCGCTGCGTAACCGCTTCATACGCCCCACTTCAGCTTCAAAGGCTCAAACCGGCGCTTGCTTTCAAAGGTGATGATCGCCGAGTCAAGATTGATCCGATCCGAGGAGTGCAAAATCTCGCATACACGGCGCACCCAACTGGTTGTCGACTTCTTCTTCCTCAACACAAGCCGCCAGTCTACTATGGACTTGGGCTGCTTACATGTATCCTTGAAATTTGGATAAACCGGGCCCTTAATCGACCCTACGAATCGATAGAGTTGGGCGGCAAGCTTTTCAACCAAGCACGGGCTGTGCCTCCATCATCATGGTGAAGTATTTTGCACACGCCGCTTCATCAACATCAAGCATCTCCATGGCCATCTCAGAACTCTCAACCCACGCCTCGTGGGATAGATCTGCAGTGTAATTTGGCACCTTCCGGGCCTTTAAAATCCTTAGGCAGACGCACATTGCGCAAAGCGGGGTTAAACAGGCACTCCCAGAGCGGAGGTGACTCTGGTCCGTGAAGGAGGTAGGGCGAACCGGCGTAGGTTGACCAAGATCACCTCAGGCTGCTAACTCGCTTCCTCGCGTGCGGCCCGATCCACCACCTCCCCGAGCATTACGAAGCGCCGCTTATCTGGTGATTGCCTCGGCCGCCTCACGGTCCTGCTACATTTGACAGGCGGTTCGCCCATGCGCCAGAATTCCGGCTTGTACGGGCGAGAGTGAATCCGATCAAGGCTGTATGAATATGCTTCCTGCTGGATTAGTGTAGTCCGAGAAGCCTTAACTCGGCGTGTCTCAACCGCCAGGTGAATCTCTTCGATCGATCGCCTCCAACCGTGCGCAAAGCTTGCAACAAGGTTGTCCATAGGGTTAGAGTAATGGCCCGGGCGCTCAGATCGCGGAGGAATCACCGTGATTCTGCTGGGGGCTCCATCAGCGTGGCTGGACCGCCGCTCCCGCCTCGGTGCTTCATCCGGCTTACCTCCTGTCGGGGGCGGGTTATTAGGTCCGCCCGGGTCTCGAAGAGGTTTCTAGGTCAAACCGATGGCAAAGCGCGATCAGATTTCCGCTAAACACCTCTCGCGACGCGCCTCGTCAAGCATGAGTTTGTAAGCTTGCGATCTAAAGCGCCCGCTCTGCGCTATGCGCCTTTCTTCGCCGCTAGATCCGCTGGCTTGCGGATCTGCTCTCTCACCTTTGCAATCTTCGCGTTATGAGCCTCCCGACCGCTGGGTTATCCTCCGCCATGAGCGCTGCTAGCGATCAAACAGATCCGACAAAACCTGAACCGGCGGTCGCCGGGCCTCCTCCCTCGCTGCGCCGCCGCTGAACCGGAAAGCATTGCCGCCATGGTTGAAGAAAGGTTTATGGCCTCGTACCGCCATGAATACACCGATCCGGTTCAACTGGCCCGGGGTCCGAATATCGCTACCATCGAATAGCTCTCGATCATACCATCCTGCAGCCGGTACAATGACTCGGTCTCCCTGCTGAAGATTCATCGCCGAGTAAACGATGGTCTCGCCACTGCATTCGAACCGCATCATATTCCCTCCATGGGTAGCTCCAACAAAGACATGCTTAATACCGGTTTAGCCCGGCTGGTTGCATGCGCCGAGCCGCCTCTCACGAGGTCGGTGCGGATGTCCGCCAGCCCTCCGATCTTGCCGATGAAGACGTGTATACCGCCGAGGGGACCCGGTATCCATACTCGATTGAATCGGCCTCGACCCCATCCAAAGATTGTCGATGTAGATCCGCCACGACGACTCTTGGTCATCCGCCCACGATGTAGCCTTCGAGTCCTTTGAGCTTGCCTCCAAGATCGCCAAACCATCGTGCGATAGCCCCACGGTGGGCGCCAACTGTCGTGGATTTGACACGGCAGATGTCCTAGCATAAGGACTTAGTCGTGGAGCCATCGCTACGAGTTTACTTGCAGGGGTTAAAACGGACACAAAGACACGAGGGTTTATACTAGTTCGGCCCCTTCGATGAAGGTAAAAGCCTACGTCTAGTTGTGATGGAATTGATGTAGTCTCGATGGCTAGGGAGCAAAATAAGCTTCGCCTAGGCTCGAGATGATGTTGTCTCTCTTGAACCGCCGCCGGGTCGTCCCCTTATATACACGAGTGACGCCCGTCGGTTTGCAGAGTCCCAACCGGTTCATATTCGTATCCCGGTTGGTCTCTCTCTATTCCTAACTTACAATACAAGTTTACACATCAGGCCGGTTTACGGCTACAAGTTCTAAACCGACTACGGGCCTTGGGCCTTTCCATGACTACACCACCAGCAGGGCTAACCCGGCCCAAACTGGGCCGGTTTGTACCTAGTGGTAACATTCCCAACACATACCAACACAAATAATGCCCCATGCGGCTGGGTTATGGCCAAGAATATGCATTTTCATTTTATGCTTCCAACTAGCAAAATTTGTATCATCAAAGTAAGGACCTCTACGAAAATTACCCTCACTAGATGCCATACTCTCCTAGGTTGTGAAACCAAGCTTATGGAGTCCAATGCAATGGAAACCAATACAATGGAGACCAAAGCTCTGATACCACTTGTAGGATCGAAAGTATGTCTAGAGGGGGGGTGATTAGACTACTTGACAATATAAAAGTTATGCCTTTTGACAAAGACAAGTTTTTGGCAGATTCATGGTTATGATCAAGTCATGCATCACCCTACACATGCAATTCTAGAGTATAGGAAGCGGAAAGTAAATTGCACATGTAGTAAAGAGAGGTGGAGAAGATCAAACGCAATTTGGAGACACGGAGATTTTTCTCGTGGTTCCGATAGGTGGTGCTATCGTCATTCCACGTTGATGGAGACTTCAACCCACGGAGGGTAACGGCTGCGAGAGTCCATGGAGGGCTCCACCCACGAAGGTTCCACGAAGAAGCAACCTTGTCTATGCCATCATGGCTCACGCCCACGGAGGGCTAGCCTTACTCGGGGTAGATCTTCACGAAGTAGGCGATCTCCTTGCTCTTACAAACTTCTTGGTTCAACTCCACATCTCGACGGAGGCTCCCAAGCGACACCTAACCAATCTAGGAGGCACCACCTCCAAAAGGTAATAGATGGTGTTGATGATGATGAACTCCTTGCTCTTGTGCTTCAAATGATATCTCCCCAACACTCAACTCTCCTCACCGATTTGGCTGTGGTGGAAGAAAGGGTTGAGGGAAAGCAACTTGGGAAGGCTAGAGATCAAGCTTCATATGGTGGGAGTGGAGCAACTTGATCTCAACACAAGGGTAGGTAGTTCTCTTCTCGTAAATGTAAGGTAGGAGTGGTAGTTCTTTCGATGGCTCTCTCCACTAATAGAGGGGTGGAGGGTATTTATAGCCTCCACACAAAATCCAACTGCTATACACATTTGACCAATCTCGGTGGGACCGAAGTTGACAACTCGGTGAGACCGAAAGTTCAAATCATGTGAACGTTGGGATTTTCGTGGGACCGAAAATACAATCTCGGTTAGTCCGATTCGTGCAAAGACAAGAGCTTGCCAATCTCGGTGGGACCGATTTCATCATCTCGGTGACACCGATTTGATGATGTATGTTACGTGAAGCTTGGCAACTCAAGTTTCGTGAGACCGAAGTTCGTAATCGGAAAATCCGAGATTTCTAGGGTTTGGCTTTATGGTGAGGTGGTTCATCTCGGTGTGGTGAAGTTTGGAAAATCGGTGGGACCGAGATTACTTATGAGTGTATATAGCAGTGAGAGTTGCCGATAGTTTAGGAGATGTATCACTAAGCACTTTGAGCAACCAGATCATTATCATAACCTCATCCCCTTTAATAGTATTGGCTTTCCTATGGACTCAATGTGATCTTGGATCACTAAACCAAAAATGGAGTCTTGAGCTTTTGCCAATGCTTGCCTTAGCATTTTGAGGGGTCCACTTCTTCGCCTTGCCATACCCATATCATCGAACTTTCCAAATGATTCTCAAGTAACTATTAGTTCAATGATATATATGTTGTTATAAATTACCAAAACCACCCGGGATTAGTTGCACTTTCAAAGGCCCTTCAGGAGGTCGAGGATATGAAGAAGATAGCTGCGGTAAGGCATTTTTCATGCAAAGGTGGCATGTTAATGTGAATTACCGGACACTTACCCGAATTCGAGCCTTCCAGGCGCTTGCGATCTGCCAGAGTGCGTCTGATGCCGCCGATTCTATCGTGGCAAGGAGGGAGCTCGACAGAGAAGGTCTTCGGTCTCAAGACGCTAAGGCCGCCATCCGGTGCCCCAAGCGACCAAATCAAGCAATGGTCGAACTCCACAAGGTAGCCGAGGAGGCCATGAGGGGCCTCATAGTCCGGCCGGGCTCGAGAGGCCATGCCTCGAAGCTACTTTGGCCTAGTGCGGCGGTGGTGAATGCATGCCCCAGTGCGATGTAGTCAAGCGCTCCGCCGCATTGAAGGCGCTTCGTCGGGCCCTTGCCGCATAAAGGTGCAATGGGGCAACCGGATGCGAGAGGCTTCACGGACCCACCGCCACGGGCAAGGAGCATCGCACGCCGAGCGGTATTATAAAGTTGTCTCAAGGAGCTGCGATATTGCGTATGAGTGCTCCCGAAATGTAATTTTTGAGTGAACTCGTTGTGTATTTATCCTGTGCGCCGAAAACTTCGTTTGTATGCGCCATGAGCAACGCTTGTTTAATTTAAAGTATTACCTTCTGTGCGGCCGTTTTGTAAAATCTGAGAGATGGCAAGTCGTTGGCTTCAGCCCCCAAGCCACTAGTGCCGGGGTGTTCGGTGATAAACATGAGCGCTCTTGTTCCCATTTTTGGGTCCATCTAGGGAGGCGCTCAACACGACGAACAAGGCAACCGCACTTATAATGCTTGAACACTCTCACTTAGCCATAGAATTCTATAATTTTAAATTTCGCGAAGCCTCGGTATTCGAAGACCGAATTGGGCGCTATCCACGCTTCGCTTGACATCATCCTAACTTCGCCAAAGCGGCATGAGTCTTTAGGGACCCGAAGAACCTCTCTAACAGCGACCAGCTCTCGCCTTATCATGCCGCCATCTTAGCTTTCTCCAAGAGGCGTTAACCTGCTCAACCGGGCGCAATCGCATGGTTCTCCCAGCTACCTTAGCCGACGGAATGTAACGTAAGGCACATAAACATGGGAGCCGCAAACCCAACTATTGACCCAAGACATGATTCGAGCCGATTCATATAATGCTATAAGTTCGGGTGCCGACTTGTGAAAGTGTTCGGACTTAATCACACCATAATGTGGGGAACAGAAGCCCCTGGCGTATTCGGCCGTACCAAAATATACGGGTGCAAGATGTCATATAATGAACATATATATAAAAGATAACGCAATTGCAAATGAAAAGGTGCTGCATTATTTATGAAAGAAAGTCTGCTAGTACAGCGGACTGATACAAATAGTGCGGTAAGCAAGGGATTTGGACTAAATAAACATGTCCCCCTCCAGGGATGAGCTGCAGACTTGGTGTATGTAATTGAATTTAATGCTCATAATTGAGACCACCTGAATGTTCGTCGCGACCTTCTTTAGTCCCTGACTGTTTGCATCATGAGTTCGGCAAGTGCGCCGTCGAACAGGGCTTCTGATTAGCAGAGTCATGTGTACATAAAAAGGAAGAAAAGATAAAAATAGAACCGAGGGGGGCGCTCGCGTGAGCCCCTGGTGTGGTCGAGCCGCACTCTTGGTCCCTTGTGATCGAGCCCCTTCTCCTGCGCCCATGGTATCTCCAAAGCGTAATGATGTACGTGGAGTGTTATTCTTGTGATCATGCGCGGGCGAGGGTTGGGGCCGCATTGCTACGCATGCTCTGATTGCGCCAGGTGGTCTTGGTTAGTATTGCTCCGGGCGCGCTTTGATGTATCTGGCTTTTTAGCTGCCGGACTTGAGAATTGTCGTAGAAGGCTACTCTATACTTCTGCCGCGAGAGCCACTGTATGTTCCTCCGTCCGGAGGGAGCGTTCCGTATTCCCATTGACCGTAATGATTCCACGAGGGCCTGGCATCTTGAGCTTTAGGTATGCGTAATGCGGCACCGCTGAATTTTGCAACGCGTTCGTCCGAAAGCAGGCATGATAGCCGCTACGGAACGGGACTATATCAAAGATTAACTCTTCGCTTCGGAAATTATCCGGGGATCCGAAGACCACTTCCAGTGTGACTGAGCCTGTGCAGTTGGCCTCTACTCCTGGAATGACACCTTTAAAGGTTGTCTTTGTAGGTTTAATCCTTGATGGGTCTATGCCCATTTTGGCGATCAGATCCCGATAAAGCAGGTTCAGATCGCTACCGCCATCCATCGGGACTCTTGTGAGGTGAAATCCATCGACGATTGGGTCTAAAACAATGCGGCGAATCCGCCATGGCGTATGCTGGTCGGATGGTCTCTTCGATCGAAAGTGATCGGACAAGAGGACCATGGATTGAACTTTGGGGCGACTGGCTCCATCGCATAGACGTCCCGTAGTGCGCGCTTCCTCTCCCTCTTGGGTATATGGGTCGCGTATATCATATTCACCGTCCGCACTTGTGGGGGGAAACCCTTCTGTCCTCTATTGTTTGGCGGCCGGGTCTCTTCCTCGTCGTCGCTATTTAGCCCCTTGTCATTGTTTTCGGCAATTAACTTGCCGGCCTGCTTGAACACCCAACAATCTCTATTGGTGTGGTTAGCTGGCTTTTCAGAGGTGCCATGTATCTGGCATGAGCGGTCGAGTATTCGGTCCAAATTGGACGGACCCGGAGTGGTTCTTTAAATGGCTTCTTCCACGACCGGTTTGAGCCACGGAATCCGCATTGATCGCCAGATCTTCCTTATCGTCGCCGCACGCGGCGCCTGTTTTAATTCGGCGTGACTCGCCGTTGTTGTCCTTACTATCCGGACTGCCAGAATTTTACGAGATTGTTGCTACGAAGCTAGCTAGCTGTCCTCTCCCGCACAAAAGCGGTCATTAAAGATGTGAGGGCTGCCATGGATTTCGGCTTTTCCTGCCCCAGGTGCCGGGCTAGCCATTTGTCCCGGATGTTATGTTTGAAGGCTGTGAGGGCCTCTGCATCCGGACAGTCGACGATTTGGTTTTTCTTCGTCAAGAACCGTGTCCAAAATTGTCTAGCCGATTCGTCTGGCTGCTGAATAATGTGGCTTAGGTCATCGGCGTCTGGTGGTCGCACATATGTGCCTTGGAAGTTATCAAGGAATGCGGCCTCCAGGTCTTCCCAACACCCAATTGACTCTGCGGGCAGGCTGTTAAGCCAATGCCGAGCTGGTCCTTTAAGCTTGAGTGGGAGGTACTTGATGGCGTGGAGATCGTCGCCGCGGGCCATATGTATGTGGAGAAGATAGTCTTTGATCCACACCGCGGGGTATGTTGTGCCATCATAAGATTCGATGTTTACGGGTTTAAACCCTTCGGGGATCTGATGATCCATTACTTCGTCAGTGAAGCATAGAGGGTGTGCGGCGCCCCTGTATTGAGCAATATCGCGACGCAGCTCAAGAGAGCGCTGCCTGCTGTGTTCGGCCCGGCCAGGGTTATTGTATCCGGCGCGACGGTATTCGTCGTGGGTCATAGGGCGCCCACGTGATCCGTAGATGGATCTGGATTGCTTTGCCTTATCCTCCAGTATGTCTCGCAAGTCCGGCGCATTCCCTATTGGCTTCGTACTTTTGGAGCGATGCCGGGGTATAGTCCTGGCTAGGGGCCTGGATGCCTCTCTGTCACGACCACGGGGTGGTCGGTCAGCCATATCATGCGCTGGTGATGAAGGTATGTATGCTTCGTCCTCTAATCGGGGGAGCAGCTTGCGCCTTGGGTAACTTTTGAGGACGCTTGAGTTTATATTCTTCGCCGCGAGGACCTCGGTCCATCGATCGCCAGCAGGTCCCGATCAGCTTGAAGCTGCTGCTGCTTTTTTTTAGGCTGTTTGCGTGGCAATGAGCCTGCGCTGGCGCTCTTGTTCGACGGGATCTCGTGTACGCATTTAATTCGTCATCGCTGAGGCTTGCTTCGTCTTTGGAGGGAGGCATATAGTTATCATCCTCAACCCTTCGCTCGCCGCCTGCTAGAGGGCTTGCTTCGCATCCTCCTGCTACCGAGTCTTGCTGAGGGGATTTTCTTCGGCGCTTCCGAGTATCATTGTCTCCGTGCCGGAATCTCCATTCTTGCTGTGGCGGGATTTAGAGCGGCGCCGCTGACGTCGGCGTTTGGGCTGCTTCTTTAGAGAATCTGCCTCCGCTACTTCTTCGTCATCCCCTTCTTTTGGGGTATCCACCATGTATATGTCATATGATGAGGTGGCCTTCCAGTGCCCTGTAGGCACTGGTTCCTGTTCGTCTCTAGCATAATCGTCCATAGCGTCAATGTCGTCAAAGTCGAAGTCTAGCATGTCGGTTAAATCCTCGACAGTGGCTACAAAGTGGGTGGTGGGTGGGATCTGAATTTCTTCGTCGTCTGTACTCCAACCATCCCGCCATAGTCCGCCAGACTCTCGATAATGAGAGACGCTTTTAACGAAGTTTAGAATATCGCCAAAAGGCGAGTGTTGGAATATGTCCGCGCGGTGAATTCCATAACCGCGCCTAATCCGGATTGATTGATAGGGCGCGGGAGGTTCGAGTCCGGTGAGGAGTCCGGCTCCTCGGAATCACGAGTCTCGCAGGGGACAAGGTCAGTGTTCGGCTCCATCGCCGTGGATGTTGAAGCCCCCGGGGCGGCGTCTATCCACCGACCCTCAATCTGGGCGATCGGCTCCGGGCTAATGGTCAAGCGGATCCGAAAAGCGCCACCAAGGCACCGTCCGTGGCAGAGCTAGATCGTGCCCATCGTCACTGTGCGGCGCGCTTGGCGGTGGCTCGAGTCCGTCGAAGATCAAGTCTCCGCGGTCATCGGCCGTGAAGTTTAAGCTTCCAAATCAGACCTGACGGCCAGGGGCGTAGCTTTCAATCTGCTCCAGATGGCCAAGAGAATTGGCCCGCAGTGCAAAGCTGCCGAATATGAAGATCTGTCCGGGGAAAAGAGTCTCACCCAGGACAACGTTGTTGGTAGAAGATGCCATCAAGCCTATCGGTGACGACACAGAGGAACTCTCAATGAAAGCACCAATGTCGGTGTCAAAACCGGCGGATCTCGGGTAGGGGGTCCCGAACTGTGCGTCTAGGCGGATGGTAACAAGAGACGAGGACACAATGTTTTTACCTGTGTTCGGCCCTCTCGATGGAGGTAAAACCTACGTCCCCGCTTGATTAATATTGATGATATGGGTAGTACAAGAGTAGATCTACCACGAGATCAAGGAGGCTAAACCCTAGAAGCTAGCCTATGGTATGATTGTTGAGATGTATGTTCGTCCTACGGACTAAGGCCCTCCGATTTATATAGACACCGGAGAGGGCTAGGGTTACACAGAGTCGGTTACAATGGTAGGAGATCCACATATCCGTATTGCCAAGCTTGCCTTCCACGCCAAGGAAAGTACCTTCCGGACACGAGCCGGAGTCTTCAATCTTCTATCTTCGTAGTCTGGGTGTCCGGCGGATATTGATAGTCTGGCTGTCCGGACACCCCCTAGTCCAGGACTCCCTCACTTACCATTGAGGAATGCACTTTTCACATCCATTTGATATAAGATGATATCATGATGGTTAGCATAGGCAACTAAAATGCGAATAGCCTCAAGTCTAGCAACAGGTGCAAAAGTTTCATCGAAATCAATTCCTTCAACCTGTGTGTAGCCTTGAGCTACTAGTCGTGCCTTATTCCTCACCACAAGGCCATTTTCATCTTGCTTGTTGCGGTAGATCCACTTTGTGCCAATGATATTATGCTTGCAAGGATCTCAGGCGATTGACCAATTCGCACATTGTTCAACTCGAATCGATGTAATTCTTCTTGCATAGCCCTAATCCACTCCGCCCGTAAATGCTTCATCTACCTTAGTCGGCTCTGAGATAGAAACAAAAGCATAGTGCCCACAAAAGTTAGATAAGTGTGAGGCTTTTGAGCGTGTGAGAGGACTGGTGCGCTAATGTCATCGATGATCTTCTCCACTTGCACTTCTTTTGCAACGCGTGGATGAGTGGGCTGTCGGCGAGGATGTTGATCAAGATTTTCTTCAAAGACCATTTTCCTCATCATGTTCTTCAGTGCATCACCGATGTTCCTCACGAACAGAATGAATTCTTCAAAGAGATTCTTCAAGAGGAATAACATCCTCGCTTTCCTTGAGCTTGATAGCATCCTCGGTGCTGGTTCATCTAACACGAAGGTAGGTGCTCTCTTTGCGAGCCATTAGTTTCATCGAACCGCACATCTACAAAGGTCAACAATCTTATGAAGAACAATGTTGAAGACTCTGCAGTGTGCGTAGTCCTTTCCGTAACCAAGCATAAAACCTTCATGTGCTTTCGGTGCAAATTTAGAGTTGTGGTGAGGATCTCTAATCCAACATTTAGCACGAAGACTTTGAAATAACTCACATTGGGTTTCTTGTCGCTGAGGAGTTCATAGGCGCCTTCTTGAAGAATTTGTGAAGATATACTCTGTTGATGATGTGGCGGCAAAGATCAATTGCATCAATCCGTAAACACCGAGGCGTTTTGTATTCATCAAGCATAGTGCGAGCCATCTCAACAAGAGTTCTGTCTTGCGCCCACGACGCCATTCTCACGAGGAGTATAGGGAGCAGATAATTCATGAGTAAAACCAAGTTCATCAAGATAGGCATCAAGACCAGACTTCTTGAACTCGGTTCCATTGTCACTTCTGATATGCTTGATCTTCACACCAAAGTTGGTTGAAGCCCTCGAGGAAAATCGCTTGAAGACTTCCGCACTTCATGTTTGTAAGTAACAATGTGTACCCATGTATATCGAGAATAATCATCAACAATGACAAAACCATAAAGAGATGCATCATTAGTGACAAATGAATAATGGTTAGGTCCGAAGAGGTCCATGTGAAGCAATTCAATGGACGGGTAGTGGTCATGATAGTCTTCGCCGGATGCTTGGCCTTGGTCATTTTTCCGCTTCACATGCTCCGCATAAGGATCCTTGAGAAATTTGACATTCTCAATGCCAATGACATGCTTCTTCTTCGCAGCGTGTTCAAATTCCTCATGCCCGCATGACCAAGTCGTCGATGCCATAGCCAGCCTTCGAAGCTTTTGCTAGTAAACACACGGCTGGTTGTGGTCCCAGAGAGAAATCAACAATATACAGATCTCCTCTCCTAAAGCCTTCAAAGACTTTGGAATTGTCGACTTCCATAATCACAACACAACGATATTTGCCAAAGACAACAACCATATCAAGATCACAAAGCATTGAGATCGACATGAGATTGTATCCTAAGGACTCAACAAGCATGACTTTGTCCATGTGCTTATCCTTAGAGATAGCAACCTTACCAAGACCCAATACGACTTTTGCCTTTGTCAAGAAAGATGATATGCTTCAGAGGTGAAGGTGATAAGGAGCATCCATCAATAGATTCTTGTCACCAATATGTGATTTGTACATCCACTATCGAGGACCCATTCGGTGGTTTTGGGTTGATCATCCTGCAGATGAATTAGTGTAGCTTACAATCTCATATGCTTCATCAGTGAAGAATATGACATCAAGTTCATCAGATGAATTTCATCAAGCAGTAAACAGTTGTAATAGTATGAGGACGTGTGAAATGAAGGTTCATTTCATCATGATTCGCCTGCGTCCTTTCAGGCATTTTGTCAGGTCCCCAGCAAATTCTTCAGACGTTAGAGCACGTCGGGAGACCTGACCCTGCAGAAGAGATTAGTTCTTTTTCTTCACCACCCACATCTGAAGGGGTGGCAAAGAGTTAATCATCTTGCGAGCACCATGTGAGAAAGGTGGCAAAGATGCCAAACCATTTCGCTTAGCACGAGAGGGGTTAGGGTATGCATATGAATAAGCAGAATAATTCTTCGAGGACTTATGAACATAATGGTTTGAAGAATAATGCACATATTCATAGCCCTTAGCTCTACCCTGCGAGACAGATTTGTTAGCACGATGATAATCATATGAGGACTTTGATCCAGGTGAGGAATTTGATCCTCGTGAAGAATTTGGTCCATATGAAGAATTTGATCTGGGGTTTCTGTTCTTCACAGGTGGTGTCATGAGGACATTCACCTGAAGACTTTCAACACAGCTTTTGGGAACCCAGATTTTCTTCATAAGGGAACCGTTCCTGCAGTTAGTGCCAACATATCTACCAAATATTTCACCATTCTGATTTTTGAACAGTTTATAGTTGGATTCAAATGACTCATCAGAAGAATGAGGAGATTCACATGTAAAGCCAGATAAGTTAGATGGATCAACTGGAGGTCCCTTTGCAAAGAACCCATGAGGTTTTGGGATACCGCTCGGGTTTCCAATATGTTCCATCGGCATTGATTTTCCTCTCAAAGGCAATACCCTCTTTCCTAGGGTTTCGCTGAGGATCTGCTTTTGAGCACATCACAAAGTGTCGATGCCCTTTGAGGTTTTTGTACATGCTGTCATGTACAATTCCTTCAACCCTGCATTGTCGGTGATACTAGCAATGTCCTCGGATGAGGAATTAGTGATAGCAGAGGCGTATGAAGAATTTGTAACAATTGAAGCATTTGAACATTCAGGTGAAGAATTAGCAGATTCATGTTCAATGCACTTTAAGCATGGAGGAACAAATTCTTCCTGAGAAGCGCTGATTTGTTGAGCTAGTAATGAATCACGCTCCTTCTGAAGATCTTCATAACACACTCTTAGCTTTTCAAGATCTTCCTTTCTTTGAATAGCTTCAAGAGAAAGCTTCTCATGATCTTGCTTTTCTTGAAGAAATTCATAAGAAAGTTTCTCATGATCAGACAGGAGAGAGTTATGATGACCTTGAAGGTTATCATACTTAGACCAAGTCTCTGAAGATTTTCAATCGGGGCTTTAGTGCGATCCATTTCTTCACCCAACATATCATCACTTTTATCTAGCATGTTTTGAACCTTTTCAAGAGCCCGTTGTTGTTTCACAGCAATTTTAGCAAGTTTAGAGTAGCTGGGCTTGAGATCCTCATCAGATTCATTTTCACTAGAGTCAGAGGAGTTGTATTTGAGTACCTTAGCTCCTTTTGCCATGAAGCAATAGGTGGGGCGTAGCATCATTATCTTCATTAGGCTTGTCGGTGGAGTCGGTTTCTTGGTGTTGAAGATGGACTTGTCGATTTAAAGCAATGTAACGCCGTGCTTGCCACACTGACTCAGATTCTTCAGACTCCTCCTCTTCATCATTTTCCTCAGATTCAGCTTCAGAGTCCATTTCCTTGCCAATGAATGCCCGAGCTTTCTTGGAGCTGCCCTTCTTGTGAGATGAAGACTTTGAGGGTTTTGATGACGAAGATTTTGATGATTTCTTCTTCTTCTTCATATCATCAGAACTGTAATCCTTGTATTTCTTCTTCTTCATTTCCTTTTCCCACTCAGGACAATCTTGAATATAGTGACCAGGTGTCAGGACCCCGACTCAATGCCACATTGATCTAGCATGTAACACCTCATATCACTTTGCGGCCTCACGCACGGTATTCCCACGGGTGTCGCCTTACCTTTGCCCGGGACTGTTTGCGCCTTTTGGCACACGTATATGATAGTGTCGCTAGCATCCATATGATAAGGAGCCCGGCCGACATGGCTAGTCGTAAACCCAAAGTGGCACAGACTTACAGGACAGCATCCATGACTCAAAGATCGAACCTGCTCGGTCATCACGAGTAAGTTCCGGCTGTAGCACTGGGCTAACAGACTCGATAAACCGGGCAGAAGGGCTAACAGACTCCGTACTCAACGCGACATTTCCCGAAGGGATGTACCTGAGAACGAAGAAGGACACATGCGGCCAGCCTAAGTGTTCGGAGCAAGAGCAAGCTACCATGGCTCGGTGGAAACACTAGGAGACATTTCCGGTAAAGAGGCTACTAAAGATAAACAACTAGATAGTCGATCCCACACATACCAAGCATTTCAATAACATACACACAATATGCTCGATATGTGCAAATACAACATGGCATCACAACATGACTCTACGACTCAGTATTTATTCATTAGGCTCGAGGAGCGAGATATTACAAACATGGGTCTCATGACCCAACATTGAAAGCATACAAATCAAACACATGCGGAAGCTAACATGTCCGAGTACAAACATCTACAAATGAAAAAGGCTTAGAAGCCCGACTATCTACCGAGATCTGCCGAGGGCACAAGATCGTAGCCGAGGTATCAAGCTAAACGTCAAGTCCACGTGGAACTACTAGCGAGACCAAGTCTCTCTGCAAAAACATAAAATAGGCAAACGTGAGTACAAATGTACCCAAAAGACTTACATCGTAACTAACTACATATGCATCGTTATCAACAAAGGGATGGTGGGGTTTAAGCGCAGCAAGCCAGCTTTGACTCGGTGGCTATCCCGAACTACGATTTGCAAGTAACTCTTTTGAGGTGGCGCTACGAGTCCACATATTCACCATATCAATACACCACTATGGATCCGCTCCGCCTCCCTCACGAGGACGCCATCCATAGCACTCACGCTTTTCTTGCGTATTTTAAGGTATCCACTTTCACTTGTCTATGAACCGTACAGCAACCCGAAGTCCTTTTCATGGACACGGCTATTCAATAGATGATGTTAACCTGCAGGGTGTACTTCTTCACACACGCTCACCACTTACCGTCGCTTACCGACATGTACTCGGCAACCTTCAAGCGGAAGCCCAACGTGGGTGTCGGCCACGACCTACCTAAACACTCAAGTCCCTAGTCCGGTTTATCGCCTATTTGGGTTCCATCTATGAGGAGTTCGGCGAAGTTTCGCTCACAGCCCCAAACGATGTGAACAGGGTTCCCGAGACACCAAACGGGCGCCTGTGCACGTGCCATGTGCCTACCGTGATCACAGCCCACCCCTACGGTCAGCACTGCGCCGGCCTCCAAATACTACAAACACCGAAACTACTTGCAACTCCTGGACAGAGGACAAGGGTGATTAAGAAGCCGAGAGGGTCCATTGGTTTCGGGCCCAATGCGTGGTAGTAGCTGAATCATGGATCACAAACACAGAACTCAGTTCCTGAGGACGGCCGCAATGAGACAACCCACCATGTACTCCTACATGGCCTCTCACCGCTACCTTTACCAAATCGTGTTCACACGCTTAGCTCACACACAGTAGGACATGTTCACACACCTCTGATTCATCCTCGATGAATCAGACCTGACTCAACTCTAAGCAGTAGCAGGCATGACAAACAAGCATGAATGAGTAGGCACAACAGGGCTCAAACAACTCCTACTCATGCTAGTGGGTTTCATCTATTTACTGTGGAATGACAGGTCATGCAAAGGATAAAGGGGTCAGCTACCGCAATAAGTAACAGTTGAATCGTTGTTGTCTTAATGCAGTAAAAGAGAGCAGGAGCGAGAGAGTGGGATTGTATCGGAATGAACAAGGGGGTTTTGCTTGCCTGGCACTTCTGAAGATATTATAGCTCTTCATTGGTGTCATCGAACTCATCGTCGGAACCACGTCTATCGAGAGGGGACAAACACCGGCAACTGAGAAAGAACACAATCAATGCAATGCTACAATATGATGCTTGATCATGACATGGAATTATGAATGTGTTTTGGCTAATGCAAGCTAGAACAGATTGAGATGAGTCCATTTGAACCAAAGATTCAAATGCAAACCCATTTTAAGTGGTTATATTAATGTATTAATTTGTTTCATCTAAACAGCAGAGTTAAGTTGTTCTAACATGCATGAAACCAGTGCAGATGGATAGATTGGATTTTTCTGATCATTTTTCATATATAATTTATCTCATTTGGAGTTACGGTTGAATTTATATGAATTCTAGAAGTTTTGGTTATTTTCTGGAATTTCTTATATAAAAATAAATCCAGAAAATAAGTTACTGCGTCAGCATTGCATCGCGCTGACCTCAGCAGGTCAACAGACCCAGTCCAGGTCAAACCTGACGCGTGGGTCCAGGGTGTCAGTGCGATTAGTTTAGTTAGAATTTAATTAAAACTAAACTAGGTTAATTAACAGGGCTGGGCCCCACTTGTCAGTGACTCAACGGAGTCAACCTGGGCCCACCCGTGGTCAAAGTCAAAGCCAGCCGTGCGGCGTTTAGCACCGGGCGAGCCCGACGCGATGGCGGAAGTGGTTTTGGCTGCCCGCCACCAAATGGGTCATGGAGGCCATCGGAGTGGAGCCGAGGACGAGCCGCGGCTCTTGGTGGAGTCCGTTGAGGTCGGGTGGCGGAGTTGGCGCCAGCGACGACCTTGGCGGCCACCGGAGTTCGGGTGGAGGCGAACTTGAGGTAGAGTGGGTGGTGAGGTGCGGGAGTGTGCGGTTGGACCCAACGCAGCGTGGTGAGTGCGTTGGACACCGTGAGTTGGCGGAGGATGGCCGGAGCACGCCGGCGACGAGATCCATGGCGGTGCGTCTGGGTGATCTTCGTCGCGGTGGCTACACGGCTCGGGAGCGAGAGAGAAAAGGTAGGAGGGGTAGCTAGGCTCACGGAGCGCTCGTAGAGGCCACCGGCGGGGTCGGGGACGAGCTGAGGCGGCGACGGCGTTGAAGGGGATCTCCGGCGATGGCGGACTCGGGCGAGGTTGGTGCGGTGGACTCGGCCTTGCGAGCAGCACACGGGCTCAGCTAGCTCGATAAAGTAGACGGCGGCGGAGCTCTGACACGACGAGACGACGCCGGGCGGCGGGAGCGTGGTTACGACGGAGGAGCGGCGGCGGCGCCGGCCATGGCCGGGAGCGCGGGGAGAAGCCGGAAAGGAGAGGGGCGTTTGGGGGTTCGGGGAGAGAGGGGGAGTGATCCCCGTCGTGGCGTGAAGGGGGAAGCGGCGAGGCAGCGAGCAGGTGCGTGGCACCCATGCGGTGCTCGCCGTCGAGCACCTGCCTGCTCGCCTGGTCGGCAAGCAGCTTCATTGGCCAAGGCCGAAATGGGCCGGCAGTGGGCCGTTCTTGCAGCGCCGTAAGTTTCCTTTCTGTTTTTATTTTATTCTTCTGCAACTTTGTTGAATTATTAAAAATACCTAAAAGGTTCTAAAATTCACCAAACTACTCCTGGTCCATTGTTGGAATATTTCCAACATGAAACATTTTAGATTGGGAATATTTGGACATTTGAAATATTTTATATAATTTTAAATGCCCAAATTCAAATACTTATGATTTAACTCAAAGACCTTAGGATGACCTAGGAAGTTGTGCATCACTTTTGGCAGAGGTTCTGAACCAAGACAAAAATGATGGACATTTAGAAGGGCATTTCAGGTTCATCGAAAATATTTTTAGTAAACCCTAGTTGATTCAGAGGGGGCTGGGAGTTCTGTCATTCCCATTTCAGGTTTTTGTTGAATGAAATAGACATGATGCAACACTCAAATGCATGCACTAGGCACTGTCAGAACTAGGGATGTGACAGCTCACCCCCACTAAACAAGAATCTCGACCCGAGATTCAAGCGTAGGGTAAGATGAAAGGAAAACGCAAACTAATATAATCTTCACGATCCAAATTGCACTTCAAATGAACGTTGATTCGATCACCATCATTGTCTCGAAGTTTTGCTCTGAGGACTCCAACTAACATGACAATGAGAGGAAAAGGAAACTCTAAAAGAATCGATCTTCTCGGAGATCAAACAACTTAGGATCAGCTCACGGGGTGCGTCATAAAAACATCTCTCAACTGAGGTACAAAGCATACGTCTAGAGGAATGGAATGGAACAGATGACGAGGGTTCACTAGGTAGACAACAATTCCACACCTAGGAGGGTGGTGAACGGTCACAACGAAGCGAGAGTTTGAGTTGCCATGATACCACAATGAGACATTTTAGAGGAAGGCAATTCGTGGATATATCCTTAAGTGGCAAAAAGAATTACCTTTGATTCAGAGATCATTGAAATTCTTTATACCAGCCTAAGGCAATTCACAATCGATCATTTGAAGGAGTCCGAAGAATGACATTCTCGCCGTAATGGATGATGTGGATTACCTTGTCAAGACAACACAAGGGATGATTTTGCTTATCATCGGAAATGGATGGGACCCAAGATAGGATGGCACAATGATAGTGCAAGTTGGGAACAAAATACAAGTGCTGGGAATGATTCTAGTAACTGGCTCAACAGTAGAGAGTGAGTCCACTGTTGAAAGGGTTATAGCATAACCGAGGAAACTGAGAGCACTATGCGATTAATGTCGACAATAAAACCTAGAGCTTGCGCGTGCTCTCAAGAACTTGAGCATTTCCATATTCATCAAGGATTTTACCAATATCCGTGTCAAGGATCCTGGCAACATGACATACTACCATGATGAATTGTGATGGACGATGCAAATACAAAGGAAGATAACACCTTCTCAGATTTCACCTTAGCGAGGCCAAGGGGGCAAAATCTGAATGATCGACCGAGAGACATTTAGCACTCCGCTTCTAATGTTCTCCTTGATGTACTAGTGTATCCCATTCTTAGATATGGTTTGATATCTAGAACACCAAGTAATAGGTCGGACTTTGGAAGCACAAAAACATAAGGCACACAAATAGGGAATAATTCCTACGAAGTCCTTATGGGAGGTGGCCAACTTCTTCAATCAAGATACTACAATAATAGGTCTTCCGGCGGGGTGTGTTGGCCATGACATCCTCTTTACCGGTTATCGAGAGACCAAAATTATAGTTCTTGGGAAACATTCCAACCATCATATCTGCCTGAGTTTCAGATCTGGTTGGTGTCAGAATAATCTAGAATCATCGAGTCTAGAAAGAAAAATGAAAGTTGCAACACAAACCGACGAGATGACGTCGCGAGATTCTCGGGAAATGAACTACGATAGCAAGCTCCAAAACATGAGCTGGTTCTGCTACAAACCTGTGAGCACGCTGTCCAAGACAAGCATGACCACATAGTAGTCTTATAATAAAACACTAGCGAGTTCAGGAGGGAAACCATCATTGAGGATATCGAAGTCCTTGCATAAGTCTCGAGCCTACGAAGGAACTTCTTCTCCTTGAACAAATCAATCAGTGGCTTGGTGTGCTACGGAATACATATAGAATGAAGGTTGCAAGTCTCCGAACCACAGAATACTTCGCACGTATGCATGACTGATTTGGGATGATTCCAAAGGAAACAACATTGACTTTCTCGAATCCATGGTGGCAACTTGCATCAAATGCACATGAGTCAGAGGAAGTCACTTCTTACATCCGAACATATGCTTCATGAGCTAGCATGAGCGAATGATTTTAAAAGTTTCCAACACTAGCTTAATGTTCGATAAAATTATGGAGAAGACAAGGATGTTGTCGATGGGCTCAACAACAATTCATCCAGATTCCCATGGAGATGGAATTCCATAACTAGGTGAACAAGGTGATAGTATTGGTCAGACCCAAAAGACATAATGGTGTATGCTCGAGGAAAATCCACGAGTAAGACAACATTACGAACATCGTTGGTTCTGATTTGATTTGAGGATAGCCCATACTCAAATCAAAGTTTTGGCAAGACAATAGCTCTAACAACTGATCACGAGGACCAATCAATGAAGATATCATCTTTCTTCAACACATATACACAGAGAGATATCCCTTTGGAATGAACTGAGTCGGACAAGCTTTCATCTTCCAACTCTCCAAGTTGTTGTTTAGCTTAACCAACCAGCTCAGGGGTATCCAACACGGATTATTGGAGAAAGGGTGGTTTCGAAAACCAACCTGATCACGAGCTCAACATAGCGGTCAGGTGACAACCTGGTAACATCTCCGAGAAGATATTCGGAAAATCACGAACCACCGGTATGTCACTAAGCTCGAGAACAATCTTGCTTTTCAGGGCAAGACGATATGATCATAAGAGCGAGGGATTGGCACAATCCTAACTCATTGATCGAAGAGTGCACCGGAAGTAAGGACTAGGTAGCACGATCTATCTTAGGATGATGATTCAGGAACCAACATGCTAAGAATGAAATTATTGTCCTTTAACTACCAAGCAACAGAGTTGCTAGGAGTATAGATTTCACACATCATGGTTCACTTGTTGGCATTCCGGTTGTGAGAACACGGGACCGAGGAATGAATAATGATGGCGAGAAGTATCACTGTATCAAGAGTTCATAGGATGGTGTGCAATTCCCATGACATTCTTGATGTAAAGATGGTAATACTCCAAGGTAGAATAGAACAAAAGCTGGATTAGCATTTTGATCTGCGAAGTACAATTGCTTTGACCCAATCCTGGATATGGATGAGGTACTGGAGTTTGTTTCTCCTAGTCATTCTGGAATAGAATGGCTTGACGGACCACAAGAATAATAAGCGTCGATGAGCTCGAGTGCACAACTACTCTTGACTATCAATCGATAGACGAAGGTCAGTATACAACTAAAAGGGGACAACTCAAAGGAACATATGATTTTCTGAGTTGTGGATGCATAGATTAGTATGTCGAACCAAGTTCAACATATTTCTTCCAGATAACCCATGCAGAAAGGTAGAACTGGCAGAGTCACAATATAGAATGGAGAATCGGGAGTACTCTTATTGTCATCTTTTGATCTAACAAACTTCTGCCATAAGTGGTTCATAGTATTTGGAAGAAGGAAATACCACGGACCTCTAGGACTAATGCAAAGGTTACTAATTTCCTAAAGGAACTAGCAAACACTATCAACATGAGGTAAGTGGGGTGAATCTCGGGTTCAAAACCCAGAAGTAGATTACCTAATAACTAAATGGCATCACGGGATGCTTTCGAGGATGATGGCCAGAATCATCACACGGGGAACGCAAAACATGGCTAGTTTACTAGGTGACTCCCTAAAACACCTAGGTTCATAATAATAACTCCAACATATATGTCGAGGCAATAGAATACCTCAACTCAGCAATTAGTGTGATTAACCTGGCCCAAAGGAACATCAAAACCAGAGGGAAAGGATTTGCAAGTGCATCGATTGTTTAGAAACACGATGACTCGACACGAGATAACGGCTGTAAATGCTCAAAAGATTGGAGACATGCTACAAAAATGGTGGCATAGCCACTCCGAAGCACAATATCAAGTTTTCGAGATCAGCAGTAATGAACATACGGAAGTAGTAAAGCTGAACTAAGAGTTGAAACTAACAATTCTATAAGTCTATGGATTAGTAACACGTCATCCTGATAGATAGATGAGAAGGCCTAATTCTTAATCCCCGTAGAAGAGAAGAGGTTAACTCAGATCAGAAGGCCATGAGGTATAAGGAGTAAAAAGAGCCTTACGTTCCATCCCACAATCAATTCCCTTACATAACTCAAGCATTTCTAGACACAACTTCGACCAGTTTGGCTTGGTAATCCTACAGGCAGTCAAGCTCTGATACCAAAGCTGTCAGGACCCCGACTCAATGCCACATCGATCTAGCATGTAACACCTCATATCACTTTGCGGCCTCACGCACGGTATTCCCACCGTGTCGCCTTACCTTTGCCGGGACCGTTTATGCCTTTTGGCACACGATATATGATAGTGTCGCTAGCATCCATATGATAAGGAGCTCGGTGACATGGCTAGTCGTAAACCCAAAGTGGCACAGACTTACGAGGACAGCATCCATGACCCGAAGATCGAACGTGTCGGTCATCAGCGAGTAAGTTCCGGCTGTAGCACTGGCTAACAGGACTCCGTAAACCAGTCAGAAAGCAGGCTAACAGACTCCGTTACTAACGCGTGACATTTCCCGAAGGACGTACACGAGAACGAAGAAGGACACATGTCGGCCAGCCTAAGTGTTCGGAGCAAAGAGCAAGCTACCATGGCTCGATGGAAACACTAGGAGACATTTCGGTAAAGAGGCTACTAAAGATAAACAACTAGATAGTCGATCCCACACATACCAAGCATTTCAATAACATACACACAATATGCTCGATATGTGCAAATACAACATGGCATCACAACATGACTGCGACTTAAGTATTTATTCATTAGGCTCGAGGAGCGAGATAATACAAACAGGGTCTCATGACCCAACATTCAGACATACAAATCAAACACATGCGAAGCTAACATGTCCAATACGAGACATCTACAAATGAAAAAGGCTTAGAAGATCGACTATCTACGAGATCTGCCGAGGGCACAAGATCGTAGCTGAGGTATCAAGCTAAACGTCAAGTCCACGTGGAACTACTAGCGAGACCAAGTCTCTCTCGCAAAAACATAAAATAGGCAAACGTGAGTACAAATGTACCCAAAGAAGACTTACATCGTAACTAACTACATATGCATCGTTATCAACAAAGGGATGGTGGGGTTTAAGCTGCAGCAAGCCAGCTTTGACTCGGTGGCTATCCCGAACTCATTTCGCAAGTAACTCTTTTGAGGTGGCGCACACGAGTCCACATATTCACCATATCAATACACCACTATGGATCCGCTCCCGTCTCCCTACGAGGACGCCATCCATAGCACTCACGCTTTTCTTGCGTATTTTAAGGTATCCACTTTCACTTGTCTATGAACTGTACAGGCAACCCAGAAGTCCTTTTCCGCGGACACGGCTATTCGAATAGATGATGTTAACCCTGCAGGGGTGTACTTCTTCACACACGCTCTCACCACTTACCGTCGTTTACACGACATGTACTCGGCAACCTTCAAGCGGAAGCCCAACGTGGGTGTCGGCCACGACCTACCTAAACACTCAAGTCCCTAGTCCAGGTTTATCGCCTATTTGGGTTCCATCTATGAGGAGTTCCGGCCGAAGTTTCGCTCACAGCCCCAAACGATGTGAACAGGGTTCCCGAGACACCAAACAGGCGCCAGGTACACTGTGGCACGTGCCTACCGCATCACAGCCCACCCCTACGGTCAGCGCTGCGCAAGACGGCCTCCAAATACTACAAACACGAAACTACTTGCAACTCTGGGACAGAGGACAAGGGTGATTAAGAAGCCGAGAGGGTCCATTGGTTTCGGGCCCAATGTGTGGTAGTAGCTGAATCATGGATCACAAACACGTAACTCAGTTCTGAGGGCGGCCGCAATGAGACAACCCACCATGTACTCCTACATGGCCTCTCACCGCTACCTTTACCAAATCGTGTTCACACGCTTAGCTCACACACAGTGAGGACATGTTCACACACCTCGATTCATCCTCGATGAATCGGACGACTCAACTCTAAGCAGAGCAAGCATGACAAACAAGCATGAATGAGTAGGCACAACAGGGCTCAAACAACTCCTACTCATGCTAGTGGGTTTCATCTATTTACTGTGGAATGACAGGTCATGCAAAGGATAAAGGGGTTCAGCTACCACAACAAGTAACAGTTGAATCGTTGTTGTCTTAATGCAGTAAAAGAGAGCAGGAGCGAGAGAGTGGGATTGTATCGGAATGAACAAGGGGGTTTTGCTTGCCTGGCACTTCTGAAGATATTATAGCTCTTCATTGGTGTCATCGAACTCATCGTCGGAACCACGTCTATCGAGAGGGGACAAACACCGGCAACTGAGAAAGAACACAATCAATGCAATGCTACAATATGATGCATGATCATGACATGGCATTATGAATGTGTTTTGGCTAATGCAAGCTAGAACAGATTGAGATGAGTCCATTTGAACCAAAGATTCAAATGCAAACCCATTTTAAGAGGTTATATTAATGTATTAATTTGTTTAATCTAAACAGCAGAGTTAAGTTGTTCTAACATGCATGAAACCAGTGCAGATGGATAGATTGGATTTTTCTGATCATTTTTCATATATAATTTATCTCATTTGGAGTTACGGTTGAATTTATATGAATTCTAGAAGTTTTGGTTATTTTACGAATTTCTTATATAAAATAAATCCAGAAAATAAGTTCTTTGCGTCGACATTGCATCACGTTGACCTCGGCAGGTCAATGCACCGGTCCAGTCAAACCCGACGTGGGTCGAGGGTGTCGATGTGATTAGTTTAGTTAGAATTTAATTAAAACTAAACTAGGTTAATTAATGTGGGGGCCCCACTTGTCGATGACTCAACGAGTCAACCCGGCCCACCCGTGGTCAAAGTCAAAGCCAGTGATGCTTGGCGTTTAGCCGCCAGGCGAGCCCGACGCGATGGCGGAAGTGGTTTTGGCTGTTCGCCACCAAATGGGTCATGGAGGCCATCGGAGTGGAGCCGAGGACGAGCCGCGGCTCTTGGTGGAGTCCGTTGAGGTCGGGAGGCGGAGTTGGCGCCGGCGGCGACCTTGGCGGCCATCGGAGTTCGGGTGGAGGCGAACTTGAGGTAGAGTGGGTGGTGAGTGCGGGGAGTGCACGTTGGACCCAACGCAGTGTGGTGAGTCGTTGGACACCGTGAGTTGGCGGAGGATGGCCGGAACACGTCGGCGACGAGATCCATGGCGGTGCGTCGCGGGTGATCTTCGTCGCGGTGGCTACACGGCTCGGGGCGAGAGAGAAAAGGTAGGAGGGTAGCTAGGCTCACGGGCGCTCGTAGAGGCCACCGGCGAAGTCGGGGACGAGCCGAGGCGGCGGCGGCGTTGAAGGGATCTCCGGCGATGGCGGACCCGGCGAGGTTGGTGCGGTGGACTCGGGCCTTGCGAGCACACGGGCTCAGCTAGCTCGATAAAGTAGACGGCGGCGGAGCTCTGACACGACGAGACAACGCCGGGCGGCGGGAGCGTGGTTCTGACGGAGGAGCGCGGCGGTGGCGTCGGCCATGGCCGGGAGCGCGAGGGGAGAAGCCGGAAAGGAGAGGGGCGTCTGGGGGTTCGGGAGAGAGGGGAGTGATCCCGTCGTGGCGTGAAGGGGAAGCGGCGAGGCAGCGAGCGGTCGTGGCACCCATGCGGTGCTCGCCGTCGAGCACCTTGCTCGCCTGCTGATCGGCAAGCAGCTCATTGGCGCGTTGAGCTGGGCAGCGGTGGGCAGGTTCTGCGCGCCGTAAGTTTCCTTTTTTTTTTTTATTTTATTCTTCCGCAACTTTGTTGAATTATTAAAAATACCTAAAAGGTTCTAAAATTCACCAAACTACTCTGGTCCATTGTTGGAATATTTCCAACATGAAACATTTTAGATTGGGAATATTTGGACATTTGAAATATTTTATATAATTTTAAATGCCCAAATTCAAATACTTATGATTTAACTCAAAGACCTTAGGATGACCTAGGAAGTTGTGCATCACTTTTGGCAGAGGTTCTGAACCAAGACAAAAATGATGGACATTTAGAAGGGCATTTCAGGTTCATCGAAAATATTTTTAGTAAAACCTAGTTGATTCAAAGGGGGCTGGGAGTTCTGTCATTCCCATTTCAGGTTTCTGTTGAATGAAATAGACATGATGCAACACTCAAATGCATGCACTAGGCACTGTCAGAACTAGGGATGTGACACCAGGCTTGTTGCATTTGTGGCAAAGTCTTCTCTTGTAGTCACTGGATGAGGAATCATTTCCTCTTGAGGGTTTTCCAAAGCGACCACGTCTTGTGAACTTCTGGAATTTCTTCACAAGCGAGCTAGATCTGGCTCGATTCTTGAGATCACCAAGGCTACTACCGAATCCTCACATTCGAGTCGACATAACCTTAGCCTTGAGGCACGTGGTTTGCCATAGTTTGAGCCATAGAGATCTCTCTTTTGCAAGTCGGAACTCATGAGTGTTAAGCCCTTCGAGGATATCAGCGAGGATCAAGCAACTTGTAGTCAAGACGTTCTTGTATCATCAGCCCAGAGTATCAAATGAGGAATCAAGCGATCTCGGCGGTTTCTTCACAACTTCATGATCGGTGATGTCGGTGGCACCGAGGGCTTGAAGCTCATTTGAGATGTCAGTGAGGCGATCAAAGGTTTGTTGGACATTTTTGTTGTCGAGTCTTTTGAAGCCGTTGAAGAGATTTCGAAGAACATCGACTCGAGAGTCACGCTGAGTTGAGACTCCTTCATTTACTTTGGACAACCTATCCCGATAAGCTTAGCGCTTTCAAAGCACTCACTCTTCCATACTTGTCCTTTGCTCGGATGGCCACAGATGATATTCTTAAGCTTGGGAATCGAGTTTTTGAATCTCTTCACATCGGTGGCGGTCGGTGTTTGAAAGGATGAGGGACACCATTTTCCACAACATACCGTAGATCATTGTCAATTGCCTCAAGATGCATTCGCATCTTGTTCTTCGATAGAGGGGTAGTCCGTTCCATCAAAGGTAGGACACCCACCGAGACCTTGATCATACCCGTGGTCGACATAACTAAACTCGGTGCGGTTAAACCAAAATCACACGTAACAAGGGAGTACCTTGCTCGATACCAATTGAAAGTGCGTTATATCGACTAGAGGGGGTGAATAGGCGATTTTATGAATTCTTCATCGAGGAATTTGTTTGGTGAGGAAATTCCTTAGCGAAGAACTACTTGCGCGGAATATGTACTCGTAAGTAAACATAACAGATACACACATAGTCGGCATGATGAAATGAAGACTAAAAGCAGTACGGAAAGCGTAAACACAGGGATAACAAGATGAAGACAAACAGATCAAGAAATTGAACGAGGAATTTGTGGAAGTCTTGATCTAAGTCTTCAAGCAGATATGAACAACATACAACACGTAATGAGGTAATGGAAGAGTTGAGGAAATAGAACCGATCAGTTGATGAAGACAATGATTTGGTAAACCAGTTCAAGCTGTTGTCTCGGTTATGCGTCTGGTTGGAGCGGTGAGTATTTAAACTCGAGGACACACGATCCGGACACCCGATCGGCCGAGCCGCAACTCAGACACCCAGTCCTCACCGTATTCTCCTTGAACTAAGACCACGCAGCCTCGTCCAATCACTCGTGGTAAGTCTTGGTGACTTCCAAACCTTCACAGACTTGGTCACTCGGCGATCCACAATTCCTCTTGGATGCTCTAGACCTTGGCGCCTAACCGTCTGGAAGAAGCACAGTCTTCAAAGGTAACAAGCGTCGGATCCACGCAGGATCAATTTCTTGATGATGCTCAATCACTTTGGGTTTGTGGGGTTTGGTTTTGGGATTTTCCTCACTTGATGATTTTCGCTCAAAGTCCTCGGAGGATGGGTTGCTCTCAAATGACAAGTGTCAAGTTCTCTCGAGCAGCCGACCAACTAGTGGTTGTAGGGGCGGCTATTTATAGCCTAGGGAGCAGCCCGACATGATAAGACATAAATGCCCTTCAATGATATGACCGTTAGGTGGATAAGATATTTTGGGACAGCCGCCAAGAAGACAAACAACGGTCGGAAATTTGACTCTCAAATTCCTCGGGGTTATCATGTTCCTCAATGTGTAGGCAATTCACATCGGCGAATTCCTAACTCCTCGATCAAAGCAAAGTCCTCGATGAATGTAAGAACTGCGTCTCATCCATCGATGAATTTGTCTCGAATCTGTATGAGATTTCAATGGCTTCACTCAAGGGATTGGTAGGTGTAGGATTTTGAGTTGAGCATCACATGGAAATTTTTCCTTAGTATTTCCTCGACCCCCTTTAACAGTACGGTGTTTCCTATGACTCAAGAAAGAGAAAATGAAACTACGAAAACAAAAGTCTTCATGCTTCATATTCCTCGAATGAATATCAAGTCTTCAAGGTCACACCATTTTCTTCACTTTCAAAGTCTTCAGAATATCAAAGTCTTCAGTCGAAGAACTTCATTTTTAGGGGTCGACTTTCTTTGTAAATATCAAAACTCCTCATAGACTTATAGACCTGTGTACACTCACAAATGCATCAGTTACTTAACCTATAAGTCTTCAATGCACCAAAATCACTAAGGGGCACTAGATGCACTTACACAAACCCCCCTGCAATGCTCAGTGTTCATCCAATCGATCGGCTTCAGTTAGCAGCAGTAGCGAAGGAATCGCTCCATCGGGTTCAGTTAACAGCCATCGATCGTTCGCTCGGGTTCAGTTACGCATAGCCTGCAGTCCAATCGCTCGGGTTCAGTTAGAGCCCAACGCCTTGCTCGGGTTTAGTTAGAGCCAACGCCTCGCACACACGCGCGTACGTGTATGAGAGAAACGCGCATCGCTCGGCCCCCGACCTCCCACCGTAAACGGCAACTCCCCGAAATTTTCGTCCCCCTCACTTCTACCACGGTTTTCTCCGTCATGGACGGCCCAAAGAATGTCATGCAGCTGCGTCTCCGGCCCGCCGAGTACGAAAAGCCCATTTTCTGTCATGATTGTTTGTCATAGAAGTAGGAGGTTTTGTCACAACTATCGTCATAGAAGTGTCATATGTATGACAGGAAAAAAATTCGTTCGGCCCAAATTGTCATGGATGTGTCTTTTTTTGTAGTGCTAATAGAGTGAACACAACAATGCTTTATGCAAAAGTGGTAACCCCACTTGTGCTTAAATGATGAGTATGACCTATGATCAAGTTTCCTCATTTGACTCCTTAGTCAATATACTCATATATAGATGACCTAGTCATCGCCAATTGCTTGATAGATGCTAGAATGGTTGTGCATGCTTTGACACATATTTCATTTGACATTTTATTGTGTGAGCATGTTGGTTGCCTAATTTACTCATTCGAGGACATCCACTTGTAGTTTTGATTGTTTGGTTTCTTTTCTTTTGCCAAGTGGATGGACAAGAATGCCTAAGAACCTTCTCAAGCTGTCTATGCTTTTCTTGTCTCAAACTCTATTCATGCTACATCACAAAGTTTGATCAAGTCAGATTCGAACCACTCTGTGTGAGGAGCACTCGGAGTCCCCGATTCGTCATAGACATAAACTTCCAAAAACTTCTTTGTGCGTTTCGGTCTGACCGATTCAACCATTTTGGTCATACCGAGATCACTAAGTTGATCTAGGTTTTCAATCTCGGTGCAATCAATTTGAACTTTTTGGTCACACTGAGTTGCAGTAACTGCTTGCAGTTATGCATCTCGGTGCCATCGAGTTGTTCCACTCGGTCACACCGACAGGGTCAGGATATATATACCCCCGGGCCAAAATTTGGAAACTTTTCCGAACCTCTTCGCCCGTGCACAGCTTTCTCCGCCTCCTCGGGTCTCCGGATCGTCCTCCTTGTCGCCAGCGACCTCCAGCCGCTGGTCTCCGCCGCCGTCAACGGGATTCTGCTCCGCCGTTGTCACCGTAGCAAGTCCATCGCCGCATTAGTGTATGGATTTGAATCTTTGTGCTATTCCCAACTTTGATTCCTACCACATTGCGTTGCCATGTATCTTGCCATAATTGAGATCTTCCTATCCTGCGAAATCACTTCGTAGATTAGTTTTGGATTGAAAATTTAGGGTTAGGTTTCCGCCGAACTCATCTCAGACGGACCGAGTTGTAGAAATCGGTCCCACCAATTTGGCTCAGGCCAGTGCACATGTGATTCTCGGTCTGACCGAGAATTGCAAACCGGTGTGACCGAGTTCAGGACTTTGTGAAACCATAGCAGTCTCGGTGCC
The DNA here is from genome assembly GCA_021437245.1 of Aegilops speltoides. Classification (NCBI taxonomy): domain Eukaryota; kingdom Viridiplantae; phylum Streptophyta; class Magnoliopsida; order Poales; family Poaceae; genus Aegilops; species Aegilops speltoides. The sequence goes on from CM038141.1 coordinate 266,911,307, forward strand.
ACCGAACTATGACTCGGTCTAACCAAGTTCACTAGTTTAGGTTCCAAAAGCTGTTCGGTATCACCGGGTTTACAAATCGGTAGCTCCCAAATGCTTTCTGTGGAAAACTGAAACTAAGTTTTTGACTCAAATTCTTTTGCAAAAACCTCCGTGCTCTGTGATGCTCATCCACTCTACCTCATCTATATCTATTCACAGGGTCTGCTGTCAGAGTTTGCACCATGTCAGATCAGAGTGATAGTCAGAACAAGTCTGAGGAGCAAGTTCAGATGAGTGAGGGCACTAGTCCCTCTAGCAGCTATGATGATGGCAGCAGGAGCACACCCAGCAACTTGCCAAAGGCAGCCACCAGGGCCAGAAAGAAGAAGACCTCAAATTCTGAGGATGAGGACTATGTGGCTGTTGAGGATGAGGCCACCTCAAAGAAGAAGGTGGTGAAGAAGGAATATGGCTCAACTGCATCCACTAGGCCAGGAATGTAGAAGAAGGCACCTGCAAGATGGATTCCCACTTCCAAACCTAGGAAGGTTGCCACTAGTGAAACCATAAAGTTCACCATTGAGTCTGACAATGAAGCTGCTGGCCAAGACAAGAAAAAGAAGAGAGTCAAAACCACTACTGCCAAGGTACTTGGCAAGCCCTCTATGAGGAGAGACTCTGAAGATGAAGAGGATGAGGTTGTTGCACCAGCACCTAAAGCTCAAAAGCTGATGGGAGATGCTATAAGGTCACGGGTTGCTCCATCTAAGCCCAAAGATGCTCCCAAGGCTGCTGCTCCTAAGCCCAAGTCTGCACCCAAGAGGAACACCAGGAGTATTCCAGCTGCAGAGAAGAACAAGGCCCCAGTGCCTGAAGCTGTTGATGAAGAAGATGAAGACTCACTTGTCTTGAGAAAGCTGAAGCCCAAGATCCCAGATCATAATGATGCTCACCCGATTCACGAAGACATGAAGCATGTGAAGGATGTAGGTGCGAGAGCAGTGGAGACTAACCGGCGCCTATCTTTGTCGGAGAAAGAACTGTTGTAGACTACAGGTTCCATACTAAAGAACAACAGGATTTCTATGAGACAGTGCTGCTTGACAAGAAGCCCATAGTTTGTGATATGAGATAGGTTGACTGGGACTATATCAAGAAGAATGAAGGGCACTATCCTGGAGTTTATGACAGTTTCAAGTCTTGTGGAGTAGTAGCCTTTGTTGGGCAGAAGCTCACAAAGTGGAATGATGAGCTCATTATGTAGTTTTACTCCACAGCTCATTTCTACCCAGATGGGAGGATAGTCTGGATGTCTGAGGGTACCAGGTACCAATCAACAGTTGAGGAATGGTTTGAATTGATCAATGCTCCAAAGGAGAATGAGGATGACTTGGATATCTATGCCAAGAAGAAGAAACATCACAACTCCATGGCTCACATGTACAGAGAGATCCCAGATCTTTGCTAGAGACACACAAGTTTGGATCAAGACATTATCATTGTCGGGACTGCCCACTATCTCATCGGATTTTAAGGCACACTTTGTTTGCCCAAGTCGGTGATCACAAGATGATCGAGAGGCCATGCAATTAACTTGCTTCATATATTTGATGTGCCTCAGAAGTTCAAAGTCATGAGCCTGATTGTCGAAACAATCGAAAGTACTGCTGCTGATCAGAAGAGGAGTTGTGGGTATGCCCCCACAGATTCAAGAGCTTATAAACTCCAAGATGGGCACTGGCACATACCTCTTGGAAAAGGAACACCTGCCCATCTACCCTGACTTTGAGGACAACACCGTTGTGATGGATGAAAATAAACCATCATCTGTGCAAGCACAAGAGAAGAAGGAGAAGGCAAGGACTGAGAAGGTTGCAAAGATGCCAACTGCTGAAGAGGCATCTCAGATTTTCCTGAAGAGCAAGCAAGATCAGCTTGGCTACTTGATTGCCTCCACTCGAGGATTGAGAAGGGCTTGGCCACCCTGACTCAAAACGAGGAGAGCTTGGAGAGAATCATAGAGCGAAGTTTTATGCTCTTGATGTCAAAGTGATCGAGATCCGAGGCTGCAGCTAAGCAACTTCAGGAGGATGTGGAGGAGAAGAAGGGCAAGTCAACTCTCGATGCTTTTGCTAGAGTGCCCAGAGGACAGAGATCTGCTAAAGTGCCTGTTCCAAACACGAGCTACATCATCCGCACCACTCTGACTTGAAAGCATCCACTCAAAGACCCTCTCCACCACTCTAGCTACATCAATGTAAGTCTTCATCCAAGGAGCCATCTCTACACCATCACATGAAGACCAAGCACGAGAGTCGTTTAGCACTATGCATTTTATGAACTTTTGGTAACTTGTTGCCAAAGGGAGAAAACGATAGATCATAGGCTTTGAGAGAGAGTGTTGTTTTGGTCTCTCTTGTCTTTTTTGGTGGTTGAACTTCGTTATTTGCTTGTTTGCTTGATACTCTATGCCTTGTGTGAGATACTTGGATGATCATGTGTTTGATCATATGCTACCTTAATGCTTGTTGGATGACATTATCTTCTTATATCCCTATATGATCATTCACTTTGCTTGGTGATGAGTGCATGTATTTAATTATTATCATTTTGAGCGCTCCACCAAGATGTATGTGACATGGAAGAGTGACCCATGATCCTAACTCATTGTGCATTTGCAGTCCAAAGCAAATTTTAAATAATGCACAAATTTAGGGGGGGGCTCTTACTTTTCACATACTTCTCAAAGCGACAATGTTTTTCAATCTTATTATCATTTGTCGAAGCTTTGATCTATATGTTGTCATCAATTACCAAAAAGGGGGAGATTGAAAGTGTAACTATCCCTGGGTGGTTTTGGTAATTCCTAACAACATATATCTCATTGAGCTAATGCTACTTCAAGATAAATATTTCAGGAAATCTCAGTGATTGGCATGGCATGGATGAGAAAAGTGGATCCCTCAAAATGCTAAGGACAAAAGGATTGGCTCAAGCTCAAAGCTCAAGACTCTACATTTTCTATTTTAGTGATCCAAGATCACACTGAGTCTATAGGAAAAGCCAATACTATCAAGGAGGGATGAGGTGTTGCTTAATGGCTTTCTTGCTCAAAATGCTTAGTGATATGCTCCAAAGCCCTCAACTACTTTCTCATATCCACATATGACCTGAACAAAAAGTCAAACTCGGCCCCACCGATTCTTTCTACCGGCGCCACCGAGTTTGAATGTCATAGCCACTGCCACAAACCCTAGGCAAATCGGTCTCACCGATAGGGATCTCGGTCTCACCGAGATGGGATTGCAATCTCTCTGTTTCCCTTCGTAACGTTTCGGTCAAACCGAGATGAGCGATCGGTCCCACCGAGATTACAATGCAAACTCTCTGTTTCCTTTTTGTAACATTTCGGTCTTACCGAGATGAGCGAATCGGTCCCATCGAGTTTGCCTGACCAACCCTCTGTGTGTCCATTACCAAAATTGGTCTCACCAAGTTTTTGTAATCGGTCTCACCAAGATTACGTTATGCCCTAACCCTAATCATATTAGTCCTACCGAGTTGCATGTCGGTCCCACCGAAAATCCTAACGGTCACATGATTTGCTAAATCGGTCCGACCGAGTTTCACGATTCGGTCCCACCGAGATTGGTAAGTTGTGTGTAACGGTTAGATTTTGTGTGGAGGCTATATATACCCCTCCACCCACTCTTCATTCATGGAGAGAGCCATCAGAACATGCCTACACTTCCAACATACATTTTCTGAGAAAGAACCACCTACACTTGTGTTGAGGCCAAGATATTCCATTCCTACCATATGAATCTTGATCTCTAGCCTTCCCCAAGTTGCTTTCCACTCAAATATTCTTTCCACCAAATCCAAATCCTGTTAGAGAGAGTTGAGTGTTGGGGAGACTATCATTTGAAGCACAAGAGCAAGGAGTTCATCATCAACACACCATTTGTTACTTCTTGGAGAGTGGTGTCTCCTAGATTGGCTAGGTGTCACTTGGGAGCCTCTGACAAGATTGTGGAGTTGAACCAAGGAGTTTGTAAGGGCAAGGAGATCGCCTACTTCGTGAAGATCTACCCTAGAGAGGCAAGTCCTTCGTGGGTGACGGCCATGGTGGGATAGACAAGGTTGCTTCTTCGTGGACCCGTCGTGGGTGGAGCCCTCCGTGGACTCGCGCAGCCGTTACCCTTCGTGGGTTGAAGTCTCCATCAATGTGGATGTACGATAGCACCACCTATCGGAACCACGACAAAAACATTTGTGTCTCCTATTGCGTTTGCACTCTCCAGACCCTTCCCTTTACATTCTTGCAAGTTGCATGCTTTACTTTCCGCTGCTCATATACTCTTTGCATGCTTGCTTGAATTGTGTTAAGATTGCTTGACTTGTGCGAAGTTGCTAAAATCTGCCAAGAACTAAAACTGGGAAAAGGATAGATTTTTATTTGGTCAAGTAGTCTAATCACCCCCCGTCTAGACATACTTTCGATCCTACAACCAAGTAAACCAATTGGCATCAACTACAGGGAGTAATCAACACTACTAGCAACCCACAGGTACCAATTTGTGGTTTTGATACAAGATTGGATACAAGAGATGAACTAGGGTTTTGAGAGGAGATGGTGCTGGTGAAGATGTTGATGGAGATTGACCCCCCTCCCGATGAGAGGATCGTTGGTGATGACGATGGTGATGATTTCCCCCTCCCAGAGGGAAGTTTCCCCGGTAGAACAGCTCCGCCGGGGCCCTAGATTGGTTCCGCCAAGGTTCCGCCTCGTGGCGGTGAAGTTTCGTCCGTAAGCTTGCTTCTGATTTTTTCCATGGTAAAAGCCTTCATATAGCAGAAGATGGGCACCGGAGGGCCACCGGGGGGCCCAGGATACAGGGGGCACGCCCAATAGGGGTGGGCGCGCTTCCCACCCTCCTAGCCAGGGTGTGGGTCCCCTATGGTGTTTTCTTTTCTCAGTAATTCTTATTAATTCCAAAAATTACTTCCGTGGAGTTTCAGGATTTTTGGAGCCGTGTCGTAATAGGTTTCAATATTTGCTCCTTTTAGGCGAAATTCCATTGCAAGATTTCCCTTCGGGGTAAACCGTGTAAAATAAGAGAGAATAGCCATAAGTATTGTGACATAATGTGTAATAACAGCCCATAATGCAATAAATATTGATACAAAAGCATGATGCAAAATGGACGTATCAGACAACTATGCTACGATGGAGATCAAGGTGTCAAGCCGGTGACGATGGATATCATGATGGTGCTTTGGAGATGGAGATCAAAGGCACAAGCTGATGGCCATATCATGTCACATATTTTGATTGCATGTGATGTTTATCTTTTATGCATCTTATTTTGCTTAGTACGGCGGTATATAAGATTATCCCTCACTAAATTTCAAGGTATAAGTGTTCTCCCTGAGTTTGCATCGTTGCTACAGTTCGTCATGCCGAGACACCACGTGATGATCGGGTGTGATAAGCTCTATGTTCACATACAGCGGGTGCAAGCTAGTTTTGCATGTGCAGAATACTTCGGTTAAACTTGACGAGCCTAGCATATGCAGATATGGCCTCGGAACACTGAGACCGAAAGGTCAAACGTGAATCATATAGTAGATATGATCAACATAGAGATGTTCACCGCTGCAAACTACTCCATCTCACGTGATGATCGGACATGGTTTAGTTGATATGGATCACGTGATCATTTAGATGACTAGAGAGATGTCTATCTAAGTGGGAGTTTGTAGCGACCAAACCTCAAACAGTCTGATCTCTATGCATCAGTGTCATCCCTGGATTGGTAATGCTGACACGCACAGTACTCGAAGGATTTATAATAGAGTAGCAATCACACACTTATTACATCGAATGTCTCAGAAGAGAACTTATTACAATAAATATGGCTTAAGGCCATCTAATAGCGATAAAAGCGGAAGGCTTGGAAGATAAGCGAGTCCATCAACTCCAACGGCATCACTGAGTATAAGATCATGACCTAAGGCACCTTACTCGTCGTCTGAAAACTCTGCAACATGAATGTTGCAACCCGGAAACGGGTCAGCACATGGAATATGCTGGCAATGTAACACATAGAGAGTAATGAACAGAATAATGCTCACTACATGCATATATGGCTGGTGGAAACCTCTATAGTTACAGTTTTTGCATAAAGCCAATTTTTCCCTACAACAAAGAAATAAATTTTATTTAACTATCATGGTGGTTATTAAACATTGAGAAGGTTCTTGTAGCGAGCAGACCTCACACAGTCTGATCTCTGTGCATCAGTGTCATCCCTGGATCGGTAATGCTGACACGCGCAGTACTCGAAGGATTTATAACAGAGTAGCAATCACACACTTATTACATCAAATGTCTCAGAAGAGAACTTATTACAATAAATATGGCTTAAGGCCATCTAATAGTGATAACAGCGGAAGGCTTGGAAGATAAGCGAGTCCATCAACTCCAACGGCATCACTGAGTATAAGATCACGACCTAAGGCACCTTACTCGTCATCTAAAAAGTCTGCGACATGAACGTTGCAGCCCAGAAATGGGTCAGCACATGGAATATGCTGGCAATGTAACACATAGAGAGTAATGAACAGAATAATCCTATCACTACATGCATATATGGCTGGTGGAAAGCTCTATGGTTACAGTTTTTGCATAAAGCCAATTTTTCCCTACACCAAAGAAATAAATTATATTTAACTATCATGGTGGTTGTTAAACATTGATAAGGTTCCTCCAACTCAATCCCAATTAAGCATCATCATTAACCCAACAAATTTAATTAACATGATGAGATTCACATGATAATCCAAGTACTAGATACTCAAACCATCCATAACCGGGGACACGGCTAACCATGATTAGTTTGTACACTCTCCAGAGGTTTGCGCACTTTTCCCCGCAAGACTCGATCTCCTCCGCTTGATTTCTCCCACTACATGGTGTTTGAGAAATGGATGATCGAGACACAGTCTTTCAGAAGCATTAACTCTTTACTCTGGGTAGCCAGTACCAACCTACATCCCCTACATCTGCTAGTCTACCATTGAAAGAGGTCACACAACATACTCAACTATGCTAGAGCTCATAGTAGCTTGCGGCTGCACACGGAAGTTTCTAGCATGAATAATCTTGAGCCTGGGTGGCGGTCCATAGGAGAATCACACTGCACCAGGATTTCCAAAATCTGAGCAACATTTGGGTTCCCAGTGCCTCAATCCACCCAGATGTGAATTTAAGTTGCCACCTTAAGTAAACCATTAAATAACAATCTCACATCTGTCATGGATACACTCACCCAATCCACGTCTACTAGCATAGCATAGCAATATAAGCAAACGTAGAAGTAACTCCCAAAGGTTTGATAATAAAACAGGTAATAGGTTCTACCTCATCTACTTCCCAAAACCCACATATTAATCACATCATAACCATGCAATTGTTTGAGGATTGATCTAATGCAATAAAACTGGGTAGTAAAGAGGTATGATCAAAGTGTTACTTGCCTTGCTGATGATCCGTGAAACCTAGAGACTCGTAGTAGCAAGCGGTGCACTCCGGGTACTCTATCGCAAACAAACAAGCATACAATAAGCACTCATCTAATGCACAGGTAAAACTCAAAAAATAGATCTAACCAGAAAGATTAACTTAAGAACTCCGGTTTGCAAAAAGAACCAAATCGAACGAAGCAACGAAAGTCAAACAGCGAAAGAAACAAGCTTCGTTTACTAACCTGGACCTAAGTCAAATTTTACAGTACCAAAAACTTGTTTGAGTTGGTTAAACAGAAAGAGGGTTTCGACACGAAACTCCAGGCGCTTGAATCGCCTGATTCCGTTAAACGAGCGAAAAGTTATACTAGAACGAAAATCAGATAAGAAATCTCGATCAGAAATAATCGTTGAAAATCTGAGAAAAATAAAAACGGACGAACAGGCTAACGAACGAACGTTCGCTATCTACGACTAAAATACGAAAACTGTTCGTTAAAACGAACGAACAAACGGGCGTTCACTAAATAAACTAAACCAAAAAAATAAACCGAACCGGATCTAATAAAAATATGGATCTAGGGTTTCGAAAAAACCGATCGAGGCGGCGGCGGCTACCTTCGGCCGCGGCGTGCTCCCGCGAGGGTGGCGGCGGTCGGCGGCGAGGCGGTCGGTGGTGGCGGCGCCTCCGCGAGGGTGGCGGTGGTCGGCGGCGACGGCGGCAAGCGGCATGGCGGCGGCGGCGGCTCGAGGCTAGGGTTTCGGTCAGGCGGTGGGATGGGGCGGCCTCCTCCGCTTATAAAACGAGCGGGCCAGAGTCCTAGTCGGACACGGCCCGGTAGGTTGGTTCGTTTTTTTAAAATAATTTCATGCAGAAAAACAAATAAAAGAAATACTAAACGGACTCCAATAATCCCGAAATAAATTTTCCCCGTCCTCTAAAAAATAAGCCGGACAAGATGAACATTTATTTGGGGCCTAAATGCAATTTTGAAAAACGCGCATTTTCCTAATTCAAATAAAATAGCGACAAAACTCTGAAATAAAATCTTATATGATTTTAATATTAAATCCTCAATATTTCTTTATTTTGGGAAAGTCATTTTATTCCCGCTATCTTATTTTTATAATCGAAATATTTGAAGATAAAATAATTAAAATCAAATGATCCCTTTTTCTAAATTTGAGAAAAACTCAAATAAGAAAATAACAAATTCCCCAACTCTCTCCGTGGGTCCTTGAGTTGCGTAGAATTTCCAGGATCAAACCAAAATGCAATAAAATATGATATGCAATGATGATCTATGTATAACATTCCAAATTGAAAATTTGGGATGTTACAAACCTACCCCCCTTAAGATGAATCTCGCCCTCGAGATTCGGGTTGGCTTGAAAATAGGTGAGGGTGGTCCTTCAGTAGATCTTCCTCTCACTCCCAGGTGGCTTCATCTTCAGTATGGTGGCTCCACTGAACTTTGCAAAACTTGATAACTTTGCTGCACGTGACTCGGCTGGCAAACTCGAGAATCTTCACTGGTTTCTCCTCATAGGTCAAATCACTATCCAACTGAATCACTTCCAGTGGCACTATATCTCTCAATGGTATATCAGCCATCTGTGTGTGGCACTTCTTCAACTGGGAAACGTGAAACACATCGTGAACTCCTGACAATCCTTCGGGCAATTCCAACTTGTAAGCAACTTCTCCCATACGCTCCAAAACTTTGTATGGTCCCACAAAACATGGCGCTAACTTTCCCTTAACTCCAAAACGCTTAACTCCTCTAAGTGGGGACACACGAAGATAAACTCTGTCTCCGACTTCGTAAACTGTCTCCTTGCGTTTAGAATCTGCATAGCTCTTTTGCCTGGACTGGGCTACCTTGAGCCTATCGCGAATCAACTTCACCTTCTGTTTAGACTCCTTAATCAAATCTGGTCCAAACAACTGGCGGTCTCCAACTTCATCCCACAACAACGATGTCCTGCACATCCTTCCGTACAGAGCTTCGAAAGGGGCCATCTTCAAACTGGATTGATAACTATTGTTGTAAGAGAACTCTGCATATCGAAAATTGTCATCCCAAACTACATCCATAATCTAGCACACAAGCTCTTAGCATGTCCTCTAGAATCTGGTTGACTCTCTCGGTCTGTCCATCTGTCTGTGGATGAAAGGTTGTACTGAACTCTAGCCTTGTGCCCAAAGTTTCGTGTAACTGATTCCAGAACTTTGAGGTAAACTGGGTTCCTCTATCTGATATAATGCTCCTCGGAACTCCATGCAGACATACGATCCTGGTCATGTATATCTCTGCCAACTTAGCACTGGTGTAAGTGGTCTTCACTGGGAGGAAATGAGCTACCTTCGACAAACGATCGACTACAACACATATTGAGTCATAGCCTGAACGAGTCCTGGGCAATCCCGTGATAAAATCCATGCCGAGCTTATCCCACTTCCATTCGGGTATCGGCAATGGATGTAGCAACCCTGCTGGCTTCTGATGCTCTGCCTTCACTCTCTGACATACATCACATACTGCTACATACTCTGCAATGTCCTTCTTCATTCCGGTCCACCAGAAAGTGTCCTTCAAATCCACGTACATCTTGGTATTTCCTGGGTGAATCAAATAAGGTGAATCATGGGCCTCCTGCAGAATCCGCTTCCTGATCTCCGGGTCATTAGGCACATAAACGCGGTCCTCAAACCATAAGGTATCGTGCTCATCCTCACGAAAACCTTTAGATTTTCCTTTGCTCATTTTCTCCTTTATCTCTGCAATCTCCTTGTTTGTCTTCTGAGCTTCTCTGATCTTATCCATCAAAGTAGACTAAATCTCCAATGCTGCAACATAGCCTCTCGGAACTATCTCCAAACATAGCTCGTGAAGATCCTCGGCTAACTCCTTCGGTAACTCTCCGGTCAAGAGTGTGTTGACATGGCTCTTGTGGCTCAACGCATCGGCTACCACGTTAGCCTTTCCGGGGTGATAATGCAATCTCATATCATAGTCCTTAATGAGCTCCAACCATCTCCTTTGCCTGAGATTCAACTCCTTCTGTGTGAAAATGTACTTCAAACTCTTGTGATCCATGTACACCTCACAATGGTTTCCGATGAGAAAAAGTCTCCATGTCTTCAACGCGTGCACTACGGTTGCTAACTCCAAATCATGGGTGGCATAATTTAACTCATGGGGCTTAAGCTATCGTGAGGCATACAAAACAACTCTTCCCTCCTACATCAGCACCACTCCAAGTCCTCGACGAGAAGCATCGCAATATACTTCATAATCCTTGCGCTGATCTGGCAGAATCAACACCGGTGATGTAACCAAACGTTTCTTCAACTCCTGGAAACTGGCCTCACATTCCTCAGTCCATTTAAACTTGGTGTCCTTCTTCAACAACTCCGTCATGGGCTTCGCAATCTTCGAGAAATTCTCAATGAACCTCCGGTAGTATCCTGCGAGTCCAAGAAAACTCCGGATCTCTCCAACTGATGATGGGGCTTCCCAATTTGTCACAATGACAACTTTGGTGGGGTCTACTGCTATTCCCTCTCCGGATATAACATGCCCAAGGAATCCAACTTCCTTCAACCAAAACTCACATTTGCTAAACTTGGCATATAACTGATGTTCTCTGAGCTTCCCAAGTACCAAACGCAAATGCTCCTTATGCTCCTCTCCATTCTTTGAGTAGACCGGAATATCATCAATGAACACCACGACGAACTTATCCAGAAACTCCATAAACACCTTGTTCATCATGTTCATGAAATAGGCAGGTGCGTTAGTCAGACTAAATGACATAACGGCATACTCATATAGCCCGTACCTGGTGGTAAAAGCCGTCTTAGGTATATCCTGCTCTCGAATCTTCAACTGGTGATATCCTGATCGCATATCGATCTTGGAAAATATCTTAGCTCCTTGCAACTGGTCGAACAAATCATTGATCATCGGCAGCGGGTACTTGTTCTTGATTGTCACTTCATTCAATCCTCGATAACCAACAACCATCCTTAATGATCCATCCTTCTTCTCCACTAGAAGCATTGGCGATCCCCAAGGTGAGGAACTTGGGCGAATATAGCCTTTATCCAGTAACTCCGTAGTCTGCTTCTTAATTTCCTCCAAATCTTTTGCGGGCATCCGGTACGGTCTCTTAGATATCGGCCCTGTGCCTGGCAAAAGCTCAATCAAAAACTCAATGTCTCTATCCGGTGGCATGCTTGGCAACTCCTCTGGAAATACGTCAGGGAAATCCTTCACCACTGGTACTTCCTCCTGTACAACCCCTGATAAGGAATTTACTTGAGTCCTCTTCGGCACATGCCGGGATACATACTTGATCCTTCTTCCTTCTGGCGGGGTAAGTAAAATCGACTTACTAGCGCATTCAGTGTTCCCTCCATACTTCGATAACCAATCCATGCCTAATATCACATCCAGTCCTTGCGACTCCAATACTATTAGGTCCGAGGGAAACACGTAGTTACCAATCCTTAATGGTAACCGATCACACCACAGACTAGCCATATACTCTGCTCCTTGTGAGGTTACTAACATGGGTGACCTAAGGGCTTGGGTTAGTAGTTTATACTTATCCACAAATCCCCTTGATATGTATGAATGCGATGCACCAGTAGCAAAAAGAACGATTGCAGTAAATGACTTAACCAAAAACTTACCTATTCTCGCATCCGGTGGGCTTCAACCTCCTCCACGCTAACGTGGTTCACCTGTCCCTTGTTGAAAGGGTTAGGCTTCTTCCCAGAGCTTCCATTGCCATTTCCATTCTTTGCTTCAGGACATTCAGTGGCATAATGTCCAGTCTTCTGGCATTTGAAACAGGTAATGTGGCTTAGATCCCTCTTGGCTAGTGTTGATGGGTTGGCATGATTCTGCCCGTTGCATCCTCCATTCCCATTACCATTCTTGGGGCCACTATGGTTGTGTGAACTCCCTCCTCCATGGGTATGTTGAAAAGGTCCTCCCAAGTTCGGGGTAAAACGAGGCTTCTGCTGAGCTCCAGAATTGTACTTCCCTTGTCCATACTTCCTCTTGTGGCTGTCAATCTGCTGCTGCTTCCCTTCAATCATGAGAGCTTGGTCTACCAACTCACTGGTAGTTGTTGAAGGTTGCCACCATCAACTGCATGCTCAGCTCATCATTCATCCTTCCGAAACTTCTCCGCTTAGCCGCATCCGTAGCAACGTCATCTCGGGCATAACATGCTAGCTTACTAAAGTCATCCACATATCGCCAACAAGACGTCCTCCTTGGCGCAAGTTATAAACTCATGCTTCTTCATGGCCATAGCTCCTGCCAAACATGGGCAGACGGAAAGCTCATTAAACCGATCCCATGTGACCGTGTCGATGGGGTAAGTGGCTGTGAAATTCTCCCACCATGATGCTGCGGGTCCATCAAGCTGATGTGCAGCAAAACGCCCCTTCTCCGCATCCGTGCATCCTGCAGTGGTCAACTCCCTTCCCATCTTGCGGAGCTAGTCAGCTGAAACTATCGGCTCGGTGCTACTGGAGAACACTGGCAGATTCAGCCTCAAGAAACGGGCTAAATGATCAATAGGTGGTGGTGGTGGTGGGTTGTTATTGTTGTTGTTGTTCCCCTGATTCTGATTCTGGACTAGCATATGCATCAATGCATTCTGCTGCTGGATCAACTGAGTGAGCTCCGGTGGGAAAGCAAATCCATTGTCACGTCTCGGAGGCATCCGAGGGTTTAGAAAAGATGAGAATAAAGAATAGAATGAGGTCTAGAGAGCAAAACACTACCCATATGCTCATGAGACAAACACAAACAATATCACTTCAATCAAATTCAAACAAGGGCATACCACGGTCTAACTATCATACAAAAAGTGCTCAGACTATACTATATACATGGGGGAATACTACTACTATTTATGGTGGTCGACTAGAAAAATTGATCGGTCAAAGACTCCATGATATCTGGTCCAGCTTCATCAACAAAGTCATCATCGCTATCGTCTGGGTCCGAGTCGGTGTAGTCGATGATGATGTAATTCTCCGGGTAAGTGCAATCATCGTCTTCTCCTCCAGTCGCGAGGAATCCCATAAACACTTTTAGCTTCTTCTTCAGATCATCATTCTTCTCCACGAGTGTCGTCATTTCTTCCTCGTAACCATCGCGTGTAGACTTAAGTTCTTCCTCCAACTCCGTGATCTTGGTCATAGCCTTCTTCAGATCTATCATGTCTGCGCACATCTGGTTCTCCTGGCGATGAATGTGCTGGTTTAACTCCTGGATGAAAGCTGCAATTGATCTATCCTTCCTAGTGTTGATCATCTCCCATTGCTCATCTCGGCGCCCACAAATCTGGTAAATAGTATCCTTGAGATCCTTGTGGTAAACTTCTCCAATGTGTCCCATTGTGATGTGGGCCGCCATGCTCTTTCCTAAACTCCAGGTTGGTGCATCAAAGGAAAACTCTATGGGCTCAGTGACAGGCATGAATGTCCTTCCTGGAACTTGAACTTGAATCATCTAACACTCCTCTTCTGGTAAAGTGGCGATGTAAGTCCCGGTGAAGCTTGGTACTCCGATGTTCAGGTATCTAGTAACTTCCTTCAAGTGGCGTCCAAAGGGTGTATCTTCATCCTGTTGCATGAACTTGTTCCTTGCATCCGCCATCCTAAAAGAGTAGAAAAGATGAGGAGTCATAAATGAGAAGAGAGAGTAGTGATCTAGGGCTTTAGCTTAGTGGTCGTGTCCTACAGTCAGCGTGTGCTCTGATACCATCTTGTAGCGACCGGACCTCACATACCGATCTTCGTGCATCGTTGTCATCCTCGATCGGTAATGCTGACACACACAGTACTCGAAGGATTTATAACAGAGTAGCAATCACACACTTATTACATCGAATGTCTTAGAAGAGGACTTATTACAATAAATATGGCTCAAGGCCATCTAATAGTGATAACAGCGGAAGGCTTGGAAGATAAGCGAGTCCATCAACTCCAACGGCATCACTGAGTATAAGATCACGACCTAAGGCACCTTACTCGTCGTTGGAAAAGTCTGCAACATGAACGTTGCAGCCTGGAAACGGGTCAGCACATGGAATATGCTGGCAATGTAACACATAGAGAGTAATCATCAGAATAATGCTATCACGACATGCATATATGGCTGGTGGAAAGCTCTATGGTTACAGTTTTTGCATAAAGCCAATTTTTTCCTACAACAAAGAAATAAATTTTATTTAACTATCATGGTGGTTGTTAAACATTGAGAAGGTTCCTTGATATGTCTCCGTCGTATCTATAATTTTTGATTGTTCCATGCCAATATTCTTCATCTTTCATATACTTTTGGCAACTTTTTATACTATTTTTGGGACTAACATATTGATCCAGTGCCCAGTGCCAGTTCATGTCTGTTGCATGTTTTATGTTTCGCAGAAACACAATATCAAACGGAATCCAACCATGATAAAAATGGACGGAGAATTATTTTGGAATATTTGGGATTTTCCGGAGGAAGAATCAACGCGAAACGGTGTCCGGGGTGGCCACGAGACAGGGTGGCGCGCCGTCCCCCTGGGCGCGCCCTGGACTCTCGTGGGCCACCCGTAAGGCGGTTGACGCTCTTCTTTTGGCGCAAGAAAGCTAATTTTACGAGAAAAATATGGGCGAAAGATTCACCCCAATCGGAGTTAGGGATCTCCAGATATGAAAGAAACGGTGAAGGGGTAGAATCTGGGAACGCAGAAACAGAGAGATAGATCCAATCTTGGAGGGGCTATCGCCCCTCCCACGCCATGGGAGGCAAGGACCAGAGGAGAAACCCTTCTCCCATCTAGGGAGAAGGTCAAGGAAGAAGAAGAAGAAGGGGGCTCTCTCCCCCTTGCTTCCGGTGGCGCCGGAGCGCTGCCAGGGGCCATCATCATCACCGCGATCTTCACCAACACCTCCATCATCTTCACCAACATCTCCATCACCTTCCCCCATCTATATTCAGCGGTCCACTCTCCTGCAACCCGCTGTACCCTCTACTTGAACATGGTGCTTTATGCTTCATATTATTTTCCAATGATGTGTTGCCATCCTATGATGTCTGAGTAGATTTTCGTTGTCCTATCGGTGATTGATGAATTGCTATGATTGGTTTGAGTTGCATGTTTTATTATTGGTGCTGTCCTATTGTGCCCTCCATGTCGCGCAAGCGTGAGGGATTCCTGCTGTAGGGTTTGCAATATGTTTATGATTTGCTTATGGTGGGTGGCGTGAGTGATGAAGCACTGCACCGAGTAAGTAGGTTGTTTGCGTATGGGATAAAGGGGACTTGATACTTTAATGCTATGGTTGGGTTTTACCTTAATGAATCTTTAGTAGTTGCGGATGCTTGCTAGAGTTCCAATCATAAGTCCATATGATCCAAGTAGAGAAAGTATGTTAGCTTATGCCTCTCCCTCAAATAGAATTGCAATGTGATTATCGGTCTAGTAACATAGTCAATTGCTTAGGGACAATTCCACAACTCCTACCACCACTTTTCCACACTCGCTATATTTACTTTATTGCATCTTTATCTAAACAACCCCTAGTTTTTATTTACATTCTATTTATTATCTTGCAAAGCTATCCAACAACACCTACAAAGTACTTCTAGTTTCATACTTGTTCTAGGTAAAGCGAATGTCAAGCGTGCGTAGAATTGTATCGGTGATCGATAGAACTAGAGGGAATATTGATTCTACCTTTAGCTCCTGGTTGGGTTCGACACTATTACTTATCAAAAACTGTTGCGATCCCCTACACTTGTGGGTTATCAAGAACTTTTTCTCGGCGCCGCTTCTTGAGTCATAGCGTGGGGTGAATATTCTCGTGTGCTTGTTTGCTTTATCACTAAGTAATTTTTATTTGTTGTTCTTAGTTGTTTTCTATCTTTAGTTATGGGTAGGAAACGCAAAATACCAAAAAAAATAGTTGTACCTACTGAACTAGTGGTTGAAGAACCACTCAAAATCTATCACACTCCTGAAGCTTTTTACTTGGATCATCTTTGATCCCTTTGTGCTCGTGCTGAAACCCCACTAGTTTAGTTGACGGCAAATCTTTAGATGAGCATGCTTGTTTTGTGCGACACCATATATCTGAAAGAGGGAAACTATTATGGGATCAAATTCAACGTTTGCAATGCTATGCTTGGAATTTATGTGAAATATATGACTTTACTTGTTGTTCTAAAGACCCTAAGAAACACCTACCCTATCAATGCTTGTTTAATGATAATGGAATCGTATCTTCGTATGCTAAGGTTGTTTACAATTACTATAATGTTCAACAAATTGAAGAATTTGTTGCTTTTAAAGGTGCTTATGAGATTGCCTCTTTGATTGAAAAGTATGATGCTGCTCTTTACAAATCTGAGAATTTTGCCATATTTCAATATTGTTATGATAATTATGCTTCTAATGCCTATGTTAAACCATATACTGAGGACTTCTTCGCTGTCCAAGAAGAGACTAATATTTTGCATGAAGCTATGGAAGAAGAAATTGATGAAATAGTGAGCTCATTGGATGAAAAAGATGATGAGGAGAGCGAAGAACAAAAGGAGGAAGAACGGATTAGCTACCCGTGCCCACCTTCTAATGAGAGTAACCCTCCAACTCATACATTATTTAATTCCCCTTCGTGCTTACCGAAGGATGATTGCTATCATGATTGCTATGATTCCTTGAATTTGTTTGAAATATCCTTTTTGATGATGCTTGCTATACTTGTGGCCAAGATGCCAATATGAATTATGCTTATGGAGATGAACTTGCTATAGTTCCTTATGTTAAACATGAAATTGTTGCTATTGCACCCACGCATGATAGTCCTATTAACTTTTTGAATTCCCCAAACTACACTATATCGGAGAAGTTTGTGCTTATTAAGGATTATATTGATGGGTTGCCTTTTACCATTGCACATGATGATTTTGATGAATGTAATATGCATGTTCTTGCTGCTCCTACTTGCAATTATTATGAGAGAGGAACTATTTCTCCACCTCTCTATGTTTCCCATACTATGAAATTGCAAGAAACTGCTTATACTATGCATTGGCCTTTACTATGTGTGCATGAATTGTTCTCTTATAACATGACGATGCATAGGAAGAGAGTTAGACTTCGTTGTTGCATGATATATGTTACTTTGTGCTCACTACTAAATTACAAATCATTGTTAATTAAAATGATCTTTTTTTCTAAATTTGAGAAAAACTCAAGTAAGAAAATAGCGAAATCCCCAACTCTCTCCGTGGGTCCTTGAGTTGCGTAGAATTTCTAGGATCAAACCAAAATGCAATAAAATATGATATGCAATGATGATCTATGTATAACATTCCAAATTGAAAATTTAGGATGTTACAGAGTTCTTTAGTAATATGATTAATTGAACTTTAATTTGTCATGAACTTAGTCCTGATAGTTTTTTTTGCATATCTATGTTGTTGTAGATCTACTGTTCCCTTGAATTTTAATGCGTTCCTAGAGAAAGCTAAGTTGAAATATGATGGTAGCAATTACACGGACTGGGTCCGTAACTTGAGGATTATCCTCATTGCTGCACAGAAAAATTACGTCCTGGAAGCACCGCTAGGTGCAAGGCGTGCTGCAGGAGCATATGCTGACGTTATGAACGTGTGGCAAACTCGATCTGATGACTACTCGATAGTTCAATGTGCCATGCTTTACGGCTTAGAATCGGGACTTCAAAGACGTTTTGAACGTCATGGAGCATATGAGATGTTCCAAGAGTTGAAGTTAATGTTCCAAGCAAATGCCCGAGTTGAGAGATATGAAGTCTCCAACAAGTTCTATAGCTGCAAAATGGAGGAGAATAGTTCTGTCAGTGAACATATACTCAGAATGTCTGGGTACCATAACCACTTGACTCAGCTGGGAGTTAATCTTCCTGAAGATAGTGTCATTAACAGAGTTCTTCAATCACTGCCACCAAGCTATAAAGACTTCGTGATGAACTATGATATACAAGGGATGGAAAAGAATATTCCCGAGCTCTTCGCAATGCTAAAGGCTGCGGAGGTAGAAATCAAGAAGGATCATCAAGTGTTGATGGTTAACAAGACCACTGGTTTCAAGAAAAAGGGCAAAGGGAAGAAGGGGAACTTCAAGAAGAATAGCAAGCAAGTTGCTACTCCCGGGAAGAAGCCCAAGTCTGGACCTAAGCCTAAAACTGAGTGCTTCTACTGCAAAGGGACTGGTCACTGGAAGCGGAACTGCCCCAAGTATTTGGCGGATAAGTAGGATGGCAAAGTGAAAGGTATATTTGATATACATGTTATTGATGTGTACCTTACTAATGCTCGTAGTAGGGCCTGGGTATTTAATACTGGTTCTGTTGCTTATATTTGCAACTCAAAACAGGGGCTACGAATTAATCGAAGATTCGCTAAGGACGAGGTGATGATGCGCGGCGGAAATGGTTCCAAGGTCGATGTGATCGCCGTCGGCACGCTACCTCTACATCTACCTTCGAGATTAGTTTTAGACCTGGATAATTGTTATTTGGTGCTAGCATTGAGTATGAACATTATATCTGGATCTTGTTTGATGCGAGATGGTTATTCATTTAAATCAGAGAATAATGGTTGTTCTATTTATAGGAGTAATATCTTTTATGGTCATGCACCCTTGTTGAGTGGTCTATTTTTGTTGAATCTCGATCATGGTGATACACATGTTCATAATATTCAAGCCAAAAGATGCAAAGTTGATAATGATAGTGCAAGTTATTTGTGGCACTGCCGTTTAGGTCATATTGGTGTAAAGCGTATGAAGAAACACCATGCTGATGGGCTTTTGGAATCACTTGATTATGAATCAGTTGGTGCTTGCGAACCATGCCTCATGGGCAAGATGACTAAAACTCCGTTCTCCGGAACAATGGAATGAGCTACTGACTTATTGGAAATAATACATACCGACGTATGCGGTCCAATGAGTTTTGAGGCTCGTGGCAGGTACCATTATTTTCTAACCTTCATAGATGATTTGAGCAGATATGGGTATATCTACTTAATGAAACATAAGTCTGAAACGTTTGAAAAGTTCAAAGAATTTCAGAGTGAAGTGGAAAATCATCATAACAACAAAATAAAGTTTCTATGATCTGATCGTGGAGGCGAATATTTGAGCTACGAGTTTGGTCTTCATTTCAAACAATGTGGAATAGTTTCGCAACTCACGCCACCTAGAACACCACGACGTAATGGTGTGTCCGAACATTGTAACCATACTTTATTGGATATGGCATGATCTATGATGTCTCTTACTGATTTACCGCTATCGATTTGGGGTTATGCTTTAGAGATGGCTGCATTCACATTAAATAGGGCACCATCAAAATCCGTTGAGACGGCACCATATGAACTATGGTTTGGCAAGAAACCCAAGTTGTCGTTTCTTAAAATTTGGGCTGCGATGCTTATATGAAAAAGCTTCAACCTGATAAGCTCGAACCCAAATCGGATAAGTGCGTCTTCATAGGATACCCGAAGGAAACTGTTGGGTACACCTTCTATCATAGATCTGAAGGCAAGATATTCGTTGCTAAGAATGGATCCTTTCTAGAGAAGGAGTTTCTCTCAAAAGAAATGAGTGGGAGGAAAGTAGAACTTGATGACGTAATTGTACCTTCTCCCGAATTGTAAAGTAGTTCATCATGGAAATTAGTTCCAGTGATTCCTACTCCAATTAGTGAGGAAGCTAATGATGATGATCATGAAACTTCATATCAAGTTACTACCGAACCTCGTAGGTAAACCAGAGTACGATCCGCACCAGAGTGGTACGGTAATCCTATTCTAGAAGTCATGCTACTAGACCATGATGAACCTACGAACTATGAGGAAGCGATGATGAGCCCAGATTCCGCAAAATGGCTTGAGGCCATGAAATCTGAGATGGGATCCATGTATGAGAACAAAGTGTGGACTTTGGTGGACTTGCCCGATGATCGGCAAGCCGTATAAAATAAATGGATCTTAAGAAGAAGACTTACGCTGATGGTAATGTTACTGTCTACAAAGCTCGACTTGTTGTGAAAGGTTTTTGACAAGTTTAAGGAGTTGACTACGATGAGACCTTCTCACCCGTAGTGATGCTTAAGTCTGTCCGAATCATGTTAGCAATTGCCGCATTTTATGATTATTAAATTTGGCAAATGGATGTCAAAATTGTATTCCTTAATGGATTTCTTATAGAAGAGTTGTATATGATGCAACCAGAAGGTTTTGTTGATCCAAAAGGTGCTAACAAAGTGTGCAAGCTCCAGCAATCCATTTATGGACTGGTGCAAGCCTCTCGGAGTTGGAATATAAGCTTTGATAATGTGATCAAAGCATATGGTTTTATAAAGACTTTTGGGGAAGCCTGTATTTACAAGAAAGTGAGTGGGAGCTCTGTAGCATTTCTAATATTATATGTGGATGACATATTGTTGATTGGAAATAATACAGAATTTCTGGATAGCATAAAAGGATACTTGAATAAGATTTTTTCAATGGAAGACCTCGGTGAAGTTGCTTACATATTGGGCATCAAGATCTATAGAGATAGATCAAGACGCTTAATTGGAATTTCACAAAGCACATACCTTGATAAAGTTTTGAAGAAGTTCAAAATTTATCAGTCAAAAAAAGGGTTCTTGCCTATGTTACAAGGTGTGAAGTTGAGTCAGACTCAATGCCCGACCATTGCAGAAGATAGAGAGAAAATGAAAGTCATTCCTATGCTTCAGCCATAGGTTCTATCATGTACGCAATGTTGTGTACCAGACTTGATGTGTGCCTTGCTATAAGTATAGTGGGAAGGTACCAAAGTAATCCAGGAGTGGATCACTGGACAACGGTTAAGAACATCCTGAAATACCTGAAAAGGACTAAGGATATGTTTCTCGCTTATGGAGGTGACAAAGAGCTTGTCCTAAATGGTTACGTCGATGCAAGTTTTGACAGTGATCCGGATGACTCTAAGTCGCACACCGAATATGTATTTATATTGAATGGTGGAGCTGTCAGTTGGTGCAGTTCCAAGCGGAGCGTCATGGCGGGATCTACGTGTGAAGCGGAGTACATAGCTGCTTCGGAAGCAGCAAATGAAGGAGTCTGGATGAAGGAGTTTGAGGGAGTCCTGGATTAGGGGGTGTCCGGATGGCCGGACTCCTGGACTATGAAGATACAAGATTGAAGACTTCGTCCCATGTCCGGATGGGACTTTCCTTGGCGTGGAAGGCAAGCTTGGCGATATGGATATGTAGATCTCCTACCATTGTAACCAACTCTGTGTAACCCTAACCCTCTTCGGTGCCTATATAAACTGGAGGGTTTTTAGTCCGTAGGACGAACAACAATCATACCATAGGCTAGCTTCTAGGGTTTAGCCTCTCTGATCTCGTGGTAGATCTACTCTTGTACTACCCATATCATCAATATCAATCGAGCAGGAGTAGGGTTTTACCTCCATCGCGAGGGCCCGAACCTGGGTAAAAACATCGTGTCCCTTGTCTCCTGTTACCATCCGCCTAGACGCACAGTTCGGGACCCCCTACTCGAGATCCGCCGGTTTTGACACCGACATTGGTGCTTTCATTGAGAGTTCCTCTCTGTCGTCATCTTTAGGCCCGATGGCTCCTTCGATCATCAACAACGATGGGGTCCAGGGTGAGACTTTTCTCCCCGGACAGATCTTCATATTTGGCGCTTTGCATCGGGCAATTCGCAGCCATCCGGAGCAGATTGAAATCTACGCCCGCCATCGAGTCGATTTGGAAGTTTGAACTACACGGCTGACGTCCGCAGAGACTTGATCTTCGACAGGTTCGAGCCACAGCCAAGCGCGCCGCACTGTCACGATGGGCATGATCTAGCTGCACCAGTGTCCGCTCCGACCCTTAGCTCGGAGCCGACTGCGCCGATCGAGGACGGGTGGCTGGACACCGCCTCGGGGGCTGCAATCTCTACGGCGATTGAGCCGAACACCATCCTTGTCCTTTGCAAGGCTCGTAACTCCAAGGTGCCGGACTCCTCTCCGGACTCTGAACCTTCCGCGCCCCCGCCAATCGAATCCGATTGGGCGCCGGTCATGGAATTCACCGCCGCGGACATTTTTCAGCACTCGCCCTTTGGCGACATCCTGAATTCACTAAAGGCTCTCTCTTTATCAGGAGAGCCCTAGCCGGACTATGGTTAGGAAGGTTGGGATGCGGACGACGAAGAAATTCAAAGCCCACCCACCACCCACTTCATAGCCACTGTCGATGATTTAACCGACATGCTCGACTTCAACTCCGAAGACATTGACGGTATGGACGACGATGTAGGAGACGACCAAGAACCAGCGCCTACAGGGCACTGGAAGGCCACCTCATCATACGACATTTACATCGTGGACATCCCAAAAGATGGGAATGGCGATGGAACAACAGAGGATGACCCCTCCAAGAAACAGCCTAAGCGCCGGCGTCAGCGGCGCCGCTCTAAATTCTGCCACAGCAAAAATGGTGATTTCGGCACGGGAGACAATAACACCCCGGACAAGGTCAAGACAACCCTCTCGCAAGATTCAAGCAGGGAGGATGGAGAAGCCAGCCCTCATGAGAGAGCGGCAGCGAGAGGTAGAGGACGATAATTACATGCCTCCCTCCGAAGACGAGGCAAGCCTCGACGACAGCTTAATTTGTCGTGCCTGAGGATCCCGTCGAACAAGAGCTTTTCAAACGCAGGCTTATGGCTCACGGCAAGCAGCCTCAAGAAAAAGCAGCAACAGCTTAGAGCTGACCAAGACTTGCTAGCCGACAGATGGACTGAAGTCCTTGCGGCCGAAGAGTATGAACTCGAACGCCCCTCCAAGAGCTACCCAAAATGCAGGTTGCTACCCCGATTAGAGGAGGAAGCCCCTAAACCTACATCACTAGCGCATGATACGACCGACCGGCCACCTCGTGGCCGCGACAGAGAGGCCTCTCGGCCCTCCACTCAAGCCGCACCCCGGCCCCGCTCAAAAAATACCAAGGCGCGAGAAAATGCGCCAGACCTGCGAGATATACTGGAGGACAAGGCAAGGCAAACAAGATCGATCTACGGATCGTGTGGGCGCCCCATGATACGTGATGATAACCGTCACGCCGGATATGGCAATTTCGGCCGGGCCGAACACAGTAGACAAAGCTCATTTGAGCTGCTTCGTGATATAGCCCAATGCAGAGGCGCCGCACACCCACTATGCTTCACAGACGAAGTGATGGATCATCAAATCCCTGAGGTTTCAAAGCCGTAAACATTGAATCATATGATGGCACAACAGATCCTGCAGTCTGGATTGAGGACTATCTCCTCCATATCCACATGGCCCGCGGTGATGATCTACATGCCATCAAATACCTCCCACTCAAGCTTAAAGGACCAGCTTGGCATTGGCTTAACAGCTTGCCAACAGAGTCAATTGGTTGTTGGGAAGACCTAGAAGCCGCATTCCTTGACAACTTCCAGGGCACCTATGTGCGACCACCAAACGCCGATGACCTAAGCCACATAATTCAGCATCCAGAGGAATCAACCAGACAATTCTGGACATGGTTCCTAACCAAGAAAAATCAAATCGTCGACTGTCCGGATGCAGAGGCCCTTGCAGCCTTCAAACATAACATCCGCGACGAGTGGCTTGCCCGGCACCTAGGACAGGAAAAGCCGAAATCCATGGCAGCCCTCACAACACTCATGACCCGCTTTTGCACGGGAGAGGACAGCTGGCTAGCTCGTAGTAACACCATGACCAAGAGCCCTGGTAATTCGGATACTAAGGACAGCAACGGCAGGTCGCGTTGCAACAAGCACAAGCACCGCATTAATGGTGATAATGCTGAGGATACGGCAGTCAATGCCGGATTCAGAGGCTCTAAACCCGGTCAGCAGAAAAAGCCATTCAAAAGAAATACTCCGAGCCCGTCCAATTTAGACCGAATACTCGACCGCTCGTGCCAGATACACGGCACCCCCGAAAAACGGCCAACCACACCAACAAGGATTGTTGGGTGTTCAAGCAGGCAGGCAAGTTAAATGCCGAAAACAATGACAAGGAGCTGCATAGCGACGACGAGGAGGAGCCCGCCGCCCGAACAATAGAGGATGAAGGGCTTCCCCCTACAAGTGCGGACGAGGAACATGATATACGCAACCCACATACCGAAAAAGGGAGCGAAGCGTGCACTAAGGGGCGATATGCGACGGAGCCGCCCCTAAAGTTCAATCGGTGGTCCTCCTGCCCGATCACTTTTGATCGAAGGGGCCACCCCACTAGTATCCGCCATGGCGGATTCACCGCATTGGTTCTAGACCCAATCGTTGACGGATTTCACCTCACTAGAGTCCTGATGGACGGCGGCAGCAAACTGAACTCGCTTTATCGAGATACAAGGCGCAAAATGGGCATAGATCCCTCAAGGATTAAACCCACAAAGACGACCTTTAAAGGCGTCATACCAGGTGTAGAGGCCAACTGTACAGGCTAAAGGAAATATGCCCTAGAGGCAATAATAAAGTTATTATTTATTTCCTTATTTCATGATAAATGTTTATTATTCATGCTAGAATTGTATTAACCGGAAACATAGTACATGTGTGAATACATAGACAAACATAGTGTCACTAGTATGCCTCTACTTGACTAGCTCGTTTATCAAAGATGGTTAAGTTTCCTAACCATAGACATGAGTTGTCATTTGATTAACGGGATCACATCATTAGGAGAATAATGTGATTGACTTGACCCATTCCGTTAGCTTAGCACTTGATCGTTTAGTATGTTGCTATTGCTTTCTTCATGACTTATACATGTTCCTATAACTATGAGATTATGCAACTCCCGTTTACCGGAGGAACACTTTGTGTCCTATCAAACGTCACAACGTAACTGGGTGATTATAAAGGAGCTCTACAGGTGTCTCTGAAGGTCCATGTTGAGTTGGCATATTTCAAGATTAGGATTTGTCACTCTCATTGTCGGAGAGGTATCTCTAGGCCCTCTCGGTAATGCACATCACTATAAGCCTTGCAAGCAATGTAGCTAATGAGTTAGTTACGGAATGATGCATTACGTAACGAGTAAAGAGACTTGCCGGTAACGAGATTGAACTAGGTATTGACATACCGATAATCGAATCTCAGGCAAATAACATACCGATGACAAAGGGAACAACGTATGTTGTTATGCGGTTTGACCGATAAAGATCTTCGTAGAATATGTAGGAGCCAATATGAGCATCCAGGTTCCGCTATTGGTTATTGACCGGAAACGTGTCTCGATCATGTCTACATAGTTCTCGAACCCGTAGGGTCCGCACGCTTAAGGTTTCGATGACAGTATTATTATGAGTTTACGAGTTTTGATGTACCAAAGGAGTTCGGAGTCCTGGATGAGATCGGGGACATGACGAGGAGTCTCGAAATGGTCGAGATATAAAGATTGATATATTGGAAGCCTATATTTGGATATCGGAAACGTTCCGGGTGAAATCAGGATTTTACCGGAGTACCGGGGGGTTACCGGAACCCCCCTGGGGGTTAATGGGCCTACATGGGCCCTCCCCCTAGTCCGAATAGGACAAGGAAGGGGGGCGGCGGCCCCCTTTCCTCTTTCCCCTCCCCCCTTTCCTTCTCCACCAAGGCAAGAGGAGGGAGTCCTACTCCCACCGGGAGTAGGACTCCTCCAGGCGCGCCCCTAGGGGGCCGGCCGCACCTCCCCCTCCCTCCTTTATATACGCGGGCAGGGGGGCACCTCTAGACACACAAGTTGATCTTCATGATTGTTCCTTAGCCGTGTGCGGTGCCCCCCTCCACCATATTCCACCTCGTTCATATCGTTGCGGTGCTTAGGCGAAGCTCTGCGTTGGTAGAACATCATCACCGTCACCACGCCGTCGTGCTGACAGAACTCATCCCCGACACCCTGCTGGATCGGAGACCGGGGATCGTCATTGAGCTGAACGTGTGCTAAACTCGGAGGTGCCGTACGTTCGGTACTTGGATCGGTCGGATCGTGAAGACGTACGACTACATCAACCGCGTTGACATAACGCTTCCGCTTACGGTCTACGAGGGTACGTAGACAACACTCTCCCCTCTCGTTGCTATGCATCACCATGATCTTGCGTGTGCGTAGGAATTTTTTTGAAATTACTATGTTCCCCAACAGTGGCATCCGAGCCTGGTTTTATGTGTAGATGTCATATGCACGAGTAGAACACAAGTGAGTTGTGGGCGATACAAGTGATACTGCTTACCAGCATGTCATACTTTGGTTCAACGGTATTGTGAGATGAAGCGGCCCGGACCGACATTACGCGTACGCTTACGCGAGACTGGTTTCACCGTTACGAGCACTCGTTGCTTCAAGGTGACAGGCGGGTGTCTGTCTCTCTCACTTTAGTTGAACCAACTGTGGCTACGCCCGGTCCTTGCGAAGGTTAAAATAGCACTAACTTGACGAACTATCGTTGTGGTTTTGATGCGTAGGTAAGAACGGTTCTTGCTCAGCCCGTAGCAGCCACGTAAAATTTGCAACAACAAAGTAGAGGACGTCTAACTTGTTTTTGCAGGGCATGTTGTGATGTGATATGGTCAAGACGTGATGCTATATTTTATTGTATGAGATGATCATGTTTTGTAACCGAAGTTATCGACAACCGGCGAGAGCCATATGGTTGTCGCTTTATTGTATGAAATGCAAATGCCTCAGTAATTGCTTTACTTATCACCAAGCGGGAATTATAGTTGTAGAAGGAAAAAAAGGCGTAACGACAACGATGCTACGATGGAGATCAAGGTGTCGCGCCGGTGACGATGGTGATCACGACGGTGCTTCGGAGATGGAGATCACAAGCACAAGATGATGATGGCCATATCATATCACTTATATTGATCGCATGTGATGTTTATCCTTTATGCATCTTATCTTGCTTTGATTGACGGTAGCATTTTAAGATGATCTGTCACTAATTATCAAGAAGTGTTCTCCCTGAGTATGCACCGTTGCGAAAGTTCTTCATGCTGAGACACCACGTGATGATCGGGTGTGATAGGCTCTACGTTCAAATACAACGGGTGCAAAACAGTTGCGCACGCGGAATACTCATGTTAAACTTGACGAGCCTAGCATATACAGATATGGCCTCGGAACACGGAGACCGAAAGGTCGAGCGTGAATCATATAGTAGATATGATCAACATAGTTATGTTCACCATTGAAAACTACTCCATCTCACGTAATGATCGGACATGGTTTAGTTGATTTGGATCACGTGATCACTTAGATGACTAGAGAGATGTTTGTCTAAGTGGGAGTTCTTAAGTAATATGATTAATTGAACTTAAATTTATCATGAACTTAGTACCTGGTAGTATTTTGCAAATTATGTTGTAGATCAATAGCTTGTGTTGTTGCTTTCGTATATTTATTTTGATATGTTCCTAGAGAAAATTGTGTTGAAAAATGTTAGTAGCAATGATGCGGATTGGATCCGTGATCTAAGGTTTATCCTCATTGCTACACAGCAGAATTATGTCCTTAATGCACCACTAGGTGACAGACCTATTGCAGGAGTAGATGCAGACGTTATGAACGTCTGGCTAGCTCAAAATGATGACTACTTGATAGTTTAGTGCACCATGCTTAAACGGCTTAGAATCGGGACTTCAAAGACGTTTTGAACGTCATGGACCATATGAGATGTTCCAGGAATTGAAGTTAAATATTTCAAGCAAATACCCGAGTTGAGAGATATGAACTCTCCAACAAGTTGTATGGCTAAAAGATGGAGGAGAATCGCTCAACTAGTGAGCATGTGCTCAGATTGTCTGGGTACTACAATTGCTTGAATCAAGTGGGAGTTAATCTTCCAGATAAGATAGTGATTGACAGAGTTCTCTAGTCACCATCACCAAGTTAGTAGAACTTTGTGATGAACTATAGTATGCAAGGGATGACGAAATGATTCCCGAGCTCTTCGTGATGTTGAAATCGACAAGGGTAGAAATCAAGAAAGAGCATCAAGTGTTGATGGTTAACAAGATCACTAGTTTCAAGAAAAGGGCAAAAGGGAAAGAAAGGGAACTTCAAGTAGAATGGCAAGCAAGTTGTCACTCCCGCGAAGAAGCCCAAAGCTGGACCAAAGCCTGAAACTAAGTGCTTCTACTGCAAAGGAAATGGTCACTGGACGTGGAAATGTCCTGAATATTTAGTGGATAATAAGGATGGCAAAGTGAACAAGGGTATATTTGATATACAGGTTATTGATGTGTGCCTTACTAGTGTTTGTAGTAGCCCCTGAGTATTTGATACTTGTTCGGTTGCTAAGATTAGTAACTTGAAACAGGAGTTACAGAATAAACAGAGACTAGTTGAAGGGGAAGTGACGATGAGTGTTGGAAGTAGTTCCAAGATTGATATGATCATCATCGCACACTCCCTATACTTTAGGGATTAGTGTTAAACCTAAATAAATGTTATTTGGCATTTGTGTTGAGCATGAATATGATTTGATCATGTTTATTGCGATACGGTTATTCATTTAAAGTTAGAGAATAATTGTTATTCTGTTTACATGAATAAGACCTTCGATGGTCATACACCCATTGAAAATAGTTTGTTGGATCTCGATCGTAGTGATACACATATTCATAATATTGATGCCAAAAGATGCAAAGTTAATAATGATAGTGCAGTTTATTTGTGGCACTACCGTTTGGGTCATATCGGTGTAAAGCACATGAAGAAACTCCATAAAGATGATTTTCAGAATCACTTGGTTATGAATCATTTGATGCTTGCGAACCGTGCCTTTTTGGGCAATATGACTAAAACTCCGTTCTCTGGAACAATGGAACGCGCTATTAACTTGTTGGAAATAATACATAACAATGTATATGATCCAATGAGTGTTGATGCTTGTGGCAGGTATCGTTATTTTCGAACCTTCACAGATAGTTTGAGCAGATATGTGTATATCTACTTAATTAAGCACAAATCTGAAACATTTGAAAAGTTCAAAGAATTTCAGAGTGAAGTGGAGAATCATCGTAACAAGAAAATAAAGTTTCTACAATCTGATCGTAGAGAAGAATATTTGAGTTACGAGTTTGGCCTTCATTTTAAACAATGTGGAAAGGTTTCACAGTTCACGCCACATGGAACACCACAACATAATGGTGTGTCCGAACGTCGTAACCGCACTTTATTGGATATGGTGCGATCTATGATGTATCTTACCGATTTACCACTATCATTTTGGGGTTATGCATTAGAGATAGCTGCATTCACTTTAAATAGGGCACCAACTAAATCCGTTGACACGACACCGTATGAACTATGGTTTAGCAGTAAACCTAAGCTGTCATTTCTTAAAGTTTGGGGTTGCGATGCTTATGTGAAAAGTTTCACCTAATAAGCCCGAACCCAAATCGGAGAAGTGCGTCTTCATAGAATACCCAAAGGAAACTGTTGGGTACACCTTCTATCACAGATCTGAAGGCAAGATATTCGTTACTAAAATGGATCCTTTCTAGAGAAGGAGTTTCTCTCGAAAGAAGTGAGTGGGAGGAAAGTAGAGCTTGATAAGGTAATTGTACCTTCTCCCGAATTGGAAAGTAGTTTATCACATAAATCAGTTCTAGTGATTCATACACCAATTAGTGAGGAAGCTAATGATAATGATCATGAAGCTTCAGATCAAGTTACTACCAAACTTTGTAGATCTTCCAGATTAAGATCCGCACCAGAGTGGTATGATAATCCTATTTTGGAAGTCATGTTACTAGACCATGATGAACCTACGAACTATGAGGAAGCGATGATGAGCCCAGATTCCGCAAAATGGTTTGAGGCCATGAAATCTGAGATGGGATCCATGTATGAGAACAAAGTGTGGACTCTGGTGGACTTGCCCGATGATCGGCAAGCCATAGAAAATAAATGGATCTTCAAGAGGAAGACGGACGCTGATAGTAGTGTTACTATCTACAAAGCTAGACTTGTCGAAAAAGGTTTTTTGACAAAGTTCAAGGTGTTGAATGCAATGAGATTTTCTCACTCATATCGATGCTTAAAAGTCTGTCTGAATCATCAATTGCCACATTTTATGAAATTTGGCAAATGGATGTCAAAACTACATTCCTTAATGGATTTATTAAAGAAGAGTTGTATATGATACAACCAGAAGGTTTTTCAATCCTAAAAGTGCTAACAAAATATGCAAGCTCCAGCAATCCATCTAGGGACTGGTGCAAGCATCTCGGAGTTGGAATATACGCTTTGATTGTATGATCAAAGCATATAGTTTTTTTACGGACTTACGGTGAAGCCTGTATTTACAATAAAGTGAGTGGGAGCACTACAACCTTTCTGATTAATGTATGTAATTGACATATTGTCGATCAGAAATGATGTAGAATTTTTCTGGAAAGCATAAAGGAGTGTTTGAAAGGAGTTCTTTAAAAGAAAGACCTCAGTAAAGCTACTTACATATTGAGCATCAAGATCTATTGGGATATATCATGACGCTTGATAAGATTTTCAATGAGTACATACCTTCACAAGATTTTGAAATAGTTCAAAATGGAACAGCCAAAGAAAGAGTTCTTGCCTGTGTTGCAAAGGTGTGAAATTGAGTAAGACTCAAATTCCGACCACGGCAGAAAATAGAAAAGAGAATAAAAGTCATTCCCTATGCCTCAGTCATAGGTTCTATAAAGTATGCTATGCTGTGTACCAGACCTATTGTGTACCTTGCTCTGAGTTTGGCAAGGGAGTACAATTTTGATCTAAGAGTAGATCACTGGACAGCGGTCAAGAATATCCTTAGTGAGGACTAAGGAAATATTTCTCGATAATGGAAGTGATAAAATAGCTCATCGTAAAAAGTTACAACGATGCAAGCTTTTACACCAATCCAGATGACTTTAAGTATCAATCTGGATACATATTGAAAGTGGGAGCAATTAGCTAGAGTAGCTCCATGCAGAGCATTGTGGACATAGAATATTTGCAAAATACATACGGCTCTGAATATGACAGACCCGTTGACTAAACTTCTTTCACAAGCAAAACATGATCATACCTTAGTACTCTTTGTGTGTTAATCACATAGCGATGTGAACTAGATTATTGACTCTAGTAAACCCTTTGGGTGTTGATCACATGACGATGTGAACTATGGGTATTAATCACATACAGATGTGAATATTGGTGTTAAATCACATGGCGACGTGAACTAGATTATTGACTCTAGTGCAAGTGGGAGACTGAAGGAAATATGCCCTAAAGGCAATAATAAAGTTATTATTTATTTCCTTATTTCATGATAAATGTTTATTATTCATGCTAGAATTGTATTAACCGGAAACATAATACATGTGTGAATACATAGACAAACATAGTGTCACTAGTATGCCTCTACTTGACTAGCTCGTTAAACAAAGATGGTTAAGTTTCCTAACCATAGACATGAGTTGTCATTTGATTAACGGGATCACATCATTAGGAGAATAATGTGATTGACTTGACCCATTCCGTTAGCTTAGCACTTGATCGTTTAGTATGTTGCTATTGCTTTCTTCATGACTTATACATGTTCCTATAACTATGAGAATATGCAACTCCCGTTTACCGGAGGAACACTTTGTGTGCTACCAAACGTCACAACATAACTGGGTGATTATAAAGGAGCTCTACAGGTGTCTCCAAAGGTACATGTTGAGTTGGCATATTTCGAAATTAGGATTTGTCACTCTGATTGTCGGAGAGGTATCTCTGGGCTCTCTCGGTAATGCACATGCAAGCAATGTAGCTAATGAGTTAGTTACGGAATGATGCATTACGTAACGAGTAAATAGACTTGCCGGTAACGAGATTCAACTAGGTATTGACATACCGACGATCGAATCTCAGGCAAGTAACATACCGATGACAAAGGGAACAACGTATGTTGTTATGCGGTTTGACCGATAAAGATCTTCGTAGAATATGTAGGAGCCAATATGAGCATCCAGGTTCCACTATTGGTTATTGACCGGAAACGTGTCTCGGTCATGTCTACATAGTTCTCGAACCCGTAGGTCCGCACGCTTAAGGTTTCGATGACAGTTTTATTATGAGTTTATGAGTTTTGATGTACCAAAGGATTTCGGAGTCCCGGATGAGATCGGGGACATGACGAGGAGTCTCGAAATGGTCGAGACATAAAGATTGATATATTGGAAGCCTATATTTGGATATTGGAAACGTTCTGGGCGAAATCGGGATTTTACCGGAGTACCGGGGGGTTACCGGAACCCCCCTAGGGGTTAATGGGCCTACATGGGCCATGAGGGAGAAGAGGAGGGCCGGCCAGGGCAGGCCGCGCGCCCCCTCCCCCTAGTCCAAATAGGACAAGGAAGGGGGGTGGCGCCCCCCTTTCCTCTTTCCCCTCCCCCCTTTCCTTCTCCACCAAGGCAAGAGGAGGGAGTCCTACTCCCGGTGGGAGTAGGACTCCTCCAAGCGCACCCCTAGGGGCCGGCCGCACCTCCCCCTCCCTCCTTTATATACGGGGGCAGGGGGGCACCTCTAGACACACAAGTTGATCTTCGTGATCGTTCCTTAGCCGTGTGCGGTGCCCCCCTCCACCATATTCCACCTCGATCATATCGTTGCGGTGCTTAGGCGAAGCCCTGCGTCGGTAGAACATCATCATCATCATCACGCCGTCATGCTGACAGAACTCATCCAGGACACCCTGCTGGATCGGAGTCCGAGGATCGTCATCGATCTGAACGTGTGCTGAACTCGGAGGCGCCGTACGTTCGGTACTTGGATCGGTCGGATCGTGAAGATGTACGACTACATCAACCGCGTTGACATAACGCTTCCGCTTACGGTCTACGAGGGTGCGTAGACAACACTCTCCCCTCTCGTTGCTATGCATCACCATGATCTTGCGTGTGCGTAGGAATTTTTTTGAAATTACTACGTTCTCCAACACAGGCTCAATTACACTTGAAGTGGTCTTCGGATCCCCGGATAACTTCCGAAGCGAGGAGTTAATCTTCGACATAGTCCCGTTCCAAAACGGCTATCATGCACTGCTCGGACGAACCACATTTGCAAAGTTCAATGCGGTGCCGCACTACGCATACCTCAAGCTCAAGATGCCAAGCCCTCGAGGAGTCATTACGGTCAACGGAAACAACGAACGCTCTCTCCCAATGGAGGAGCATACGGCGGCTCTCGCAGCGGAAGTACAAAGCAGCCTCTCAAGGCAATTCTCGAGTCCGGCTATTAAACGGCCGGACACTGTCAAGCGCGCCCGGAGTAACCTACAACAAGACTGCCTAGCACGTCCAGAGCATGCGTAGCAATGCGGCCCCAACCCCAGCCCTCGCGAAATTGCGAAACCAGTACTACGCGTACATAATTACGCTCTAGAAATACCATGGGCATAGGGGGAGGGGCACGACCACGGCAGGCCCAGAATGAGACTCAACCGCACCAGGGGCTCCCGATTGTGCAATTCCTTTTTCTTATTTTCAGGACTCCTTTATCAAGAAGCCCTGTCCGGCAGTAGAATCGCCGAACATACGATGCAACAGCTAGGGAAGCAGAAAGCTACGTCGAGTATCTAGGTGTTCTCTATAACGAGCAGTATACTTGTTTTACATATCATCCCGCAGCTCGATCCTAGAGCGGGACATGTCAAATAGTCCCGTCCCTTGCTTATCGCGCTATTTGTATCGTTCTGCTTTTACCGCAGCTTTTTTAATAAACAATGCACAGCTTTTGCCTATTATTGCATTCCTTTTTCTTATCTATATATGTTCACTTATGACATGTTGCATCCGTACGCTTTGGTACGGCCAAATACACCAGGGTCTTAAGTACCCCAAAATATGGTGTGATAAGTCCGAACACTTTCACAAGTGCGGCACCCGAACTTATAGCATTATATGCATCGGCTCGAATCATGTCTTGGGTCAATAGTTGGGTTTGCGGCTCCCATGTTTTGGTACCTTACGCTCATTATATCGGCTAAGGTAGCGCTGGGAGAACCACTACGATTGTGCCCGGTTGAGCTGGGTTAAGCACCTCGATGGAGAAAGCTAAAACTGACCGTCATGATAGGGCGAGAGCGATCGCTGTTCGAGAGGTTTTCGAGTCCCTAAAGACTTATGCCGCTTAGAGCGAGGAGTCGGCTTTGTCCGCCCAGCGTGGATAGCGCCCGAACTCGGTCTTCCGAATACTAGGGATTCACGAAATTTAAAATTATAGAATTCTATGGCTAAGTGAGAGTGTTCAAGCATTATAGTCTGTTTGCCTCGTTCGTTGCGTTGGCGCCTCCTCGAAGGACCCAAGAATGGGAAAAAGAGCTCAAGTTTATCCGAACACCCCAAACTTTCATGCATGGGGGCGAAGCAAGACTTGCCATCTCTCAAATTTAATAAATGGCCGCACAGAAGGTAATATTTTAAATTCACAAGCGTTGCTTAGCGCATAAGAACAAGTTTTCAAGCATACAGGATAACAAATGCGAGTTTACTCAAAAATTACATCTTTGGAGCATTCACCCACTATAAGGCGGGCACCCTTCAGGACGCCCGCATAATACATTTCGGGCTTGCGATACTCCCTGCCCGGCGGTGGAGCGTCCGTCACATGCTTCTCAGCGTCCATCTTGCCCTAGTGCACTTTAGCATGGGCAAGGGCCCTACGGGCACCTTCGACTGAGCATTTGAGCGCTGACGACTTCAATCCATGGACAGCATCCACCACCACTCACCAGCCCAAGTAGCTCCTGTGCATGGCTTCCTTAGGCCACACCAAACTCGAGGCCCTTCATGGTGCTGTTCGGCCACCTTATGGAGCTCGACCAGCTGCTTCAGCTGGTCGCTCAAGGGCACCGGGTGTCCGGCCTCAGCATACTGAGACGAGAACACCTCCTCCGTCGAGCTCCCCTCCTCGGCTCGGTAGAATGCGGCAGCGTCAGACACACTGCGGGGCAAATCTGCGAATGGTCTTGGAGAGCTCCGGATTCGGGTAAGTAATAAGTAATTCACTTTCACGTGCCTGCTTTGCATAAAGAATGCCTTACCCGCCGCTATCTTCTTCATCGCTTCAATCTCCTGGAGGGCTTTTTGTGCTTCGGCCTTAGCGGATTTGGCTCTCTCAAGGGCTGAGGCAAGCTCGGACTCTCGAGTCTTTGAGTCACGCTCCAAACCCTCGTGTTTTTCCACGAGAGCCTGGAGCTCTTGCTGCACCTCCTCCACTCGCGCCTCCTGTTTCTCTCGCTCGGTGCGCTCCGCGGCCGCATTGCTTTCGGCCTTGGACACCGCCTCCTTCAGGGTTGCCACCTTGTTCATGGCCCCTGCAATTCTCACGTTATTCCTGTCATTTTTTGCAACCACGTCTTCTATATACTTCCATAAGGTATTACTTACCTTCCTTGTCCTCGAGCTGCTTTTTGGCAAGGCCGAGCTCGTACTCGGACCGCTCGAGGCTCTGCTTCAATGCATTGACCTCCGCAATCGGTCGGCAGTCAGTCGGCAAGCAGCCTGCATTCCCCATATTGACATACTTATGTTAGACTCTGCGTACATCTTTTAGATCCTCGGTTCGGCTTTTCTTTCCAAACACCAAACTGAGCATCGTGGGCTACTATCTATGCGGTAATATTTTTACATATCTTAAATACATATCTCAAAGCT
Source organism: Aegilops speltoides (assembly GCA_021437245.1). NCBI lineage: Eukaryota > Viridiplantae > Streptophyta > Magnoliopsida > Poales > Poaceae > Aegilops > Aegilops speltoides. The sequence goes on from CM038141.1 coordinate 266,947,618, forward strand.
CGTTAGAAGCTCGGCACAAGCTTGATCCAACCCGCTCTTGGCGGATGAACTTCTGAATCACCACACTCATAATAAAGCGGTGTGCTCCTCGTCGATGGAGGCGCCGTTAAGCGCCTCAAAGAAATTATCCGTGCCTCGGTTGGGCGGAGGTCACGGTGTCGCGATCTCGCCCTTCTTCTGAAGGGCGCTGCCGGACTCCGAAACAACTGAAGGTTCCGGTGCGGAGTCCGGCCTAGGGCCGGACTTAGAGCCCTTTGGGGTTTTATCCCCCTTGCACCTGGAGTCCGAGAGGTCGCCTAGCGGCACCTCCTGGACCACCTCCTCTTGGCTGGGTCCCTTTTGGGACCCCACCTCGGCATTATTCGTAGCGTGAGGAGAGGAAGCAGCCGGAAGTGAGGTGCTATTCACGTCCGACGAATCCAGGGAGCCGCTGGTTGAAGCGTCGAGCTCGTCCTTGGGCGGGCTATAGGGTTATATTCGGCGTTAGGAGATACTGTGCGACAAATGAAACGCCATGAGTTATTCTGGTATCTGGACACTTACGATTTCGCCAGGGGCTTAGCCCTCAGTGGCCACTCCTCTTCGCCGTCGTCGGCGTTGGTGGAGTAGTCCGGAGGAAGGGTCCTTCCCTTCTTGGACCCTCCGGCCACCCCAGTTGGGGCGGCCTTCCTTTTCTTCTCTTCCCCCGCTGGGGGAGAGGCCTCTTTTTCCTCCTCCTCGTCTTCGCGGGAGGAGTCCGCCTCGGGGTCATCGGACGATGAGTCCGATAACACCTGGCGCTGGGAACTCTTTCGGGTTCCCGTGGCCTTCTTCTTGGCCTTCTTCTCTGGCACCACGTGAGGTGCCGGAGCCAGCAGCCCCGTCAATCGGGCGTCCGCTGGGTCTTCTGGCAAGGGAGCCGGGCAGTCAACCTGCCCGGACGTCTTTTGCCAGGCCTGTCAAAGGTAAGGGAGTTTAGATCCCGCATAGAGTCAAACTATGGAAAACAAGTGTCTTGTAAAGGGTAAAATAGCTTACCTCACCGGCTTGACGCTGCGAGCTGAATCCGCGATCTTCGGTAGTGGATGCGGGAGCCTCAGCGCCCTTGAACAACACCTTCCAGGCATCTTCGCACGTAGTGTCGAAGAGCCTGCTCAAGGTTTGGTGATGTGCTGGATCAAACTCCCACAAGCTGAAGGCCCGTTGTTGGCACGGGAGGATCTGGCGGATGAGCATGACCTGGACTACATTGACGAGCTTGAGCTTCTTGTTCACCAGATTTTTGACGCAGGATTGGATTCCGGTCAGCTCTTCCGAACTACCCCATGTTAGGCCCGTCTCTTTCCAAGAGGTGAGCCGTGTAGGGAAGCCAGATCGGAATTCGGGGGCCGCTGCCCATTTAGGGTCACGTGGCTCGGTGATGTAGAACCACCCCGATTGCCACCCCTTTATGGTCTCCACAAAGGAGCCCTCGAGCCATAGGACGTTGGCCATCTTTCCCACCATGGCACCTCCGCACTCCGCTTGGCGGCCGCCCACTACCTTCGGCTTGACATTGAAGGTCTTGACCATAAGCAAGTCGGGCTGGATCTGAGGAAGGCCTCGCACACCACGATGAAAGCCGAGATATTGAGGACGAAATTCGGGGCGGATCGTGGAAATCCAGTGTAGTAGAACATGAGCCCCGGAAAAATGGGTGAAGTGGAAAACCTAGTCCATGGAGGAAGTGGGTGAGGAACACCACCTCTCATGGGTCCCGGGGTGGGGATGAGCCCCTTGTCGGGGAGCCGATCTTGCGATGTCGCTGGACAAGTATCCGCCTTCAGCCTCTTGATGTGCCCCTCCGTGACGGAGGAGGCCATCAACATGCCTCCCGCTCCGGACATGGCCGGAGAAGGTTGAGGCGAGATGTGCGAACTTGGGCGCTGGAGCTCGAGTCTTGAAATGGATAAGCAAAGGAGGAAGAAGGCATAGATAAAAAGGTGGATCCTTATCCCCTTATATGGACGGATGAAGCTATGCGTCCCCACCAGCCTGGTAAAACTCGCTTATCTCCCAAGCGCCATAATCAATGGCGCGGTTGGGTTACCCACGCCCGTATTGATAAGAATCCTGGAATAAGGGGACACGATCTCTGCTTTGACAAGACGTGCCAAGAAAACCGCCTCGCTAAACGCGCTGAGGTGGAACAGTAAAAACGATCCGAATAAAGGCTTGGCCGTGGTGTGATGTCACGCCACGGAATACGTCAGCAGATTGAATTTGTGTAAATATTATTTCTCTCTACGGTGGTATGTGGAACTTATCTTGTAGAGCCGGACACTATCCTTGTGTTTAAAATCTTCTATGAAATATTCGGAGGAGGAACCCGCCTTGCAATGCCGAAGACAATATGCCCGCCGGACTCGTCGTCATTGAAGCCTAGTTCAGGGGCTACTGAGGGAGTCCTGGATTAGGGGGTGTCCGGATGGCCGGACTATAGCCTTTGGCCGAACTCCTGGACTATGAAGATACAAGATTGAAGACTTTGTCCCGTGTCCGGATGGGACTTTCCTTGGCGTGGAAGGCAAGCATGGCGATACGAATATGTAGATCTCCTACCATTGTAACCGACTCTGTGTAACCCTAACCCTCTTCGGACGAACACCATTGTAACCGACTCTATATAAACCAGAGGGTTTTTAGTCTGTAGGACGAACAACAATCATACCATAGGCTAGCTTCTAGGGTTTAGCCTCTCTGATCTCGTGGTAGATCTACTCTTGTACTACCCATATCATCAATATCAATCAAGCAGGAGTAGGGTTTTACCTCCATCGAGAGGGCCCAAACCTGGGTAAAAACATCGTGTCCCTTGTCTCCTGTTACCATCCGCCTAGACGCACAGTTCGGGACCCCCTACCCGAGATCCGCCGGTTTTGACACCGACAGAGTTCATATCCGATCTAGGTGTAATACCTAGTGCATCGGGTCCAATGAAAATCTTTTGTGACAATACTGGAGCAATTGCCTTGGCAAAGGAATCCAGATTTCACAAGAGAACCAAACATCAAGAGACGCTTCAATTCCATCCGCCATAAAGTCAAGGAAGGAGACATAGAGATTTGCAATATACATACAGATCTGAATGTTGCAGACCCGTTGACTAAGCCTCTTCCACGAGCAAAACATGATCAGCACCAAGACTCCACAGGTGTTAGAATCATTACTTTGTAATCTAGATTATTGACTCTAGTGCTAGTGGGAGACTGAAGGAAATATGCTCTAGAGACAATAATAAAGTTGTTATTTATATTTCCTTATATCATGATAAATTTTTATTATTCATGCTAGAATTGTATTAACCGGAAACTTAGTACATGTGTGAATACATAGACAATACATAGTGTCCCTAGTATGCCTCTACTTGACTAGCTCGTTAATCAAAGATGGTTATATTTCCTAACCATAGACATGTGTTGTCATTTGATGAACGGGATCACATCATGATGTGATGGACAAGACCCATCCGTTAGCTTAGCATTATGATCGTTACAGTTTTATTGCTACTGCTTTCTTCATGACTTATACATGTTCCTCTGACTATGAGATTATGCAACTCTTGAATACCGGAGGAACACCTTGTGTGCTATCAAACGTCACAACATAACTGGGTGATTATAAAGATGCTCTACAGGTGTCTCCGAAGGTGTTTGTTGGGTTGGCATAGATCAAGATTAGGATTTTTCACTCCATGTATCGGAAAGGTATCTCTGGGCCCTCTCGGTAATGCTCATCACTATAAGCCTTGCAAGCAATGTGACTAATGAGTTAGTTATGGGATGAAGCATTATGGAACGAGTAAAGATACTTTCCGGTAACGAGATTGAACTAGGTATGATGATACCGACGATCGAATCTCGGGCAAGTAACATACCGATGACAAAGGGAACAACGTATGTTGTTGTGCGGTTTGACCGATAAAGATCTTTGTACAATATGTAGGAGCCAATATTGTTGGGGAACGTAGTAATTTCAAAAAAAATTCCTACGCACACGCAACATCATGGTGATGCATAGAAACGAGAGGGGAGCGTGTTGTCCACGTACCCTCGTAGACCGAAAGCGGAAGCGTTAGCACAACGCGGTTGATGTAGTCGTACGTCTTCATGATCCGACCGATCCAAGTACCGAACGTACGGCACCTCCAAGTTCAGCACACGTTCAGCTCGACGACGTCCCGCGAACTCCGATCTAGTAGAGCTTCACAGGAGAGTTCCGTCAGCACGGCGGCGTGATGACGGTGATGATGTTGCTACCGACGCAGGCCTTCGCCTAAGCACCGCTACGATATGACCGAGGTGGAATATGGTGGAGGGGGGCACCGCGCACGGCTGGGAGAGATCAACAGATCAATTTGTGTGTCCATGGGGTGCCCCCCTCCCCCGTATATAAAGGAGTGGAGGAGGGGGGAGGGCCGGCCCTCCTATGGCGTGCCTTGGAGGAGTCCTACTCCCACCGGGAGTAGGATTCCCCCCTTCCAAGTAGTATGAGTAGGAGATAAGGAAAGGGAAAAGAGAAGAGAAGGAAGGAGGAGGCGCAGTCCTCCCCCTAGTCCAATTAGGACTAGGCCTTGGGGGGCGCGTAGCCTCCCCTCTCTCTTTCCCTTAAAGCCCAATAAGGCCCATATACTCCCCGACGAATTCCCGTAACTCTCCGGTACTCCGATAAATACCTGAATCACTCGGAACCTTTCTGATGTCCGAATATAGTCATCCAATATATAGATCTTTACGTCTCGACCATTTCGAGACTCCTCGTCATGTCCCCGATCTCATCCGGGACTCCGAACTACATTCGGTACATCAAAACACATAACTCATAATATAAATCGTCGCCGAACATTAAGCGTGCGGACCCTACGGGTTCGAGAACTATGTAGACATGACCGAGACACATCTCCGGTCAATAACCAATAGTGGAACCTGGATGCTCATATTGTCTCCCACATATTCTATGAAAATCTTTATCAGTCAAACTGCATAACAACATACATTGTTCCCTTTGTCATCGGTATGTTACTTGCCCGAGATTCGATCGTCGGTATCTCAATACCTAGTTCAATCTCGTTACCGGCAAGTCTCTTTACTCGTTCCGTAATGCATCATCCCACAACTAACTCATTAGTCGCATTGCTTGCAAGGCTTATAGTGATGTGCATTACCGAGAGGGCCCAGAGATACCTCTCTGACAATCGGAGTGACAAATCCTAATCTCGAAATACGCCACTCAACAAGTACCTTCGGAGACACACAGAGAGCACCTTTATAATCACCCGATTCGTTGTGACATTTGGTAGCACACAAAGTGTTCCTGCGGTAAACGGGAGTTGCATAATCTCATAGTCATAGGAACATGTATAAGTCATGAAGAAAGCAATAGCAACATACTAATCGATCAAGTGCTAAGTTAACGGAATGGGTCAAGTCAACCACATCGTTCTCCAATGATGTGATCCCGTTAATCAAATGACAACTCATGTCTATGGTTAGGAAACTTAACCATCTTTGATTAACGAGCTAGTCAAGTAGAGGCATACTAGTGACACTATGTTTGTCTATGTATTCACACATGTATCATGTTTCCGGTTAATACAATTCTAGCATGAATAATAAACATTTATCATGAAATAAGGAAATAAATAATAACTTTATTATTGCCTCTAGGGCATATTTCCTTCAAATATGAGCATCCAGGTTCCACTATTGGTTTTTGATCGGAGATGTGTCTTGATCATGTCTACATAGTTCTCGAACTCGTAGGGTCCGCACGCTTAACGTTTGATGACGATTTGTATTATGAGTTATGTGTTTTTGATGACCGAAGTTTGTTCGGAGTCCCGAATGAGATCACATATATGACGAGGAGTCTCAAAATGGTCGAGACATAAAGAATGATATATTGGACAATGTTATTCGGACACCGAAAGAGTTCCAAGAGGTACCAGGTAAAGACAGAGTGCCAGAGGGGTAACCGGACCCCCCCGGAAGCAATGGGCCATCATGGGCCATAGGGGAGAGAGAGGACAGCCCATAAGGGGGTGGCGCACGCCCCTCCCCATGGGGAGTCCGAATAGGACTAGGGGAGGGGGCATGGCCCCCTTTCCCTCTCCCTCTCCCTCTCCCTTCCTTCTTCCCCCTTCCACCAAAGGGAATCCTACTAGGACTTGGAGTCCTAGTAGGACTCCTCTCTCTTGGTGCGCCCTACAGGGGTCGGCCGGCCTCCTCCTCCCCCTCCTTTATATACGTGGCCAGGGGGTACCCCAAAGGCACACCAAGATTTCTCCTAGCCGTGTGCGGTGCCCCCTTCCACAGTTTACTCCTCCGATCATAGCGTCGTAGTGCTTAGGCAAAGCCCTGCGCAGATCACATCATCAATACCGTCACCACGCCGTCATGCTGACGGAACTCTCTCTCGACCCTCTACTTAATCAAGAGTTCGAGGGACATCATCGAGCTGAACATGTGCTGAACACGGAGGTGATGTACGTTCAGTACTTGGATCGGTTGGATCATGAAGACGTTCGACTGCATCAACCGCGTTAACTAACGCTTCCGCTTTCGGTCTATGAGGGTACATGGACATACTCTCCCCCTCTCGTTGCTATGCATCTCCTAGATAGATATTGCGTGATCGTAGGAATTTTTTTGAAATTGCATGCTACGTTCCCCAACAGGTAGGTATTTCCCTCTGTGATGAGACCAAGGTTATCGAACCAATAGGAGAACCAAGCAACATTATGTAAACGATACCTGCACATAAAGAACAAATACTTGCAACCCGACATGTTAAAGGGGTTGTCAATCCCTTTCGGGTAATGGTGCCAGAAATTGTCAAGTTGACGAGATAAAATTATAGTAGATTGAAAGATGCAAATAAAATTCAGCGAGGTATTTTTGGGTTTTTGATAATATAGATCTGAAAATAAAAGTGGCAAATAAACATAAAGACAAATAAAATAGATCTGAAAATATATATGATGAGAAAATAGACTCGGGGGCCGTAGATTTCACTAGTGGCTTCTCTCGAGAAAAATAGCATACGGTGGGTAAACAAATTACTGTTGGGAAATTGATAGAACTTCAAATAATTATGACGATATCCAGGCAATGATCATTATATATGCATCACGTCCAAGATTAATAGACAGACTCCTGTCTGCATCTACTACTATTAATCCACACATCGACCGCTATCCAGCATGCATCTAGTGTATTAAGTTCATGGAAAAAAGTGGAGTAATACAATAAGAATGATGACATGATGTAGACAAGATCTATTCATGTATGAATAGACCCCATCTTGTTATCCTTAATACCAATGATACATACGTGTCATTTCCCCTTCTGTCACTGGGATTGAGCACCGTAAGATCGAACCCATCACAATGCACCTCTTCCCATGGCAAGAAAAATCGATCTAGCCGACCTAACTAAACCAAAGAATCAAAGAAGAAATACGAGGCTATAAGTAATCATGCATATAAGGGATCAAAAGACTCAAATAACTTTCATGGATAAAAACATAGATCTGACGATAAACTCAAAATTCATCAGATCCCAATAAACACATCGCAAAAAGAGTTACATCAAATAGATCTCCAAGAGACCATTGTATTGAGAATCAAAAGAGATAGATAGAGAGAGAGAGAGAGAGGGAGAGAGGAAGCCATCTAGCTACTAACTACGGACCCGAAGGTCTACAATGAACTACTCACGCATCATCGAAGAGGCACCAATGAGGATGATGAACCCCTTCGCGATGGTGTCTAGATTGGATCTATGGTTTCGGGAACTTGCGGCGGCTGGAATTGTGTTTCGTCGACTCCCCTAGGGCTTTTGGATTTTCAGGGTATTTATAGAGTAAAGAGGCAGTGCGGGAGGCGACCGAGGTGGGCACAACCCACTAGGACATGCCTGGCCCCCTAGGCGTGTCCAAGTGGGTTGTGCTCCCCTCTGGTACTTCCTTGGCCCATCGTGTGTCTTTTGGTCCAAAAAAAATCTCCAAAAAGTTTTGCTGCATTTGGACTCCGTTTGATATTGATTTTCTGCGAAATAAAAAACAAGCAAAAAATAGCAACTGGCATTGGGCACTATGTCAACAGGTTAGTCTCAAAAAATGATATAAAGTTGCTATAAAATGACTGTAAAACATCCAAAATTGATAATATAACAACATGGAACAATAAAAAGTTATAGATACGTTGGAGACGTATAAGGACCCACCATCTATATCTTCGCACGCAAAGAAATGCATCATTATCCTCCCTGACAGCTGGGACCCACACAGTCAAAGCGTATGTAGCGTTGTCATTTTGGTCGCAATCGTGTACGTACATATTGGTCCATTGGTCTATCTGCCACGATGAACCATGACCAAGTAAGGAGCGGTAGGTGTTCAGACATTCCCGTCTAATCGTGTACACATACGTACATAGGCGCTACTATGACACATAATTACAGACAGGGAGCCAACTCTTAGGCCAGTCCGAAGGGCATTGATGGAACACAAAGGTAGAAGATCTTGATTCTCTGCATTTGGCTTCAACCCGATGAAGCTCTCTTCAAAACATATCCTTTGGCGTCGGCCTTTCCTGCCTTACCCTAACCCCGCTTTCACATGGCGCGCAACGCGGACACCGGTCACAACACCACCATCTCCACAGGGTCGCCGACCACCCCCGCCATTGTCGACCATCACATCCACCGGATCTGGGCCGGGATGCCCAGATCCGTCGCCAGCATGACCGAGACCACCGGAACCCACGAGCCGTGGGAGGGGAGGGGAAGAGGAGCCGTCGGTGGGCCACAAGGGCGCGGGGAGGAGCGCCGGAGCAGGAGCAGGCCGGGACCCGACGCCACGGGCGGGGGCGCCCATGAGAAAAACCGCCCGCCGCCACGCCACGCCACCTTTGGTTTGCGGCGCCCGACAGCAGTGAGGAGGGAGGCGGGGAGGAGGGCCGGAGGTGGAGGCGCTAGGGTTGCCTCCCGACGGCGCTCGCGGAAGCGCCTCGGGAGGGAGAGGGAGAGAGGGAGGCGGCCTCAAGACTGAATTTAGAGCAATATGTTTCTTATTTGCAGGCCAAAACCTGGCAATAGAGATGTAGTTTGATCATATTTCAGTGGAGACGAAATCTGCATGATGAATTTAAAATACTAACTTGATATTATGGATTTTTATACATTTCTCTTCAAATTTTATTGAACTTAAAAGGTTTGTCTTTTAGAAAAGTAATCTCCACCACCTGCCAAACTAAATGCTCCATCAATTCCAATATATAAGGGGCATTCGTTTTGTAGAAAGTCCAAAATTTTCAACTTTGACCAAGTTCAGAGCAAACATATGAACATCCACAATATTAAACAAAAAAGTGTGGAAAATCATCTCATGATGAATTTAAAAATACCTATTCCATATTAAGGGTTTCTATATATTTCTTTGCAAATTTTATATTGAACTTAAAAGGTTTGACTTTTTATAAAAGAGTAACACACAAATATATTGAAACAGACTGTTTTTTTAATAAACCAACAACACCAACCGCACAGCAAAGCGCGCTCAACCTACATCTGTTTCTAAATATAAGACGTTTTGGCAGTTTAAATTGGAGTAGTTCACTATCAATACTAGTTCATCTGAAAACCATTTTATAAGTGTGAAATCCGGTTCTACGATCTGCAGATGTTATGGGAGGTGGGGCCGGGTCTTATTTTCTAATCAAATTAAGCCACGTATGCGGGAGCATGGATGTGAGCATGGTAAGGGAGCAGTCAAGTCTCGTCCGTATGGGAGCGAACACCGACAGTCTGACGGCAGAAAAGAACGGCTGAAGGCGCGGCGCATATTTGGGTCAGGGCGGCGGGTCCTTTCCGATTGGGCGCGCGAACGGTTCTGAACAGTTTCTCGCAAATGCATCTGATTCGTGTCAGCCCGGCACGGCCGCACCCCCTCCGACCATCCATTTTTCTCGCCCAACATGTCAGCGTGGCTTGCGCAAACAGAATCCTTCAGGCCCACCTAGCAATGATTTTTGTAGCTACAGCGTAAGAGTTAGTTTGAACAGATAAAACATCTTTGGTTGTTTCTTACCCAAATACTACTGTACATACAAATACTCCTACTAGCGTAACATGCCGCACATTTTGCGCCTGCGCGTACATTCAAAGCAGAATAGCATGCATGTCCAAAGCGTCAGTGGATTCGCATCCGTTGCAAAGCTGCGGCACACGAAAATGCACATCCGCACCAGTCCAGTTGACATCAAGCACAAAAAATAAAGTTGACATCAGGCGCAAAGGAGATCCACACCGGCACCCGCGTGTGCAAGCAAATTCCTCTTCTCGTTGCCGGTCCCCGAAAGTCCCCGACAGCGCCTTCACTAGTCGAGCCGCGTCCCGCCCCGCGTCCGCTGCTCCGCGCCCGACCCTCACCGCCCCGTAGTGGCGAGACATGGCGAACCCCCAACACGACCAGCTGGCTCGGCATCGCCCGTCACACTCCCGCCGCACCCGGGGCCCTCCTGTCCTCACCGCGAGTGCCCGCACCACGCGGCGACGCATTCCACTTCCACCCCCCTTCAAATCTCTCTCTTCCTCCCTTCGCCTCCGAGAAGCTCGGTCTCACCTCACGCACCACCAACGCGGCGGCGTTCTCCCCTCCACCGTGCCGACCGACCCCGAGCGGCGCCGCGGCTGACCCAGCGCGATGTGGCGCCATGCAGCGGCCCGGCGGTCGGCGCAGATCCGGCGGCTCCTTTCCACGTCCGCCCCCTCGGCGGGCGCCGTGCGCGGCCCCTGCATCGTGCACAAGCGCGGCACCGACATCCTCCACGACCCCTGGTACAACAAGGTACCCGCCCACGCCCCCCCCCCCCCCTCGCCGCTCCTTCCTCGATCTCGCAATCCGCGGGCGTTCGCGGTTTCCGACGGGACGCGGTTTCACTTCGATTTCGTTCCGCGCAGGACACGGCGTTCCCCCTCACGGAGCGGGACCGCCTCGGCCTCCGGGGCCTGCTCCCGCCGCGGGTCATGTCGTTCGAGCAGCAGTACGAGCGCTTCAGTGAGTCGCCTCGCCCCCCGCCCCACACTCGCATTGCCGCGTCATTGTTCACGTTAGCCCCACGGGCCGTATCTCTCACCCCTGAGATCACGCCGTCTCTGGTCGCTAATGTCGTGAGCGCTCTGAGTTGCAGTAAACTCGTACCATTCGCTGGAGCACAACACGCAGGGGGAGCCCGATTCCGTGGTCTCGCTGGCCAAGTGGAGGATCCTTAACAGGCTGCACGACCGGAACGAGACGTTGTACTACAGGGTGAGCTCCCACTGTTACAGTTGATTGGCACTAGTGTATTTTTATCACCGCAAGGTGTTTGATGTTTATGTGTGGTGGTATGGTTTGTTTCTGCTGCAGGTGCTAATTGACAATATCAAGGATTTCGCGCCCATAATATACACCCCTACTGTCGGCTTGGTCTGCGAAAACTACAGCGGGCTGTTCAGGCGTCCCCGCGGGATGTACTTCAGTGCAAAGGATAAAGGGGAGATGATGTCGATGATTTACAACTGGCCAGCAGAGAAGGTACACTTGATTATTTCGAAAACTTGATGCATTTTTTTTACTAGTGTAGTTGGACACAGGAGCTTAGGTAGCGATTTTATGAATGCAGTATATCAATATCAATGGAACTCTAATTTGTTCTCTAGTTGTTTGTCTTTTTTTTAAAGCCAGTTCTGTAGCTATATCCATGTGAATTGCCCCCACAATAATAATATTAGTGGTTTTCCAGAGTTATGTACCTGTACTGAACTTGTTTTGTTGCTTATTTCAGGTTGACATGATAGTTGTGACTGACGGGAGTCGCATTCTAGGTTTAGGTGATCTTGGAGTTCAAGGCATAGGTATACCTATTGGTAAACTTGATGTTTATGTTGCAGCTGCTGGTATCAACCCACAGAAGGTACTTTATTGGAACATACAATTAGCATCAATTAACTAGAGGTTATTTATGGCATCCCCCCTGTTTATATTTGTCCATTCTCCTTGCAGGTTCTCCCAATAATGCTTGACGTGGGAACAAATAATGAAGAACTCCTTGAAGACAAGCTATGTGCGTAAGATACATTAAACACAACTTCTCAAACATTACAAAATATTTTTCTATCCAATTTTGTGACAAGCACAGTTGAGCATACTCAGATTAACGTGAAGTTCTACTCATTCTTCTTTAGAAGGAAAAAAAAAGTAGAAACGCTTACTGTTTGGAGTAAATGCCTGCATCATAACGTTGCTTATTAAGTGAATATTTTCTTAGATTTAGGATTGAGGCAACCTAGGTTGGAAGGAGAGGAATACTTAGCTGTTGTAGATGAGTTCATGGAAGCTGTTCATGCACGCTGGCCGAAAGCAATTGTGCAGGTATGTGTGTGCTGCAGTCATACTTTGGTTGCTAAGTCAATGATGCTGCATTGCTGAAGTGGTGAAATTTCAGTTTGAAGACTTCCAAATGAAATGGGCATTTGAAACTCTTCAGAGGTATCGGAGCCGATTTTGCATGTTCAATGATGACGTGCAGGTACTTTGATTCCCAAACTTTGTTTTCTTCAAGTTATTAGCACTCTTTTGTTTATTTCAGTTTTAATTTATCATTTCTTGGGACCTTCATTTTCAATAGGGGACAGCAGGAGTTGCTCTAGCTGGTCTACTTGGAGCTGTTAGAGCACAAGGTCGACCCCTCGCAGATTTTACTAAGCAGAAGATAGTTGTGGTGGGAGCTGGAAGGTCCGTGATACGTTTGACATGCTTGTGCAATTTCCTCAGCCTATTGCATATAAACTATTGCTCGTCAAAAGTATGTTTTGTCCATTCTAACACCTCTTCAGAATCCAGTGCTGGGATAGGTGTGCTTAACATGGCTAAACATGCAATGTTAAGGATGCCAGGGACCCATAAAATTGGAGAACTGGGCGAAGGACACAATCAATTCTGGGTTCTGGACAAAGATGTAAGTTTAATTTATCAAATCAAATACATTGTTTCATGCTTTCTACCAGTTTTCGTGTGTCATATGTATTCAATTTCCACTTTAGTGCTAAGTCATGATTTCCAAGTGCACAATAGGTTGGTTATTTACGTGCCACTGTTATGCTGTACCATGCAGGGCCTTATTACCAAAAGTAGAAAAGATCTGGATCCAGCTGTTGCTCGTTTTGCTAGAGGTTATGGTCCTGAAGAGGTCGAAGATCTCCATGAGGGGGCTAGTCTTGTTGAAGTGGTATTTAAACTTTGATGTTCTTTGTTCATTCTTAATCAATATTATTAGCAGAAAGACATCCAACTCCCTTCTGTAGTTGCACTAATTCAGCTCATGGTCAGGTCAAGAAAGTGAAGCCTCATGTCCTTTTAGGACTATCTGGAGTTGGCGGGATATTTAACGAGGAGGTAAGCTCCATCATTGTGTGATCTTATTATCTCATGACTGCTGGAAGCTGATGGTGTTTCTTCTATTTCTTTTCCCTATTTTACCAGCCCGGTCCTATCAACCCTCATACCAGGGTCTTGTCTGTAGTAGCAAGTAGTCCATTTTTAAGTTTAGTGAAGGACTGTGACCTCGCTATCCTGATTCCCATATCTAGAAATACTCGAAAGTACTGATAAATACACTCTTATAGTGCTAGAGATTTATTGCGCCCGGCTATGTATGATGTAAACCCCTTGAGGTAGAACATGTGCGCCAAGAAGTTCCAGTTAACATTATAAATTCACCATTGTTACATTTAAGGATCATATCTCAGGATATATACTCTTCATCATGATTCAGAATGGTCCCATGGACACCGACAGCCTCAAATATGTATGCTTTCTGTTAGGTCCAAAAAATTGTCTCCTTTCTTGATCTATAGCATTAAATTGGCTAGAATTGTACTGGCAATGCTTAATTATAGGGTCATACTGTTGTGTGATATTCATAATTTCATATGCCTTAATATATCACTATCAGCAATTGAGCTTTAACTTAGGAATATTGTATCACCTCAGGTTCTCAAGGCTATGAAAGAATCTGACTCCCCCTGCCCTGCAATTTTTGCAATGTCCAACCCAACTACTAAAGGTTTCTCCCTATATTTACTTTCAAATACTTAAAAATAGTCACTAACATTGGCCTTTTTTTTGTTGCAGCTGAATGTACGCCTGAAGATGTATTCAAGCATGTTGGAGAAAATGCAGTATTTGCCAGTGGAAGCCCTTTCAGTAATGTTACTTTAAGTGAGTCATATTTAATCTCGTTTGTATTGTTTGCATACTCTAAATCATTGTCGGTGACTGATAATGCTACAATTGGGTTGTCCCAGGCAATGGTAGAAAAGGCTATGCTAATCAAGCAAACAACATGTATCTGTTTCCTGGGTATGCTAATCTTTCTGTCTTTCCTTGGAGTCTCCGGTTTTTGTTTTCACCTGATCCAAATCTCTGTGAAATACAGGATTGGTTTAGGAGCCCTTCTCTCAGGTGCTCGGCATATTTCGGATGGCATGCTCCATGCTGCAGCTGAGTGGTAAGTTTCGTTTGATAGGATCGTCTCATTGGTCCTACCTGATGACGTCTCCTTGGTTATTACCTCATTTAACTATTTAAGCACCATTTGCATGGGATGTCCTTGATTTTAGCCTTTCACTCGATCCGTTCCAAATTAGTTGAAGTTCCAGTTTTGTCCATATATCGACATCTACAACAACAAATTAGTTTCATTAGATTCTTTATAAAATATATTTGCGCATTATATATATTTGTTGCTTTAGATCTTAGCACACCTTTACATAAACTTGGTCAAACTTAAAGAAGTTTGACTTAGGACAAACCTAGAACAATTAATTTGGAATGGAGTGAGTAGGTACTAATGTAACTGGGAGACAAAGTGCAAAACTTTTAGCTTGCAGTTTTCAGCCAAAGGACTTCTCACAAACTTATATTGTAGTACAGTTTTTGTAGTTAATATATCTCGCATGGCTCTTGTTTTGTTCTCCTTCTTCCCTGAACAAAATTCAGCTAAGCATTGGTCTAACAATTGCCGGTGCAGCCTTGCTTCATACATCACAGATGATGCGATTCGAAAAGGAATCCTCTTTCCTTCAATTTCAAGGTTTGCTCAATGACCCAACTCGTGTCATTGCACTCTGTAACCACGACACCTTGCTCCAAGCATTCTATTGTTGCTGATTACCACCCACCACACATCACAGTATCAGGCACATCACCGCACGTGTCGGCGCTGCAGTCGCCCGTGCTGCCGTTGATGAAGATCTGGCCGAGGGATGCTCTGACTTGGATCCTCGGGACCTCAGGAGCATGTCAGAGGTACGCCATTCAAAATCTCACATCCCTAAAGTTGCTCGCCAGAACATTGCCTGATTCTTTCTATGTGTTCACAGTCGGATACGGTGGATTACGTGGCTCGGAAGATGTGGTACCCTGTTTACAGCCCACTCGTCAACGACAAATAGTGTTCGACGAAGCACACCCGAAGAGACGTATAAGGCACATACATTTGTTCTGATCAGTGAATACTTTGCTATTTCGGTTTAGCTGCTCTACTTGGGAGTATTTCAGCAGATACTGCTGCCACGTCTACTGGCTATATTGTTGCCTCAAACATTGCTCAATTTTGGGACCCGTTGAGCTACAGTTATGTCCCATGTGGTAGGACTTGAATAAATGTCAGATGTTGGCAGTCTGTCTCCTGCATCGTCGTTGTTGGCGTATGTCTCTTGCATCGCCATCGTTAAACTAATCAAACACCGCAAATACTCATGTGGTGCCTTACTCTTAGAAGCTCACTAGTTCATACCACTCGCCTGGCTTCTCTTTTTTTTTTTTTTGAAACGCCTCCTTGTTGATTTTCATTATAAAAAATTCGCAACATAGTTTTACAAAGGCTTAACAGAAGAAGCATGGTGGTTTGGGCATTCTCAATCTGGATAAGTTTAAGTTTGCTACAGCTCTTCTCTGTTGGCTGTGGTTGGAATGGATGACACCAAGCCTTGATTTGGTTGCGCACGCCGTGCGCGGATAACGACTGTGAACTTTTTGCAGCGGCCTCTCGCGTCACCGTTGGCAATGAACTCGCTGCCAGATTCTGGAGTTCACTTTGGCTGCATGGTATTTGGCCTCGTGATATTGCTCCGATCATCTTTGACTGTCCGTGAAAGAAAAACTGCTCGGTCCAAAATGCATCGGATAGGAAATTCTGGATCTTAAATTGATATGAGCATGAGATTCACTCTTGTGCACACTCAGCAATTCGCCGGCCTATGGGAAAAGCTATTCATCATTATTCTTATCCAAGATGTCAAGGACACAATTAAATGGAAACTCATCAAGAATGAGATGTACATTGCTTCCTCGGCCTACAAGATGCAATTTGAGGGCCTCATTACCTCAGACATGGTGAGAGTCTTTGCTTGGTTGGTAATTCAAAACACGATTTGGACTTTTGGCGGTTTGCTTCGACATGGATGTAAATTTGTGGTCTTTGTGCCCACTCAGCAAGCAAAGCCAAGAGCATATGACGTTCTATGGCAAGTTGGGCAATGATGGCTTCGGTGAGGGATTGGTGGCATGTCTTCCTTTATCTTCATCATGGATCTTCCAAAGCGCTTACCTCCTTGATGATGCTAATTTCATGGGAGATATGGCCAAAACGCAGCTCGAGAGTCTTCCGCAAATTGCACGAGACCCAACCTCACATCTGTAGTCAATCTACTTGCTAGACACAGCGCAACTCCCACCAAACGCCATTGGTCAGGAATCAAGAATATCTTTAGATAAGGCATAAAGGATCTTTGTCTATTTTTTCAATTCCAGAAAAATCGGGACTCTAATATGATTGGATACCTAGATGCTGGCTATTTATTTGATCACCGTAATACGAGATTGCAAACCGATTTTGTGTTCCTACGGGTATGAAACCCATTTGGACGAGAGTAGTAATAGGATGGATGACCTCCTGGGAAGTCCTCGTGAAAGGGTTTCACATCTAGCCTACCCCAACTTGTTAGGGACAAAAGGCTTAGAAGAAAAAAATCATTATATGAGGAGGCAACACGCGAATGCATGTAGCTTCGTAGAATGATCAATCACATACATCAGTCATGTGAAATTGGTTGTATCGAATCTACCATTATGTATGATGATAATGTGGCTTGTGACGATACAGTTTAATTAAAGGGACCCCTTTTAACAGAAAGACTGTAAGGGAGGCGCTTACAGTATAATTGGTGCAACAAATCCAAATTATAAGTATTATGTCTTGAACCTGGGTGGATGGCAAGACATCAGCCCCTTTCCACCACTAAACTATGCTCTGCGGGATTAGGAGTGTTCTTTTTAACTTATTAGGAGGGAGTGTTACAACTTAATTAAACCGTTTTTTCGTTAATGGACGCCGATATGCACCACACGTGTGGCATAATAGGCATTCGCCCACACACCGTGTGTGGCATGAGTGGGGGCAGCCCACACGGGCTGTGTGGACGGACAGTAGAATTGCCCACACGTGTGGGCGCAACTACTTCGTGCCACACACCCAACAAATACTATTTATCCCCACCCTGCGCCTGTGGCACGAAGCCCACACGTCCTGGTGCAACTACAATAGGTACCCGTGGGATGACGATTTAGTTGCCATCCGGGATGGCAGATGTAGTTATTCGGGATGCCAAGCATGGCAACTCTCCCTATGTTTTGGTTAACTATAGTTGCCATGTCTAATCTATGGTAGTTGCCGCATGTAATTAAACCACTGTTGTCGTGTGCGATTAAATACTTGCCACATCTGGTCAAACAATAGTTGACATGTATGTTTACCTAGTTGCCATGTGTGGTTAATCACAGTTGCCATGTATGTTTACCTGATTGCCACGTACGCGCAACTGCATATGCCGTCTAGCAAACGAATCATAGTCGCCATGTGTGTTTACCTAGTTGCCATGTACGCGCAACTGCAGTTGCCATCCAACAACGTACGACTGTCGTGTGGGCGATTGGCAGTTCGCCCACACGCGCTTGGACTAAGTGGTGGCTACGTGGACAGAAACTAGTTCGTTCACACAACGCAGCTGATAACCGCGTGCTGTGGGGCGTGTGGGCGACCTCTCCAACGCCCGCACACCGGCCTTGTCCTACGTGGCACGCGAAAACTGCCTCGATGTGTCAAGATTCGTGTAAACTTAACTGAGCGGTGATTCAGACGTGTGTGCGAGTTGCAATGTTGCCACACATGTGAGCGTTAGTGTTTTCATTAATTAAAGGAAATCTCCCCTTCTTCCCGTCGGTGTGCCGTTGCATTGTTGAAACTTCGCGAGCAACCTACACACCCTTTTGTAATGTCGCCTCTATTTCAGACATATACATTGCACCATAATAACACACAATCAATACAATGGTTACGGTTCATTCATCATTAATCACATCAGCATTCTTCACATTTCCTTTCCGAGACAAGATGATCTGCAAGTAACAGACAATCAACATTTCATTTTTTTCCTGGGATTTACTGTTCATGAGGGTGCATTTGTGCTCGGGATTAGAGTAACACTTTTGATCAGCAAATCAGCTTTCAGCGAGCCTATTATTTGGAGACAAATAGTCAAAGAGCACAAATCTCAGACAATGCTGATCCAACGGTCAAAAATCCAACGGAAGATGTGCTCTAACAGTTTTGATACAGTATAATTTAGTGGTTTTTACTAGGAAATCCTGCGGTCTTAACAGTTATACAATAGGAATTTCGTAACGAAATTCTGTGATTAAAACAGTTACAACGGGAATTTCGTCAGGAAAAGATTAATTTTGAAGTCTGTGCTTACTGCTTAAACTACCTGCTTCTTCAGGAAGGGCCTTCGAGGACAAAACCAAGAATATGGCCAGCAGCCATTCTCCTGCTTGTGCACCTCGGGGTAAGGTATATCGTCCACATCACCCGTCCCCAGATCATACACCATTGCCCAATGCTTCCTGTACTTGGGGAGGTTGTGCACCAGGTAGTAAACGCAGTTCCCCCTGATCGCAGGGTACTCCTTGGCAGACAGCGCAACGGCGTCGCCGCAGCCGAGGAAGAGCGCGTAGCCCCCGAGGTCAGTCACCCTCTCACCGACCTGGAAGGGCCATTCAGCGGGCGTCCACGCCGGCCTGTAGACTTCCATGAGCGACGGGCGGCGGCCGTGGAACAGCAGCACGAGCAGGAGCTCGCCGCGGCAGGCCACGACGTGCACCGCACGCACGCAGTCCTTCCAATACTTGCGGGTCTCCAACGACTCCGACGCCTGAGTAGGGCACATGCCGAAGCACCGGAGGAGCACGGGAGGGGACGCTGTGCCGAGCTTGAGATCGTAGATGGACACGTTAGACATGCGGTCTATGCAGTATATGTTCCCCTCATGGAATTCGACGCTGTGGAGTTTCGCGCAAGGAACCGCGGCCGGGCCGCTCCAGGCGGCGTCCCCGGGCCGCCAGAAGAAGAGGATATGCGCCCGGGGCCGTCTGAGCTGGGTCGCGACGGCCATCCAGTGCGACGACTCGAGCGGGTCGCCGGAGAGGAAGACCTGGACGACCGGGCACATGCATGGAAGCGGGATCTCGGTGCCGGAGTGGGGCTCCCACAGCACGAGCCGCGTGGGGGACCGGACGTCGTCCGCGAGGGCGAGCCAGCCGCGGGGCGTGCCGCAGCAGTACGGGAGGTCGGGTGGGGCCGCCTTGAAGTCGACGCCCGGGACGCCGCGAGGGAGCTGGAGGGAGTACTCGCCGACTGGGCTCAGTCCGTCGGGGGCCTGCCGGGCGGCGACGACCCACGGGCGGTATGCGGCCGGAGGAGAAATTGAGGCTCGCCAGTGGGCGCATACCTGGTGGGCGTGGAGCTGGTCTGCGTCGCTGATCAGGCGACCCGAGATCTCACTGAGAAGATCGGCGGGGAGGGAGGACCAGCCGGTGGCCATCGCAAAGCCTCTTTCTCTCCTCTTCCCTTTTTTCAGTTCGGCGTGTCTGGTCTATTATCGGGTTTCCAGCTGTTTTATCGAGGCACAGTAATCGTTTGATACGGTTTCTAATTGGTTTGATTCGGCCTTTTCCTTTCACTACTTGGGCAAAAAAGGGGTGCGTCGATATCAACTCGAATAAAAATCCACTCGAGTGACTCGAGTGCTTCCGTGCCGGTTATACTTATCTCTACTCTTAATGTTGGTAGGATAGTCTTTATGATATTTTTTTGTCCCCTACTTTCGTTTATTTTCTTCGTTTGGTGCTCCCTGTGAGGTTTGATTTTGGACGCCGATAACTGCCACACGTGTGGTGTATCGGGTGATTGTGCCGCACGCCTCGTGTGGCATGAAGAAGCCGCCCGCCAAGACGATCGCGCGTCCGGCCAGCGTCGATCCACATACCAGACGTCCGATGTGTGTGGCAAAACCGCCCACACGTCCGGGCGACGACCATGCCGCCAAGACGACCCAGCCGTCCGGCCTCCTTCGATCGATCAAGCGCCGCCATCGTCTCCCACCTCTTGATCCCCTACCTCCATCGCCGTCGTTCTCTGGTTGCCATGGCAACCAGAGCAGATCCATAGCGTCTTCCCACCTCTAACCACCCCCATCCCCCACTCCAACCCCGCCCTCCCAAAACGACCAGCTAAAAGAAGGTGAATCTCCGATCTCCTAGTGTTTCTCGTCCTTCTTCTGGTCAGAAATTAGAAATTGCAAATTTGGCAACGAAGATGGCGACTGGATCCACACTATCGGGGCAAAACACCACACGAATTTGTGTGCATTCGCATTTGCCAACCAGCATACGCCAGATCTGCCATGTACTACGCTAGAGTTGAGCTAAGGTTCTCGGCTGGCTTGGTGCAAGTAGTTGGTAATGAAGGATGCGTAGGAATCCCTAAAAAAAGGGAGAGGAAAGAGAAATTTGGCATAGGGGGTAGGAAAAATTGTTGCCACTTGTGTCTAACATGAGTTGCCACCTATTGCCGCCGTCAATTGCCACCATGTTAACCTGTTGTTTGCCATCCTATCTTAGTGGCTGTTGCCATCGCTTCAAAATGATAGCTGGCACCCAAATTTCAGAAAAGAGAGTGGATGTGCATGTCCTACTTGTCATAATGTGTTGGTTGCCTACGCAGGAAACATGATAAGATTGTTGTGTTATCTTCTACGTGCAAATAGCAAAAAATGCATTTTTTGCGGATTGTTGATGCGTTCTTGTTCATGTAGTGACTGAGAACACATTGGCAGAAACAAAATGCGAAAGAATGAATCACGAAGATGACACTGATCCTTGGGTTTCTCAAAGGTCAGAAAGGCCCCCTTGGGATGCAACAGAGTACAGTCAACTCATTTCTGCAGGACCGTTGCTGCCACTACTAGAGCAGTACGCATACATCGGTACGATGCATGATAACAAAGAAAAGAACATTTGCCATGTTAGCGATGATGAAGATGACATTCTGCTTATGTCCTAAATGTCATTTTTTGCAGTTTCTTATGACCAAAACACATTCGGGGGGCACCATGGCAAGTTCAGTCACAAGGCGCTAACACTAACAAATGTACGGCAACCAACTTCAACTAGCTAATGTGGCAAATCAAGGTAACGCATACGAAAAACAAACATACTGGTGTGGACATGAAAATTAAACTTGCAAAGGATGGCAAGAGACTCACGAGTTATATCGGGAAAAATGTAGGACCTTCATGCAACACGTGGCATCATGCGGCAACCATGTACCTGCCATCGACGTCATACACAGGTGAGTAAATAAAAGTGAAGTTGCGACGGTGAATTAGGAGAAGGAACAAAGCTGGCAGCTGGAGTTGCCATGCTTGGACATCTGCAGTTGCCATGCCTGGACAACTGCAGTTGCCATGTATGATCAAATGTGATTGCAATGTCTAACCAACCGTGGATGACAAGTGTGAACAAATCTGTGTGGCATGGTTGGACCACTACATGTGCCATGTTGAAAAAACTACAGTTGCCATGCAGTGACCAACTGCTACCATGATCACAGGTTGTTACGGTGGGACTACATCGGCAAACGTCTCATGGCAAGCTTCACAGTTGCAGGACAACGCTATTGCAGATAGAGCACATCAAATTGGAATAATAGACCACACAAGATCGGCACATGCGGCACAACAAGGTAAGAAAAATTTGAACCAGAAAGTGAAGGAAATATGCCCTAGAGGCAATAATAAAGTTATTATTTATTTCCTTATATCATGATAAATGTTTATCATTCATGCTAGAATTGTATTAACCGGAAACATAATACATGTGTGAATATATAGACAAACAGAGTGTCACTAGTATGCCTCTACTTGACTAGCTTGTTAATCAAAGATGGTTATGTTTCCTAACCATGAACAAAGAGTTGTTATTTGATTAACGGGATCACATCATTAGTTGAATGATCTGATTGACATGACCCATTCCGTTAGCTTAGCACCCGATCGTTTAGTATGTTGCTATTGCTTTCTTCATGACTTATACATGTTCCTATGACTATGAGATTATGCAACTCCGTTTACGGAGGAACACTTTGTGTGCTACCAAACGTCACAACGTAACTGCGTGATTATAAAGGTGCTCTACAGGTGTCTCCAAAGGTACTTGTTGGGTTAGCGTATTTCGAGATTAGGATTTGTCACTCCGAATGTCAGAGAGGTATCTCCGGGCCCTCTCGGTAATGCACATCACTTAAGCCTTGCAAGCATTACAACTAATGAGTTAGTTGTGAGATGATGTATTACGGAACGAGTAAAGAGACTTGCCGGTAACGAGATTGAACTAGGTATTGGATACCGACGATCGAATCTCGGGCAAGTAACATACCGATGACAAAGGGAACAACGTATGTTATTATGCTGTCTGACCGATAAAGATCTTCGTATAATATGTAGGAACCAATATGGGCATCCAGGTCCCGCTATTGGTTATTGACCGGAGACGTGTCTCGGTCATGTCTACATTATTCTCGAACCGTAGGGTCCGCACGCTTAAAGTTACGATGACAGTTTCTTTATGAGTTTATGTATTTTGATGTACCGAAGGTTGTTTGGAGTCCCGGATGTGATCATGGACATGACGAGGAGTCTCGAAATGGTCGAGACATAAAGATTGATATATTGGACGACTATATTCGGACACCAGAATTGTTCCGGGTGATTTCGGAGAAAACCAGAGTGCCGGGGAGGGGTTACGGAACCCCGGGAGAGTTAATGGGCCACATGGGCCTTGGTGGGAAGAGAGAGGGCGGCGGGGTGGGCCGCGCGCCCCCTCTCCCTCTGGTCCGACTTGGACTAGGAGGGGGGGGGGCCCCCTTCTTTCCCCCTCTCCCCCTTCCTTCCCCTCCTAGTAGGAGTAGGAAAGGAGGAATCCTACTCCTACTAGGAGGAGGATTCCTCCTCCTTGGCGCGCCCCAAGGGGTCGGCCGGCCTCCCCCTTGCTCCTTTATATACGGGGGCAGGGGGGCACCCTAGGACACACAAGTTGATCATCGTGATCGTTCCTTAGCCGTGTGCGGTGCCCCCCTCCACGATATTACACCTCGGTCATATTGTAGCGGTGCTTAGGCGAAGCCTTGCGATGGTTGGACATCAAGATCATCACCACCCCGTCGTGCTGACGGAACTCCTCCCCAAAGCTTTGCTGGATCGAAGCCCGGGGTGCGTCATCGAGCTATACGTGTGTCAAGAACTCGGAGGTGCCGGAGTAACGGTGCTTGGATCGGTTGGACCGGGAAGACGTACGACTACTTCCTCTACGTTGCGTCAACGCTTACCTTCGGTCTCACGAGTGCGTGAGACAACACTCTCCCCTCTCGTTGCTATGCATCACCATGATATTGCGTGTGCATAGGAATTTTTTTGAAATTACTACGTTCCCCAGCAGTGGCATCCGAGCCTAGGTTTTATGGTTTGATGTTATATGCACGAGTAGAACACAAGTGAGCTGTGGGTGATATAAGTCATACTGCTTACCAGCATGTCATACTTTGGTTCGGCGGTATTGTTGGATGAAGCGGCCCGGACCGACATTACGCGTATGCTTACGCGAGACTGGTTCTACCGCCGTGCTTTGCACACAAGTGGCTAGCGGGTGTCAGTTTCTCCAACTTTAGTTGAACCGAGTGTGGCTACGCCCGATCCTTGCGAAGGTTAAAACAACACCAACTTGACGAACTATCGTTGTGGTTTTGATGCGTAGGTAAGAACGGTTCTTGCTCAGCCCGTAGCAGCCACGTAAAATTTGCAACAACAAAGTAGAGGACGTCTAACTTGTTTTTGCAGGGCATGTTGTGATGTGATATGGCCAAGACGTGATGCTATATTTTATTGTATGAGATGATCATGTTTTGTAACCGAAGTTATCGGCAATCGGCGAGAGCCATATGGTTGTCGCTTTATTGTATGAAATGCAAGCGCCTGTAATTGCTTTACTTTATCACTAAGCGGTAGCGATAGTCGTAGAAGCAATAGATGGCGTGGCGACAACGATGCTACGATGGAGATCAAGGTGTCGCGCGGTGGCGATGGTGATCATGATGGTGCTTGGAGATGGAGATCACAAGCACAAGATGATGATAGCCATATCATATCACTTATATTGATTGCATGCGATGTTTATCCTTTATGCATCTTATCTTTGCTTTGATTGATGGTAGCATTTTAAGATGATCTCTCACTAAAATTATCAAGAAGTGTTCTCCACGAGTATGCACCGTTGCCAAAGTTAAATCGTGCCCGGACACCACGTCATGATCGGGTGTGATAAGCTCTCGTCCATCTACAACGGGTGCAAGCCAGTTTTGCGACGCAGAATACTCGAGTTAAACTTGACGAGCCTAGCATATGCGAGATATGGCCTCGGAACACGGAGACCGAAAGGTCGGCGTGAATCATATAGTAGATATGATCAACATAAGATGTTCACCATTGAAAACTACTCCATCTCACGTGATGATCGGTTATGGTTTAGTTGATTTGGATCACGTGATCACTTAGATGACTAGAGAGATGTCTGTCTAAGTGGGAGTTCTTAAGTAATATGATTAATTGAACTTAAATTTATCATGAACTTAGTACCTGATAGTATCTTGCTTGTCTATGTTGATTGTAGATAGATGGCCCGTGCTGTTTTTCCGTTGAATTTTAATGCGTTCCTTGAGAAAGCAAAGTTGAAAGATGATGGTAGCAACTACGCGGACTGGGTTCGTAACTTGAGGATTATCCTCATTGCTGCACAGAAAAATTACGTCCTGGAAGCACCGCTGGGTGCTAGGCCTGCTGCTGATGCAACTGACGACGTTAAGAACGTCTGGCAGAGCAAAGCTGATGACTACTCGATAGTTCAATGTGCCATGCTTTACGGCTTAGAACCGGGACTTCAACGACGTTTAGAACGTCATGGAGCATATGAGATGTTCCAGGAGTTGAAGTTAATATTCCAGAAGAATGCCCGGATTGAGAGATATGAAGTCTCCAATAAGTTTTATAGCTGCAAGATGGAGGAGAATAGTTCTGTCAGTGAGCATATACTCAAGATGTCTGGGTATTGTAATCACTTGATTCAACTAGGAGTTACTCTTCCGGATGATAGCGTCATTGACAGAATTCTCCAATCACTTCCACCAAGCTACAAGAGCTTCGTGATGAACTATAATATGCAAAGGATGGATAAGACAATTCTCGAGCTCTTACATAGCGCTAAAGGCAGCGGAGGTAGAAATCAAGAAGGAGCATCAAGTGTTGATGGTCAACAAGACCACTAGTTTCAAGAAAAAGGCAAAGGAAAGAAGAAGGAACTTCAAGAAGAACAACAAACAAGTTGCTGCTCAAGAGAAGAAACCCAAGTGCGGACCTAAGCCTGAAATTGAGTGCTTCTCTTGCCAAGCGACCGTCACCGAAGCGGAACTGCCCCAAGTATTTGACGGATAAGAAGGATGGCAAGGTGAACAAAGGTATATGTGATATATATGTTATTGATGTGTACCTTACTAGAGCTCGCATAGCACTGCGTATTTGATCTTGGTTACATTGCTAATATTTGCAACTCAAAGCAGGACTACGATTGCTTAACACTAGCAAAGGACGAGGTGACGATGCGCGTGGGAAATGGTTCCAAAGTCGATGTGATCGCGGTCGGCACGCTACCTCTACATCTACCTTCGAGATTAGTATTAGACCTAAATAATTGTTATTTGGTGCCAGCGTTGAGCATGAACATTATATCTAGATCTTGTTTGATGCGAGTCGGTTATTCATTTAAATCAGAGAATAATGGTTGTTCTATTTATATGAGTAATATCTTTTATGGTCATGCACCCTTGAAGAGTGGTCTATTTTTGATGAATCTCGATAGTAGTGATACACATATTCATAATGTTGAAGCCAAAAGATGCAGAGTTGATAATGATAGTGCAACTTATTTGTGGCACTGCCGTTTAGGTCATATCGGTGTAAAGCGCATGAAGAAACTCCATACTGATGGACTTTTGGAACCACTTGATTATGAATCACTTGGTACTTGCGAACCGTGCCTCATGGGCAAGATGACTAAAACGCCGTTCTCCGGTACTATGGAGAGAGCAACAAATTTGTTAGAAATCATACATACAGATGTATGTGGTCCGATGAATGTTGAGGCTCGTGGCGGATATCGTTATTTTCTCACCTTCACAGATGATTTAAGCAGATATGGATATATCTACTTAATGAAGCATAAGTCTGAAACATTTGAAAAGTTCAAAGAATTTCAGAGTGAAGTTGAAAATCATCGTAACAAGAAAATAAAGTTTCTACGATGTGATCGTGGAGGAGAATATTTGAGTTACGAGTTTGGTCTACACTTGAAACAATGCGGAATAGTTTCACAACTCACGCCACCCGGAACACCACATCGTAATGGTGTTTCCGAACGTCGTAATCGTACTTTACATGATATGGTGCGATCTATGATGTCTCTTACAGAATTACCGCTATCGTTTTGGGGTTATGCTTTAGAGATGGCCACATTCACATTAAATAGGGCACCATCAAAATTCGTTGAGACGACACCTTATGAACTATGGTTTGGCAAGAAATCAAAGTTGTCGTTTCTTAAAGTTTGGGGCTGCGATGCTTATGTGAAAAAGCTTCAACCTGATAAGCTCGAACCCAAATCGCAGAAATGTGTCTTCATAGGATACCCAAAGGAGACAGTTGGGTACACCTTCTATCACAGATCCGAATGCAAGACATTCGTTGCTAAGAATGGATCCTTTCTAGAGAAGGAGTTTCTCTTGAAAGAAGTGAGTGGGAGGAAAGTAGAACTTGATGAGGTAACTGTACCTGCTCCCTTGTTGGAAAATAATACATCACAGGAACCGGTTTTTGTGACGTCAAAACCAACTAGTGAGGAAGTTGATGATGATGATCATAGAACTTCAGATCAAGTTACTATAGAACCTCGTAGGTCAAACAGAGTAAGATCCGCACCTGAGTGGTACGGTAATCCTATTCTGGAAGTCATGCTACTAGATCATGATGAACCTACGAACTATGAAGAAGCGATGGTGAGCCCAGATTCCGCAAAATGGCTTGAAGCCATGAAATCTGAGATGGGATCCATGTATGAGAACAAAGTATGGACTTTGGTTGACTTGCCCGATGGTCGGCAAGCAATTGAGAATAAATGGATCTTCAAGAAGAAGACTGACGCGGTAATGTTACTGTCTACAAAGCTCGACTTGTTGCAAAAGGTTTTCGACAAGTTCAAGGGATTGACTACGATGAGACCTTCTCACCCGTAGCGATGCTTAAGTCTGTCCGAATCATGTTAGCAATTGCCGCATTTTATGATTATGAAATTTGGCAAATGGATGTAAAAACTGCATTCCTGAATGGGTTTCTGGAGGAAGAGTTGTATATGATGCAACGAGAAGGTTTTATCGATCCAAAGGAGCTAACAAAGTGTGCAAGCTCCAATGATCCATTTATGGACTGGTGCAAGCCTCTTGGAGTTGGAATAAGCGCTTTGATAGTGTGATCAAAGCATTTGGGTTTATACAGACTTTTGGAGAAGCCTGTATTTACAAGAAAGTGAGTGGGAGCTCTGTAGCATTTCTAATATTATATGTGGATACATATTATTAATTGGAAATGATATAGAATTTCTGGATAGCATAAAGGGATACTTGAATAAAAGTTTTTCAATGAAAGACCTCGGTGAAGCTGCTTACATATTGGGCATTAAGATCTATAGAGATAGATCAAGACGCTTAATTGGACTTTCACAAAGCACATACCTTGACCAAGTTTTGAAGAAGTTCAAAATGGATCAAGCAAAGAAAGGGTTCTTGCCTGTGTTACAAGGTGTGAAGTTGAGTAAGACTCAATGCCCGACCACTGCAGAAGATAGAGAGAAAATGAAAGATGTTCCCTATGCTTCAGCCATAGGCTCTATCATGTATGCAATGCTGTGTACCAGACCTGATGTGTGCCTTGCTATAAGTTTAGCAGGGAGGTACCAAAGTAATCCAGGAGTGGATCACTGGACAATGGTCAAGAACATCCTGAAGTACCTGAAAAGGACTAAGGATATGTTTCTCGTATATGGAGGTGACAAAGAGCTCATCGTAAATGGTTATGTTGATGTAAGCTTTGACACTGATCCGGACGATTCTAAATCGCAAACCGGATATGTGTTTACATTAAACGGTGGAGCTGTCAGTTGGTGCAGTTCAAAACAAAGCGTCGTGGAGGGATCTACGTGTGAAGCGGAATACATAGCTGCTTCGGAAGCAGCCAATGAAGGAGTCTGGATGAAGGAGTTCATATCCGATCTAGGTGTCATACCTAGTGCATCGGGTCCAATGAAAATCTTTTGTGACAATACAGGAGCGATTGCCTTAGCGAAGGAATCCAGATTTCACAAGAGAACCAAGCACATCAAGAGATGCTTCAATTCCATCCGGGATCTAGTCCAGGTGGGAGACATAGAGATTTGCAAGATACATACGGATCTGAATGTTGCAGACCCGTTGACTAAGCCTCTTCCACGAGCAAAACATAATCAGCACCAAGACTCCATGGGTGTTAGAATCATTACTGTGTAATCTAGATTATTGACTCTAGCGCAAGTGGGAGACTGAAGGAAATATGCCCTAGAGGCAATAATAAAGTTATTATTTATTTCCTTATATCATGATAAATGTTTATTATTCATGCTAGAATTGTATTAACCGGAAACATAATACTTGTGTGAATCTATAGACAAACAGAGTGTCACTAGTATTCCTCTACTTGACTAGCTTGTTAATCAAAGATGGTTATGTTTCCTAACCATGAACAAAGAGTTGTTATTTGATTAACGGGATCACATCATTAGTTGAATGATCTGATTGACATGACCCATTCCGTTAGCTTAGCACCCGATCGTTTAGTATGTTGCTATTGCTTTCTTCATGACTTATACATGTTCCTATGACTATGAGATTATGCAACTCCCGTTTACCGGAGGAACACTTTGTGTGCTACCAAATGTGACAACGTAACTTCGTGATTATAAAGGTGCTCTACAGGTGTCTCCAAAGGTACTTGTTGGGTTGGCGTATTTTGAGATTAGGATTTGTCACTCCGAATGTCGGAGAGGTATCTCCGGGCCCTCTCGGTAATGCACATCACTTAAGCCTTGCAAACATTACAACTAATGAGTTAGTTGTGAGATGATGTATTACGGAACGAGTAAAGAGACTTGCCGGTAACGAGATTGAACTAGGTATTGGATACCGACGATCGAATCTCGGGCAAGTAACATACCGATGACAAAGGGAACAACGTATGTTGTTATGCGGTCTGACCGATAAAGATCTTCGTAGAATATGTAGGAACCAATATGGGCATCCAGGTTCCGCTATTGGTTATTGACCGGGGACGTGTCTCGGTCATTTCTACATTATTCTCGAACCATAGGGTCCGCACGCTTAAAGTTACGATGACAATTTCTTTATGAGTTTATGTATCTTGATGTACCGAAGGTTGTTCTGAGTCCCGGATGTGATCATAGACATGACGAGGAGTCTCGAAATGGTCGAGACATAAAGATTGATATATTGGACGACTATATTCAGACACCAGAATTGTTCCGGGTGATTTCCGAGAAAACCAGAGTCTTTGGGGGTTACGGAACCCCGGGAGAGTTAATGGGCCACATGGGCCTTGGTGGGAAGAGAGAGGGGCGGCCAGGGTGGGCGGCGTGCCCCTCTCCTCCGGTCCGGTGGACTAGGAGGGGGGCGCCCTTCCTTCCCTCTCCCTTCCTTCCCCTCCTAGTAGGAGTAGGAAAGGAGGAATCCTACTCCTACTAGGAGGAGGATTCCTCCTCCTTGCGCGCCCCAAGGGGCGGCTGACCTCCCCTTGCTCCTTTATATACACGAGGCAGGGGCACCCTAGGACACACAAGTTGATCATCGTGATCGTTCCTTAGCTGTGTCGGTGCCCCCTCCACGATATTACACCTCGGTCATATTGTAGCGGTGCTTAGGCGAAGCCCACGACGGTTGAACATCAAGATCGTCACCACGCCGTCGTCTTGTGAACTCCTCCCCAAAGCTTTCTTTGGATCGAAGCCCGGGTGTGTCATCGAGCTGTCGTGTGTCAAGAACTCGGAGGTGCCGGAGTAACGGTGCTTGGATCGGTTGGATGGGAAGACGTCGACTACTTCCTCTACGCTATGTCAACGCTTCCTCTTGATCTCGAGGGTACGTAGACAACACTCTCCCCTCTCGTTGCTATGCATCACCATGATCGTGCGTGTGCGTAGGAATTTTTTTGAAATTACTACGTTCCCCAACAGAAAGTAGTACTGCATTTGTTTTGGTGGGAATAGCATGTGAGGAAAAGAAGATTTGTAATGGTGGTGGTGGAAAAAACAAACAGAAAATGCTACCAAGTGGTCGTGTGCAAAGAGTCATATATTGTCTTCGGGATTTGCCAATTGCTAAAAGAGTGTGTGCAACACTAATGATTGATCGCATTTGCCTAGTGAGCTCAAGCCTAGAATGCAAGTTTGATGCTAGAATATACTGGGTACCATGTATTGGCAGTAGTAGTTGCCATGTGTGTTGGACTGCAGCTACCATGGATATAGAATCCAAGTTTTGGTACTGAAAGAAGCTGGTTGCCATGCATTGGCAACAGTAATTGCCATGTTTGTTGGACTGTAGCTGCCATGACTGGAGAACTACAGTTGCCATGCATGTCCATATGCAGACTCACGGCTTGCTGTGTGAATGATGTCATGCCAAATCACATGCAGTTGCTGTACTCCGTTACGATAAACATGCCATTCAAGCAAAATCTTACGCTCGTACCTGTTTTTTTATTACAGGACCTTCAACTACAATCAACAGCGGTGCGGGGATATCTACTGCGGGGAGCTCTGAGCGCACGGAAGACGCGTTCTACTAGCCATCCAGCAATCATGCCACAAATAATGCTGAGTTAGTGTCGTAAATGGCAATCATTCTAGCAATGCCGACAAGAACACCTTTGAACACCAGCACCAAGCAACACTCTAGTAGATGAAACTGCCACCGATACTGAAGTGAATGATGAAACCGATGATGAAGCACAAGGGGATGAAGATGATGGGCAATCAGAAATCATGGTACCTCAGCCACCGTACGTTGGGCAGAGATTTGATTTGTTTGCAGAAGTAAAGGAATTCTACCAGACATATGCAAAGTTCCATGGGTTTGCGGTCAACACCGAATACCATAGGAAAATTAAAAAAATAACGAGTACAACAGAGGTAAGATGAGGTGCTACAAGGCACGAAGGAAAAAGAAGGGTAAAGGTGTTGTGCCTGTCGTTCCGGAACGAAAGAGAGGCATCATTCTCAAGACGGATTGCCCTGTCCGGTGTAAGCTGAACGTAGATGGAGCACGGTGGGTGGTCACTGAATATTTGGACGAGCACAACCACGAACTCATAAAGAAGTTCGACCTGGTAAAATTTCTTACCGCCCACAGAGGATTCACCCCCCTCGAGAAGAAATTCATAAAGCTGCTACATGATTGTAACGTCGGTCCATCAAGAATGGTCCAGATACTATCCCTCATCCACAGCAAAAATGAGACTCTGAGTAGCATGCCCTACATACCAGCTGAGTAAAAAACCTAAAGGCAAAGTACCGTAGAGAGAGCAAGTTGGCTGACATAGAGGCCACGATGGCCTACTTCGATGAGAAAGTGAAGGAAGATCCAGATTTCTTCTATAGGATAAGATTGGACGATGAGGACCATGTCAGGAACATGTATTGGGTGGATGGTGCTGCAATAAGAGCCTACAAACATTTCCGAGATTGCATTTTGTTCGACGCGTCATATCTCACTAATGTGTACAAGATGCCATGCGCTCCATTCATAGGAATAAATAACCACAATTAGTCATTGCAGTTCGGATGCGAGCTCGTTCGGAACGAAGACACGGATGGGTACACTTGGCTGTTCAAGACCTTCTTGGAGTGCATGGATGGACTTGCTCCAATGAACATAATAACACACCAGGATTTTAGCATGCGTGCAGGCATAGAGGAGGTCTTTCCGTTGGCAGTGCACAGGCACTGCAGGTGGCACATTATAAAGAAGGCTGAGGAGACGCTAGGACCGTTCTTTGCTGACCGTCCAAAGTTGCACAAGGCATTCGAGCTGTGCGTGGATCACAGCTTGACAGCGGTACGTGAGCCCTGAAAACTCATTGCTACAGTTTGCCAAGCAATACACAGCTTTGCAACAAAAAATACTGGGATCTGAGCTACAGCAAGAAGCGAACACCGCGCTAAAGCAGCCAAAATTGCTAACGTATTTACCGATGGAGAGGCAGATGAGTAAGATATACACCAACAAGATCTTTAACAAGTAAGTCAGTTGTGTTACAATCTTATTTGCACAAGCATGAAGGTAGTAGGTGCCATGCAGAATGCAATGCAGTTGAAAAGCTTATTTTAAAATGATGATTTCTTGAAAAGTAGTCATTGAGTACAGAGTAACCATGATATGTAGTTGCCATGTTTAATGAACTACAGTTTGCCATGTTTAATGAAGTACAGCTGCCATGTTGACTCAACTGCAGTTGCCATGTTTGATGAACTGCAGTTGCCATGTTCAATGCACTGTACTTCCATTGGGCATGTTGGTATGGAAATGCAAATGCCAATTAAAGATGTTATGAAGTTGCCATGTTTAATGAACTGCAGTTGCCATGTTTAATGAACTGCAGTTGCCATGTTTACTCAACTACAGTTGCCATGTTTAATGAACTGTAGTTGCCATGTTCAAACGAAATGTACTTCCATTGGACACGACAACATAAGGTGCTACAAAAAATATCACGCAAGAGCTTAACAAAAACACACAAAACTTGCAGATTCCAAGAAGAAATAAAGCGTGCCAGCATGTTCACTGCTTTCCAGGTGGACGAACATACGTTCAAGGTGTGTTCTATCTTGGGCATGTCAGATTCAGAACCTGAAGACCCGGACAAGGGAATGAACTACTTCATGAAAGCCTCCATAAGCCAAGGCGAATACAACTGCCAATGCTACAAATTCGAACGGGACGACATTGTGTGCTGTCACATACTAAAAGTAATGGACATGAACGCGGTGACACGAATGCCTCGCCATTTCATAAGGCGTCGATGGACTTGGGACGCTGACGACGCATTGGCGCCGCAAACATCAAACGTAGTTTTGGCTGTGCATGACGAGAGACCGGAGTCAACCATGGAAGCCGTGAGGCACGTTGTGGTGACAAAGAACTATGCTGAACTAATTGATGAAGCGTGCAAGAGTGATGAGACAGCGAGGGTCGCAGAAAAACATAGGAATGCCCTGAAAAGAGAGCTTGATGAGATCAAGAAGAGGAAAGCTGAGGAAGCCTTACACAAGTTCCCCCGCACATGGAGTGTGCCTTCATCCACGGGGCCATCATCTGAAAACTCGGAGGTAGGATCTGGAACAGCAAGCACACAAACCCAGGTTAGAAACCCGCCCCGTTCCATCACAAAGGGGCGTCCAAAAGAGACAAGATACAAATCGGGATTGGAGATTCAAGCAAAACACAAGAAAACAAAGAAAGGGACGGGCAATCCGTAAGCAACATTGGAGCACTGTGACATGGTCCTTGGTGACATTTTTTTGTAATCTAGATGTTTTAAATTTTTTAAAAATGGGAGAATGACTCTTGAGAGGCATCAGAATTTGAAGGAAAATTCCATGAATGGATAACTACAGTTGCCACGTGTATGATACTAAATCTGCCATGTTATATATACTGAATCTGCCATGTTATTTATACTGAATCTGCCATGTTATTTTCTACTGAATCTGCCATGTTATTTATACTGAATCTGCCATGTTATTTATACTGAATCTGCCATGTTATTTATACTGAATCTGCCATGTTAGTTCTACTGAATATGCCATGTCATTTGTGATGACTCTGCATCGCGTAGATTTCCGTGTTTAGTCAACGCATTTTAGTCACGCATATTGTATTGTGTGCAAACTATGGGAAACAAGTTGAAAGGGTCACATGCAGCAACCGCAAAAGGATTACGGTTACGTGATCAAACTACCATGCTAGCTGGTACAATTAGCAATGAAAAAAAGAATCAAAAAAACAAATGAAAAAGGACGATAAATTTCACTAACCATGTCTGATGAACTACATTTGCCATGTTTTCAAACATCGTAGACACATTCGAAGCACCAAACTGGTGCTACCAATGATGAAAGCATAATAATAATGAAAAACATAAATGTATCTGCTGTCACACCCTAAATAGGTTCACATCCACACATATATTATAGAAAATATTCAAATGTCGCTCACACACCACCACTACATACTAGGCTTCGCGGAGATGCAGTCATAACATATTACACGGACATAGTTTTGAAAAGAACAACGGTAATACCTTACATTCCTCGGCAACAAAATGTAAGGTAGGCGTTTCGGTATGGAGCACCGCGTGATCACTTGTATTTCTTGGTGACTTTCTTGACAGCTTCCTCTATGAACTCATGTGCTCCGGACCGCGTGCTGAAATCTTCATTCGTCAACCAGTTCCATGTGTAAATTTTGCGGAGCTCAACGACCATTGCAGCTGTGACGACAGGAACCAGTCTACCTTCCCACTTTGCAAGGTATTCCAACGTGTGAAAGCCACAGTCCCGCAGGTACAAGAAAAGAATCAGGTGAACTCACAAGAACAGAGATAAAAATAATAAACTTCAATTCATAGGTGATAAGAGGGTTAGCATTGGTGTAGAGGACACATGAAGAAAGAGATGGGAAAATACCGGTTTCCTTGCTTCGTAGTCGCCACGTACTCAATTGGAAAATGTCCGATCTGGTCCTTTGAGTGTTCATAGTGACGGTTCCATGTCTCTTTGAGGTTGTTGATGAGTATTCAGCATGCGTAGTAAGGTCTGCATCAGCTGCCGAACGCATTGAATCAAGCACCTCAAAACGTTGGTTCTTCATGTCAAGGCAGATCACGTAGTGGTGACCACACTTTTCGTGTGAGTCGTGTGGTGCAAGCTCCTGGAACATGGGGAACAGGACCTGCAAGTAAAATGAAGGAAAGAAGAAGCAGAGTTCACATGAAGAATAGAAATGGTGTAATTGGGAAAATGACGTGTAAGGATATCACCGGTTGCAGTAAGAGGCACATGAGTGACATAAAGCAGCAAGGGGCCAAAAATTAGAATCACATAGAATGTTTAGTTATAGTGGGTAGTTAAAAGAAGTTGCCATCCATGTATGAACAAAGTTTCCCTGTATTTTAGTTTGAAGTTGCCACATAGTTTGTACGGGGATGCAAATCAAAAGTCAGTTTACATGGCAGCTGTTGCCACATGAAACAGCTATCACATAAACATGGTGTAGCCCACATGTGAAGCATAGCTACTGGCAAAAACATACCATGGGAGGAAAAATGTGCAAAAGAGGAAGGAGTACTCACACATTTCTTCATTGTGAGCTTGAAATTACCATGTGCAGCAAAATGCTTCCTCATGATTTTGTGGTGGAAGTCACCATCCCATATTTTGCAGGTCACACTGTACTGCATGATTGTTTTGTCGAGAGACATATCCATATGCTTGTTGATGAAGTCAATCCCACATGCAACTACATTCGTCGACATTTTACCGAGTGGCCTCACAGACTCGGCAAGATCACCCAGGTCGACGTACGTCTCTTCGCATTGTATGACCTTGGTTCTGTCCAAACATGAACTGTATGAAAATGATATAACATGAAATAATCATGTCTACTAAGTAAAAAAAGGAAATATAACGTAAACGGATCATATCTAGAAATAGCAAAAAATAGGAATGGTAAAACGAGCAAAGCAAAAATGAGAGGTTATGTGGTCTGGTCATTACGCTTTCAGCTCCTTCATGTGCTTGCTGCTGGCCCTCGCGTTTCCAAAGCGCTTGACAATATCGTACAGCTGGTTTGCTCCTTTGTGGCCTTGACTTCGGGCTCGTAGTCATCCGCAGGAGGTGCGTGAACTACCCTATGCCACCTCACAGAACCAGGGGTGTCACTTCTAATGGTATCTTCAGATACTGTCTCAGCAGGCACGCTGGAACTTGATTGCCCCTGACCTCGTGAGGACCTCCTCTGCAATGCTGCCTCCTCAATCCTGTGGTAAGCTTCATCAAGTGACGGCGAAATCTCCTTAGGGGTGCCAGGAAGGATAAAAAAAGTGGGTTAGGATACCTGGAAAACAAAACAAATGTAGTGTGAAAGAAAGGGTGTAGGATATGAAATGTAGGTACAAAAAAGTAGGGAGTTGCCATGTGGAGGCAAATTCAGTTGCCATGTGTAGTGCACTGTAGTTGCCATGTGTCAACAACTACAGTTGCCATGTTGTGTTAGCTCCAGTTGCCATGTGGTTGCCGAATGGAAAATGCAGCACGACAACAAAAAATGTAGGTGACATGGTGCAGCAAATCCAGTTGCCATGTGTAGTGCACTGTAGTTGCCATGTGACAACAACCACAGTTGCCATGTTGTATCAACTCTAGTTTCCATGTGGTTGCCGAATGGAAAATGCAGCATGGCAACAAAAATGTAGGTGACATGGTGCAGCAAATCCAGTTGCCATGTGTAGTGCACTATAGTTGCCATGTGACAACAACTACAGTTGCCATGTTGTATCAACTCCAGTTGCCATGTGGTTGCCGAATGGAAAATGCAGCATGGCAACAAAAATGTAGGTGACATTGTGCAGCAAATCCAGTTGCCATGTCATCAGATAACAGTTGCCATCACAAGTGAGAACCAAAAAAATGC
Organism: Aegilops speltoides; assembly: GCA_021437245.1. Classification (NCBI taxonomy): domain Eukaryota; kingdom Viridiplantae; phylum Streptophyta; class Magnoliopsida; order Poales; family Poaceae; genus Aegilops; species Aegilops speltoides. The sequence goes on from CM038141.1 coordinate 266,985,029, forward strand.
TTGGGACAAAAGTCAGACTAAACAGATGTATACAAGAAAATGATAAACACAGAAGAAATGTACCTTGCACGATCGGCTCTGCGAACTTGACAGCCTTCCTGCCCTCGACCATTGGCTGCGCCATCATTGCGCCATGCTCGCCGGAAAGCAAAGGCAATGGCGTAGGATCTTGCACCACTGGTTGATCTTGACTGATGCCAAGGCTAAATCTCGGTGGGGTGAAGGCCATTGGGTGCCTCTCCTGCCTACTGGCCGTACCGCGAACAACTTGCTGGGTAGAATCCAAGGGTGAAAGATCAACAAACATGTCTGAATCGACCGATCCAGAATCACCGGGCTTTTTCGTAGGGCATGGCGTGTTGTCAGCGGTATCAGTCGCAGCTTTCTTGACAATCTTCTTCTTTGGGCTGTAGGGGACACCAACGTTGATTGGGAGCTTAGAAGTTTGCATATTTAATCTGGGGTTCTCCACTGCGGGTAAAGACGCAATTTGCTCCGGACGTTCACCTCCGTCAGTCGTGCCCGGCTTGCCACCTAGATCAGTTGTACTCCGGTCTTCCGGTTTCTCCATAACAATGCTTTTGGCAGGTGGTGGGAACAGTGTGGATGCAGGAACATAACCAGAGTCATCTCTGCTGCTCCTAGATATAGCTGGTGCATTGGGTATGTCTATTGATTGTTTGCGGGGGCTACTACACCTAGGTGGAAGGCCAGCTCGCGAAGCGGTTGCCTTAGCAACCTCTGCACCACCAGGAGCTGGAGCTGTTGTGCCAAGACTCTCACCTGTGGATGGCATATCATTATGAACAGTCGCCTCAGCCACTTCTGTCGTGGACACTGATGTCTACTACACAACCTTCTTCTTGTAGACGTTGTTGGGCCTGCAAGTGCACAGGTTTGTAGGACAGTAGCAAATTTTCCTCAAGTGGATGACCTAAGGTTTATCAATCCGTAGGAGGCGTAGGATGAAGATGGTCTCTCTAAAGCAACCCTGCAACCAAATAACAAAGAGTCTCTTGTGTCCCCAACACACCCAATACAATGGCAAATTGTATAGGTGCACTAGTTCGGCGAAGAGATGGTGATACAAGTGCAATATGGATGGTAGATAAAGGTTTTTATAATCTGAAATAATAAAAACAGCAAGGTAACTAATGATAAAAGTGAGCATAAACGGTATTGCAATGATAGGAAACAAGGCCTAGGGTTCATACTTTCACTAGTGCAAGTTCCTCTCAACAATAATAACATAGATAGATAATATGACAAGCCCTCAACATGCAACAAAGAGTCACTCCAAAGCCACTAATAGCGGAGAACAAACGTAGAGATTATGGTAGGGTACGAAACCACCTCAAAGTTATCCTTTCTGTTCTATCTATTGAAGAGTTCGTAGTAAAATAACATAAAGCTATTCTTTCCGCTCGATCCATCATAGAGTTCATACTAGAATAACACCTTAAGACACAAATCAACCAAAACCCTAATGTCACCTTAGATACTCCATTGTCACCTCAAGTATCTGTGGGCATGATTATACGATATGCATCACACAATCTCAGTCATCCAACCAACATAAAAGTACTTCAAAGAGTGCCCCAAAGTTTCTACCGGAGAGTCAAGAACGTGTGCCAACCCCTATGCATAGGTTCCCAATGTCACGAAACCCGCAAGTTGATCACCAAAACATACATCAAGTGGCACATGATATCCCATTGTCACCACAGATAATCACGGCAAGACATACATCAAGTGTTTCTCATAAAAGACTCAATCCGATAAGATAAATTCAAAGGGGAAACTCAATTCATCACAAGAGAGTAGAGGGGGAGAAACATCATAAGATCCAACTACAATAGCAAAGCTCGGGATACATCAAGATCATGCCATAGAGGAACACGAGAGACAACACGAGAGAGAGAGAGAGATCAAACACATAGCTACTGGTACATACCCTCAGCCTCGAGGGTGAACTACTCCCTCCTCGTCATGGATAGCGCCGGGATGATGAAGATGGCCACCGGTGATGAGATCCCCCTCCGGCAGGGTGCCGGAACGGGCTCCCGAGAGGTTTTTGGTGGCTACATAGGCTTGCGGCGGCGGAACTTCCGATCTATCTTCTGTTCTGGAAGTTTTAGGGTACGTAGGTATATATGGGTGCAGGGGGTACGTCGGTGGACCTCCGGGGTGCTCACGAGGCAGGGGGCGCACCCGGGGGGTGGGCGCGCCCCCACCCTCGTGGGCAGCCCGGGACTCCCCTGACATGCACTCCAAGTCTATCAGGTTGCTTTCCTTCCAAAAATAACTTCTCCAGTTGATTTCGTTCCGTTTTGACTCCGTGTGATATTCCTTTTCCTCGAAACACTGAAATAGGCATAAAACAAGAAATCAATTTGGGCCTCCGGTTAATAGGTTAGTCCCAAAAATAATATAAAAGTGGATAATAAAGCCCAATGTTGCCCAAAACAGTAGATAAAGTAGCATCGAGCAATCAAAAATTATAGATTCGTTGGAGACGTATCAAGCATCCCCAAGCTTAATTCCTGCTCGTCCTCGAGTAGGTAAATGATAAAAAAGAAATTTTGATGCGGAGTGATACTTTGGCATAATTTCAATGTAATTCTTCTTACTTGTGATATGAATATTCAGATCCGAAAGATTCAAGACAAAAGTTCATATTGACATAAAAATAATAATACTTCAAGCATACTAATCAAAGCAATCATGTCTTCTTAAAATAACATGGCAAAAGAAAGTTCATCCCTACAAAATCATATAGTTAGGCTATGCTTCATTTTCGTCACACAAAGATGTTCCCAACTTCTATACCCCGATGACAAGCCAAGCAATTGTTTCATACTTAAATAATCTCAAACTTTTTCAACCTTCACGCAATACATGAGCGCGAGCCATGGATATAGCACTATGGGTGGAATAGAATATGATGATGGGGATTGTATAAAGAAGACAAAAAAGGAGAAAGTCTCACATTGACGTGGCTAATTAATGGGCTATGGAGATGCCCATCAATTGATGTCAACATGAGGAGTAGGGATTGCCATGCAACGGATGAACTAGAGCTATGAATGCTCAACAAAAGAAAACTAGTGGGTGTGCATCCAACTTGCTTGCTCATGAAGACCTAGGGCATTTGAGAAAGCCCATCGTAGGAATATACAAGCCAAGTTCTATAATGAAAAATTCCCACTAGTATAAAGAGACAACTTATGAGACTCACTACATGAAGAACAAGGTGCTACTTTGAAGCACAATATATGAGACTCACTATATGAAGAACAAGGTGCTACTTTCAAGCACAAGTGTGGAAAAAGAGATAGTAGCATTGTCCCTTTTTATTTATTTTCTTTTTTTGGGCCTTTTTTTTTCTTTTGGCCTTTTTTTGGGCAATGCTCTAATAATGATGATCATCACACTTCTATTGATTACAACATAAGGATTACAACTCGAAACTAGAACAAGATATGACTCTATATGAATGCCTCCGGCGGCGTACCAGGATGGTGCAATGAATCAAGAGTGACATGTATGAAGAATAATGCATGGTGGCTTTGCCACAAATACGATGTCAACTACATGATCATGCAATGGCAATATGACAAAAGTAATGTATGTCATGATGATGATGATGGAAGTTGCATGGCAATATATCTCGGAATGACTATGGAAATGCCATAATAGGTAGGTATGGTGGATGTTTTGAGGAAGATATAAGGAGGTTTATGTGTGATAGAGCGTATCGTATCACGGGGTTTGGATGCACCGGCGAAGTTTGCACCAACTCTCAAGGTGAGAAAGGGCAATGCACGGCATCAAGAGGCTAGCAAAGGCGGAAAGGTGAGAGTGCGTATAATCCATGGACTCAACATTAGTCAAAAGAACTCATATACTTATTGCAAAAATTTTGAAGCCATCAAAAATCAAGTACTACGTGCATGCTCCTAGGGGGATAGATTGGTAGGAAAAGACCATCGCTCGTCCCCGACCGCCACTCATAAGGATGCACAAGCCAGGTACACTTCATGTTTCAAATATGTTACACAACTTTAACCATACGTGCATGCTACGGGACTTGCTAACTTCAACACAAGCATTCTTTGAATTCATAATCACCCAACTAGCACGTCTTTGATATTATCACCTCCATATCTCAAAACAATTATCAAGCATCAAACTTATCTTAGTATTCAACACACTCATAAGAAAGTTTCACATATCTTGAATACCAAGTATATTAATATTAAGCAAATTACCATGCTATTAAATGACTCTCAAAATAATCTAAGTGAAGCACTAGAGCAAAAATTATCAAGCTCAAAAGATATAAGTGAAGCACGTAGAGTATTCTAACAAATTCCAATTCAAGTATGGCTCTCTCTCATTTAATAATTTCAGATCTTGATACTTTATTCAAACAGCAAGCAAAGCTAAAGAAAATGACATGACGCTCCAAGCAAAACACATATCATGTGGTGAATAAAAATATAGCTCCGAGTAAAGTTACCGATGAACGAAGACGAAAGAGGGGATGCCTTCCGGGGCATCCCCAAGCTTAGGCTCTTGGTTGTCCTTGAATATTACCTTGGGGTGCCTTGGGCATCCCCAAGCTTAGGCTCTTTCCACTCCTTATTCCATAGTCCATCGAATCTTTACCCAAAACTTGAAAACTCCACAACACAAAACTCAACAGAAAACTTGTAAGCTCCGTTAGTATAAGAAAATAAAACCACCACTTAGGTACTGTAATGAACTCATTCTAAATTCATATTGGTGTAATATCTACTTTACTTCAACTTATCTATGGTTCATACCCTCCGATACTACTCATAGATGCATCAAAATAAGCAAACAACACATAGAAAACAGAATCTGTCAAAAACAGAACAGTCTATAGTAATCTGTATCAAACGTATACTTCTGGACTTCCAAAAATCCTACCAAATTAGGAAGTCCTAAGAAATTCGTGTACCAATCCAGTGCAAAAATAATCAGATCAGAAGCATGTTCCTGTAAATTAACAAAACTAATTTACTGGGTGCAAAAGTTTCTGATTTTCAGCAGGATCAACACAACTATCACCGTAAGCCATCCTAAAGGTCTTACTTGGCACTTTATTGAAACAAAAGATATAAAACATGATTACTACAGTAGCATAATCATGTGGACACACAAAAATAGTAAGGATAAATGTTGGGTTGTCTCCCAACAAGCGCTTTTCTTTAATGCCTTTTAGCTAGGCATGATGATGACAATGATGCTCATATAAAAGATGAGAATTGAAACATAATGGGAGCATCATGAAGCATATGACTAGCACATTTAAGTCTAACCCACTTCCTATGCATATGGATTTTGTGAGCAAACAACTTATGGGAACAATAATCAACTTGCATAGGAAGGTAAAACAAGCATAGCTTCAAAACTTGAAGCACATAAAGAGGAAACTTGATATTATTGCAATTACTACAAGCATATGTTCCTCCCTCATAATAATTTTCAGTAGCATCATGAATGAATTCAACAATGTAACCAGCACCTAAAGCATTCTTTTCATGATCTACTAGCATAGAAAATTTACTACTCTCCTCATAAGCAAAATTCTTCTCATGAATAGTAGTGGGAGCAAACTCAACAAAATAACTATCATATGATTTAAAATTAGGATCAAGATGACAAGTTTCATGGTTATCATTATTGTTTAAAGCATACGTGTCATCACAATAATCTATCTTGCTTTCATCATAGTAAATTTGCTCATCAAAGCTTGGGGGACAAAAAATATCATTTTCATCAAACATAGCTTCCCCAAGCTTGTGGCTTTGCATATCATTAGCATCATGGATATTCAAGGAATTCATACTAACAACATTGCAATCATGCTCATCATTCACATATTTTATGCCAAGCATTCTATGTAATTCTTCTTCTAGTACTTGAGCATAATTTTCCTTCCCATCATTTTCACGAAAGACATTAAAAAGATGAAGCATATGGGGCATACTTAATTCCATTTTTTGTAGTTTCCTTTTATAGACTAACTAGTGCTAAAACAAGAAACAAAAAGATTCGATTGCAAGATCTAAAGATATACCTTCAAGCACTCACCTCCCCGGCAACGGTGCCAGAAAAGAGCTTAGTTGACGGGGTGTGAGTGAGTGCCCTTTACCTAGCCTCCCCGGCAACGGCGCAGAAAAGAGCTTGATGTCTACTACACAACCTACTTCTTGTAGACGTTGTTGGGCCTACAAGTGCACAGGTTTGTAGGACAGTAGCAAATTTCCCTCAAGTGGATGACCTAAGGTTTATCAATCCGTAGGAGGCGTAGGATGAAGATGGTCTCTCTCAAGCAACCTCAGAACCAAATAACAAAGAGTCTCTTGTGTCCCCAACACACCCAATACAATGGCAAATTGTATAGGTGCACTAGTTCGGCGAAGAGATGGTGATACAAGTGCAATATGGATGGTAGATAAAGGTTTTTGTAATCTGAAATAATAAAAACAGCAAGGTAACTAATGATAAAAGTGAGCGTAAACGGTATTGCAATCATAGGAAACAAGGCCTAGGGTGTTGGGGAACGTTGCAGAAAATTAAAATTTTTCCTACGGTTTCACCAAGATCCATCTATGAGTTCATCTAAGCAACGAGTCAAGGGAGTGAGTTTGCATCTACATACCACTTGTAGATTGCGTGCGGAAGCGTTCAAGGGGATGGTGATGATGGAGTCGTACTTGCCGTGATTCAGATCACCGATGACCAAGTGCTGAATGGACAGCACCTCCGCGTTCAACACACGTACGGGATGGGAGACGTCTCCTCCTTCTTGATCCAGCAAGGGGGAAGGAGAGGTTGATGATGATCCAGCAGCACGACGTCGTGGTGGTGGATGTAGCAGAACTCCGGCAAGGCTTCGCCAAGCTGCTGCGGGAGGAGGACGAGGTGTAGTAGGGGGAGGGAGGCACCAATGCACAGGGTACCGCTGCCCTCCCCCTTGCCCTCCTTTATATAGGCCCCCAGGGGGGGTGCCGGCCCTGGGAGATTCAATCTCCCAAGGGGGCGGCGGCCAGGGGGGGTGGAGTGCCCCCCAAGGCATGTGGTGCGCCCCCCCACCCTAGGGTTTCAACCCTAGGCGCAGGGGGTGGGCCTAGGGGGGTGCACCAGCCCACTATGGGCTGGCTCCCCTCTCACTTCAGCCCGTGGGGCCTTCCGGGATGGGTGGCCCCACCCGGTGGACCCCCGGGACCCTTCCGGTGGTCCCGGTACATTACCGGGTGACCCCGAAACTTTCCCGATGGCCAAAATACCACTTCCAATATATAATTCTTTACCTCCGGACCATTCCGAAACTCCCCGTGACGTCCGGGATCTCATCCGGGACTCCAAACAACATTCGGTATGCTGCATACTCATATTCATACAACCCTAGCGTCACCGAACCTTAAGTGTGTAGACCCTACGGGTTCTGGAGACACGTAGACATGACTGAGACGACTCTTGGGCAATAACAAACAGCGGGATATGGATACCCATGTTGGCTCCCACATGCTCCTCGATGATTTCATCGGATGAACCACGATGTCGAGGATTAAACAACCCCGTATACAATTCCCTTTGTCAATCGGTACATTACTTGCCCGAGACTCGATCGTCGGTATCCCAATACCTTATTCAGTCTCGTTACCGGCAAGTCACTTTACTCGTACCGTAATGCATGATCCCGTGACCAACCACTTGGTCACTTTGAGCTCATTATGATGATGCATTACCGAGTGGGCCCAGAGATACCTCTCCCATCATGGAGTGACAAATCCGATCTCGATCCGTGTCAACCCAATGACACTTTCGGAGATACATGTAGTGCACCTTTATAGTCACCCGATTCACGTTGTGGACGTTTGATACACCCAAAGCACTCCTACGGTATCCGGGAGTTACACGATCTCATGGTCTAACGAAGAGATACTTGACACTGGAAAAGCTCTAGCAAACGAACTACACGATCTTGTGCTATGCTTAGGATTGGGTCTTGTCCATCACATCATTCTCCTAATGATGTGATCCCGTTATCAACGACATCCAATGTCCATAGCCAGGAAACCATGACTATCTGATGATTAACGAGCTAGTCAACTAGAGGCTCACTAGGGACATATTATGGTCTATGTATTCACACGTGTATTACGATTTCCGGATAATACAGTTATAGCATGAATAAAGACAATTATCATGAACAAAGAAATATAATAATAATGCTTTTATTATTGCCTCTAGGGCATATTTCCAACAGTCTCCCACTTGCACTAGAGTCAATAATCTAGTTACATTGTGATGAATCGAACACCCATAGAGTTCCGGTGTTGATCATGTTTTGCTCGCGAGAGAGGTTTAGTTAACGGATCTGCGACATTCAGATCCGTATGTACTTTGCAAATTTCTATGTCTCCATCTTGAACATTTTCACGGATGGAGTTGAAGCGACGCTTGATGTGCCTGGTCTTCTTGTGAAACCTGGGCTCCTTGGCAAGGGCAATAGCTCCAGTGTTGTCACAGAAGAGTTTGATCGGCCCCGACGCATTGGGTATGTGTCGTGGATCTGTCACGGCAGATGTCCTAGTGTGAGGACTTAGTCGTGGAACCATCGCTACGGGTTTACTTGTAGGGGTTTAAAGCGGACACAAAGACACGAGGGTTTATACTAGTTCGGCCCCTTCGATGAAGGTAAAAGCCTACGTCTAGTTGTGATGGAATTGATGTAGTCTCGATGGCTAGGGAGCAAATAAGCTTCGCCTAGACTCGAGCTGTTGTTCTCTGTCCTTGAACCGCCGCCGGGTCGTCCCCTTATATACATGAGTGACGCCTGTCGGTTCAGAGAGTCCCAACCGTTCATACTGTATCCCGTTGGTATCTCCCTATTCCTAACTTACAATACAAGTCATACATCAGGCCGGTTTACGGCTACAATCTCTAAACCGACTATAGGCCTTGGGCCTTTCTCTGATTACACCACTACGGAGCTAACCCGGCCCAATCTTGGCCGGTTTACTCCTAGTAGTAATATCCCCAACATTAGGCCCCAGATTGATTTGAACTGATTCATGTCAATCCTTTATAAAACCTGCATCTTGGATATCTTCTTTGTGTAATCAGTCATCACCTCATCATCATTGCAAACCGCATGCCATCATTGCTTCGCCATCGTGAACCGCATGACGTCATTTTGAAGCTTATCCTTTATAGCGCCTTCTTTAATGACCATCCCTGGATTCACGCGTTTGACCTAGTTTTTCTGCCTTATAAATAAGACCGAAGGGTCATTCGGTTTTCTCCCTTCGCTTCCTCTTCGTCTTCTTCCTTGCGCCATTGTATGCGAGCTCCGCTGTCGCCATCGACATCTGCTTCGCCAGTGGCCGCTGCATCGACCTGTTCGGACCAGAATCCTGCGGCTTTTCGCATCAACTCCTCTGCTTCCGGTAAATCTCTTATCCTTCGTTAATCTGTTCATTATCTTTAGATCTGTTCTAGGGTTCAAGCTTCGTCCGTGTTCTTCATATGCTTTCACTTTTCTATCCTCTGAGCGGCATTATGATCCCTGTTTGCACTAAACGAAGATCCGTGCGCGATTCGCCGCGCTTTTCATCTAAATCCCATAGCCTTCTCGCAGATACATATGCATACCTCATGGTGCACTTCCTGCTTCTTCTTTACTTTCTGCGGCGCCTTTCTTGTTTTCTGAAAACTCACGTTTGATCCATGATAAACATGAACTCTTGTGAAACTTGTTTCTGTCGATTTCCTCCGAAGCCAGAATTAGGCGGTTTAACTCACCATAGAAACGAAAAATTGCTAAACCGCATCTCAGACACCATTAGTCCTCGTGTTGAACCGCCTATATATATATCGACACCATACCGTATTGAACTGGTACATCGGATCATCTTCCGGTTTGTCATAACTTGGATCAATTATTCTGCGATGAGTATTTTCTCAAACCGGATTCTTCTCCTTGTAGACCTCATGATGGCCAAACAGTATACGAGTGCAACTGGGTCCTTCCGCCTCTCGAGACGAATCAACGAAAGCTAGTGTCCATTGGCGCTTTGACAACCAAAGCACCATCCATTGAGGGTTCCCGTGAGGAATGTCCTCCCACCTCGTGAAGGTGAAGTCATAGTTTTCGCAGATCACTTATTCCGGGGCTTCAAACCGCCTCGGTCAAAGTTTTACCGGACGTAATGGCCAACTTTCAATTACGCCCCAAGATATCGGCCCCAATTCGCTTACCAACTTGTGTCATTTTCAAGTCTCAGTCCAAGCTTATCTGCAAGAGGAGCCTTCGTCGAGCTATTCCGGGATCTTTTCCACCTAAACCGCCGCACCAATTCACCGATGGCCCCAATATCGAAGTTAGGCGGTATGGCTATCCGTAAAAGGAAAGAGATCACTTATCCCCACGTGAAGCTCCACTCTCACCCCAAAGAATGGAATGCAACTTGGTTCTATCACAGAGACACCTCCCCAAGGTGAAAATCCTTTACCTGGTTTCCGCCAGAGCGGCTCAAGAACACACATCCCTTTCCGCAACGCTTGACCGCAAAAGAGAGAAGTAGATACGCCCCCAACTGCCCAAGCTCCGGGCCTTTATGGCCAACGGTTTGATCGAATCGATCCGCACGCTGCTGGTTATCTTGGGGCATACCGCCTTTGAGTCGGCGTTCGGTTTGATGTGCCAAGATACCGCAAAGGTCGATGATCCACTCCGACACACCAAATTAGAATTGTCTCAAGACGGTCACAGATTCATGAGGAAAATGCTGAATGAACCGGAGCATCTCTCGCGCCCAAACCGCTTGGCTCCTTATTGCACTCTCAACGCACCTCCCGCGGTAAGCTCCCGATCATGCCACCATTTAATTTTTTGCCATTACTTTCATACTTGCAATTCTCAATTATTTCCGATCCAGGTGACGATCCATTCTGGAGCAAGAAGCTCTCGCAAGATAAAGCGGACAAGACCGGGCGGCAAAACCGCCCAAAACGAAAGTTGTCAAGAAGCCTGCTCATAAGAGGAAAACTACGGCTTCGCTCGATCCGCCATCGGCGACGATGTGGGTAATCCGAACTTGACTCTCTTGGCTTGTTTTTACACGCCTTATTGATGACGATGCTTGTCGATGACGGCGAAGCCAGCAACGCTGGATTTGCCGAGGTAACCATTCTTTCTTCCGATTCAACAAGCTTACCTTCCCAAAATTCCGCCGGCAAACCGGAAAGTTAACTTTTCTCATCCTCTTGCTCACTTGGATCCCAAACTTATGAAGACGCAGCAAAGACGAGGCCCGCCGCACAACCCGATAGTGGACGGTAGTTACTTCGCGGTTTATCAACAGCCCGCTCGAAGCGCCGCACCGAGGTTTCCAACCATTTTATTACCTTGAATTCCAAAGCGGTTTATTCCACAACCTCTTAATCCGTCCGACCATTATCGTGTCACCTCTCATTCATCCTCCGCGAATCGTCACCACTCAACCGCCGCCATCGAAAATAGCTGTCGGGTAAGTCATCATGACCACATACTTGTCAATTTCTTCAGAATGTACGTGTCTTATTTTTGTTTCGCAGGACCAAACCGAAACCCAAAAAAAAGCTCGCTTAGAAAAAACCATCGAGGAAGCTGCCACCTCCGATCATGAGCGTGCACCGGATCGAGACAATGTCGCTGAAGATATTCCAACAATCCCGGTTCAAGAAGATGTGATTCCGTAAGAGAGGCCTACAGATGCTTCAATGTTCTGCTGATCCGCCGCCAAGACCATCCACCGCAAAGCCTCCTAGCCCTGCCAAAGCCATCGTGTTTACTCAATCCGTCGAATCGAAAGATGATGACGTGGTAATTATCGAATAGGCCACTCAACCGGCAATGCCGCCACCTTAACCCGCAAGATATCGTGAAAGAGGACTCGCCGCTTTTAAGAAAGGAAAATGGAACATAGAGCTGGAAACATATGCCGCTATGAGCGCCCAAGACCTTCATTCCGGATACTTGAACCGCTTTACAAAGAGCCGTGACTATGAAGCTGGCTTGGTGAAACTAATGAGAGACAAGTTTGAGGTAACGCCCTTTCTTTAATATCCGTGATAGTAGTCCTCGTAGCCCCCAAGGGCCGGTTTGCAATCTATGATCAAACCGGCGCTTTGACAATTTTCTCCGATAGATCGCTGTAATTTTCCCCATAATCGCCAAGGCCGGTTTATGTATGCAAACCTAAACCGTATTCCAAAAGCTGCTTAACAACGCTTTAGCAAGATGAAATAGCCATTAGCCCCCAAGTGCCGAGTTGAATACGCGATTGAACTTGGGACTTTTCCATGTAATAGTAGTATAAAAATTGAAGGTACATTAGCCCCAAGTGTCAAGCATATAACGATGTTGTGTGGTTGACACTTTTAATTGCTGGCTGATGATGCCACAACATGCAAGCTGATGTGGCGATCAAGGATGACCGGATTGCCGATTTACAGCAGCATTGAGACCCAAAGAGCCGAGATGCATAAGGCCAAGAAAGAGCTGACTATTGCCCTGCTGCCGCAGAAGAAACGGGACAAAATGAAGAAGGAACAAGCTGTCTGGGCCACCGAAAAGGCCAACTTGCTCAAGCGGGCGAAAAATGCCAAGCCGCCTTTAAACCGTGGTAGATGATCCGACACCGTGAAGCGACAAGTGCATTCTATGACAGCAGCCATCTTCGCACGCCTTTTAAATAAATGTAATTTACTTGTCTCAGATCTCCAACACTCCGTTTATAAACCGTCCTGTTTATGAAACGCAGCACACGCGCTGGGCACTGGGAATGACGTATGAAGAAACTAAAAGCTGTGTACACCTTAGTAGAACAGCTATATACCGAGCCCAACGTGTGATTACCACAATGTCACACAACAACCCGGCGCCGCCCTTGATCCAAGACACCTTGAACCGCTATCCATCCTACCTTCCCGGATTGAGGAGGTGAAAAGTCGGCTGCACGAACCGGAGCCATCAACGCCTCGATCCGGCCAAGGCCCGGTGCCGGATTTTGATCCAAAGGAAGCAGCCTGTGGCTATCCCAAAGGTGAAGGAAGATGGCTCAGATTTTAATGAAGAGGACTTGCGTGCAATAAACCGTGCAAGACGCCCACTTGCTTGTCAATTGGCGGAAGAAGCCGACTTGGAGCACTATCAAGCCCAATACAATGATCGTAATAAGCGTGTGTCCGCCCAACTTTTGAGCCGGAAAATTTAATCCCTCCAATCCGTAAGCACACTTACGCCCCGACATTGAACCGCCAACTTTGATTCATGAAGAAGCTGTTTTTCAAGCTGATGGGCATCGATCGACTTCGTGGATTTCCAGCCAATGGGTAGAGGAGAGGATGCTGAAGCGGAGGAGGACGAAGAATAGTCTTGAACCGGTAGCCGGTTTAGAAAACAATGATCATTTGGGCACTGTGTTGCCTTGTAATAGTTTTAGGTAAACTTTGTTGCTCGGGTATGCCTTCGCATCGAGTGAACTTTGTGTGATTCGCAGTTCCTGCAATCAAAAGATAAAACTTCGGCGGCGGTGAGACCGCCTCACGGTTTATGGCATCCAATATGTCTTTATATATTGAAAATTTAATGAGTATCTCGATACAAATACCGCCATATCCGGGCATAAAGCTGATGTAACCAATCTTGAAACGGAGGCTTTCTTATTGAAACCATAACCGCCTTGGGAGGCAATAACCTCCATATAGGCGCATGAATGAGCACTAGCCCCAAGTTTTTCCATAAAGGCTAACCGGGAAAAATGGTAAACCGGAAAGAAATGAAAACTTTGGATAACACCAGATCGTGCACTATCAGCTTGTTACTGACGGCTAAACCGAAAAAATATTCATTATGTTGGAAACACGACAAAAATCAAATACCAAATACGGCAACAAAGGCAATAACGCTTTGTAAAAAAGGAGAGCTGCTTGGAGCTGGTCAGATGGCATTACCATGGTCAGATGCTACCAAGCCCCCCGAAGGTGTAGCGATGGTGCTAGTCACCAGTCCCCAAAAGACTCGTGGCGAGTACGCCGCCAAGTGGCGGACATTGGTTCGGGTTCGACCAAGCCCCAAGTGGCGCTGGCCCTAGTGGCCGACCAAGAGGCGTGACTGGTTCAGACGTGACCGTGTCCCCAATGATCTAGTGGCTTTCGCTTATCAAGAGGTGCAGACCGGTTCGGATACGACCAAGCCCCAAGTGATAAATACAATTGTCAAGGGTAAACCGAGGCCGCTTTGAAAAACAGAAACACTCCGTAACCACGCATGAGAAGAAAGACAGAGACCCCGCTTTGACTGAGGCCCTGGTTTTTATTATATCGAAAGATAATATATACATTGTTATGCTATGTACATAAACTGAGCCGATGACTCATGTGTAATAAGGTCGAAGATGAGCTATATTCCATGGCCTCGTTGGTCTCTCTCTCGATGTACGTGAGTCTTTACGCCTCGAATATCAACCAGATAGTAGGAACCGCAGTGCAGACTCTTCCTGACCACAAAGGGCCCTTCCCAAGGTGGGGATAGCTTGTGCAGGTTCGTCTGGTCTTGGATGAGACGCAGTACCAAATCGCCTTCCTGAAAAGCTCTGGTTTTGATCCGGCGGCTGTGATAACGACGAAGGTCTTGCTGGTAAATTGCTGATCGAGCGGCTGCCATATCACGCTCCTCATCCAACAGGTCCAAAGCGTCCTGTCGCGCCGCTTCATTGTCCGCTTCAACGTAAGCCGCTACACGGGCGAAGTCGTGCGAATATCATCGGGGAGAATCGCTCGCCCATAAACCATGAAAAAGGCGTAACCAGTGAGACCGGTTTGGCGTAGTATTGATACTCCATATCACCGATGGGAGCTCCTCAACCCAGCACCAAGGCGCCCTTTGTAATGGGACCGAAGTCGCGTTTGATACCTCGCAAGATTTCGATTAGCACGCCCGCCGCCCGCTGGATCGGGGTGCGCCATCGACGATACGCTGCCGGATATGTTCACGCTCACAAAATTCTTTCATAGCTCCTTGGACAGATTAGTGCCATTGTCGCGATGATACTGTGGAAAGCCAAACCGAAAATCACCTTTTGATGAACTGCACCGCATTGTTGCCGCATCACACTTATCGACAGTTCGCTTCAATCCACTTGGTGAATTTGTCCACCGCCACCAACAGATGGGTCTTCTTATCTTTGGATCTCTTAAAAGGCCCGACCATATCCAGCCCCCACGCCGCAAACGGCCATGTTATCGGATCATCCTCAACTCCTGTGCGGTATATGGGCACGCTCGAGAATTTCTCGACACCCATCGCAGTTGCTTGACCAAATCCTCCGTGATCAAGATGAGCCGTTAACCAAGAGAATCCATGACGGAATGCCTTTGCCACCGTGGACTTTGAACCGCATGGTGCCCGCAATCCCTTCATGGATTTCTCGTAAATTTCGCCACCTTCCTCGGGGAAACACAGCGTTGAAACGCCTCAAACGCCGCGATGATGCAACTCACCATTGATAATCGCTATGGACTTGGAGCGCCGGGTTACCTGCTCGCCGTAACCTCATCGTCTCGTAATTCTCCTCGAGTCATATATGCAAGGTAAGGCACCGCCCAATCCGAATAGCGTAATGCTGCCACCAACCGGGCCTCCGGTCGAATTGCCAACCGCTTCACCAGGAGCCGAACCGACGGTTTGTGCAAGATGTCGAGGAAGACATTAGGGGAACCGTTTACGCCGAGAACCCAGCCGGCTTAAAGCGCTCGCCGCTTCGTTCTTCCGCGATCCACATGATCTACTTGATATCCCTTGAAGCACCCTCGCAATATTATCCACCTCTCGCCGATATGCAGCCATGAGGGGTCCTTAGAATCCCAAGTGCCGATACTTGTCTGCGCCACCAGTCCGAAGTCACCAAAACACTTGACCCGCTCAAGTTCATTTCCTTAGCCATCCGGAGACCATGGAGTAAAGCTTCAGACTCAGCTGCATTATTAGTACAAAGGGAACATTAGACGGAGAACGAATAAAACTTATCACCGTGGGGAAGTTAACACGACTCCAGCCCCGAGCCTTCCAACCGCTCGACCCATCAAGTGGATAGTCCAAGATGTATGATCCGCTTCTCCTCCGTGCTCAGAACTCCGCCCAATCATTAATGAAGTCGACAAGCGCCAGACTTCACCGCTGCGTGGTATATATTTGAGCCCGTGCGCCCAAGCTCGATGGCCCATTTTGCAATCCGCCATCGCCTCCCGGTTTTGTATGATATCACCCAAAGGAGCTGAACTAACCACTGTAATAGGATGCCCTTGAAAATACTGTTTCAGCTTCCGCCGCCATAAAAACACCATAAACTAGCTTCGCCAATGTGGATACCTCTGCTTGGATTCAATAAGTACCTCGCTGATATAATAAACCGCCGCTGAACCGGATATTCTTTCCTGCCTCCTTACGCCGACCACAATGGCTACGCTTACCGCCGCGCATTGGCTGCCACATATAAGAACAACGGTTCGTTGTCAACCGGAGCTGCAAGGACAGCGGATTGGCCGCTTGCCGCTTTAGGTCCTCGAAGCTTCGTCCGCAGCTGACTCTGCATAAACTGATCCGTCTTCCTCAAAGATCTCGGTATAAAGGAATAGCCTTCTCCAAGGCGGCCGATAAACCGCCTGCCGCAATCCGCCCGCCAAGCGTTGGACATCATTGATACACTTCGTTTAGCCAAAGAGGTGATTGCTTTAATTTTCTCTCGATTGGCTTCGATTCTCTGCCGATACCAGAATCCCAATAGCTTGCCACCGAACACCAAAAACACATTTGGCCGGATTAAGCATCATCTTATAAATGCGCAGTTGTCGAAAGTCTCCTTCAAATCGCCCACCGTGTCTCCTTCGCTTTGATTTCACCACAATGTCATCTACATAGGCATGCACATTGCGTCCGATCTGTATGCAAACAATTTCATACACACCGCTGATACGTGGCTTGGGCGCCTTGAGCCCAAAAGGCATAGATACATAACGTAAGACTCCAAAGGGAGTTATAAACGCCGCTTTCTCCTGGTCCTTGACCGCCATCTTGATCTGATGGTATCCAGAGTATGCATCTAAAAAGCTTAAACGCTCACATCCTGCCGTGGCATTAATGATCTGATCAATGCGGGGGAGAGCAAAAGGATCTGCTGGACAAGCTTTGTTAAGATCTGTAGTCCACACACATACGCCAGTGCCGCTTTTCTTAAGGACCAGCACCGGATTAGCAAGCCACTCGATGAAACACTCAACGATAAAGCCACCGCTAGAAGCCCGCTACTTTTCTCCAATGGCCTTGCGTCTTTCCTCATTAAACCGGCGGAGGAACTGTTTCACCGGTTTATACTTAGGATCCACATTAAGTGTGTGCTCAACGAGTTCTCTCGGACACCCGCATGTCGATGGCTTCCATGCAAAGATGTCCCGTTCTCACGGATGAACTCGATGAGCGCGCTTCCTATTTAGGATCCAGGTTGGCACTGACAGTAAACTGCTTGGATGAATCGCCTGGCACAAAGTCAACAAGCTTGGTTTCGGCCGCCGATTTGAATTTTAGATCCGATTCATGCTCCATAGTGGGCTTCTTCAGAGGGGTCATATCTGCCGGATCAACATTATCCTTATAAAATTTCAACTCCTCTGTGGCACAGACCGCTTCTGCGTAAGCTGCATCTCCTTCCTCACATTCCAAAGCGACTCGGCGGCTTCCATGCACTGTTATTGTTCCTTTGTAACCCGGCATCTTAAGTTGCAAGTAGATATAACAAGGTCGCGCCATGAACTTAGCATAAGCCGTCATTCAAACAGGCATGATATGGGCTCGGATTTTACCACTTCAAAGGTTAGCTTTTCGCATCGGAGTCATGCTCATCTCCAAAGGCCACATCCAAGGCTATCTTGCCAACAGGATAAGCAGATTTGCCTGGCACTACACCATGGAACACCGTATTGGACGGTCTGAGATCTTTATCCGTGAGACCCATGCGACGGAAAGTGTCATAATACAATATATTGATGCTGCTTCCTCCATCCATAAGAACCTTAGTAAATTTATAGCCCCCAACTTGGGGGTCTACCACCAAAGCCAGCTGACCCGGATTTTCAACCCGGGGGGGATGGTCCTCTCTGCTCCATACGATAGGCTGTTCTGACCAACGCAAATACTGTGGCACAGCCGGTTCAACAGAATTTACAGCCCGTTTGTGAAGCTTTCGATCCCGCTTGTCCAAACTGGTTGTGAAAACATGATACTGCCCGCCGTTCAACTGCTTTGGCTGGCTCGATAGCTCGATCTGCTGCTGCTGCTTGCCGCTACCTTGATTATTCTGGTTGTTGAAATTGCCCTGGTTGTGCCCTGAACCGGAAGCTCCGTCCTGACCCGGCCCATGGAAACCGGATCCTGAACCGCCACCTGATCCTTTGTCATATCGGAAAGCATCGGAATTTTTGAACGCTTGCATAATAGAACAGTCCTTCCAAAGATGATTCGATGGGTTTTCTTTCGTTCCGTGTTTGGGACAAGGCTGATTCAGCAAGTAATTCAAACGGCCCGCACCATCATTTGGACCCCGATTTGCCTTGCCTCTACGCCAAGGGCCTCTGTCCCCGCATTAGTGTTAGCTACAAAATCATCACCTTTGCGCTTTGCCCCAGCTTCCATGACCTGCCGGTTTGACCTGCTTTGCAGCTTGAGTTGCCATTCTTCTTTCCTTTCCTCGCTTCGTCATCATCTCGCCCGTGATCCTTAGTACCGTCTCGAATCGGCATATTTTACTAGAGCGACATGAGGGTTCCTATATCATTGCGTAACCGCTTCATACGCCCCAGCTTAAATTTCAGAGGCTCAAATCGGCAGCTTGCTTTCCAATGTGATGATCGCCGAGTCAAGATTGATCCGGTCGAGGAGTGCAAGATTTCGACACACGGCGCACTCCAACGGGTTGTCGACTTCTTCTTCCTAACACAAGCCGCTAGGTCCACTATAGACTTCGCCGTTTACATGTATCTTTAAAATTCGGATGAACTGGCCCAGAATCGACCCCATGAATCGATAGAATTGGGCGGCATGCTTTTTCAACCAAGCACGGCTGTGCCTCCATCATCATGGTAAAGTATTTTGCACACGCCGCTTCATCAACGCCAAGCATCTCCATGGCCATCTCGTAACTCTCAACCCATGCCTCGTGGGATAGATCTGCAGTAATTTGGCACCTTACGCTGGCCCTTAAAATCCTTAGGCAACGACGCTTGCGCAAAGCGGGTTAAACAGGCACTCCCAAAGCGGAGGAGACTCCTGGTCCCGTGAAGGAGGTAGGGCGAACCGGCGATGCTGAACCGCATCATCTCAGGCCGCTAACTCGCCTCCTCGCGTGCGGCCCGATCTACCACCTCCCGAGCATTACGAGCGCCGCCTATCGGGTTGTTGCCTCCGCCGCTTCACGGTCCCGCATAGCACTTGATAGGGCCGGTTCATCCATGCGCCATCAGTAGTTCGCTTGACGGGCGAGTGAATCCGATCGCGCTATATGAATACGCTTCGCTGGATTAGTGCAGTCCGAGAAGCTCTTGACCCGCGTGTCTCAACCGCCAGGGGAATCTCCTTCGACCGATCGCCCCAATCGTCTTGGCAGCCGCAACAAGGTTGTCCATTGGATTAGAGTAATGCCCCGGGCGCTCAGATCGCGGAGGAATCATCATATTCTGCTGTGGGGCTCCATCCGGCGTGGTTGGACCGCCGCCCCGCCTCCCGCACCTCAGTCCGTTTACCTCCTGTCTGGGCGGGTTGTCGGGTCCAGCCCGTGTCTGAAAGAGGTTTCTAGGGTCAACCGGATGGCAGCGCGATCGTATTTCCGCTTTAACACCTCTCGCGACGCGCCTCGTCGAGCATGAGTCCGTAAGCTTGCGCATCTAAAGCGCCCGCCTGATGCTATGCGCCCTTCTTCGCCGCTAGATCCGCTGGCTCGCGTGATCGCTTCTCACCTTTGCAATCTCTCGATTATGAGCCTCTTGATCTGCCGGATTATCTCCGCCATGAGCGCCGCCAGGCATCAAACAGATTCGACAAAACTTGAACCGGCGGACGACCGAGCCTCCTGCCCTCGCCGCTGCTGCTGAACCGAAAGTATCGCTGCTGCGCGTCGATTTAAAGGTTTGCGGCTCCGCGATCGCCATGAATACGCCGATCCGTTCAGCTGGCTTGAGGGGTCCGGAATACTATCACCGTTGGAACAACCCCGATCATACCATCCTCGCAGCTGGTACAATGACTCGTCTCTCCCGCCGAGGATTCATCGCCGAATAAACGACGGTCTCGCTACCGCATTCAACCGTATCACACTCCTTCCTCGGTAACTCCAACGAAGACATGCTTTACCGCCGGTTTAGCCCGGGCTGGTTGCGCGCGCTGAGCCGTCTCGACGAGGTCGGTGCAGATGTCCGGCTCAGGCCCTCCGATCTTGCCGATGAAGACGTGTATGCCGCCGAAGGGGACCCGTATCCATACTCGATTGAATCGCCTCGACCCCATCCGCATTGTCGATGTAGATCCGCCACGACGACTCTTGGTCATCCGCCCACGACGTAGCCTTCGAGTCCTTTGAGCTTGCTTCTCCAAGATCGCCAAACCATCGTGGCGATAGCCCCACGGTGGGCGCCAACCGTCGTGGATCTGTCACGGCAGATGTCCTAGTGTGAGGACTTAGTCGTGGAACCATCGCTACGGGTTTACTTGTAGGGGTTTAAAGCGACACAAAGACACGAGGGTTTATACTAGTTCGCCCCTTCGATGAAGGTAAAAGCCACGCCTAGTTGTGATGGAATTGATGTAGTCTCGATGGCTAGGGAGCAAATAAGCTTCGCCTAGACTCGAGCTGTTGTTCTCTGTCTTGAACCGCCGCCGGTCGCCCCTTATATACATGAGTGACGCCCGTCGGTTCGTAGAGTCCCAACCGGTTCATACTCGTATCCCGGTTGGTATCTCCCTATTCCTAACTTACAATACAAGTCATACATCAGGCCGGTTTACGGCTACAATCTCTAAACCGACTATAGGCCTTGGGCCTTTCTCTGATTACACCACTACGGAGCTAACCCGGCCCAATCTTGGCCGGTTTACTCCTAGTAGTAATATCCCCAACAGTATGACTCCTAGGTCGGTGATGAACTCCTTCACCCAAATTGCTTCATGCGCTGCCTCCGAGGCTGCCATGTACTCCGCTTCACATGTAGATCCCGCCACGATGCTCGCTTGCAAGCTGCACCAGCCATCGCTCCACCATTCAACATATACACGATCCGGTTTGTGACTTAGAGTCATCCAGATCTGTGTCGGGCTAGCGCCGACGTATCCCTTTATGACGAGCTCTTCGTCACCTCCATAAACGAGAAACATGTCCTTTGTCCTTTTCGGTACTTCAGATATTCTTGATCGCTGTCCGTTGTTCCTTGTCGGGATTACTTTGGTACCTTCCTACCAAACTTACGGCAAGGTTTACATCAGGTCTGGTCCACAACATGGCATACATAATAGATCCTATGGCTGAAGCATAGGGGATGACACTCATCTCTTCTTTATCTTTTGCCGTGGTCGGTGACTGAGCCGAGCTCAATCTTACACCTTGCAGCACAGGCAAGAACCCCTTCTTGGACTGATCCATTTTGAACTTCTTCATAATCTTATCAAGGTATGTGCTTTGTGAAAGACCTATGAGGCGTCTCGATCTATCTCTATAGATTTTGATGCCTAATATATAAGCAGCTTCTCCAAGGTCCTTCATTGAAAAACACTTATTCAAGTAGGCCTTAATGCTGTCCAAAAGTTCTATATCATTTCCCATCAAGAGTATGTCATCTACATATAATATGAGAAATGCTACAGAGGTCCCACTCACTTTCTTGTAAACGCAGGCTTCTCCATAAGTCTCAAGATAAACCAAACGCTTTGATCATCTCATCAAAGCAAATGTTCCAACTCCGAGATGCTTGCACCAGTCCATAAATGGATCGCTGGAGCTTGCATACTTTGTTAGCGTTCTTAGGATCGACAAAACCTTCCGCTGCATCATATACAACTCTTCCTTAAGATGTCCGTTAAGGAATGCCGCTTTGACGCCCATCCGCCATATCTCATAATCAAAGTATGCGCAATTGCTAACATGATTCGGACGGACTTCAGCTTCGCCACGGAGAGAATGTCTCGTCGTAGTCAATCCCTTGAACTTGTCGATAACCCTTAGCGACAAGTTGAGCTTTATAGATGGTAACATTACCATCCGCGTCCGCCTTCTTCATAAAAATCCATATGTTTTCTATCGCTCACGATCATCGGCAAGTCCACCAAAGTCCATACTTTGTTTTCATACATGGATTCTATCTCGTATTTCATGGCTTCAAGCCATTTGTTGGAATCTGGGCCCGCCATCGCTTCTTCATAGTTTTAAGGTTCACCGTTGTCAACAACATGATTTCCGTGACAGGGTTGCCGTACCACTCAGTGCGAACGTGTCCTTGTGGACCTCTGGTTCAGTAGCAACTTGATCCAAGTACCTTGATCATCATCATTATTTTCCTCTTCAGTTGGTGTAGGCATCACAGGAACATTTTCCTGAGCTGCACCACTTTCCCGTTTGAGAGGTAGTACTTCATCGAGTGCTACTTTCCTCCCACTTACTTCTTCCGAGAGAAACTCTTTTTCTAGAAAGCATCCGTTCTTGGCAACAAAGATCTTGCCCTCGGATCTTAAGTAGAAGGTATACCCAACAGTTTCCTTAGGGTATCCTATGAAGACGCATTTTTCTGACTTGGGTTCGAGCTTTTCAGGTTGAAGTTTCTTGACATAAGCATCGCATCCCCAAACTTTTAGAAACGACAGCTTAGGTTTCTTCCTAAAACATAACTCATACGGTGTCGTCTCAATGGATTTAGACGGTGCCCTATTTAAAGTGAATGTAGCTGTCTCTAGAGCGTATCCCCAAAATGATAGCGGTAAATCGGTAAGAGACATCATAGACCGCACCATATCCAATAGAGTGCGACACGACGCTCGACACACCGTTCTTACCGAGGTGTTCCAGGCGGCGTGAGTTGTGAAACGATTCCACATTTCCTTAAGTGTGTACCAAATTCGTGACTTAAGTATTCTCCTCCACGATATGATCGTAGTAACTTTATTTTTCGGTCACGTTGATTCTCTACCTCATTCTGAAATTCCTTGAATGTTTCAAAGGTCTCAGACTTGTGTTTCATTAAGTAGACATACCCATATCTACTCAAGTCATCAGTGAGAGTGAGAACATAACGATATCCTCCGCGAGCCTCAACGCTCATTGGACCGCACACATCGGTATGTATGATTTCCAACAAGTTGGTTGCTCGCTCCATTGTTCTAGAGAACGGAGTCTTGGTCATTTTGCCCATGAGGCATGGTTCGCATGTGTCAAATGATTCATAATCGAGAGACTCTAAAAGTCCATCAGCATGGAGCTTCTTCATGCGCTTGACACCAATGTGACCAAGGCGGCAGTGCCACAAGTATGTGGGACTATCGTTATCAACTTTACATCTTTTGGCATTCACACTATGAATATGTGTAATATTACGCTCGAGATTCATTAAGAATAAACCATTGACCATCGGAGCATGACCATAAAACATATCTCTCATGTAAATAGAACAACCATTATTCTCGGATTTAAATGAGTAGCCATCTCAGATTAAACGAGATCCCGATACAATATTCATGCTCAAACTTGGCACTAAATAACAATTATTAAGGTTCAAAACTAATTCCGAGGTAAATGTAGAGGCAGCGTGTCGACGGCGATCACATCGACTGAACCATTCCCGACGCGCATCGTCACCTTGTCCTTCGCCAGCTCCGCTTATTCCGCAGCTCCGTGTGAGTTACAAATATGAGCAACGGCACCGGTATCAAATACCGTGAGTTACTACGAGTAATCGTAAGGTACACATCAATTACATGTATATCAAATATACCTTTGGTGTTGCCTCGCCTTCTTATCCGCTAAGTATTTGGGGCAGTTCCGCTTCAAGTGACCCTTCCCTTGCAATAAAAGCACTCACCTCGTGCTTGGGTCCATTCTTTGACTTCTTCCCGAATCGGCTTATCGGGCGCAACATCCTTGCCGCCCTTCTTGAAGTTCTTCTTGCCCTTGCCCTTCTTGAACTTAGTGGTCTTATTGACCATCAACACTTGATGTTCTTTCTTGATCTCAACCTCTGCTGTCTTTAGCATTGAAAATACTTCAGAATGGTCTTCACCATCCCCGCATATTGTAGTTCATCACAAAGCTCTTGTAGCTTGGTGGGAGCGATCAAGGATTCTCACAATGACCGCCTCATCGGGAGGTTAATGTTCACCGAGTCAGCGGTTGTGCAACCCAGACATTTTGAGTATGTGCTCACTGATAGAACTGTTTTCCTCCATCTTACAACTATAGAACTTGTCGGAGACATCATATCTCTCGACCCGGGCATGAGCTTGGAAAACTAGTTTCAGCTCTTCGAACATCTCATATGCTCCGTGATGCTCAAAACGCTTTTGGAGCCCCGGTTCTAAGCTGTAAAGCATGCCGCACTGAACGAGGGAGTAATCATCAGCACGAGACTGCCAAGCGTTCATAACGTCTTGGTTCTCTGGGACGGGAGCGTCACCTAGCGGTCCTTCTAGGACATATTGTTCCTCGGCAGCTATGAGGATGATCTCGTGTTCCGGACCCAGTCCGTATAGTTGCTGCCATCATCTTTCATCTTGGTTTTCTCTAGGAACGCGTTGAAGTTCATGTTGACATGAGCGTTGGCCATTTGATCTACAAGACATATTTGCAAAGGTTTTAGACTAAGTTCATGATAATTAAGTTCATCTAATCAAATTATTACAATGAACTCCCACTCAGATTAGACATCCCTCTAGTCATCTAAGTGTTACACGATCCGGGTCGACTAGGCCGTGTCCGATCATCACGTGAGACGGACTAGTCATCATCGGTGAACATCTTCATGTTGATCCTATCTTCCATATGACTCATGTTCGACCTTTCGGTCTCTGTGTTCCGAGGCCATGTCTGTACATGCTAGGCTCGTCAAGTTAACCCTAAGTGTTTTGCATGTGTAAAACTGTCTTACACCCGTTGTATGTGAACGTAAGGATCTATCACACCCGATCATCACGTGGTGCTTCGAAACGACGAACTTTAGCAACGGTGCACAGTTAGGGGAGAACACTTCTTGAAATTGTTGTAAGGGATCATCTTATTTACTACCGTCGCTCTAAGTAAACAAGATGCATAAACATAATAAACATCACATGCAATTATATAGTAGTGACATGATATGGCCAATATCATATAGCTCCATTGATCTCCATCTTCGGGCTCCATGATCATCTTGTCACCGCATGACACCATGATCTCCATCATCATGATCTCCATCATCGTGTCTTCATGAAGTTGTCACGCCAACGACTACTTCTACTTCTATGGCTAACGCGCTTAGCAATAAAGTAAAGTAATTTACATGGTGTTCTTCAATGACATGCAGGTCATACAAAAATAAAGACAACTCCTATGGCTCTGCCGTTGTCATACTCATCGACATGCAAGTCGTGATTCCTATTACAAGAATATGATCTCATACATCACAATATATCATTCATCATTCATCACAACTTCGCCATATCACATCACATGACAATCGCTGCAAAAACAAGTTAGACGCCCTCTAATTGTTGTTGCATCTTTTACGTGGCTGCAATTGGGTTCTAGCAAGAACGCTTTTCTTACCTCGAATAACCACAACGTGATTTTGTCAACTTCTATTTACCCTTCATAAGGACCCTTTTCATCGAATCCGCCCAACTAAAGTGGAGAGAGACACCCGCCAGCCACCTTATGCAACTAGTGCATGTCAGTCGGTGGAACCGGTCTCACATAAGCGTACGTGTAAGGTTGGTCCGGGCCGCTTCATCCCACAATACCGCTGAAGCAAGAAAAGACTAGTAGTGGCAAGCAAGTTGACAAGATCCACGCCCACAACAAAATTGTGTTCTACTCGTGCAATAGAGAACTACGCATAGACCTAGCTCATGATGCCACTGTTGGGAATGTTGCAGAAAATTAAAAATTTTCCTATGGTTTCACCAAGATCCATCTATGAGTTCATCTAAGCAACGAGTCAAGGGATTGAGTTTGCATCTACATACCACTTGTAGATCGCGTGCGGAAGCGTTCAAGGGGATGGTGATGATGGAGTCGTACTCGCCGTGATTCAGATCACCGATGACCAAGTGCTGAACGGACAACACCTCCGCGTTAAAAACACGTACGGGACGGGATACGTCTCCTCCTTCTTGATCCAGCAAGGGGGAAGGAGAGATTGATGATGATCCAAAGAAGACGACGGCGTAGTGGTGGATGCAGCAGAACTCCGGCAGGGCTTCGCCAAGCTGCTGTGGGAGGAGGACGAGGTGTAGCAGGGGGAGGGAGGCGCCAAGGCACAGGGTACCCCTGCCCTCCCCCTTGCCCTCCTTTATATAGGCCCCCAGGGGGGGCGCCGGCCCTGGGAGATTCAATCTCCCAAGGGGGTGGCGGCCAGAAGGGTGGAGTGCCCCCCAAGGCATGTGGTGCGCCCCCACCCTAGGGTTTCAACCCTAGGCGCAGGGGGTGGGCCTAGGGGGGCGCACCAGCCCACTATGGGCTGGATCCCATCCCACTTCAGCCCATGGGCCCTCCGGTTGGGTGGCCCCACCTGTGGACCCCGGACCTTCCGTGGTCCCAGTGACATTACCGTGACCTCAAACTTTCCCGATGGTCAAATACCACTTCCTATATATAATTCTTTACCTACGGACCATTCCGAACTCCTCGTGACGTCCGGGATCTCATCCGGACTCCAAACAACATTCGGTCTGCTGCATACTCATATTCATACAACCCTAGCGCCACCGAACCTTATGTGTAGACCCCACGGGTTCGGAGACACGAGACATGACCGAGACGACTCTCGGCAATAACCAACAGCGGATCTGATACCCATGTTGGCTCCCACATGCTCCTCGATGATTTCATCTGATGAACCACGATGTCGAGGATTAAACAACCCCGTGATACAATTCCTTTGTCAATCGGTACGTTATTTGCCCGAGACTCGATCGTCGGTATCCCAATACCTTGTTCACCTCATATCGCAAGTCACTTTACTCGCATCGAATGCATGATCCCGTGACCAACCACTTGGTCACTTTGAGCTCATTATGATGATGCATTACCGAGTGGGCCCAGAGATACCTCTCCGCTATACGGAGTGACAAATCCAGCCTCGATCCGTGTCAACCCAATGTACACTTTCGAGATACCAGAGTGCACCTTTATAGTCACCCGCCACGCTATGACGCTTTGATACACCCAAAGCACTCCTACGGTATCCGGAGTTACACGATCTCATGGTCTAAGGAAGAGATACTTGACATTGGAAAAGCACTAGCAAACTAACTACACGATCTTGTGCTATGCTTAGGATTGGGTCTTGTCCATCACATCATTCCCTAATGATGTGATCCCGTTATCAACGACATCCAATGTCCATAGCCAGAAACCATGACTATCTCGATGATCAACGAGCTAGTCAACTAGAGGCTCACTAGGGACATATTATGGTCTATGTATTCACACGTATTACGATTTCCGGATAATACAGCTTATAGCATGAATAAAGACAATTGTCATGAACAAAGAAATATAATAATAATGCTTTTATTATTGCCTCTAGGGCATATTTCCAACATAGGGTTCATACTTTCACTAGTGCAAGTTCTCTCAACAATAATAACATAGATAGATAATATGACAAGCCCTCAACATGCAACAAAGAGTCACTCCAAAGCCACTAATAGCGGAGAACAAACGAGAGATTATGGTAGGGTACTTAAACCACCTCAAAGTTATCCTTTCTCGTTCTATCTATTCAAGAGTTCAGAGTAAAATAACATAAAGCTATTCTTTCCGCTCGATCCATCATAGAGTTCATACTAGAATAACACCTTAAGACACAAATCAACCAAAACCCTAATGTCACCTTAGATACTCCATTGTCACCTCAAGTATCTGTGGGCATGATTATACAATATGCATCACACAATGTCAGATTCATCCAACCAACATAAAAGTACTTCAAAGAGTGCCCCAAAGTTTCTACTGGAGAGTCAAGAACGTGGGCCAACCCCTATGCATAGGTTCCCAATGTCACGAAACCTGCAAGTTGATCACCAAAAGATACATCAAGTGGCACATGATATCCCATTGTCACCACAGATAATCACGGCAAGACATACATCAAGTGTTCTCGTAAAAGACTCAACTGATAAGATAACTTCAAAGGGAAACCTCAATTCATCACAAGAGAGTAGAGGGAGAAACATCATAAGATCCAACTACAATAGCAAAGCTCGATACATCAAGATCGTGCCATAGAGGAACACGAGAGAGAGAGAGAGATCAAACACATAGCTATCGGTACATATACCTCATCCCCGAGGGTGAACTACTCCTCCTCGTCATGGATAGCGTTGATGATGAAGATGGCCATCGTGATGGGATCCCCCTCTAGCAGGTGCCTAACAGCTCCCCGGAGGTTTTGGTGGCTATAGAGGCTTGCGCGTGGAACTCCCGATCTATCTTCTGCTTCTCGAAGTTTTAGGGTACGAGGTATATATGGGTGCAGGGGTACGCCGGTGGACCTCCGGGTGCTCATGAAGCGTGGGCGCCATGCACAGGGGGTGGGCGCGCCCCACCTCGTGGCAGCCCGACTCCCGACGCACTCCAAGTCTATTAGTTTGCTTTCCTTCCAAAAATAACTTCTCCAGCTTGATTTTGCCCGCTTTGACTCCATCTGATATTCCTTTCC
Source organism: Aegilops speltoides (assembly GCA_021437245.1). NCBI lineage: Eukaryota > Viridiplantae > Streptophyta > Magnoliopsida > Poales > Poaceae > Aegilops > Aegilops speltoides. The sequence goes on from CM038141.1 coordinate 267,014,054, forward strand.
TCAAACACTGAAATAGGCATGAAATAGCAAATCTGGGCTGGGCCTCCGGTTAATAGGTTAGTCCCAAAATAATATAAAAGTGGATAATAAAACCCAATGTTGCCCAAAACAAAGAGATAAAGTAGCATGGAGCAATCAAAATTATAGATACGTTGGAGACGTATCAGACACTAAATTGCCACCACCCACACGCTTGGAATCCATGTCAGATGAGCGGGAATCTTCCTTGCTTAGGTTGGTCTCAAGGGCGTCCACTTCAACACTTGCTGATCGGGTGGCATGGCTCATAGCAGCATCCTTCATTGCCAGCAGAGTGGGCAATATTTCATCAGTCCTGGCAGATACCGACTCGTCACTTCCAGATGTACGGATGCATGTTGTTGTAACCTGCACATCTGCAACCGGCGGAGATGGTCGGCCGCTTGCGTCAGAGCTAGTGGGAACAGTTGACGGTGTAGCATCAGTTTTGTCGATTGGCGCCTCATGAACATTTGAGTTGCCACCTGTCGACAACTTTGAATGAAGGCGTTCGAGTGGGTCCCTAATGGTCTGCTTGGTCACGCGTGTAGTAGTCTTCTTCACCCTGCAAAAAAAAGCACATGAAAAGTATTAAAAAATGAACAAAAATATTTGCCATGGTGTCGGTGTCAAAACCGGCGGATCTCGGGTAGGGGGTCCGATCTGTGTGTCAAGGCTGATGGTAACAGGAAGCAAGGGACACAGATGTTTACCCAGGTTCGGGCCCTCTCGATGGAGGTAAAACCCTACTTCCTGCTTGATTAATATTGAAGATATGGGTGGTACAAGAGTAGATCTACCACGAGATCATAGAGGCTAAACCCTAAGAGCTAGCCTATGATGGTATGATTGTAATTGTGATCGGCCTTCTAAGGACCAACCTCTCCGGTTTATATAGACACTGGAGAGGGCTAGGGTTTACATGGAGTCGGTTACAAGGAAGGAAACACAATATCCGGATCGCCAAGCTTGCCTTCCACGCAAAGGAGAGTCCCATCCGGACACCGGCCGAAGTCTTGAGTCTTGTATCTTCACGCTTCAATAGTCCAGACGTTGTACACAGTCCGGCTGTCCAGATACCCCTAATCCAGACTCCTCAAGAGTCTCCGAACCAGTGCTTCAATGACGATGAGTCCGGGCGCAGATTGTCTTTGGCATTGCAAGCCGGGTTCCTTCTCCGAATACTCCAAAGTGGTTATCGAACACGTAGACCGTGTCCGGATCTGCAAGATGATCTTCATATGCCGCCGTAGAGAGAATAATATTTCACGAACGCAATCTGCTGACAAATTTTTAGACAACGTGACATGTCATTACGGTTGGATCATTTATTCAAACCGTTTTCCCATGACCAGCCATAGCGGATATTGCGAGGCGGTTTCCCTGTCACGTCTTGTCAAAGCAGAGATCGTGTTCCCTTATCACGGGATTCCCATCAACACGGGTATGGGTAATCTAACCGCGCCGCTAATTCACGGCGAGTGGGAGGTAGACGGGTTCCACCAGGCACGTGGGGAGGCGCAAAAAGCATTTACCGCCCCTATAAAGAGATTAGGTCTCTTTCTTTTCACCCACGCCTTCTCCTTCCGTTAGCTCATTCCCCTCTGTTCGAGCCCTAACGCACAAGTACTCTTCTTCTCCATCGAAGAGAGGTTTTCCAAAGATGTCCGGATCCGGAGCAGGAGGCAGATGGATGGCCTCGACCTTCCGTGAGAAGGACATCAAGAAGCTCAGGAGCCGGGTATCTTGCCCAGAAGATCGCCATCGCCTCCCACCGCGTAGACATGTCATCCCCACTCCTAACCTCACGAGAGTCGTGTTCCTTCCCCATTTTGTCCAGCATGGCTCGGGTTTCCCTTCACCCATTTGTTCGTGGAGTCATGTATTACTACGGGATCGATTTTCATGATCTTTCCCCAACTCCTTCCTCAATATCTCGACGCTCATCGTCGGTGCAAGGCTTTTCTCCGGATCCCACCTCACTTCGCCTGTGGGTCAAGATCTTTAATGTGAAACCCAAGGTGGTGAGTGGAGAACACGCCGAAAAGGGGCGGCGCCATGGTAAGCAAGATGCCCAAGGCCGCTTGGCCGGCGGCGCTTTCAGCCACTCCAAAGGAGTGGCAGCAGAAGGGGTTCTATATCACCAACCATGCGCAAAAAGTGGGCGATACCGAGAGTTCAGATCCGAGCTCCACTACGGCTCATGTCTGCCCAAGATGGGCCCGAATCTAGTCCTCGTCCGATGAGCTGTCACCGCTTCCGCATCGCTGTCGAGTGTGGTTGACAGGACGCCAAACTCGCCGACGTAGTCCGTGTGATGCTAGTTCGCCGGTTCTCCCCTCGTCAACGCCGAAGCTTGCACTCGGGAGTTCGACCCAACCGAGCACCAAACCTTCAGAGCTTTATGAT